>CM065296.1:100334578-101534578 GCA_032871835.1 Dipteronia dyeriana | reverse complement strand
CCATTGAAGCAAGCATGAATGAAATCTAAAGCTAATCTTTAGTAATGATGTGGGAGCCCATCCACCTTAAGAGGCTACAATTGTCAAACCGGGAGCCCAACCCCTGGTTCTGAGCTATATAAAAAAAAATATAAAAATGGAAAGACTATCTGTCTGGTCAAGAGTAAAGCAGGGTGCTCACCCCCTTTTTCGGATAGTCAAAAAAAGTCAAGAATAGGTCGCATCAAGCTTCTGCATCCTCCTAATTGCCTCCAAGCGCTCCTCATCCTCCATGACGACTCTCGCCCTCCGCCTCTTCTTCCAGTGGTTGCTCATCCTAGTTGGCCTCCTCTGCTATCCCTCATTATGGAGGTTCCTCAATTGACTGTTACTCAATTGGATCCTCTTCAAGAACCGCATTAACCACCACCATAACCTCATGAGGGATGGCCGCATTGAGAAGGTTTGCCAGAGACTCAATCTTGTTCTGCTGAACCTCCAACTCTTCTTTAAAGGGCTTTTTAGGGCGGTTGTGGACCTCATCCCAGTCTTTTGGCAGGTCCCCCTTTTGCTATGCTGGCCGGACCTCGCTAGAGGTTTTTCTGGAACCTTAGACTGGAAAGTTGAGAGGAGGAAGATGAGGATCTGTCACGACTGCTTGCTTCACTCCTCTAGCCCCGCTAGAAGGATCAGCACCGTCACCCTCGGGGCGAGACATCTTTACATTCCTGGTTATGATTTCCTCTTTATCCCAGCCGGCGATACTAGAAAGGTCAAAAGGAAGAGTGAGGGCTTCGGCGACTTAGAATCAGGCATAAAAGTATCTGACACTGAAGGAGGCATCCACTTCCGTTTGTTACTTGGCCACCTGAGCATGCAAGGCCCGGTTCTCAATTTCTAGCATCTTAGCATCAGCCTTTCAAGAATCCCAATGATTTGCTCGACATTGAGACCGGCGGGTTTCTTGATCAAAAGATCGCTTCAACCTCTTGTTGTCACAATGAAGTTCAGCTTGCTCCGCTTCCATCCCCCTCTAGCTAGAGGTCATCTCTTGCACTAGATCTTGAGCCCGTGCCAACAACTTCATGGCAATGCTTGGCTTCAGTCTCAGCTTTGGCTGCCTGATCGTGGAGAGAGGCCATCTGATGGCCCATAGCCACGTTGAATTTGAAGGCCTATAAAGAAGTCTAAGTTAGAAAGTGATGAAACAAACTGTTGCAGAAAAAGATAAAAGATGATGATTACCCCGGTTAAGAGGGCAAACCCTTTGGTGATTAGGATGTCTACGAGCATTGAAGCCAGCATAGAAAGACTTCCCCTGAGGTAGAAAGTAACTAATTGCCCCAAGACCTCGTATGTTGTGGCAGAGTCGAACTGATTTTAAGGGCGAACATGGGGAATCCTTTCAACACCAGCCTCGGGGTCCTCTGAAGCTTAGGGGGCTAAGAATGTAGATGGAGAGATAGAAACATCTGGCAAGTTAGAAACGGGAGTGACCGGAGCAGAAGCAAGAGTAGGGACAACTAGAGTAGGAGCTGTCGTTGATGCGTCAGGTGCTTGAGAAATAGAGGCCTTCTTACCCCGCTCCTTGGTAGCCCGTGATGCAAGGAGCGTCATCTTAGACCTGTCCTGGGAGGGGGACCGAGCAAGAGCAGATGAAGCCACAACTGGAACAGTTGGCACCTCTTTCTCTAAGGAAACCAAAGGGATTTCCTGACTCGGCTTGGCAGAGGGAGGAGGGAAACGAGCTTATTGGGTTTCACGGGAAGCTGGAGCAACAACAAAAACTGTTAAAAATAGAAGAGAAAAGGGAAGCCATCAAAATCGAACTAGTCAACAAAACAAAACAAAACAAAACATGATGGTTCAATGTTACTTATGGGGAGTAGCATCAGAGATTCACAAATAGCGGTTTACCCGGTGAGAATCGAAGGGGTCGACAGTTGGGAATTTCAGGTTCAGGTAGTTCCTAACAAGAATGACCTTCAACACAGATTCGGACTCAGGGAGCAAAGAATCCCGGCCCCGTGATGGTTTATCATTGAAAGCCGTGGGAACCGTAAACTTATGCCCACCAATGAAGGTTCAGCTTCCCCAGTCATCTCCCACTAGGATCCTCTCCTCTTTCCAAGCAAGGTCCTTCTTTGAAGCATCAGGGATGATGAAATTGAGCTTGTTCTTTGCCTTGGCATAGAACTTACCTCAAGTAGCCGAGACAGGCTTCCAATCTTAAAGAGGTACGCCATCTCCTCTGATCTGGGCTCCTTGGTAACTTTGCATAGCTTGCATTGTTCCCTCCACGGGACGATAAAGTCGATCAGTGCCTCCAGAAGCTAGGCGACAGCTGTAGGGGAGCTAGCTGTAGGGTGACGAGAGCCTGTCGAAGAGTAGGATGAAGAGGAAGCCTGGCCCCATTCTCGAGGGTCGCTACTTGAATTAAGAGCACGCCGCTGGAAAGATTGAAGACATCATAATTCCTGTAATGGACAGAGAGAGAAACATGGTCGGGGATGCCGTACTTTGACCACAGGCGATCGAGCGAGTTGGGGTCTGTGGTAGAGTCCGGGATAACCCTGAAATCTGAGGGGAGAAGCCTCTCTAGAGGAGGACATGTAATTGTAACCTGACCTCTCCCGATGGCAGCATCCTTGGGTTCACTATCAGAATCTTCATCGATTAAATTCACGGGGTTATCAGGCTTGTTGGAAAACCCGGTCCCGATAGCTACGTTCCTATTCGATCGGTGCCTTTGTGGGCTAGGTAAAGAGTCATCACTGTCAGTGTTCTTTCGTGTTCTGTTCCTCGAGAGTGAGATTGGACACTTCCTCACCATCTACAATAGAGTCGATGGAGTCATGGCTGACTTTGGACACAATGGAATAAGATTCGGAGGCAGATGAAAAGAGAATGAGCGAAAGCGTGGCTGAAGAAGGTAGCAAAAGAAATGGATTTCTGAAAATTTGAAGTTTGAATTAAAACGTGAGGAAATTGATAAAGAAGTTGGGTATAAATAGAAGCGAAGGGAGTAGTCATGTCGATGAAATCTTTAGTAGGATTGCCTCGTAACCCGGAATAGCCATAACACAGCCGGATTGTTTCAAGAATATCACCGGTCTATGCTCGCCACATCACTCATGCAATTAATGAAAAGATTTCCTCCGGGATTTTTATAATGATAAATGAGGGAAAATTTCTTGATTAAAATAGGAAATCTGACTCCAACCAATCACTGGTGTTCAAGTCAGAGGAGACTTTGTTAATAGCCAGATTTGGCTAGGGACCAAAGAGAAATTTTCCAGTCCCTTAGCCTGGTTCCAAGCCTGAGATCACCCACCATGGAACCACGGGCCCTGGGATCAAGCTTTGAAGCCACCCCGAAGAAGTGAGGAAAGGTCACCGAACTTAGAAAGCATCCAAGGTGAAGCCCGACACAAACGAATCGAGCTCCTTCTACCAAATCAAAGCTCCCCGAGGTTGAAACTACATTGTAACCTCCCCAAGAGCCTGCCATCCACTTCAGACCTAAGTGAGAATCTATTAATCAATGGGCGCATACCTCAAAATCGCCTCATCTAGTCTGGAGAAGATTCAGACCTTTCTAGACAGGTAGCAGGAAGCTCGCCAAAATCCCCGCCGTCACCAATGTTGCCCCATGGGTTATCTCAAACTCCAAAGGTCCTGGAAAAGTCGATCCAAGCCCCTAGTACCACACCCATGGCATGGATTCACCTCGCCCCACGAACCAGTGTACACCATACTCGGCGACCTCCTAGAAGAATCATGCCATGAAGGCACATGATCATATCCACACCAAATAAACATTTGTAAATAGTAAAATTTGGCTAGGGGTCAAAGAGAAATTTTCCACTCTCCTAGCACGAATAAGAACCAGAAATCGCTATTCGACCATATATAAATATGCCTAAACATCCCAACGGGGAGGAACAACAAAACAAAAACAAAAAGAAGAAAAAAAGAGAAGAAAGAAAGAATTACGTCTGGTCTAAATTCTGTGATCAGAACACGGCCGTCGTGGTATCTACTTTTCGACAAGCACAGAGTTACCACCTCCCTATGTACTAAAGAGATTGTGAGGGTATATGTGAGATTCCTGTGTATCACATGTGTTCTATAATAAAGCTCTCATTTGCTAGGGTCATTTAAACATTCGTTTCAATCTAAGCATATCAGGTATCAAAAGTACCGACCTCGGCCACCATCTCGGTGGTAGTGGTCTCGAGGGTGTTAGTTGGAATTTCTCATCTTGAGCAAATTAGTAAATTTTTAGTTAACACATTCTGGCACCGTCAGTGGGAACTCCCACACCACCATCTTTATATTCTTAAGTTTGTTGTTTTATAGGAGTGATGAGGCTTCGCTCCTCCCTGGGAAAGCCAGGGGCATCGGGGCAACCTTCCGCTGCATCGACACGAAATGATCTAAAGAAATGAAGAAAATATGGGTTCCATAGGCAGGTCCCAGACCAGTTAGCCACTGTACGGGCTTTGTATCCTTCTATGGAAAGCCAGGTCAAGCTTGACCAACAAGCGGTGACTTTCGTGGAAAACGTCTGCCTTCGATTGCTCGCTGAGGGAATTACTATCCAGTAAGCAAATCTCTACAATCGAGGGTTATCAAACAAGCCTGGGACTAGGCAACCCATCTTTGATCGCCTGGGTCCTACCCCTCTGGAGCCAGCTCGTAACAGAACGGGACTCCTATCTTCGATCTGTGATAGATTTGGGCTTATGCCCCCTATTCCCAAAGCGTGGCCACATAACCAACCTGGGCAAGTCAAATCCGCGGTGGACGTCTCTCCCCGAGAGCGATAAGAGTTTCTTGCCCCAACTACTTCAAGGAAAGAAACCTAAGCTAGGGAAGAGAAGAGTTAGCCAAGCCCTAGTCATACCACCTTCGAAGAAGGAATCGGGTAGAGGTTGCCAGCTCGTCAGAGGGGTCTGACAGTGAGGAGGTCAATATCAACTCAAGAAAACCCAAGATCAAGTGCCTAAGAGACCAGTTGGCAGAGCTACGGAATGAGGTTCAGCATATGAAGAAGGGGAAGTACAAGAAGGACAAGAAAAAGCCACTAAGTGAAATGAATGCTCCCTTCACTAGAAGGATTTAGGAAGCGAAGCTTCCGCCAAAGTTCAAAATACCGACTGACAGGTTCTTTGGGACTAAAGGTCCCTTGAGCCACTTGGAGAGCTTCGTTCAACAGATAGAGGTCCAGAACACGACCAGGGCTATTATGTGTCGAATGTTCCCAACCACACTAACAGATTATGCTAACACCTGGTTTAGAAAGCTACCGGCTGGCAATGTGGATTCCTTCACAATGTTGTCAACCGATTTCTTATCGTAATTCCAGGGAGTTTAGCCCCGAATGAAGGACCCAATTCATCTACATTACGTTATCTAGGAGAGAGGGGAAACCCTCAAGGATTATGTCGAGTGTTTCCATAAGAAAGTCATCCAGATGGGGGTCTTTACCAAGAAAGAAACCCTCACCAACTTCAGAAGGAACTTGTGGGCAAGTAAGCTTTTCCGATCTTTTACCAAGAGACCTCTAGAGACCTATGATCGGGCTTTGGAGCAAATTGAAGTTGACGAAAACCTCAAGGTCAAGATGAAACATGATGATATGAGTGTCATAAAGTGACCGAAGAAGGAAGCTTCCAAACCAGAGCAAGTTCAGAAAAGTCAGAACAAACCCCTTATTAAATCGACATATTGCTTCCCCATTTCTCAACCCAGATCGGAAATATAACCAGAAAAGCGAACCCCTCCGCGAGCTTCACCTCCTCCCATGACAGTGGCTCCAATAGCTCAGGATGAGAGAGGAAATGATCGTTACACCCCCTTAAATGCATCCCGTGAAATAATTTATCTTGTCATTCGGGATAAGGGGTTGCTACAGAAGCCTGCACCCATGAAAGCCCCTGTCGATAAGAGGAATCGTTATAAGTATTGTGACTTTCATGAAGACGTGAGACACAACACTTTAGAGTGTTATAACCTGCGAAATTAGATCGAGGCTTTGATAAGGGGAGGATGTTTGGTAGAATTCTTACAGCAAGTCAGGGATAACGTTAAAACTGGATGAGAAGTACAAGCCGAGATCCGCGAACACACTGAGAAAAGAAAAGGTGAGCAGACGGATTTGATGCAACAAATCCAAATAATACATACCATCAGCGGAGGGCCTACTCTTACCGGACCTCCAATAATTCCAGGAAAAACCATGCAAGGAAAGTCCCTTGTATAGACCAAGGGCGGGGTATCTTCATGGTCGACCAGAGCCCTACCAAGCTCTCCCAGTTGTCACAGATCGTTTTCACCGAAGCGGATGTCTACAACACCGTGCAACCATATGATGATCCTATAGTGATCACGGTACAAATTGCCAACTGTATGGTACACCGTGTGCTCATCGACACAGGCAGCAGCGTCGACGTCCTATTTAAAAATACCTTGGAAAAAATGAACTTGAAACAGTGGTGTTACAATAGTTGCACTACCCTACTGTATGGGTTCGTCGAAGACTCAATCATACCCGTGGGATCAAAAATCATGCCAGTGATCATTGGGGCCATGCCTCTCCAGTAGATTATCATGATATACTTCGTGGTGGTGGATACCCCATCGGCCTATAATGCAATATTAGGAAGACCATTTATATCATCCTTGAAAGGGGTCCTATCCATTTACCACAATGTCCTGAAGTTTCCAGTAGGAGACATGGTGGGGGAAGTTTAAGGTGATCAACAAACAGCCAAGAGATGCTATGTAGTGTCTGCTAACCTAACAGCTCTAGCAAAACAACTTGTAAAGGTGACAACGATCCATGATGGGGCAACCCCTATATTAACCCTAGAAGATGTAGGACCCATAAATTACCCCGAGGATGACTCCGTGGTGCCAGACAAGGAGGAATAGAGAAGGGAATAGGCCAGCGGCCATCCAGTGGATAAGCTATAAGAGATTCTTATCTGAATGGTCGATCCCTCGAAGGTCATCAAAGTCGGAGCCACCCTTGAGCCATGAGTGAATGAGGGTTTGATCGAGCTCCTTAAAGAGCTCAACGACATCTTCGCTTGGAGTCACGACGAGATGCCTGAGATCCCATTGACTTCGGTTGCTCACCGATTGGCAGTGGATCCGACTTTCAATCCCATCTAACAAAAAAGACGTCACTTCAACGCAAAAGTAAATGCCGCGGTCCAGGAAAAAGTGGATAAATTAACCCAAACGGGCTTCATCAGAGAGGCATGCTATCCCGAGTAGATCGCAAATGTGGTCATGGTCATAAAGGCAAATGGGAAGTGGTGCATATGCATCGACTATACTGACCTCAACAGGGCATGTCAGAAAGACAGTTTTCCTCTACCAAAAATTGATCAGCTAGTTGACTCCACCTCCAGAAATAAGCTCCTAAGTTTCATAGACCCGTTTACAGGGTACAATCAAATTATGGTGCACCCCGCTGACCAGGAAAATACCAGTTCTTTCACCGGATAGGGTCTGTATTGCTACAAGGTGATGCCTTTCGGGCTTAAGAACGTAGGAGCCATATACTAACGGTTAGTTAATCGGCTGTTCAAACCCAAAATTGGAAGGTCAATAGAGGTGTACATTGACGACATGATCACCAAGTCATCAACCTCTGAAGGCCATCTAGGCGACCTTTGCTGGACCTTCATGTTCTTAAGGGAGAACCTTATGGGATTGAACCCTTCTAAATGCGATTTTGGGGAAGTTTTTGGGATTCATGGTCCATAAGAGAGGTATAGAGGCTAACCTAGAAAAGATTAAGGCTATTCTGGACCTAGAGTCCCCCATATCGCTTAAACAGGTACAAGTCTTGACCGGGCTGGTAGCAGCTCTCAACATGTTCATTTCTTGGTCTACCGATAAGTGTCTCCCATTCTTCAAAGTCATTAAGCAGGGAAGAAACATAAAATGGGACCAAGAGAGTGAACAAGATTTTCAAGCCTTAAAAAAATACCTGTCAAGCCCTCCGCTATTGGTTAAGTCAAGCCCAGAGAGGAACTGTAAATCTACTTGGCCGTCTCGAAAACTGCAGTAAGTGAGGCCTTGGTCAAGGAATATGAAGATAGGATCCAATGGCCTATCTATTATGTGAATCATGCTCTTACCAAGCCTGAGAAGAACTACACCCTATTGGAGAAGCTCGCTTATGCCTTGGTAACCTCGGTAAGAATGCTCTGTCCCTACTTCCAAGCTCATTCAATAGCAGTGGTGACGGACCAACCCCTCCGTCAATTATTACAAAGGCCGGATGTTTTCGAAAGGTTGGTTTTATTGGCCCTGGAGCTCACCCAGTTTGATTTAAGGTATAAGCCTAGAACAGCAATTAAAGCCCAGGCTTTGGCGGATTTTGTAGCCAAACTCTCAATGCCCCAATGCCAAGCGACCTATGCAGCAACGAACGTAGCCGCTGAGGGGATTCCAAAGTCTGACAGCTGGCCAAAAAGTTACAAGTCATGGATCCTCTACATTGATGGAGCATCCGAGCAAGCTGGGGGAGGAGCAGGTATAGTCCTAATCAACCAAGAAAGGGCTGAGTGCTGCCGTTGTTTTAGATTTGAATTTAAAGCCACTAACAATGAGGCGGAGTGTGAAGCCCTCTTAGCAGAAATAAGGGTGGCCGCAGAGCTCGGGGTTGATTACCTGCAGGTTAGGAGTGACCGACCAAGTCTCTGGGGATTATCAGGCAAAAGGGTATAATATGATCGCCTACCTGAAGCTAGTTCAACAACTTAAGAGCAAGTTTAAAGGATTTAAGATCGAGCAGGTACCTCGACAACAGAATCGTCGAGCTGACGTCCAAGCCAAGATAGCTGCAAATGGTGGCCAGACCTTACCCCAGGGGGTCCCTCTTCAAGAGATCCTCCTACCTAGCACAGTGACAGGTAATAAGACTTATACCCTGGACCGGTAACCATACTGGATGGACCTAATATTGGATTATCTACAAGAAGGGAGACTTCTCAGAGAGCCCGACCAAGCTAGGAAAGTCAAGAGCCTCTTGGTCCGGTATTGCTTGGTGAATGGGTACTTATACAGGAGGGGCATATCCCTTCATTTATTCCGATGTTTACACCCAGAAGATGCCAAGTGGGAATTGAGAGAGGTTCACTAAGGGGAATGCGGGAACAACACTGCTGGGGATGCTCTAGCATATAAGGTACTCCGCATGGGGTTTTATTGACCAACCAACCAACCAACCAACCATCCATCAAGATGCAAAGAACTTAGTACGATCCTGCGAGGCATGCCAGAAGACCGCAAACCTGAGTCACCTCCTGTCGGAGCGGTTGTCATCACTTAGCTCGCCGTACATCTTTGCTATGTGGAGAGTCGACTTGATCAGACCGCTTCCTACTGTCCCTGGTCAAGCCAAGCATGCTATCGTGGCAATTGACTATTTCACAAGATAGGTCAAAGCCGGACCACTCTCCCATATATCGGAAGAAAATACAACAAGGTTCATCAAAAATAATGTAGTTTGCAGGTTTAGAACCCCTCTTGCCATTATAGCTGACCTCAACAAGCAGTTTGATAATGTCTGATTCAAAGACTTTTACAAGGGCATGAGAATCGACCTTAGGTTCGCTTCACTAGCCCACCTCCAGACTAACAGGCTGGTGGAATCCACCAATATGACTATTAAGAAGCTGTTGAAAAAGAAACTGTTAATAGTTAAATTTGGCCAAGGGTTAAAGAGAAATTTTCCACTTTCCCACCATAAGTCAAAGCTCATAATCGACGTTCATGAAACCCAGGTAGACCATAAAGCTGCCCCACAGGAGCAGAGAAGGCCAGCCTGGCTTCAAAATTATCAGAAAGCAAGCTAGGCATGACCAGAACGAGTCCCACATGAACATTAAAACCCGGGCTTCTCCAGGCTAACTATCGGGGAACCTCGGTTCTTGAGATCGAGCTCCTCAACCACCCCGTGAAAGCCAATGGGGGTCTCTAAGCTCAAGAGACATTCAAAAGAAGCCCGATAAACAATGTATGCCCCCTCCGGGTTAAGACTTTCGGAGGACAAACTTAACAGTAATCTTAGACAGAAGTGCACCAACCTCTTCAGAAGCTCGCTGTCCCTGTTATACATGAATAAGGAGTCACGCCTAAATCTACATTACCCCGGCCACTTCCCAGGAATGTCTACAGGGACACCTCAAGCTCCTACGGGTCAGGGAAAATCCATCCTAAGCTTCTAAGAACAGAGTCGAAGCAAGGATCTACCTCGCTCTATGAGACGACCGACAGCTAGCTTGGTGACCTCCATGAAAGACCGTGCCGCGATAACATACATGATCATATCTATGTGATAACCAACATTAAATCCGTATACGTGTGAGTTAAGAGTTTGATTCCTAAAAGGAAACAAACTCATTTTCTTTAACAATATCATCGTCTCCGCTATTTACTCTGGGTCAACGGCTTTTAAATAAAGGATCCCGCCTGATAAGGAGAAAACGGATTCTTAGGATCGTGACGGGATATCAGCGAATTCAAACCTACTTGGACAAGATATAAATAGGGCCAAGCATGACACACAAGGATATATACAAAAAATAGAAGTAGAAGTAGACGAAAAACAGAGGACGAACGACAGATAGAAGAAAAGAAAAGAAAAAAGAGAGGGGAATGCCTAAATTTTATGTTCAGAACACGGCCACCTTCGTTTCCACTATTCGACAAGCACGAAGTTACCACCTTCCTAGATCCTAGAGAGATTGTGAGCATATGAGCTAATAATCTGTATATCAAAGCAAGTAATCAATAATAAAAGCTCTCATTTGTATCCTTACAATCCAGCCTCTTATTTACCTCTAAAACAGGTCAGGTATCAACGGTATCGACCCTGGCCACCACTTTTATGGTAGTGATCTCGAGGGTGTTAGTAGGAATTTGTCATCCTGAGCAAATTTCCCGTTAATAGAAACTATAACAGATAAATGGTAGATGGGCTGAGGAGCTTTCTGAGGTCCTCTGGGCTTATCGCAGTACGAGAAGAACGGCTACCTGGGAAACGCCGTACTCCCTAGCCTTCGAGGTTGAAGCGGTGCTTCCCATTGAGCACACGTTGACCTCCTTTAGAGTCCAGCATTTTGAACCAGGGAGCAATGAGGGCAAGCTCCGAGCTAGCTTGGATCTCTTGGAAGAAAAACAAGATCGAGTATCCGAGAAGGTGGCAATTTACCAGAACATGATTGCTAGATACTTTAACCATATGGTTAAAGCCCGAAGATTTAAGGAAGGGGACCTAGTTCTCAGGAAAGTGACGTTGAATACCAGGAAGAGGTTAGATGGGCTCTGGGGCCCAACTTGGAAGGGCCATACTTGGTAAAGGTTGTGATCCATAATGGGGCGTACAAGCTCGAAGACATGAATGGCCGACTCATCGATCATACCTGGAATGCGGATCACTTGAGAAAATTCTATCCCTGAACAGGGGACTCATGAGCAGGATACCTCCACCTAGTCTTTAATATCTAGTAATAATGTACTCTTTTCTTATTATGAATAAAGCCCGTTCTTTCTCCATCTTCAATTATGTTCTACAAAGATTTGGGTATACATGGGAAAATTCGACATTATCATCCCAAGATCATGGATTAGCTGGGGAAGCCCCCTCGCTATCCCTGATGTCTCAACCGGGCACTACCCCCTCCAAAAAGGGTCTGAGTGTAAGAGCATAGTTACCATATAGATCTCGAGACCAGGAAATAGCTAGATAGCCCTTCTAATGCCTTGGTTGGGCTACCACCCCCAAGAAGGGTCTGAGTGTAAGAACATAGTTTCCATCCAGATCTCGAGACCGGGAAATATCTAGATAGCTCTCCTGATGTGTTTGTCGGGCTACCACCTCTAAGAAGGGTCTGAGTGTAAGAGCATAGTTGCCATCCAGATCTCAACCCCAGGAAATAGCTAGATAGCCCTCATGATGCCTTGGTCGGGCTACCACCTACAAGAAGGGTTTGAGTGTAAGAGCATAGTTACCATCTAGATCTCGATGCCAGGACACAACTAGATAACCCTCATGATGCCTTCGTCGGGCTATAACCCCCTAGAGGGGCTCGAGGATGGAGGGCTCTTTTGCTTTAACTCTAATGTCCCAGTTATTACTGGTGTCTAATTCTCTGTGTACATGTGGTTGCTTATTGTGATAGATGCATACTGGTCTACGACTAAACAAGGGGACTATTCACTAAAGTCACTTAGCTACAAGTCTCTATCGAGTCGGAAAGCCCGAGCTAGCTATCTGTTTTCACACTTAAGTAATGTTCCTATCTTGCTACATTTCCCAAGCTAAGTCAGGTGGCTATAGAGGCTAAACCTAGAGGAAGATCTGAATTGAAGCAAGTACTTGCAAGTCAAAATTTGAACCAAGTCTAAAGCTAAATTTCATTACTGAATTGGGGAGCCTATCCCCGGTAAGGCTACAACAATCAAACAGGAAGCCCAACCCCTGGTTCCTGGCTACAAACAAAATAATAATAATAATAATAAAATAAATGATAATGATGATCAAGCATGAGTAAGGATGGGATGCCCACCCCCCTTTTCGGGCATTCAGAACAAGCTACAAGAGGATGGATTCAAACATTGTCATCCTCCTGATTTCCTCCAGCTTCCCCTCTTTCCGGATGAATCACCACCACCTCTTCCTAATGGTGCCCTTCGATTGCCTGTTGATCGACAGGGTCCTCCTCCAAGACCTTATTGACCACTTCCATGACCTCAAGAGGAATTGTTACATCTAGAAGGTTGGCCATTGACTCTGGCATAACCTCTCCTACTGCAGGCTACTCCCTTGAAGGCACCTTAGAGGGACCTCAGACCTCGACAAGGCCTCCTTCTGGCTCCATGGGTTGAACCTCCTTCGAAGATTCTTTGAGACGTGACACTAGGAAGGTCGGGACATGAGGAGGCAAATATGGTATTTCAGGCTGCTTCCCAGCTCCGTCCCCAATAGAAGGACCCACTAAAATTGTTGGGGATGGACATCTCTGCTACCCAATATATGATGTCCTCCATATCCCAACCGGTGATGGTAGAGATGTCAAAGGGAAGGGAGAGGGCTTCCGTGACCTGGAAGGAAGCATAGAAATATCCCTCGTTGAAAGAGGCTTCCACTTCAGTCTGAAGCTTGGCAACTTGGGCCTGCAGAGCTTGGTTCTCAATATCCAGTGCCTTTGCCTCTTCTTTCCTATCATCCCGCTGGCTGGCTTGTCGCTTTGACCGAAGATTACTTCAGCCTCTCGTGGTCGCACTGAAGCTCAGCCAGTTGTGTTTCCATCCCCCTATGGCTGGAAGTCATCTCTTGGATCAAGGATTGTGCCTCTGCCAGCAATCCCATGGCTCACTCAGCCTCAGCTTCAGCCCTAGCTGCCCAACCTTGGAGAAAGGATACGTGGTGACCCATTGCTATATTAAACTTGAAAGCCTTCAAAGTATGAAACAAAGGTTAGAAAGAGATCAAAACTCGCAATCATAGAAAATAAAGACGATGACTACCTCGACCAGAAGAGCAGACCTCTGGGTAACCAGATTATCCACAGGCATGGAAGCCATCCTAGAAATCCCACCACCCTAGCAAGACACAATGAACTTCTTCAAAACTTTATCTTGACCAACAGATCCCTGTTGATAGTGAGGGCGAGCAGAGGGGATTCTCAAGAATACCAGCCTCGGGGATCCCCTGAAGCTTGAACTACTTGAGACATAGATGGATCAGCTGAAGAGGTGGGTAATACAACTGAAGATGCAATAGCTATAGTGGGAGCCACTCACGAGGGGGCAGATGCGGTAGTATTAGCAGCCTAAAGAGCCGGCCCTTCTCGATTTGGAGCTTTAGTAGACCGCGATGTGAGGATAGCTATCTTAGATCTCATCTTGGAAGGTGATAGAGTAGGAGCAGGCAAAACAGCGACTAAAAAAGTTGGCCCTTCTTTCCCCGAGGTAGCTGAGAAGCTTCTCGGGGATGATCTGGTAGAAGATGGAGGAGTTCGAGCTTGTCCGGCTCCACGAGAAGCTGGAGCAACAATGAAAAGTGTTAAAAAAAAGGGTAAAGCCATCAGAACTGAACCATTCAACGACCCAAAAGCTTGATGGTTTAAGGTACTTACGAGGAGTAGCGTTGGATATTCGAAGATAATGGTTTACTCGACGAGGATTAAATGGGTTAGCAGTCAGGAATTTCATGTTCAAGTAGTTCCTGACAAGGATGGCCTTCAGCACCGCCTCAGATTAGGCAGGCAAGGAATCTCAATCGCACGAGGGCTTATCGTTGAAGCAGGTTGGAACCGCGAACTCATGCCTACCTATAAAGGTCGAGCTCCCCCAATCATCGACAACCAATATCCAATCTTCTTTCCAAGCCGGATCCTTCCTTGAAGCTCCAGGGATGATGAAATTAAACTTGTTCTTGGCCTTGGTGTAAAACTGACCTCAGGGGACCCCGGCCAGGCTCCTAATTTGAAAAAGAAAAGCAAGCTCCTCTGCCTCGGGCTATCTGGTCATCTTGCTTAGCTTGTACTGCTCCCCCCACAACACGAGGAAGCAATTAGGTACCTCCAGAAGTCGGGTGTTAATTGGAGGGGAGCCAGTTGGAGAGCATTGAGAGCCCGCTGAAGAGTAGGATGAAAATGGAGCCTTACACCGCTCTCGAAGGTCGCAACATGGATGGGGAGCATGCCTTTTGGTGGATTAAAGATGTCATAATTTCAGTGAGGGACTGTTAGGAAGACGCTGTCAGGAATACGGTATCTGGACCTCAAGCGGCTGATCGACTTTGGGTCAACGGTAGAATCTGGAATGACCCGGAAATCATATGGTGGACGCCTCTCCAAGGAAGGATCGATTACCGAGACTTTGTCTTTTCTAGCAACACCGACCCTATTCTCTTCACCGGAGTCCTCAATAACAAAATTTAGGGAGTTGTCTGGTTATTTAGAAAACCTAGTCTCGACGGCTACATTCCGGTTCGATCGATGACGTTGCGGGGAAGGAGGTGAGTCATCCCCTTCTAGGTCTCGTCGAGCCCACTTTCCGTGGGCAAGAATTAAAACCTCTGTGCCTTCAACTAGGGAGTCAATGGAGTCATGACTGATCTTCGACATGGTAGAACAAGGTTTTGGGACTGAGGAAAAAGGAAAATCGACAGGAGGTAGCAAGAGAGAGGAAATCTAAAATTTTGAAATCGAAAGAATGAGTGAGGAAACGACAGTAAACTTGAAGTTAATTAGAGGTTAGGGTTGTAATGACAATGGCGATATCCTCAGAAAGATTGCCTTGAGCCAAGGGGAGAGCCGTAACGCAACCGGTTTACTTCGAGGAGCACACCAATCCAAGTTCGACACGTCACTTGAGCAGTTAATAAGAAGATTTCATTCGAGATTCTTAGTAATTATCTCGTAACGGAAAATTTCCCAATTAAATAGGGAATCTAACTCTAACTCCAACCCCAACTCTACCTCCAGTGTTCAAGTCAGAGGGGACTTTTGTTAATAGTAAAATTTTGCTAGGGGTCAAAAAGAAAATTTCCACTCTCCTAGCTCGAATGAGAACCAGAAATCGCTATTTATAGGACCTCGGACGAGCCCTAGAACTACCCCACAGAATGGAGGAAGGATCATCGGGCATCAGAGCAATCAAAAGTGAAGCCAGGCAGGTAAACGTCGAGCCCACACGCGAACACTGGAGTCCGGGCTTCTCGAGGCCATCTACCTAGGAACCTCAATTCCTAAGGCTGGGCTCCAAAACCACCCCAATGAAGCAAGGGAGGATCGTCGAGCTCAATAAGCACTCGAAGTGAAGCCCGACAAGCAAAACAATCTTCTTCCTGGTTAAGGCTCCCATAGGTCAAACTTAACTCATAGCCTAAACTTGAAGCCCACCAACCTCTCCAAGAACCCACTGACCCCTCCACAATACTAGGAGAAGGAGGGCCTCTAAGTGGATCAGATCCATGTGACCTCCCAGAAATGTCTACAGAAACGCCTCAAGCTCCAAAAAGTCCAGGAAAGACCAACTTAAGCTTCTTAGAACAAAACCAAATCATGGATCTACCTCGCCCTAGGAGACAACGAGCAGCTAACTCGGTGACCTCCATGAAGAATCATGCCGTGAGTACACACATGATCATATTTACGTAGTAACCAACATTAATTCTGCATATGTGTAAGACAAGAGTTTGTTTTTGTTAATAGGGAAATTTGGCCAAGGGTCAAAGAGAAATTTTCCACCCTCAATCAACAATCATGAAGCCTGGTAAGACCGTAAAGCCACCCCGTAAGAGCAGGGAATGCCGGTTTGGCTTCATAGTTACCAGAAGACAAGACAAGACAAGACAAGACAAGACAAGACAAGCGCTGCAGGGACGAGCCCCCACAAGAGCACTGGAACCCGATCTTCTCCAGGCCATCAATTGGGGAACCTCGGCTCTGAGGTCGAGCTCCACAATCGCCCCGTAAATGCCAGGGGAAGTTTCTCAGCTTAAGAGACATTTGAAAGAAGCCCGCCAACCAATCCAGAAGCCCTTTTTCCTTGCTGGGCATAAAGAGGGAATCATGCCTAAGTCTGCATTACCCCAGCTACCTTCCAGAAAGGTCTACAAGAACACCTCAGGCCCCTACGGGTCACGAAAATCCATCTTAAGCTTCAGGAATAGAGCCAGAGCAGGGGTCTACATCGCTTTACGGGACAATAGGCTGCTTGCAGGATAACCTCTATGAAGAATCATGGCACGAGTGCACAAGGGATCGTTTCTACGAAATGTTCACCTGCACGTCAAGAGTATAATTCAAATAAGGTAACAAACTTATCTTCGTCAACCATATCATCATATCCGGAAACAATTTAAATTCAAATGACAAATCCTGTCTGATAAGGAGGGAACGGATTCATGAGATTACTGTAGAGTATTCGCCAACTGAAACCTACTTGGGCAATATATATATATATATATATATATATATATATATATATATATATATATATATATATATGTGAAGCCAAGCATGGTATAGGAAAAAAGAGGAAAATAGAAGAAAAAAGAAAGGGAAGAGCCAATATAGATCGAGCAACATACAAAAAATCATAAACAACAGATATACACATAGAAGGAAGACCTAAATTCTGACTTTAGAACACGATCACCTTCTTCTCCACTATTTGATAGGCACCGAGCTGCCACCACCCTACTCCTCTGAGAGATTGTGAGCAAACAAGAGAGTCATTTGTATCTTAAAGCAGTATATCAATAATACAGCTCCCTTTTATTGTTATTACCTCTTGTCTCTCTCTCAAACAGGTCGGGAACCAACGGTACTGACCCCGACCACCGCTTTCGTGGTAGTGGTCTCTAGGGTGTTAACAGAAATTTCTCATCTTGAGTAAATTTCCCGTCAACAGTTTCCAAAGAGGAAACAAACATATCTCTACAAAATCTGTTATTTACTCGAAGTCAACGATTTTCAAATAAAGGATCCCGCCCGATAAGGGGGGAGTAGGTTTAGAGAATCAAGGCGGAAGATACATCCGTTCAAGGTGATTCGACCATATATAAATATGCCTAAACATCCCGATGGGGAGGAACAACAAAACAAAAACATAAAGAAGAAAAAAGAAAGAAAGAAAGAATTACGTCTGGCCTAAATTCTGTGATCAGAACACAGTCGTGGGTGGTATCCACTATTCGACAAGCACTGAGTTACCACCTCCCTATGTACTAGAGAGATTATGAGGGTATATTAGAGATTCCTATGTTTCATAAGTGTTCTATAATAAAGCTCTCATTTTCTAGGGTCATTTCAACATTCGTTTCAATCTAACCAGGTCAGGTATCAAAGGTACCGACCCTGGCCACCACCTCCGTGGTAGTGGTCTCGAGGGTGTTAGTTGGAATTTTTCATCTTGAGAAAATTTCCCGTTAACAACATTAAATCGCCACGTATGTGCGGGGCAAGAGATTGAGTCTAAAAAGAAAACAAACTTATCTCCAACAATGAATTTTAAGTAAGAGATCCCGCCTGATAAGGAGGGAAGGGATTCAGAGAATCATGGCGGGACAATCACAAACTTAACCTATTTAGACTGTGTATAAATACATCCAAATATGCACTAAGAGGGGTGGTCAATAGAGAAATAAAAAAGAAACAAAGGATGAATCATGGCTTCAATTCTGTAGTTAGAACACGGTGGTCGTTGTATTCTACTGTTCGACAGGCACGAGGTGGCCACCCTACTATATCCTAGTGAGATTGAGAGTAATTGAGAGATTTCTGTACGATATATATGATTTATAATAAAGTCGCCTTAATCTTCTTCTCACCACGTTAATCTCTACGTTAAATGCCTCACCATTGTACAATTAATCTTGGTACTTAAGATATCAACCCCCGAACGCTACCTCCGTGGTAGTGGTCTTGAGGGTGTTAACCAAAATTTCTCACCATGAGCAAATTTTCAGTTAACACCTTTCGAATCCTTTTTGGTTTTAAATATCCATTTACAACCAATGTACTCCGCACCTTATGGTAACGAGACAAGTTCCCAAACCTTATACTCATTCATGGCATCAAACCACTTCTAAGAGTTGGAACCCTGTATGGCATGATGGAAGTTGATTGGATGATCTTCCACCATTCTAATGTCTTCCTCATGTTCCTTGAGAAATATGAAAAAATCGTTCAGAATATCATTTTTTCTTTCTCTAGTGGATCGCTTTAAGATTGCGTTTGACATAGAGATGGAACAAGACAAGGTAGGACTGAACGGGACTGAACATGTTGTTTTATATTGTGTTTGGAAGGTCTGGGCAGAACTGTAAACAGTACTGTTAATAGTGAAATTTGGTCAGATGTCAAAGAGAAATTTTCCACCCATAATCGACAATCATGAAGCCCGGAAACACAGTAAAGCCACCCCACAGGAGCAGGGATGGCCGGTTTGACTTCAAAGCTACCAGAAGACAAGCCAGACATGACTAGGACGAGCCCCTACAAGAGTACTGGAAGCCAGGCTTCTCCAGGCTATCTATCGGGGAACCTCGGCTCTGAGTTCGAGCTCTATAACCGCCCCGTAAATGCTAGGGGAGGTCTCCAAGCTCAAGAGAGGGTCGAAAGAAGCCCGCCAACCTCTTCAGAAGCCGCTGTCCTTGCTGGACATAAAGGAAGAATCATGCCTAAATCTACACTACCTCAGCTACCTCACAGGAGGGTCTACAAGAACACCTCAAGCCCTCAAGGGTCAGAGAAAATCCATCGATCTACCTCGCTCCACGGGGCAATAGGCAGCTGGAAGGGTGACCTCCATGAAAATTCATGGCACGAGTGCACACATGATCGTCTCCACGTAATATTTACATGCACGTCAAGAGTTTGATTCAAATGAGGGATTAAACATATCTCAGTCAACGATATCATCAAATCCCGTAACAATTCAAATTCAAATAACGAATCCCGTCCGATAAGAAGGGAACAAATTCATGGGATCACGGTAATGTATTTGCGGATTAAAAACCTACTTGGACGATATAAATAGAGGAAGCCAATGAGAGACAGAAAGATATACACAATAAAACAGAGAACGACATAGTCAAAAAAGGCAACAACATAGAAGATAAAAAGAAGAGAGGAAGGCCTAAATTCTGGATTCAGAACACGGTCACCTTCATCTCCATTAATCGACAGGCACCGAGTTGCCACCACCCTACACCTCCGAGATACTGTGAGCAAACCAGAGTGCTATTAGTATCTTAAAGCAACATATCAATAATAAAGCTCCCATTTACTGTTATTACATTTTCAGCCTCTCGTCTATCTTTTAACTAGGTTGGGAACCAACGGTACCGACCCCGGCCACCACTTTCATGGTAGTGGTCTCGAGGGTGTTATTAGGAATTTCTCATCACGAGCAAATTTCCTGTCAACACTTTCTGGCGCCATCTGTGGGAAACCTCTCACACCACCATCTCTTTACATTCAAAAAGTTCGTTGTTTTATAGTCATCATGAGGCTCTGCTCCTCACAAAGGCAGCAAGGCACCTCGGGAGAGCCTTCTACTACATTGACACGAAAGGAATTGAGGAAAGGGAGAAAATTCGTGCTTCATAGCCAGATTCCCAGCCAGCCAGCCACTGTGCAGGTTTTGTATCCCCCTCTGGAAAGCCAGGTCGAGCTTAACCAACAAGCGGTGGCCTTTGTAGAGAACGTCTGCCTTCGACTACTCGATGAGGGTATAGCTATCCAACAAACGGGTCTCTGTAATCAGAGGGAGTCAAGCAAGCCTGGGGCTAGGCAACCCACCTTTGATAGCCTTGGACCTGCCCCTCGGGAATTTAACTCGTAACAGAATGGGTCTCCCGACCTCGATCCGGGATAGGCTAGGGCCTATGCCCTATGTCCCCGAAGCTCTGCCATGCTACCAACCAAGACAAGTTAGATCTGCGACAGATGTCCTTCCTAGGGGACGGGAATAGCTCCTCCACCCAACGACCACAATAAGGGAAGTCCGGGGAAGATTAGAAAAAAGTCAGCAAAGCCCCCGAGTGAGCCCTGTCCGAAGAAGGAACTGGGTAGAGGTCGCCAGTTCATCAGAGGCATCTGATGGTGATGAATCCGAGATTGACTCAGGGAAATCCGGAAGCAAGCGATAAATGGACCAATTGGCAGAGCTACAGAAAAAGGTCTAATTGATGAAGAAGGTGAAGTACAAGGAGGACAAGAAAGATCCTCTAAGTGAAATGAACACCCCCTTCACCAGAAGGATCCGGGAGGCAAAACTTCAGCCTAAGTTCAAAATGCCAACTGACAGGTTCTTCGGGTCTGAAGATCTTCTGAGCCAATTAGAGAGCTTCATTCAATAGATGGAGGTCCAGAACACAACCAGGGCCGCTATGTGTCGATTGTTCACCACTACACTCACAGATTATGCTAAGACCTGGTTTAGGAAACTGCCCGCTAGGAGGGTGGATTCCTACACCAAGTTATCAACCGGTTTCTACTCACAATTCCAAGGGAGAGGGGAAACTCTCTGGGCTTATGTCAGCGTTTCCATTAGGAATTTATCCAGATGGGGGTCTTCACCGAGAAGAAAACACGCCAACTTTAGAAGGAACCTGTGGGCAGGAAAACTTTTCCTGTCTTTCGCTAAGAGACCTCAAAAAACTTACCATGAAGCATATGATCGGGCTCTGGAGCAGATTGAGGTTGACCAGCAGCTCAAGGTCAAGATGAAACATGACGACATGAGAGCCGTAAAGCGACAAAAGAGAGAAGCTCCCAGACCCGAGCAAGCTCAGAAAAGCCAAAACAAATTCCCTAACAAATAAACATACGGCTTCCCCCGTCCTCTGCCCAAATTGTAAAGGTATCCCGATAGACGTGCTCCTCCTCAAGTTTTACCACTTCCCAGGACAGTAGCCTCTATAGCCCGCGATGAGAGGGGGTATGACCATTACACTCCCTTAAATGCATCCTGAGAAACAGTCTAGGCCATTAATGTCATCTCTGAAACGGGTCATTTATATTTACCATAATGTCTTGAAGTTCCAGGTAGGAGACAAGGTGGGAGAAGTTCGGGGTGATCAGCAAGCAGCTAGGAAATGCTACGCAGTGTCAACTAACCCAACAGCTCTAGGAAAGCAACTTGTACAGGTGACGACAATCCTAGATGGGATAGCCTCTGCACTAAAGCTGAAAGATACGAGATCCACCGATTGCCCTAAAGAAGGACTCTTGATGCCTGACTTGGAATTACGAAAAAAGGTATATGGGTAGAGAAGCTTCCCGAGGTCCTCTGGACTTACCGCACTGAGAACAACTATCAAAGAAATGCCCTACTCACTGGATTTCGGGGTTGAAGCAGTCCTACCTATAGAGCACAAGTTGACTTCTTTTAGATTCCAAAGATTTGAACCAGGGAAAAATGAAAGCAAGCTCCGAGCTAGCTTAGACCTCATGGAGGAGAAGCAAGATCGAATAGCTGAGAAGGTAGCGATCTACCAAAGCAGAATTGCCAGGTACTTCAACAAGAGGGTTAGAGCCCGAAGCTTCAAAGAAGGGGACTTAGTCCTCAGGAAAGTAATATTGAACACCAAGAAGAGGTCAAACGGGGTCCTAGGGCCCAACTGGGAAGGACCCTACCTAATAAAGTTGGTGATCTGTAATAGGGCGTACAAGCTTAAGGATATGGCAGGCCGACTCATCGACCATACTTGGAATGCAGATCACCTAAGGAAATTCTACCCTTGAAAAGGGGACTCAAGAGCAGGCGGCCTCCGACTAGTTTTCTTTTTCTTTTGACAGTAGTGTACTTCATCTTCCATATCAATAAAGCTTGTTTTTTCTTGTTTACTTCTTCTTCGACTATGTCCTACAATGATTTGGGTCTATATGGAAAGATTCGACATTATCGCCTCAAGACCAGGAGTAAGCCGGAGAAGCCCCCTCTCTACTCCTTATGCCTTGGCCGGGCACTACCCCCCGTCAAGAAGGGTCTGAGTATAAAAGCATAGTTGCCGTCCAAATCTCAAGACCAGGAAATAGCTAGATAGCCCTCCTGATGCCTTGGTCAGGCTACCAACCCTAAGAAGGATCTGAGTGTAAGAGCATAGTTGCCATCCAGATCTCGAGACCAGGAAATAGCTAGATAGCCCTCCTTATGCCTAGGTCGGACTACCATCCTCAAGAAAGATCTGAGTGTAAGAGCATAGTTGCCATCTAGATCTCAAGACTAGGAAATAGCTAGATAGCCTTCCTGATACCTTGGTCAGGAAACCGTTCCCCCTAAGAAGGAAGCGCGAAAGCCCTCCTGATCCTGAGCCTAAGAAGGGGGCTAAACATGTCTTTACTTAATATTCTACTCGGGCTACAGCCCCCCAAAAGAGCTCGGGGATGGAGGGCTCGATTTTCTTTAACTCTAAATGCTCGTGTTATTTCACTATTTTTTCCTTGAAACGTGGTCACTTACTACAACAGACCTACAACGAAATAAGAGGAATGTCAACTGAAGAAGTTAAGCCAGGAGTTTCATTAGTATGGGAGCTCAATGCCAACAGCCTTTTTTCTTATCTTATTTTTCCCCTAAAGATAGCTAGTTTCGATATAAAAGCTGAACGATCATGCAAGTACATGCAAGCCAGAGTTAGATATGAGATTAAAATTTTATTATCAAGTAAAAGAGCCTATCCCCCAACTAGGCTACAACAAGCAAGGGAGGCCCATTCCCTGGTTTCGGGCATCAAAAGTAATGATAAAATGGTAAACACAGTTAAAGATGGGATGCCCACCCCCTTTTCCGGGCATTCAAAATAGATCACATGGTAGAGAACTCAAGCTTCTTCGTCTTCCTGAGGGCCTTCAGCTTCCTCCTCCACAAAATGGACCTCGCCCCCTGCTCCCCTCTTCAGTCACAGCTCATCCTGATTAACAGCATCTACCGCTTCCGCCACTTCCTCATAGGGATCAGCTCCGGCTGCCTCGGGGTCAACAAGATCCTCCTCCACAATTTCATAGATCACTGCCATAACTTCAGACGGTATAGATGCATCAGGAAGGCTGGTCTACGACTTAGGCATGTTCCCGCCTTCTATTGACTCCATTCCTGAGAGCATTGTTAGGGGATCTCCAGGCTTCAGCAAGGCCTCCTTCTAGCTCCTCGTTGTGAACCCTCTTCGAGGATTCACCGGGACCAGATACTGGAAAAGCTACAACAGGAGGAGGCAGATCGGGCACCTTGAAATGCTTCCCAGCTCCCTCCCTATAAGAGCCAGCTACATCAGTTTCAGGGCGAGACATCTCCGTAGTCAGTGACAAGACCTCCGCTCTATCCCAGCCGATGATGCTGGAGAGTTCGAATGGGGGAGAAAGAGCCTCTTCAACCTGATAGGAGGTATAGAAGTACCCCTCGCTAAAAGAGGCTTCCACCTCGGCCTGAAGTTGGGTAATTTGAGCCTGTAAAGTTTCGTTCTCAACATCCAGGGCATTCGCCTCTCCCCTCTAGTCATCCAGCCGGCTAGCCTGCCGCTTCGACAGGAGAGTCTCCTAATCAAAAGCCCGCTTCAACCTCTCATGGTGGCATTGAAGCTCAGCTAGCTGCTTCTCCAATCCTTGTTGGCTAGAGGTCATCTCTTGGACCAGGGTCTGAGCCAGCTTAAGCAATCCCATGGCTCGCTCAGCTTCAGCCTTAGCCTTGGTTGCCCAATCACGGAGGAAGGCTACCTGATGCCCCATGGCCACCTGAAACTTGAAAGCCTGTAAAGGAAAATCATGTTAGAAAATGACAAGTCAAGCAGCTGAATGAAGAAGTAAAAGCGACAATTACCTCGGCTATAAGGGCGGACCCTTTAGTGATCATGATGTCCACGGGAATCGCGGTCAGCCTAGAAAGCCCACCGTCTGGACAAGATGCTACAAATTGCTTTCGGACCTCATCCTGACCCATCGAGCTCTATTGTTGGTGGGGGCGAGAAGGGGCAACATCAGGAATATCGGTATCGGGCTCCTTGTGAACCTCGATTGCTAGGATACAACCGGATCTACAGAAAGGGGTAATGTGACTCTGGGAGCATCGTTTGGAGCAGTGACTACAGGTGAGGGGGCAGGAATGGAATTATTGATAACTTGGGACGCAGATCCTCCTCGGTTTAGAGCCTTCACAGCCCGAGATGCAAGAAGAGAAATCTTGGACTTCACCTAGGAGGGGAAAGCAACGAACGGGGCACCCCATCCCCTTTATCAAAACATCCGATAGAGCTCCCGAGGACGATCTGGAAGAAAGAGGAGGGATCCCTGTTTGTCAGGCTTCACGAGAAGCTAGAGTAACAACAAACACTGTTAGAGAAAGAAATCAAGATCATAAGAACTGAACCATCCAATAAAAAAACAACAAGATAGATCGAGATACTTGCGAGGGGTAGCACCAAATATCCGCAGGTACCTGTTTACCCTACGGGGATCAAAGGGGTCGGCGGTTGGAAACTTCATATTCAAGTAGTTTCGAGCCAGGATGGTCATCAACACGGCTTCAGACTCATCAGGCAAGGAATCCCGACCCCAGATGGGTTTGTCACTAAAGGCGTTAGGAACCTCAAGCTCATGCCCGCCAACGAAGACGAAGCTCCCCTAGTCTCCCTCCGCCAGTATCCATTCTTCTTTCCAAGCGGGGTTCTTCTTTGAAGCCTTGGGGATGATAAAATTGAGCCTATTCTTGGCCTCGGCATAGAATTGGCCTCGTGGGACCTCAACCAAGTTACCGATCTGGAAAAGGAAGGTGATCTCCTTAGCCCCGGGCTCCCTGGTTACGCTGCTCAACTCGCATTGCTCCCTCCACAATACCAATAAGCCGACTAGATGCCTCCAAAAGTCGGCGTTAGTTGAAGCAGAGCCAACTGAAGGGCATTGAGAGCCCGTCGAAGAGTAGGGTGAAGAGGGAGCCTCACCCTGCTCTCAAAAGCTGCGACGTGGATATGGAGCACAACTTTGGGCGGGCTCAAAACATTGTAATTTCGGTGGGGGACAGTTAGGGAAACAATGTCAGGAATACCATACTTGTCCCGAAGACGGCCAATCGACTGAGCCCTCTACCAAGGAATCAACACTATCTGTAGAACTCGACATTGATAGGAAAGAGATGTGAGAAAGCAAGCGGAAGATTTCGGCAGAGAAAACAACGAAGAAGAAATTTGAAAGTTTGAAAGTTTGAAAGTTTGAAAGTTTGAAGATTTGTGGAAGTATGAAAAAGTGACGGTCAGACCGGGCTTAAATAGAGGTTTATTGGTGATATCCTCGGGAAGATCACCTAAGCCGTATTGCAGCTGTTTTTCTTTGAATAACACTCAGTTTCAAATTCATAATGTTGGGTAATTAATGAGAAAATTTCGCTCTCATTAATTATTTTTATGGTGAAAAACTTTCTCAATTAAACATGAAATCTGACTCCAACCCCAACTCTACCACCAGTGTTCAAGTCAGAGGGGACTTCTGTTAATATTGAAATTTGGCCAGGGGTCAAAGAGAAATTTTCCACCCATAATTGACAATCATGAAGCCCGAAAAGACCGTAAAGCCACCCCACAAGAGTAGGGAAGCCCAGTTCGGCTTCAAAGCTAGCAGAAGACAAGCCAGGCGCCACCGGAAGGAGTCTTCACAAGAGTACTGGAAGCCGGACTTCTCCAGACCATCTATCGGGGAACCTCGACTCTAATTTTGAGCTCCATAATCACCCCGTAAATGCCAGGGGAAGTCTCCAAGATCAAGAGAACATTGAAATAAGCCTGTCGACCTCTCCAGAAGCCTTCTATCCTTGTTGGGCATAAAGGAAGAATCACGCCTAAATCTGCACTACCCCAGCTACCTCCCAGGAGGGTCTACAAGAGCACCTCAAGCCTCCAAGGGTCAGGGAAAATCCATCTTAAGCTTCTAAGAACAGAGCTAAAGCAGGAATCTACCTTGCTCTAGGGGGCAACAGGCAGCTGGCAGGGTGACCTCCATGAAGATTCATGGCACGAGTGCACACATGGTCGTCTCCACATAATTTTTACATCCACGTCAAGAGTTTGATACAAATAAGGGATTAAACTTATCTCCGTCAACGATATCATCAAATCCCGTAACAATTCAAATTCAAATAACAAATCCCGCTTGATAAGAAGGGAACTGATCATGGGATCACGGTAACGTATTTGGGATTAAAAACTTACTTGGACGATATAAATGGAGGAAGCCAATGAGAGACAGAAAGATATACACAGTTAAACAGAGAATGAAATAGATAAAAAAGGAAACAACATAGCAGATAAAAAGAAGAAGGGAAGGCCTTAATTCTGGATTCAGAACACGGTCACCTTCATCTCTACTATTCGACAGGCACCGAGTTGCCACCACCCTACACCTCCGAGATACTGTGAGCAAACAAGAAAGCTATTTGTATCTTAAAGCAATATATCAATAATAAAGCTCCCATTTACTGTTATTACGTTTTCAGCCTTTCATCTATCTCTTAACTAGGTCGGGAACCAATGGTACCGACCCCGATCACCACTTTCATTTTAGTGGTCTCGAGGGTGTTAACAAGAATTTCTCATCTCGGTAAATTTCCCGTCAATAAGTACTGTTATGAATTTGGTATGGCGGGTACAGAATAGAACTAGAGGTTCAAATGACCAGAGTTCCCCTCTTATATATGTTAACTAAAAATTCGCTCAAGGTGAGAAATTACAGCTAACACCCTCGAGACCACTACCACGAAGGTGGTGGCGAGGGTTGGTACCTTGTACCTTAGAGAGATCTTATATGAATATTGAGGATGGAGCGGTAGGTAGAAGATGAGTCATCCCATTCATCGGGCTTTACGGTAAGTAGGAGTGGAGTCGTCCCACTTATCGGGCTTCGTGGTAGGTAGGAGACGAGTCACCCATCCGTCAGGCATGAAAGAGGAATCACGCCTAAAATCTACACTACCCCCGCTACCTCCTAGGAATGTCTACAAGGACACCTCAAGCTCCTAAGGATCAGGGAAAGTCCATCCCGAGTTTCTAAGAACAGAGTCGAAGCATGGATCTACCTCACTCTATGAGAAGATAGGCAGCTAGCTCGGTGACCTCCATGAAAAGCCATGCCGCGATAACATACAAGATCATATCTATAATTCTGTTTACGTGTGAGTCAAGAGTTTGATTCCTAAAAGGAAACAAAATCATTTTTGTTAACAATATCATCGTGTGCGTTATTTACTCGAAGTCAATAACTTTTAAATAAAGGATCCCGCCCTATAAGGAGGTAACGGATTCATAGGATCGTGGCGGTATATCAGCACATTCAAACTTACTTGGACCATATATAAATAGGGCCAAGCATTACACAAAAGAAGAGAACGACAGAAAGAAAGGGATCATAGGAGAAAAGAAAAGAAAAGAATAGGGGAAGGCTTAAATTCTGTACTTAGAACACGACCACCTTTGTTTCCACTATTCGATAAGGACGGAGTTGCCACCTTCCTAGATCCTAGAGAGACTGTGAGCATATGCAAAAATTATTTGTATTTAGAAGCAAATAATCAATAATAAAAGCTCCTGTTTATGGTTATAGCGATCTAGCCTCTCATTTATCTCTTAACAAGTTAGGTATCAGTGATACCGACCCCGGCCACCACTTTCGTGGTAGTGGTCTTGAGGGTATTAATAGGAATTTCTCATCCTAGGCAAATTTTTTGTTAACACTTTCTGGCGGTGTCTGTGGGAAACTCTCACACCACCATCTCTATATTCAAAAGTTTGTTATTTTACAGGAATCATAAGGCTCCACTCATCACAAAGACAGCCCGGCGCACCGGGGCAACCTTCTGTTGCGTCAACACGAAAGGTCTGGAAGAAAATGAGGAAAACCGGGCTCTATAGCCAGATTCCAGCCCAGCTAGCCACTGTGCGGGCTCTGGATCCTCCTCTGGGAAATCAGGTAGAGCTTGACCAGCAAGCGGTGGCCTTCGTAGAAAACGTCCGCCTTTGACTGCTCGTTGAGGGCATTACCATCCAGCAAGTAGACCTTTAAATTCGAGAGGAGTCAAGCAGGCCCGGAGCTAGTCATCCAGACTTTGATCGCTTGGGACTTACTCCTCAGGAACCCACTCGTAATAGAATTGGACTCCTAACCTCGATCTAGGACAGGATAGGGCCCATGCCCCTCTGTTCCCGAAGGGTTGCCACGTTACCAAAAAAGGCAAGTCAAATCCACGGCTAACATCCTTCCTCAGGAGCGGGGAAAGTTTCTCCACCCAATAATTTCAATGAGGGAAGCCCGGGGTATGGAAGAAGAAAGTCAGCAAAACCCCCGAGGAGACCCCAGAGGAGACCCCTTTTGAAGAAGGAACCGGGTAGAGGTCGCCAGTTCGTCAGAAGGATCCGATAGTGAGGAAACCGAGATCAACTGATGGAAATCCGAAAGCAAACGTTTAAAGGATCAGTTGGCAGAGCTTCAGAAGGAGGTCCAATTGATGAAGAAGGAAAAGTACAAGGAGGATAAGAAAGATCCTCTATGTGAAATGAATGCTCCACTCACCAGAAGGATCCGGGAGGCGGAGCTTCCCCTCTAATTCAAAATGCCAACTTACAGGTTCTCTGAGACTGAGGATACCTGAGCCACTTAGAGAGCTTCGTTCAACAAATGGAGGTCTAGAAAACAACTAGGGCCGCTATGTGTCTAATGTTCCCCACTACGCTCACGGATTACGTGAAAACCTGGTATAGGAAACTACCTGCTGGTAGTGTGCATTCCTTCACCAAGCTATCAATCGATTTCTGCTCACAATTCCAGAGGGTTAAGCACCGGTTGAAGGATCCGATCCACCTACAGTACATGATCCAGGAGAGAGGAGAAACCCTCCGCGCTTATGTCAAACGTTTCCATAAGGAAGTCATCCAGATAGGGGTCTTCACCGAGAAGAAAAACCTCTCCAACTTTAGAAGAAACTTATGGGTGGGAAAACTTTTCCGGTTCTTTGCTAATAGACCTCTGTTAACCTACCAAGAAGCCTATGATCGGGCTCTAGAGCAGATTGAGTTCGACAAACAGCTTGGATCACAACGACATGAGAGCCGTAAAACAATAAAAGAAGAACCTGAGCAAGCTCAGAAAAGCCAGAACAAACCCCCCAACAAATCAATATACCGTTTCCCTCTTTCTCAATCTAGATCGAAAAGATATCCAGATAAACGAACTCCTTCTCAAGCTTCACTACCTCTCAGACAGTGACCCTATAGCCCGTGATGAGAGGGGGTATGACCATTACACTCCCTTAAATGCATCACAAGAAATAGTCAATCTCGCCATTCGGGACAAGGGTTTGTTACATAAGCCCGCTCCCATGAAAGCCCCGGTCGATAAGAGAAATTGCTATAAATATTATGACTTTCACGAGGACTTGGGGCATAACACTTCAGAATGCAACAACCTGCAGAACCAGATTGAGGCTTTGATAAGGGGAGGATGCCTGGTGGAATTCTTATAGCAAGTCAGGGAGAACATTCAGACTGGAAGGGAGGTGCAATCCGAGATCCGAGAACATGCCGAGAAAAGGAAGGGGGAACAGGCGGACCTAATGCAACAGATTCAGATAATACATACTATCAGTGGGGGGCCTACTCTAGCCGGTATCTCCAACAATTCCAGAAAAAACCATACGAGGAAAGTCCCTCGTACGAACGAGGGGCGGGATATCTTTAAGGTAGACCAGAGACCAACCAACACCTCCCAGCAGTCACAAATCATTTTCACCGAAACGGACGTCTATAACACCGTGCAACCTCATGATGACCCTATGGTGATCACGATACATTTTGCAAATTACATGGTACACCGTGTGCTTGTGACACAAGTAGCAGCGTTGACGTCCTGTTTAAAGACATATTGATAAAGCTAAACTTGAAACAGTGGTGTTACAATAGCTGCACTACTCCGTTATATGGGTTCACTGGGGACTAAATCACCCATGGGATCAAAAATCCTACCAGTGATCATTGGAGCCACACCTCTCCAGTAGAATATCATGACAGACTTCGTGGTGGTGGATACTCCATCGGCCTACAATGCAATATTAGAGAGGTGAAAATACAATCACAGTTAAATGCTCAAGGCTAACCTATAGGGGGGTGAATAGGTTAGACACCTTTTTCGACTCCTTTAGAAACAAACAAAAGTTTGTCCCTCTAGATTGCTTGTATCACAATATATATATTAATTAAAGACAATTAATCAATATATAAACACAAGTAAAGTGTGATACAAACAACTAATTGTTACACATACACAATCAATATTATAAAGAGGTAGTCAACATATATAAAGAGTTCTATCCACAATACAAATATTAGAGAGATAGGGATAGAGAAAAGTTTACACAAGATAAAATGTGGTAAACCTCCAAAGAGGAAACATCCACGGGCTAGCAGCCACCGGTAAACAAAATCCACTAGTAGATAAGACAAGAACAATCTCTCAAGTGACCTCTTCACCTAGAAACTACCCTTCTATCCTACTCAAGAAGTTGCCGCCCTATGCTCAACAATCTGAGGCTTTACACCTCTTGTCAAGACTTCCTTGCTCACCTTATCCGGATCTTCACAACCCAAGGTAAGACTTCTTGCTCAACTATTCGAGTCTTTCTGACTCTAGTCAAGACTTCCTTGCTCACCTATCTGAGTTCTCCCAACTCTAGGAAAGACTTCGTGCTCGACTATCCATGGCTTCACACCTCTAGCCAAGACTTCCTTGCTCGAAAATCCGAGGCTTCACACCTTTTGCCAAGACTTCTTGCTCAACACCATAAGTCTCACACCTATTGTCAAGACTTCCTTCTCACAAGGCATCTAGGTGATCATGAATGGAAAACGCAAACAAGCACGCAACATAGAATGCTATGATCAACACATCCTATGGAAAATACTAGACATGAGCATGAATGCACAAATCACATATAATCTAGTTAATCATGCATGTATAAACAATCTAGATCATGTAAGATATGTTCAATATTAATCACATCCTAGATACATGCGTAGATCTAAACTAGAATCACAAGATAAAATCAATAAATCACAAGATCAAGTTTAAATCACACAAACCAAAAACATGCTAAAACCATATGACAATGTCAAATAGATTTAAGCAAAAGTTCTAGAGCATAATCCTAATCATAGATTCAACAAATCACATGAATAGCTCAAAAGAACATAAGTACATGTATTATTTGAGAATTTCGGCCAAGAGAGCCTAATACATGTGAGGAACTATTTTTCTCAAAATCAAACAATCAAAGATCACAAAATAGTCCTAGAATCAAAGCTAGCACAATACAATCCCAAACATATGATAACATAGACAAAATCAAAACCTAACTCAACATGTATGATTTCAATTGAAATTTAACCTAGCTTTGAAAGTGTTCAAAACACAAATCAAAACACTCACAATATACAAATGTATGTAGAAGAAGAAAACCCAAGGCAGATGACCAAGTTTTAAAAGAAAACTTTGAGAGAAAATCAATACCTTAGTTGATGTAGGTGCAATCCCGTTTTTGTATGATTAGACACCAAAACAAAGCTGCAAAATTAACTCAAACCTCACATAAGAGATGGAGAATGAATAGATGAACACTCTCAACTTCGAATCACTCAAATCACAGTTCAATTGAAGAAGGTATGGTGTTTGGAAGGTGAGAAAATTTAGAGAGAAAATTTCTGCACACTTGATTTGAATTTCTTCTTAGAATAAAATGTGAGAGGGAAAGAGTTTATAAATGAGTGGGAAACTTGGACATGTGAAATGACCAAGAGGGGAAAAATATAGCCAAGCAAGCTTGCTACCTGAGATGGCACGTGGGCATTTCTGGGCAGCAAGCCTTCTGCCCCGAGATGGCCACACGCCATCTCGGGAAAGAAGACAATGCTTGCTTCTTAATCCTTCGACCCTCATTTGCGTTCTTCGACCGTTCTCCGGCCTGCGAACTTGGAATTGAAATCCGTTTATGGACTACGATCCGTAACTCTAACACAGACATGGACATATATGATACTCAACCCAGAAATTCATAATTTGACTAGATATACGAAGACGAAGAAAATGTATGAAACATGAGTTGAAAGTGTAGTATCTTTTGACTTAGAACTTGAAATCAATAGTATGAGTAACCGAAATGACTGGAACTCAATCAAGAATGATTTAAGACTAAATCCAAGTTCAATATCCATGTTATAAAAACATATATACACACAAACACAATTCACACTAGAATACAAACTACATAGAGATAGTTTCCAATCATGCATATTCCAAAACATGTTATTTCCAAACCAATGAATGAGCATTCATCTTAAAGTGCGTGAATGTGTTATACATGGTACACAACGATACAGGGACACATATGAATGAATTGTATATGTGTGCCTATAATGGTGCACAATGATGCAGGGACACAAATGTATGAGATGTGTGTGTGTGCCTAAGCCTTGTAAGAGAAAGATAAGATCTTAGTATACCTTTGTAGAACCAAATTGCATCTTTTCTCTTTGAAGACTTAGAACTTGTTTTGACTTGTTGTTTCTTCTTCCTTGAAGCTTGAATCATCATGAAACTAAACAACTACGTCATTACAAGTAAACATCATTTTGATATGGAATTCATGCCAACACAAACTAACACCTAACAATCTCCCCCTTTGGCAAATTCCATGTCAAAACACCTATACATTTTGTACAAATATAAAAATGAAGATAGGTCACAAAATCACTCCCTCACATTACAATGAGTAAGATTCATATAACTAATCTTCACCAACTCTTGAACTTCATCTTGATCTTCTCTTGAATCAACCTACAAATCATCTCAAAGCACAATGCATATACAAGAGAAAAACAACAAAGGGCAACATATAATATGGATAAGAATATACAATTAAGTCCACAAGTACATGTATCTCCCCCTCAATACATGCCAAATACAAGAATTCTTAACCAAATCTTAAGACTAATTATTACAAGCCATTGAAAGTTCAAAAGCTCACAAAAACAACATAAAAAGGAAACTAAGTAACTAGCAACTCTTAGCAACTCTTTTTCCCCCTTTTTGACATGAAATGATGCTAAAATGTAAGAAACATACCAGGAGACTCAAATACTAGCTACTATCCACCAAAGAAAGATGTGCATGTAGTTGACCTAACATAATGCTTGAGAGGTGGTCTTGAACTTAATCCAATACACTCTTCCAACTCTTTTATTCTCGCATCTTGTTTTTCAACTATAGCACTAAGCTCATCAACCTTCTTCTTCAAATGTAAAGCCCAATCCGAAAGAATGTTTATGCTAGTCACTTGACAATCAACTTGTGAACTACTAAATAGTCCAAAAGTATCACATGTCTTACCCTTATCCTTATATGACATGTATGACACACATTTATCACTATACTTTTCCAAGGGTTGTACCAACATATCATCTCCACTACTTTGAACACCACGAGCTAAACACAAAAAAGTTATAAACCCCAGTAATGAAAGCTTCTTATCTCCTTTAGTTGAGAAAGCCGCATTATCCAAATAAAACATAAGTAAATCCTCAAGGTTTATAGGTTGATTAGTCACTAAGGCATATACTATTTTGATCTTCTCTTTATTCAACTCGGTTGAATTCGAAGATCCAATAATATTTGTGTAAATAAAAAGATGCCAAAATGCACTTGCCTTAGTTAACTCATGTTGACTAATATATGCTCTACCTTTCCACTCAAAAGAAGCATTGTCATATAGAGTTCTACCCATGATATTAAGATTCTCAATGATATCAACATCTAGAAAGTTTGAATCAATATCACTAGATAGCCCAAGAAACTTGTTAATGTTTACCGGGTTAACTCTAAAGACAACACCTCTAATCTCCATCAAAGCATCCAATAAGGTGGCACTCTCTCTATATTCATGATAAAATTTTCTAACAATAGTGTCATTCACTATTCCTAGCATGCTCACCCAAGATTCCCAATTTCTATCCTTAATGCAAATAAGAACATAAGAATCTTTACATTTACCTAAGTCAATGCCTCTCTCTTGAAATATCTTTTCAGTTGCAAAAATCTCTATATCCTTTGACCTTGAAGCTTTGGATCTGTTTGAGGTAGACTTGGCTTTCACAATGGGATTTGATTGATTTCCACTTCCGGTAACCTTAGTTCTTCCAATTTGTTCTTGTGAAATAAGATGCTATATACATACAACAAAAGTGAGTGAAAGACAAAACAAGCATATTAGTCGCAAATATATAAACACAATGACATATGACTTAAGAATGAATCATCATGCAAGACAAATATAGTGAGTAATATCTTACAAGTATCATTAAGTCAAAATATGCTAACATGAAACAAAATGAAGCATGTGAACATATCATAAAAGAGAACAATGTCTAGCATACAATGCTCCCCCTTGATAAAGGCTATAACTGAGATTTATGATAGCATAAGGTTCACAAAAATGTTCACACAATCACACATTCAAGCAATTTGAAGAAATATCAACAAAATAAGCTTCATATGCTAAGAGAGATACACAAAGATTTTTCAAGTTCTCTTATAATTCTTCAACAATTGCAAAGATATCATCATACTCATAAACAAAATGTGTGTGCATGAGAGATATTCTTCAAATATATATCAAGAAGTAGTTTGATAATCAACATGCAAACAATTTCCAACAACTATTCATCTTAAGCATTTTCCATAAAAAGTCAAACCAATTATCATCCAGAATTTTTTGCTTTTAAGATAATAGATTTTCAACATATGAGAGTGTGTGTGCATATGGCTCGTCATCCCATTTCTGTTTTTCAACCCGAGCTAATTTGATTTTGAACTAAACTTCTTTTTAAGCCTTCCTCCTCTTCTTTTTAGGCTTTGAATCAAATATTTTTTTTTATGATTTCATTTCAACACTTCTTTTATTTTTCCATTTATTTTTAACATAAACAAAAACTCACTTCATGACGGATTTCACTCATCACAATGGTGTAGCTCTTTCCAACATTGGGTGGCTTTCACAACCAAGGTGTGTAGCTCTTTTCATGAAGGTGCTCGTTGAGTTCTATGTAATTGCCGAAGCAAAATGGATACTAACCATAGGTCATTTTAAATGTACTTGAGCACAAAAACTTCAAGGTGTATCTAATGTTTACATATTAGTAAACTCAACTTACTAGCAAAACATATAAGAGAAGCAAGGTACAAATTTTAGAAAGACAAGATTTTATGGCTCATAAGCATATAATCTACAAGCAATAAGTAGAGACTTATTCAAGATCATTACTTCTCTAATGAGTAGCTTTTAAAGAATATGAAGCTCATATTTTCAAAAGTAATGTCACTCAATATACTATACATAAACAATCATCAAAGTTAAGATCAATGTGAACAATATCACTATTAGATCCTAAAATAGCAAATGTCAATGAGAACCATATGTATGCTATACAAAATTCTCTAATATGACATGCTATGAGATGTGTATTAAAAATTGAGTCAAAAGATGAATATCTAAGAGAATATGCATTAGAGTATAGAGATACCTTTTTGCACATTATATTAACCAAATATCATACTTCCGCCCTTTTTATGTGCACTCTTGCCTTGAATGTCCTCATGACATCAAGTTGACGATGTTTCACAACAAGAGTATAAAAAGCATAATATCTAAACTCAATCAACACATATAACAAAAGAACTTCTTCAAAGTTCATCAACAAATTTTAACCATCATAACAAACATGATGTGAGATAACCAAGTTCATATCAATACATGGAGTATTCAAAGTTAGTAAGCAAGAATTCTTAACACAATTGATATATAGCCACAAAGCTATCTCACATGTGCTTTTTATTTTAGTGATAAGAGCACTCACCCTTGAACCACTTGTTCTTAGGTGTACCTACACAAACATTTCCAATAACATCCTTGACAACAATGTTAAATCTAGAGTAAAGTCCTTCGATGAATTGATTCACAAGAATATCACTAACACACTCTTCCTTAACATTGTCAACACAAGCTTTGTCAAGTTGAAGAAGATTAGTATTCTTCCTACTCCAAAACTTCTTTTCATGCTTAGCAAAGTTATCATGTTTTTCAACTTTCAAATCCTTAGCATGTTCAAGTTGAAGTTTAATCTCCTTATCTCTAGACTCATTTACTAATTTGCATTTTTCAATATATTTATAGAAGCTAGGCTTAATGTGACCTATTGTGTTGCAATAATGGAAAATTGGAATAAAAGATGAGATTGTACATTTTGGAGTTAAAATAGCTTCACTAGGAGTTTGCAAAGATACCTTTTTCACCAACTTTTATTGGCTTTTGATCTTCTCTTCTTGTGTAGTTTCTTATCAATCACGACTTCATCAAAATGTGTAGCAAGTGATGCTTCCAAGAGATCCTCTTCAACTACCAAGTCGTCTTCACCACTATGAGAGTTAACAAGATTCCTAACACTAGACACACTAACCGAATCATTTACTAAATCCTTGATAGCCTCCTTAGCCGTGTCTATTTCATCCATCAATTCTTGTTCTCTCTTCTTCAAAGAAGATATCACATTATCCTTCTCAAGGTTTATTATTTCAAGTTCTCTAAACTTCTTCATAATATCACCTTTTTCACCAAGAAGTCTACGAGTAACAACCACAAACTCATCTAGTTGCTTCTTGATCAAATCATCTTTTTCAACTATTTCTCTTTGAGCATTGTCTCTAGCTTCTTCAAGCTTTTCTATCTTTTTCAACAACTCAAGATTAGTAGGAATGGAACTAGAGCTTCCATCATGATTTGCATCAAGGTTCTAGTTCAAAGATATTGTACTACTAACATCTAGTGGAGAATGAGAAGCCGTTAGAGCTATAAAGTTGCTCACCAACTCTTCATCACTTGAAGACTCACTATTAGTGCTCTTATTGTCACTAGAGTTATCATCACTCCAAGTAGCAGCCAACACTTTGCCTCTCTTGTCTTTCTTAGATGGCTTCTTGGTGCACCCACTAGCAAATTGACCAAAACCTTAACAATTATAGCATTGAACCTATTTCTTGTTCATGGCTTGACTATTCTTCACAATCCTTGGAGATGATGTTCTCTTGACTCCTTTTTCCTTAGAAGACTTGACTTTAGGCTTGGCATTTTTCTTTAGAAACTTCTTAAATCTTCTAACCAAGAGTGCCATGTCTTCATATTCATCATCACTCTCCTCCTCAATATCATTGAGAGCAATTACTTTGCTATTAATATTAATCTTTGGCTTCAAGCACATCTCATAAGTTTGGAGAGACCCAAGCAACTCATCAATGTTCATACTATCAACATCCTTGCTTTCCTTAATGGCCATCACCTTTGATTTGAATCTCTTAGGAAGAGACCTAAGGATTTTCCAATTTAAACGCTCTTTTAAGATAGGTACTCCATGTGCTTGACATTGGTTAGCTATGTTAAGAAGCCGGAATTGGAAGTCTTCAAAATTTTCTTCTTCACCCATACTTAAACATTCAAATTGTGATGCCAACATTTGAAGCCTCGATTTCTACACGCTAAGGTTCCTTCATTAGTAACTTGGAGAGTATCCCAAGCTTCCTTTATGGATTCAAGATTTTGAATATAGGAGAATTGATGCCCATCAACTCCTAAAAAGATGGCATTCATAGCACGATGGTTCCATTTAGCAACCTCAAACTCATTCGTTGTCCATTCACTCCTTGGCTTGAGTATCATGGTTCTATCCTCTAAAACCTTGGTAGGAGAACTATAACCATCTTCCACTACCGTCCAAGCCCTTTCATCAATAGAGCGAATGTAGGCTTTCATCCTCAACTTCTAATACCCATAGTTAGTGCCACGAAGTAATGGTGGCCTAGTATTTAAGGCTCCTTCCGCCATTACATCATCTTGTAAAACCATGACTTCAAATGCCTTACAAAAAGTTTGTCCCTACAGGGGGGGTGAATAGGTTAGACACCTTTTTCGACTCCCTTAGAAACAAACAAAAGTTTGTCCCTCTAGATTGTTTGTATCACAATATATATATTTGTTAATAGTGAAATTTGGCCAGAGGTCAAAGAGTAATTTTCCACCCATAATCGACAATCATAAAGCCAGAAAAGACAGCAAAAGTAGGGAAGGCCGGCTCGGCTCTAAAACTACATGAAAACAAGCCAGACACGACCAGGACAAGTTTCCACAAGAGTACTGGAACCCCGGCTTCTCCAGGCCATCAATCAGGGAAACCTCGTCTCTGAGGTAGAGCTCCACAACCGCCCCGTGAGTGCCAGGGGAAGTCTCCAAGCTTAATAGACATTCAAAAGAAGCCCGCCAACCTCTCCAGAAGCCCGCTGTCCTTGCTGGACATAAGGGAAGAATCACACCTAAATCTACACTATCCCAGCTACCTCCCGGTAAGGTCTACAAGAGCTTCTCAAGCCCCCATGGGTCAGGGAAAATCCATCTTAGGCTTCTAAGAACAGAGCCAGAGCAGAAGTCTACCTCGCTCTACGGGACAACGGGCAGCGGGCAGCTGGCAGGGTGAACTCCATGAAGATCCATGGCACGAGTGCAAACAAGATCATCTCCACATGATATTTACATGCACGCCAAGAGTTTAATTCAAATAAGGGAACAAACTTATCTTCGTCAACGATATCATCGAATCCGGAAACAATTCAAATTTAAATGACGAATCACGCCCGATAAGGAGGGGACTGATTCATAAGATCACGGTACATTATTTGCCAACTGAAAACCTACTTGGACAATATATATATATATATGAGGGGCAAAGCATGGTAGAAAACGAGATAGAAAATCATACACAGGAAAACAGAGAACAACAGATACAAAAATACGACAAAGATTCGTCAGACTGGGAAGGCCTAAATTCTGGATTCAGAACACAGTCACCTTCATCTCCACTAATTGACAGGCACCGAGTTGCCACCATCCTACACCTTCGAGAGACTGTGAGCATACGAGAGAACGATTTGTACTCTAAAGCAAGATATCAATAATAAAACTCCCATTTACTGTTTAGCCTCTCGTCTCTCTCTTAAACAGTTCGGGAACCAACGGTACTGACCCCGGCCACCACCTTCGTGGTAGTGGTCTCGAGGGTGTTAACAGGAATTTCTCATCCCGAGCGAATTTCCCGTCAACACTTTCTGGCACCGTCTATGGGAAAATTCTCACACCACCATATCTTTACATTCATAAAGTTCGTTGTTTCATAGTCATCATGAGGCTCCGCTCCTCGCAAAGGCAGCAGGGCACCTTGGGACAGCCTTCTGTTACATCGACACGAAAGGCCCCTACGAAAGAGTGAAAATCCAGGCTCCATAGCCAGATTCCCACCCAGCCAGCCACTGTGAAGACTCTGGATCCCCCTCTGGGAATTCAGGTCGAACTTAACCAACAGGCGGCGGCCTTTACAGAGAACGTCCACCTTCGACTACTCGCTGAGGGTATTGGTATCCAACAAGCGTGTCTCTACAATCAGAGGGAGTCAAGCAGGCCAGGGGCTAGGCAACCCGCCTTTGATCGCTTGGGACCTGCCCCTCGGGAATCAACGTATAACAGAGTGGGGCTCCCGACCTCGATCCGAGATAGGCTAGGGCCCATGCACCATATTCCCGAAGCGCTGCCACGCTACCAACCAAGACAAGTCAGATCCGCAGTAGATTTTTTTCCCCTGGGACGAGAAGAGCTCCTTCACCCAACGACTACAAAGAGGGAAGCCCCGGGGTAGAGAAGAATAAAGTCAGCAATGCCCCCGAGCGAATGCCCTCAGAAGAAGGAATCGGATAGAGGTCGCCAGTTCATTAGAGGGGTCTGATGGTGAGGAATCCGAGATCGACTCAAGGAAATCTGAAAGCAAGCGACTAAAGGACCAGTTGGCAGAGCAACAGAAAAAGAGGTCCAACTGATGAAGAATTGAAAGTACAAGGAGGACAAGAAAGGTCATCTAAGTGAAATGAACGCCCCTTTTACCAGATGGATCCCGGAGGCAGAGCTCCCTCCTAAGTTCAAAAAGCCAACTGACAGATTCTCTGAGACTGAAGATCCTCTGAGCCACTTAGAGAGCTTCGTTCAACAAATAGAGGTCCAGAGCACAACCAGGGCCGCTATGTGTCGAATGTTCCCCACTACACTCACGGATTATGCTAAGACCTGGTTTAGGAAACTACCTGTTGGGAGCGTGGATTCCTTCACCAAGTTATCAACCGATTTCTACTAACAATTCCTGGGAGTTAAGCCCCGGTTGAAGAACTTGATTCATCTACAATACGTGATCCAGGAGAGTGGGGAAACTCTCCAGGCTTATGTCGAGCGTTTCCATAAGGAAGTCATCCAGATGGGGGTCTTCACAGAGAGAGAAACCCTCGCCAACTTCAGAAAAAACTTGAGGGCATGAAAATTATTCAGGTCTTTTGCCAAGAGACCTCCTAAAACTTACCAGGAAGCCTATGAACAGGCTCTGTAACAGATTGAGGTCAACGAACAGCTCAAGGTCAAGATGGAGCATGACGACATGAGAGCCGAAAAGCGATAAAAGAAGGAAGCTCCCACACCCGAGCAAGCTCTGAAAAGCTAGAACAAACTCCCTAGTAAATCGACATACGGTTTCCCTCTTTCTCAGCCCTGATCGAAAAGGTATCTAGATAAACGGGCTCCTCCTCAAGCTTTACCACCTCTAAGGGTAGTGGCCCCTATAGCTCGCGATAAGAGGGGGTATGACCATTACACTCCCTTAAATGCATCCCGAGACACAGTCTACCTCTTCATTTGAGACACGGGCTTGTTACAGAAGCCCGCTCCTATGAAAGTTCTGGTCGATAAAAGAAATCGTTATAAATATTACGACTTTCATGAGGATGTAGGGCACAACACTTCAGAATTCTACAACTTGCGAAACCAGATTGAGGCTTTGATATGGGGAAGATGCTTGATAGAATTCTTACAATAAGTTAGAGAGAAAATTCAGACTGGATGAGAGGTGCAAGCCGCGATCCGAGAACATGCAGAGAAAAGGAAAGGGGAGCAAGCGGAACTGATACAACAGATTCAGATAATACATACTATCAGCGGGGGTACCACTCTGGCTGGCACCTCCAACAATTTCAGGAAAAACCATACGAGGAAGGTTCCTCGTATGAACGAGGGGCGGGATATCTTCAAGATCGACAAGAGACTGACCAACCCCTCCCAACTGTCACATATCATTTTCACCGAAACAGATGTCTATACCACCGTGTAGCCACATGATGACCCCATGGTCATCACAACATAAATTACCAACTTAATGGTGCACCGCGTGCTCGTCGACACAGGTAGCAGCGTCGACGTTCTATTCAAAGACACCTTGGAAAAGCTAAACTTGAACCAATAGTGCTACAATAGTTGTACTACTCCATTATACGGGTTCACTGGGGGCTCTATCACACCTGTGGGGTCAAAAATCCGACCAGTGGTCATTGAAGCCGCACCTTTCCAGCAAAACATCATGACCCACTTCGTAGTGGTGGATACCCCGTTGGCCTACAATGTAATATTAGGGAGGTCATTTCTGTCATCTTTGAAAGGGGTCTTTTATATTTACCACAATGTCTTGAAGTTCCTGGCAGGAGACAAGGTGGGAGAGGTTTGGGGTGATCAACAAGCAACTAGGAAATGCTACGCAGTGTCAGCTAACCCAACAGCTCTAGCAAAGCAACTCGCACAGGTGACGACTATCCAAGGTGGGATAACCCCTACACTAAACCTGGAAGACCTGGGATCCACCGATTTCCCTAAAGAAGGACTCGTGATGCCCGATATGGAATTACCAAGAAAGGTAGATGGGTAGAGGAGCTTTCCGAGGTCCTCTAGGCTTACCGCACTACAAGTACAACAGCTACAGGAGAAACACACTACTCGATGGTATTCGGGGTTGAAGTAGTCCTACCTATAGAGCACAAGTTGACTTCCTTTAGAGTCCAACGATTCAAACCGGGGAATAATGAAAACAAGTTCCGACCTAGCTTGGACCTCCTAGAGGAAAATCAAGATCGAATAGCTGAGAAGGTAGCGATCTACCAAGGCAGGATTGCCATGTACTTTAACAAGAGAGTTAAAGCCCTAAGCTTCAAAGAAAAGGATTTAGTCCTCAAGAAAGTGATGTTGAACACCCGGAAGAGGTCAGACGAGGTCCTAGGGCCCAACTGCGATGTACCCTACCTAATATAAATGGTGTTCCGTAATGAGGCGTACAAGCTCGAGGATATGGATGGTTGACTCATCTACCATACTTGGAATGCAGATCACCTAAGGAAATTTTACACTTGAACAAGGGACTCAGGAGCAAGCGACCTCCAACTAGTTTCTTTTATTTCATTTCCGACAATAATGTTCTCCACCCTCTATATCAATAAAGCCTGCTTTCTTGTTTACTTCTTCTTCAACTATGTCCTACAATGATTTGGGTCTACATGGAAGGTTTCTACATTATCGCCTCAAGACTAGGGGTAAGTCGGGGAAGTCCCCTCGCTACTCTTGATGCCTCGGCTGGGCACTACCCCCAGCCAATAAGAGTCTGAGTATAAGAGCATAGTTTCCATCCAGACCTAAAGACCAGGAAATAGCTAGATAGCCCTCCTGATGCCTTGGTCGGGCTACAACCCCCAAGAAGGATATGAGTGTAAGAGCATAGTTGTCATCCAGATCTCGAGACTAGGAAATAGCTAGATAGCCCTCATGATTCCTTGGTCAGGCAACCACCCCCAAGAAGGGTCTGAGTGTAAGAGCATAGTTGCCATCCAGATCTCGAGACCAGGAAATAGCTAGATAGCCCTCCTGATGCCTTGGTCGGGCTACCACCTCCAAGAAGGATCTAAGTGTAAGAGCATAAATGCCATCCAGATCTCGAGACCAAAAAATAGCTTGATAGTCTTCCTGATGCCTTGGTCGAGCTACCACCTCCAAGAAAGATCTGAGTGTAAGAGCATAGTTGCCATCCAGATCTCGAGACCAGGAAATACCTAGATAACCCTTCTGATGCCTTGGTCGGGTCACCACCCCCCAAGTAGGATCTAAGTGTAAGAGCATAGTTGCTATCCAGATCTCGAGACTAAGAAATAGCTAGATAGCTCTCCTGAAGCCTTGATCGGGCTACCACCCCCAAGAAGGATCTGAGTGTAAGGGCATAGTTGCCATCCAGATCTCAAGACCAGGAAATAGCTAGATAGCCCTCCTGACGCCCTGCTCGGACAACCACCCTTAAGAAAGATTCAAGCTCAAGGGATAAATCCTTCACTAAATACCACACTCGGGCTTACCGCCCCCTAGAGGGACTCAAAGATAGAAGGCTCGACTTCCTTAACTTCTAAATATGCCAGTAAGTTCAGGTTACTAGCTCTTTTTGATAAAGGGTTACTTACTACAGCAGACCCATAATCAAACAAAGGGACTGCTGAAGAAGTCGAGCTAGGAGTTTCATTAGTATGGGGGCTCAATGCCAATAGCCTTTTTTCTTATCTTATTTTTTCCTAAAGATAGCTCATTTCGATATAAAGCTGGACCTAGAAGGAGATCAAGCAAGTACATCCAAGCCAGAGTTAGATCTGAGATTAAAATTTTATTATCAAGTAAGAGAGCATATCCCCTAACAAGGTTACAAAGAGCGAGGGGGGCCCAATCCCTGGTTTCGGGCTGCAAAAGCAATAATAAAATGGCAAACACAGTTGAAGATGGATGCCTACCCCCTTTTTCGAGCATTCAAAATAGATTACATGAGAGAGAACTTAAGCTTCTTCATCTTCCTGAGGACCTCCAGCCTCCTCCACTGAATGAACCTCAACATCTAGGGTTTTCGCCTCTCCCCTCCATTCATCCCGATGGCTAGCCCGCCGCTTCAACAGGAGAGTCTCCTGATCAAAAGCCCACTTCAACCTCGCATGGTCGCATTGAAGCTCAGCTAGTTGCATCTCCATTCCTTATTGGCTGGAGGTCATCTCCTGGATTAGGGTCTGAGCCCGCGCAAGTAATCCCATGGCTCGCTCAGCTTCAGCCTCAACATTGGCTGTCCGATCATGGAGGAAGGCTACCTGATGCCTCATGGCCACCTGAAACTTGAAAGCCTGCAAAGGAAAATCATGTTAGAAAATGACAAGTCAAGCAGCTGAATGAGGAAGTAAAAACGACAATTACCTAGGCTAGAAGAGCGGACCCTTTGGTGATCATGATGTCCACGGCATCGCGGTTATCCTAGAGAGCCTGCCGCCTGGACAGGATGCCATAAATTGCTTCAGGACCCTTCCTGACCCGCCAAGCTCAGTTGCTGGTAAGGGCCAGAAGGGTCTACCTCAGAAATATCGGCATCGGAGTCCCTGGGAACCTCCACTGCCCAGGATAAAACCGAATCTGCAGAGAGGGGTAATGTGACTGGGGAAGCATCGTTTGGAGCAGTGACTATAGGTGATGGGGCAAGAAAGGACTTATTGACAACTTAGGAGGCGGACCCTCTTCGGTTTAGAGCCTTCGCAGCCCGAGATGTAATAAGATCCATCTTAGACTTCACCTGGGAAGGAGAGGGAGAAGGAATGAACAGGGCAGCTACCTTAGTGGTTGACCCCCCCTTCATCGAAACATCTGAGAGAGCTTCCGGGGACAATCTGGAAGGAGGAAGAAGGATCCCAGCTCATCAGGCTTCGTGAGAAGCCGGAGCAATAACAAACACTGTTTGAGAAAGAAATCAAGATCATTAGAACTGAACCATCCAATAAAAAGAACATCAAGATAGATCGAGATACTTACGATGGGTAGTACTAGATATCCGCAGGTACCTATTTATCTTGCAGGGATCAAAGGGGTAGGCGGTTGGAAACTTCATATTTAAGTAGTTCCGAGCCAGAATGGTCTTTAGCACGGCTTCAGACTCATCGGGTAAGGAATCCCAACCCTAGGTGGTTTTGTCACTAAAGGCGGTGGGAACTTCAAGCAAGACAGAGCTCTCCCAGTCTCCCCCCGCCAGTACCCATTTTTCTTTCCAAGCAGGGTCCTTCTTTGAAGCCCCGGGGTTGATAAAGTTGAGCCTATTCTTGGTCTTGGTATAGAATTGGCCTCGTGGTACCCCAGCTAGGCTACCGATCTAGAAAAGGAAAGAGAGCTCCTCAGCCCCGGGCTCCCTGGTTACGTTGTTCAGCTTGTATTGCTCCCTCCACAATACCAGAAAGCCGGCTAGATGATTCCAGAAGCCGGGCGTCAGTTGAAGCGGAGCCAGCTTAAGGGCATTGAGAGCCCGCCGAAGGGTAGGTGAAGAGGGAGCCTTACCTCGCTCTCAAAAGCTGCGACGTGGATAGGGAGCACGTCTTTGGGCGGGCTAAAAACATCTTAATTTCGGTGGGGGACAGTTAGGGAAACAGTGTCAGGAATACCATACTTGTCCCGAAGACACCCAATCGACCGAGGGTAGACAGTGGAGTCAGAGATGACCCTGGTTTTGAAAGAAAGGGCTACCACTGAAGGAATCTCCGCCAGTGTGACTTTAGCCCTCCCGACCGCATCTAATCTTTCCCTATTATTAGAATCTTCGTTGACTAGGCTCAGAGGATTGTCTGGCTAGTTCGAAAAGCTAGAGCAGATAGAAACGTTCCAGTTAGAACGATGGCGCTGGCAGAGCGGGGAAGATTCCTCGTACCCGCTTAAGATGAGCTAGGTTAGCCAGAGCCCTCTACCAAGGCATCAACACAATCTGTGGAAGTCGACATTGATGGGTTAGAGAGGTGAGAAAGCAAGCGGAAGATAAAGGCAGAGAAAGTAGGGAAGAAGAAATTTGAAAATTTGAGATTTGAGAGAGTATGAAGAAAGTGACGGTAAGGCCGGGTTTAAATTGAGGAGTATCAGCGATATCCTTGGGAAGATCAACTGGAGCCGTATTTCAGCTGTCTTTCTTCAAATAACACACAGTTTCAAATTTTCAAATATTGGGTAATTAATGAGAAGATTTCGCTCTCGTTAATTATCCTTATGGCGAAAAAATTTCTCAATTAAACAAGGAATCTGACTCCAACCCCAACTCTACCACCGGTGTTCAAGTCAGAGGGGACTTCTGTAAATAGTGAAATTTGGCCAGGGTTCAAAGAGAAATTTTCCACCCATAATCGACAATCATGAAGCCCGAAAAGACCGTAAAAGTAGGAAAGGTCGGGTCTGCTTCAAAACTATCAGAAGACAAGCCAGAAGCGACCAGGACAAATCCCTACAAGAGTACTGGAACCCGAGCTTCTCCATCCCATCTATTGAGGAACCTGAGGTCGAGCTCCACAACCGCCCTGCGAGTGCAAGAAGCTCACTAACCTCTTTAGAAGCCCGTTGTCCTTGCTAGACATAAGGGAAGAATCACGCCTGAATCTACACTACCCTAGCTACCTCCCAGAAAGGTCTACAAGAGCACCTTAAGCCTCCACGGGTAAGGGAAAATCCATCTTAAGCTTCTAAGAACAGAGCCTGAGCAGGGGTATACCTCTCTCTATGGGGCAACGGGCAGCTGACAGGGTGACTTCCATAAAGATCCATGGCACGAGTGCACACAGGATCATCTCCACATGATATTTACATGCACGTCAAGAGTTTAATTCAAATAAGGGAACAAACTTATCTTCGTCAACGATGTCATCAAATCCGAAAACAATTCAAATTTAAATGATGAATCCCACCCGATATGTAGGGGACGGATTCATGAGATCACGGTACAGTATTTACGAACTAAAAACCTACTTGGACAATATATATGAGGGGCCAAGCATGGTAGAGAACGAGACAAAATCATACACAGGAAAACAGAGAACAACATATACAAAAATACGACAAAGATTTGACAGACTGGGAAAGCCTAAATTCTAGATTCAGAACACGGTCACCTTCATCTCCACTAATCGAAAGGCACCGAGTTGCCACCACCTTACACCTTGAAGAGACTGTGAGCATATAAGAGAATGATTTGTACTCTAAAGCAGGATATCAATAATAAAAATCCCATTTACTGTTCAGCCTCTCGTCTCTCTCTTAAACAGGTCGTGAACCAACGGTACCGACCCCGGCCACCACTTTCGTGGTAGTGGTCTCGAGGGTGTTAACAGGAATTTCTCATCTCAAGCAAATTTCCCGTCAACAATATTAATTAAAGACAATTAATCAATATATAAACACAAGTAAAGTGTGATACAAATAAGTAATTGTTACACAAACACAATCAATATTATAAAGAGGAAGTCAACATACATAAAGAAATCTATCCACAATACAAATATTAGAGAGATAAGGATAGAGAAAAGTTGACACAAGATATAACGTGGTAAACCGCCGAAGAGAAAACATCCACGGGCTAGCAGCAACCGGTAAACAAAATCCACTAGTAAATAAGACAAGTACAATCTCTCAAGCGACCTCTTCACCTAGAAACTACCCTCATATCCTACTCTAGAAGTTGCCGCCCTATGCTCAACAATCCGAGGCTTCACACCTCTTATCAAGACTTCCTTGCTCACCTTGTCTGGATCTTCACAACCCAAGGCAAGACTTCTTGCTCAACTATCCGAGTCTTCCCGACTCTAGTCAAGACTTCCTTGCTTACCTATCCGAGTTCTCCCAACTCTAGGCAAGACTTCTTGCTCGACTATCCAAGGCTTCACACCTCTAGCCAAGACTTCCTTGCTCGATAATCCGAGGCTTCACACCTCTTGTCAAGACTTATTGCTCAACACCATAGGTCTCACACCTATTGTCAAGACATCCTTCTCACATGACATCTAGGTGATCACGAATGCAAAACGCAAACAAGCAGGCAACATAGAATGCTATGATAAACACATCCTATGGAAAATACTAGACATGATCATGAATGCACAAATCACATATAGTCTAGTTTGTCATGCATGTGTAATCAATCTAGATTATGTAAAATGATCAACATTAATCACAGCCTAGATATATGCATATGTTTAAACTTGAATCACAAGATAAAATCAATAAATCACAAGATCAAGTTTAAATCACACAAACCAAAAACATCCTAAAATCATATGACAATGTCAAATAGATTTAAGCAAAAGTTCTAGAGCATATTCCTAATCATAGATTCAACAAATCACATGAATAGCTCAAAAGAACATAAGCACATGTATTATGTGAGAATTTCGGCCAAGAGAGCCTATTTTATGTGAAGAACTATTTTTTTCAAAATCAAACGATCAAAGATCACAAAATAGTCCTAGAATCAAAGCTAGCACAATACAATCCCAAACATGTGATAACATAGGCAAAATCAAAACCTAACTCAACATGTATGATTTCAATTGAAATTCAACCTAGCTTTGAAAGTGTTCAAAACACAAATAAAAACACTCACAATATACAAATATATGTAGAAGAATAAAACCCACAAGGAACTGAGTGTTGCCACTGTTTCAGATTTGAATTTAAAGTCACGAACAATAAGGCAGAGTACGAAGCCCTTCTAGCCAGAATAAGGGTAGCCATTGAGCTTGGGGTTGATTACTTGAATGTTAATAGCGACTCTTCGCTCGTGGTCAACCAAGTCTCCATGGACTACCAGGCAAAAGGGGATAATATGATCGTTTACCTGAAATTGGTATAACAACTCAAGAGCAGATTTAAAGAATTTAAAATCTAGCAGATACCTCGGTAACTGAATCATTGAGCTAACGTACTTGCCAAGATAGCTACATATGGTGGCCAGACCTTACCCCACGGAGTCCCTCTTCAAGTGTTCCCCCTACCTAGCACAATGACAAGTAAGGAAACTTATACCTTGGATCAACAACCGTGTTGGATGGATCTAATAATTTTGTTAATAGTAAAATCTGGCCAGGGGTCAAAGAGAAATTTTCACTTTCCCGCCACGAGTCGAAGCCCATAATCGACAATCATGAAGCCCGGATAGACCATAAAGCCACCCCGTAAGAGCATAAATCCAGGTTCCCACCCAGCCAGACACTGTGTGGGCTCTGGATCCCCCTCTGGGAAGTCAGGTCGAGCTTGACCAACAAGCAGCGACCTTTATAGAAAATATCCGCCTTCGACTACTTGCTAAAGGTATCTCTATCCAACAAACGAGTCTCTGCAATCAGGGGGAGTCAAGCAGGTCTGGGGTTAGGCAAACCGCCTTTGATCACATGGGATTTCCCCTCTCGGGAATCAGCAGGTAACAGAACGGGGCTCCCAACCTCGATCCGGGATAGGCTAGGGCACATGCCCCACGTTCCTGAAATGCTGTCACTCTACCAACAAAGGCAAGTTAAATCCGCTGCGGACATCCTTCCCTAGGAGCGAAAAGAGTTTTTCCACCCAACAACTTCAATGAGAGAAGCCTGGGGTAGAGATGAAGAAATTCAGCAAAGCCCCCGAGCAGACCCACCTAGAAGAAGGAACCGGGTAGAGATAGCCAGTTCATCAGAGGGATCCAATGGTGAGGAATCAGAGATCAACTCAAGGAAATCCGAATGCAAGCGTATAAGGGACCAGTTGGCAGAGCTTCAGACAAAGGTCCAATTGATGAAGAAGGGAAAGTACAAGGAGGACAAGAAAGACCCTCTAAGTGAAATGAATGCTCCTTTCACCAGAAGGATTCGAGAGCCAGGCTCCCGCCTAAGTTTAAAATGCCAGCTGACAGATTCTTTAGGACTGAAGATCCCCTGAGCCACCTAGAGAGCTTTGTTCAACAGATGAAAGTCCAGAACATAACCATGGCCGCTATGTGTCGAATGTTCCCCGCTACACTCACGGATTATGCTAAAACCTGGTTTAGGAAACTACCCGCTAGTAGCGTGGATTCCTTCACCAAGTTATCAACCGATTTCTGCTCACAATTCAAGGGAGTTAAGCCCTGATTAAAGAACCCGATACATCTTCAGTATATGATCCAGGAGAGAGGGTGAAAATACAATCACGGTTAAAGGCTAACCTAGAGAGGGGTGAATAGGTTGGACACCTTTTTCGACTCCCTTAGAAACAAACAAAAGTTTGTCCCTCTAGATTGCTTGTATCACAATATATATATTAATTAAAGACGATTAATCAATATATAAACACAAGTAAAGTGTGATACAAACAACTAATTGTTACACATACACAATCAATATTATAAAGAGGAAGTCAAAATACATAAAGAGTTCTATCCACAATACAAATATTAGAGAGATAAGGATAGAGAAAAGTTGACACAAGATATAACGTGGTAAACCTCCGAAGACTAAACATCCACGGGCAAGCAGCCACCGGCAAACTGAAGGTCGTCAAGATCAGAGCTACCATTGAGCCAGAAATGATAGAGGGTTTGATTAGGCTCCTCACAGAGTTCAATGACATTTTTGCTTAGAGTCATGCTGAGATGCCGGGGATCCCAATGACATTCGTAGTACATCAACTGGTGGCGGATCGGATCTTTTAACCTATTAAACAAAAAAGGCGCCACTTCAACACTGAAAGAAATGTGGCGGTTCAAGAAGAGGTGGATAAACTTCATTCGAGAAGCATGTTACCCCGAGTGGATCGCCAACGTGGTCATGGTCAAAAAGGCAAATGGGAAGTGGCGCATGTGTGTAGACTACACTGACCTCAACCGGGCATGCCCGAATGACAGTTTCCCTCTGCCAAAAATTGATCAGCTGGTCGATTCCACCTCTGGGAACAAGTTCCTAAGCTTCATGTACGCATTTTCCGGCTACATCCCGCGGACCAGGAAAATACCAGTTTCATCACCGCGCAAGGCCTGTACTGCCACAAGGTGATGCCTTTCGGGCTCAAAAATATTGGAGCTACTTACCAACAGTTAGTCGATCGGTTGTTCAAGCTTAAATCGGAAGGTCGATGGAGGTGTACATCGACGACATGTTCACTAAATCTTCAACCTCGAGAGGCCACCTGGACGACCTTGGTAGGACGTTCATGATCCTAAGGGAAAACCATATGAAGTTGAACCCTTCCAAATGCGCATTTGGGGTAACTACGGGGAAGTTTCTGGGCTTCATGGTCCATGAGAGAGGCATAGAGGCTAACCCATAAAAGATCATGGATATCCTGGATCTAGAATCCCCCACATCTCTTAAACAGGTTCAAGCCTTGACCGGACAGGTAGCAGCGCTCAACAGGTTCATCTTCCGGTCTATCGATAAGTGCCTACCATTATTCAAAGCTATCAAGTAGGGAAGAAACATAAAATGGGATCAGGAGAGCGAATAAGCTTTCCAAGCTTTGAAAAGATACCTAACAAGCCCTCCACTGCTGGTCAAGCCAAATCCTGGAGAAGTGCTCCAAATATACTTGGCCATTTCAGAAACCACCGTAAGCAGGGCTTTGGTCAAGGAATGTGGGGATAGGATCCAATGACCTATTTACTATGTGAGTCACGCTTTAACCAAGCCCGAGAAGAACTATACTCTATTGGAAAAGCTCGCTTACGCCTTGGTGACCTCGGCAAGGAAACTCCGCCCCTAGTTCCATGCCCATTCAATAGCAGTGGTGACAGACCAACCCCTCCGTTAATTCTTACAAAGGCCGGATGTTTCTGGAAGGCTGGTCCTATGGGCCATAGAGCTTACCAGTTTGATTTAAAGTATAAGCCTAGGATCGCGATAAAAGCTCAGGCACTAGCAGACTTTGTAGCTGAGCTCTTAATACCTTCAGGCCAGGCAACCCCCATGGTAACAGATGTAACCCTTGAGAGGATTCCATAATCCAACAACTGGCCGAAAGGCTGCGAGTCGTGGACTCTCTACACTGACGAAGCTTTCGGGCAATCTGGGGGAGAAGCGGGCATATTCCTTATCGACCTAGAAGGATCTGAGTGCTGCCACTATTTCAGGTTTGAATTTAAAGCCACGAACAATGAGGTGAAGTACGAAGCCCTGCTAGCTAGAATAAAGGAATCCATATAACTCGGGGTTGATTACTTGAATATCAAGAGCGACTCTTCACTCGTGGTCAACCAAGTCTCTGGAGATTATCAGGCAAAAGAGGATGATATGATCGCGTACCTGAGATTGGTTCAACAACTCAAAAGCAGATTTAAGGGATTCAGAATCGAGCGGATACCTCGACAGTTAAATTATCTGGCCGACTTCCTTGCCAAGATAGCTGCATATGGTGGCCAGACCCTACCTCACGGAGTCCCTCTTCAAGTAATCCTCCTACCGAGCATTATGACAGGTAAGAAAGCTTATTTCTTGGACAGACAGACAGCCAAGCTGGATGGGTCCAATAGTGGAGTATCTACAGGATGGGAAACTCCCCGGGGAGCCCGACCAAGCTAGGAGGGTTAAAAGGCTCTCGGTCTGGTATTGTATGGTTGAGGAGCATTTATACCGAAAGGGGAAATCTCTTCCCTTGCTCCGATGTCTACACCTTGAAGACGCCAAGTGGGATTTGAGAGAGGTTTATTCTGAGGAATGCGGAAACCATATTGGTGGAGAGGCCTTGGCATATCAGGTTTTTCGCATGGGGTATTATTGGCCGACCATCCATCAAGATGCTAAGAGCTTGGTGCAAACCTGCGAGGCATGCCAGAAGGCCGTAAACTTGAGTCACCTCCCTTCGGAGAGCTTATCGTCCCTTAGCTCGCCATACCCCTTTGCTATAAGGGAGTCAATTTTATTGGACCGCTTTCAACAGCTCCGGGATATGCTAAGCATGCTATCGTAGCAATTGACTATTTCACAAGATGGGTTGAAGCCGGACCACTCTCTCAGATATCAGAAGAAAACACAACAAGGTTCATCAAGACCAATGTAGTTTGCAGGTTCATAACCCCCATTGCCATTAAAACAGGTCTCAGAAAACAGTTCGATAATGGCTGATTCAGAGATTTCTATGAATGCTTGGGAATCGACCTTCGGTTTGCTTTGGTAGCCCACCCTCAGACCAATGGTCTGGTGGAATCCATGAAAAAAACCATTAAGAAGTTGTTGAAGAAAAAGCAACAGCAAAAGAAAGGCAGATGGGTAGAGGAGCTTCCCGAGGTGTTCTGGGCTTACCGCACTACAAGGAGAACAGCTACCGGGGAAACGCCTTACTTGCTGGCCTTCGAGGTTGAAGCATTCCTTTGACCTCCTTTAGAGTCCAGTATTTCCAACCAGGGAGCAATGAAAGTAAGCTCTAAGCTAGCTTGGACCTCTTGGAGGAAAAACAAGATCGAATAGCTGAAAAAGTAGCAATCTACCAAAGTAGGATTGCCATGTACTTCAACAGGATGGTTAAAGCCCGAAGCTTCAAAGAAGGAGACTTAGTTCTCAAGAAAGTAATATTGAATACTAGGAAGAGGTCAGACGGGATCCTATGGCCCAACTGGGAAGGACCATACCTAATAAGAGATGGTAATCCGTAATGGGGAATACAAGCTCGAGGATATGAATGGCCGACTCATCGACCATACTTGGAATGCGGATCACCTAAGGAAATTCTACCCTTGAACAGAGGACTCAGAAGCAGGCGGCCTCTTAATAGTTTATTTTTCTTTTTCCTCCGATAATAATGTATTCTATCCTTCATATCAATAAAGCCTGCTTTTCTTGTTTACTCCTTCCTCAACTATGTCCTACAATGATTTGGGTCTACATGGAAAATTTGACATTATCACCTCAAGACAAGGGGTAAGTCGGGGACCCTCCCCCTCCACTCATGAAGCCTCAGCTGGGCACTACCCCCCTGTCAAGAAGGGTCTGAGTGTAAGAGCATAGTTGCCATCCAGATCTCAAGACCAGGAAGTAGCTAGATAGCCCTCCTGATGCCTTGGTCGGGCTACCACCCCCAAGAAGGATTTGAGTGTAGAAGTATAGTTTCCATCCAGATCTCGAGACCAGGAAATAGCTAGATAGCCCTCATGATGCCTTGGTCGGGCAACCACTCCCAAGAAGGATATGAGTGTAAGAGCATAGCTGCCATCCAGATCTCGAGACCAGAAAATAGCTAGATAGCCCTCCTGATGCCTTGGTCGGGCTACCACCCCCAAGAAGGATCTGAGTGTAAGAGCATAGTTACCATCCAGATCTCGAGACCAGGAGATAGCTAGATAGCCCTCCTGATGCCTTGGTAGGGCTACAACCCCCTGAAAGGGATCAAGGATAGAGGGCTCAATTTACTCTAAATAAACCAATTAGTTCTGGTTAACTAGCCCTCCTTGATACGTGGTCACTCACTATAACATGCCTACAATCAAACAAGGGGACTATCGACTAAGAAAGTTGAGCTACGAGATTCGGTGGTCAAGAAGCCTGATGCTAACTGTCCGTTTTCATGCTAAAACAGTTTTGTTATCTTGTTGTTCCCCCAAGGTAGTTCATTTCGCTACAAATACGGGATCTAGAGGAGATCAAGTACATGTATGTCAGAGTGAGAGTTAGATCAAAAATTGAAGCTTTATTATTAAGTATGGGAGCCTATTCCCCGACCAGGCTACAATAAGTAGGGAGCCCAATCCCTGATTCTAAGCTACAAAAAAAAAAGAATAAAATGACAAAAGGTCAAACAAGTTTAAAGATGGGATACCCACCCCCCTTTCCGGGCATTCAAAATGAATAAAAAAGAGAGAATTCAAACTTCTTTATCTTCCTGATGGCTTTCAGCCTCCTTCTCCACAGAATGTACCTCGACCCTTGCTTTCCTCTCCCGTCGTAGCTCGTCCTAATCAGCTGCATCTACAGCCTCATCCTCTACCTCTTCATGGGGATCCGTCTCGACTGCTTCCAGGTTAACAGGATCCTTCTCTATGATTTCATTGATCACCGCCATAACTTTAGGCGGTATGGCTGCATCAAGAAGGCCGACAACTGTCCCAGGCATAATCCAGACTTCTGTCGACTCCATTTCTGAGAGCATTATGGGGGGATCTCGGGCTTTAGTAAGGCCTCTTTTTAGCTCCTCAGTTTGGACCCCATTCGAGGATTCGCTAGGACCAGATGCCAGGAAGGTTGGAATAGGAGAAGGCAGATCTGGCACCTCCAACCTCTTCCCAGCTCCTTCCCCAGAAGGACTAGCTCCATTTTCGGGGTGAGACATCTCTGCAGCCAGTGACATAACCTCTTCTCTATCCCAGCCGATGATGCTGAAGAGATCAAATAGGGAAGGAAGGGCTACTGCAACCTGATAGGAAGCATATAAGTACCCCTCGTTCAAAGTGGCTTCCACCTCGGCCTGGAGCTGGGTAATTTAAGTCTGCAAATCTTGGTTCTCGACATCCAGAGCCTTCGCCTCTCCCTTCCAATCATCCCGCTGACTAGCTCGTCTCTTCGACCAGAGAGTTTCCTGATCAAAAGCCCGCTTCAACCTCTTATGGTCGCACTGAAGCTCAGCTTGTTGTGTCTCCATTCTCTGTTGGCTGGAGGTCATCTTCCGGACTAGGGTTTGAGCCCGCACAAGCAACCTCATGGCTCACTCAGCCTCAGCCTCAGCCTTTGCTACCCGATCACAGAGGAAGGCCACCTGATGCCCTATGGCTACCTGAAACTTGAAAGCCTGGAAAGAAAATTCATGTTAGAAAAGGATAAATCAAGCTGATGAATGAGGAAGTAAAAACGACGATTACCTCGGCTAGAAGGGCAGACCCTTTGGTAATCATGATGTCCACTGGTATCGAAGTCATCCTAGAATGCCCACCACCTAGACAGGATGCAATGAATTGCTTCAGGACCTCGTCCTGACCCGTCGAGCTCGATTGTTGGTGGGGGCGAGGAGAGGCGACCTCAAGAGTATCGGCATTAGGCTCTCTGGGAACCTCGACTGCCCAGGATACAACAGGATCAACAGAGAGGGATAATATGACTCGGGGAGCATCGATTGTAGCAGAGACTACTGGTGAGGGGGCAAGAGTGGACTTATTAGCGACTTGGGGGGCAGACCCTCCTCAGCTTAGAGCCTTTGCCGCCCGAGATGCAAGAAGAGCCATCTTGGACTTCACCTGGGAAGGTGAGGGGGAAGGAATGAGCGGGGCAACTACCTTAGTGGTTGACTCCCCCTTCTTCTGAACAGTCGAGAGAGCTCCCGATGACGATCTGGAAAGAGAATGAGGGATCCTAGCTTGCCGGGCTTTGTGAGAAGCTGGAGCAACAACAAACACTGTTAAAAAAATAGGATCAAGATCATCAGAATTGAACCATCCAACAATTTAAAGACATGATAGAGCGAGATACTTATGAGGAGTAGCATCGGAGATCCGCAAGTACTTGTTCACCCTGCGGGGATCTAAAGGGTCAGCGGTTGGAAACTTCAAATTTAAGTAATTTTGGGCCAGGATGGTCTTCGGCACGACTTTAGACTCAGCTGGCAAAGAATCCTGACCTCACGAGAGTTTATCGCTAAAAGGGTGGGAACCTCGAGCTCATGTCCACCGCCGAATACAGAGCTCCCGCAGTCTCTTCTCGTCAGTACCCACTGCATTTTCCAAGCGGGGTTCTTCTTTGAAGCCCCAGGGATGATAAAGTTTAGCCTATTCTTGACCTTGGCAAAAAATTGGCCTCGTTGAACCCCAGCCAGGCTACCTATCTAGAAAAGGAAGGCGAGCTCCTCAGCCTCAGGCTCTCTGGTTACGTTCGTCATCCCGAATTGCTCCCTCTATAACTTAAGAAAGCCGACTAGATGCCTCCAGAAGCAGGGCATCAGTTGAAGCGGAGCCAACTGAAGAGCATTGAGAGCCCGTCGAAGAGTAGGGTGAAGAGGGAGCCTCACCCTACTCTCGAAAGCTACGACGTGGATAGGAAGTACGCCTATGGACGGGTAAAAAATGTCATAGTTCTTGTAGGGGACAGTGAGGGAAACGGTGTCAGGAATACCGTATTTGTCCAGAAGATGGCTAATCGACTGAGGGTTGAAAGTGGAATCGGGGATGACCCTGGGTTCGAAAGGAGGGATCACCACTGAATGAAGCTCTCCCACTGTGACTTGAACCCTCTCGACTGCGTCGACTCTCTCCCCGACATCATAATCTTTGTTGAAAGTTCCCTAAAAACGTGTGTCTATAACCGAGAGGGGGGTGAATAGGTTTTAATCAAGTCAATTACCAATTTTTCTTGAATAGTCAATATTCAAAATTCACCCAATAAAACAAACATACAACATCAAGTGTAAAGTGTGGAAATATAAACAACACAAGATGTATACGTGGAAACCCTCCAAATGGGAAAAACCACGGGCTGTTAAGTGAGCCACACTCGGTCACAGAAATCCACTATATGAATAAAAGGTTATACCCTCAAGTGATACTCGGACTCTCACTCTCGACAACCTCAGACTATGGAAACCGCCACTTACCACTCTTGGTTCAATCTCTAGTGATATCCCCTGATCCACTACTTTTGGCGTGAGCACCTCCTACTCTACCCCTCGGGTCTTTTATAGTGGATACCCGACCAACTGCTTGCCAACCTACCTTTGGTTGCAAGGCTTCTCTTGCTTGTGCAACTTCACACCAAAGCCACAAGACTTTGACTCAATGAAGAGTATATGGTCTAAGTGTATATATGACACTATGCTCAAATGAAATTATGTGTAAGACCAAACACAAAATGCTTAACTAGATGTAGATAATGCAATTAAACATCCTAGTTATCAAACAATGCCTACATGCCCATGCCAATGACTTAATTAGATGTGTAGATAAAATCTAACAACCTAATTGTCAATAAAAGTCCAACCAACACAAGTTGTCACAACAAATAATCAAGGGCAATTTCGCAATCAAGAAATGCAATCAATGAGGCATACACATAAATGTTCATAAACTAGACTAGATGCACAAAGTCAACCTGATCATCAATTATGTATACATGAACATTCATGGATTAGCTATTTAAACATAAATGACCTAATAATGCAAGCTATCACAATACAAACCCAAACATGTCATAATTTCAATAAATATGCAATTAATATAAAGAAATGCTAATTTAAGCAATAAATGACATGTCTTGGTAAGCTAGAACAATAAATGACATGTCTTGGTAAGCTAGAACAATAAATGAACAACAATGGTGGTTCTACTTACCAATCAATGAAAACTCATGCTTGGAATGATGCTTGAATGCAAGATGAAGATGAGTTTGGGGTTTGGAGAGTCAAATAACAAAGCTTGAAGCTTTCTCTCTCTAATGGAGTTTCTCTCACTCTAAAGATGGGTTCTTTAAGCTCTAAGAAGGCAAGGAAGAAGAAGAGAACATATATAAAGAAGCCCTAAACAAAACGGTGTCGTTTTTGGACTTGGGAAGCAAAATCCTGCACGACCTCTGTGCATACCGCTGGCCAGGCAAGTGCCTAGGCAGCTGTCCAGACAGCAGTGAATGGCTGGACATTACCACTGAAGAGGTCGCTGGCTAGGCATGGCACCAACAGCGGTCTAGGCCGCGGTACACGCCAGACAGCATAACAGCTCGATCTTCGAGAGACCCAAAACATGATCAAACGAAATCCAAACCTTTCTTATAATATACCGTTGGAAAGGTATGGAAGTACAATTTCTACTCCTATTTACAAAATGTGATTTGGATATTTGTAGAAAAATTTATGGTCATTTTTGTGACCAAAGGTCAAAAAACGGACAACGACAGAGATGCCCTGTTTTTGTGGTTACTTTGGAGATTTCAAAACCAATCTAAACGGTTATGACATATTACGAATAATATACCGTTGGAAAGGTATGGGTGTCTAGTTTGTACATTAAATTTCAAAAATCATTTTGAATCATTGTATAAAAAGATATGATCACAAGACCATACAAAAGTCAGTTTTGAAAAGCATTTAAATCATTGAAATACACTCTTTTGAAACTAGAAACCTTACTCCATATAACCAAATAAATAGAAGAATGAGACCTTCTCATATGGTCACTTAACGCGCTAAAACAAGCACACTATCGTGCAAGCGTGAACACAATACAATACCACACTTAAATCTATAAATGAAGTGCAAGTGTGATTGTGAAGAGATGCACACATATAAACAATATCAGCACAAATGCAAGATCAATAAAGCATGCATGAGGTGTGTTTGTGCACCTAAACTCTTCAAGAGGCAAAGTCAAGTGAATATACCTTTTGCTCTTGAAGTCATGGAGATGCTTGGAAGCTTGCCAATGAGGACCTAAGCTACCCATTACACAATCATCCTCAATATGGTGTGGTTTGTCATGAAATAAGCCAATCATAAAATCAAGGTCCTTACAATCTCCCCCTTTGGCTATTTCATGACAAAACAACCACTCACAAATAAATCCTCACAAAACAAAAAATAATCTAGCTATTGTTCATGAGAGTCCATTCTACGTTACAAAAAGAGATACCTAAGAATCTAAGTCTTCAAGATCTTCAATCTCTTCGTAGATCCTCATAACTACACACAATAGCAAGAAAGCACTTTCCAAGAACAAGTTCATGTGAGGTGAACAAACATAAAAAGCAATTACACTCAATAAAGCAATATAAACAAATGCATATTCAGTGTTCCCCCTAAATGGGTTACTCTCTCTCAAACTCTCTCCCCAAAGTATAACCAATACTCCCCCTATATTTCTCAAGACTTCTCCCCCTTTTTGTCATGAGATAGGCAAATGAGCTCCCCCTATCTGGTTGCTTTAGCAAAGAGAGCTATTCGCACAAGAACATTGCATAATCATATACACAAACTTTATGCAACTTAAATAATTGAGAGAGATTCAAGGAGTTTTATTTAAATAAAAATGTGTGACAATGATGCTTTGCAAGCAAGACATGTTGCATTCAAATCCAAAACAAATGGTATTTGGCAAAGCAAACATCAAAAGGGTTTCCAAAAGAATTCAAACCAATTTGTACCCTTTTGTCAAAAGCAAACAAGATATAGTTTCAAAAATTTGAAAATAAAAAAACTATATCAATCCTTAAAGGCAAACCAAGACATGAGTGACTATTGCACCCTTTTTGATTTTTTCGGATATTTATCCGTATGATAGTAGTCTTGTTTTACCATTAAGAAAAGAGAGAAGACTAATTTGGATATAAAATCCTTATTGATTAGTCTTCTCATTTGCACTCACACATATTTGCATTAAAGCAATCAAACTCAATTCATGTATATCATTTTAAAGCATATCATTAAAAGCAAGTTCACATGTCATGGAGATAAATTATAGCTCATTCAAATGTACTTTCCCAATTAACTCTCCTAGTCCAAAAATACATGTTTGAATATAAATATGACATGGATTGCAAACAAAGAAATGTTACACACTTATTAAAGAAAAATATATGAGCATATATGTGCAACCAAGAATCTCAAGCAATTATCAAAAGAGCATCAAATTAATCAACTTTTTGCACATAGAAAATCATGCAAGTTTGCTCTCTTTGCTTGAGCTCCCCAAATGGGGTCAAATCCAACCAAGTCAATAGGAGGCATGAACCCCTATAGACCTACCAAGTAGAACTATGGGTGTATCATGGGCACTAAAGCAAGCGGGTTCATTCTTTCTAACCCACCTAGGTTCCACTTTAACATTTTTAGTGGTCAAAGACATTTTTCTAAGTTCCCTAGGTTCATGCAAGCTAGCCCTTTTTTTCAACCGTTTATCTTTTATGCTCTCTAACCTACACCTCTCAATATATTTAAAGCACTTTGGTCTGAAGTGACCAATCATACCATAAAAATGACAAGTAGGTACAAAGTAAGAATTTATACCATTGCATTGTGATCTCATCCGGGCATCACCATGTTGATGAGGTTGTCTTTGATGGTGCATCGGTTTGCTTCTCATTGGAGCTTGAGCCGATTTGTGGCACCTTTATGGTTTTACTTGTTGAGGTGGTTGAGTCGGTTGATCTTGACTCCTTGATTGGTCATGCTTCTTGTGGTCACCTCCTTTCCTCATCATTGGTTTGTTGGAGGAGGTGATTGACTTCTCAAGAACTTGTCCTTTCTTCTTGAATTGCCTAGGCTTTGGTTGAGTTGCCAAGGCTTGTGTGGACTTTCCTTAAGTTGAAGGTTGCTTGGATGAAGCTTTGCTCTTTGCTCTGTGCTCTTGCCTTGAGCTTGAGGTTGTTTGACCTTGGCCTTCTTTAATTCTTCAAGGCACCTCATCTCTCTTTCCTTGAAAATTTTCAAGGAGTTATCTTTGATGGCAAGTTCATCTTTCATTGCCTTCATCCGTTGGTGGAAATCTTCAATCTTCTTCTCAAACTTGGACACATCAATCACGTCCGTCTTCAAGGAATCGTTCAACTTGATCCTTAGTTGAAGATTATCCTTTTTCAATTTAAGGATATCATTATCTTTCTCCTTCAAAGACTTTTGAAGAGAATCAACTAACTCTTGATAATCAACCACATTATCACAAGAGTTCCTGGAGCATGGGTCATTGCTATCAAAGCTTCTCCCACTTGTGCTTGTGAGAGTCATATCATCAAGGCTAGCTTCACTAAAGCATGCTCCACTTTGGTTTCCAAACTCCAAGTCACCAATCTTGAACTCTTCAAGTAACACACATTTGGTAGTGGCTTGGATTTCTTTATGGTAGGAAACCGGAAATGCACGGTAGTTGTTCACACACTCATCCGAGCTTGTGGAACAACTTTCAATAACTTCTTCTTCGCTAACACATCGAGTAGCGATCATACCAACTCCTCCATTCTTGTACTTCAAGTTACTACACTTGGAGGCATTGTGGCCAATTCTGCCACATTCAAGGTAAGGGTCACTTTTCCTTGACATTTTCTTTTCCTCCTTCACTTGGGAGGTCATACCCTTCTTTTGAGATTGTGTGAATCTATTAAATCTCTCAACCATGAGAGTCATCTCCTTATCGGAGTCATAATCCTCCCTTTCAACATTAGAGGTCAATCTAGCAATACCCATTCTAAGTGTTTCACTCTCACACATGATGTTTGGCGAAGTGAATGAATGCAAATGAAATGCAACAAACAAGTGCAAACAATTGCAAGGCACACAAACAAGAGCTTCGATCACTTATGTATGTCTAGGAACCCGCTTTGATACCAATTGAAAGTTCTCTAAAAACGTGTCTATAACTTAGAGGGGGGTGAATAGTGTTTAAATTAGTCAATTACCAATTTTTCTTGATTAGTCAATATTCAAAATTCACCCAATAAAACAAACATACAACATCAAGTGTAAAGTGCGGAAATATAAACAACACAAGATGTATATGTGGAAACCCTCCAAATGGAAAAAACCACGGGCTGTTAAGTGCAACACACTCGATCACAGAAATTCACTATATGAATAAAAGGTTACACCTTTAAGTTATACTCGGACTCTCACTCTCGAAAACCTCAGGCTATGGACACCGCCACTCACCACTCTTGGTTCAATCCCTAGTGATATCCCCTGATCCACTACTCTTGGCATGAGCACCTCCTACTCTACCCCTCGGGCCTTTTACAGTGGATACCCGACCAATTGCTTACCAACCTACCCTTGGTTGCAAGGCTTCTCTTGCTTGTGCAACTTCACACCGAACCCACAAGACTTGGACTCAATGAAGAGTATATGGTCTAAGTGTATATATGACACTATGCTCAAATGCAATTATGTCTAAGACCAAACACAAAATGCTTAACTAGATGTAGATAATGCAATTAAACATCCTAGTTATCAAACAATGCCTACATGCCCATACCAAGGACACAATTAGATGTGTAGATAAAATCTAACAACCTAATTGTCAATAAAAGTCCAACAAACACAAATTGTCACAACAAATAATCAAGGGCAATTTTGCAATCAAGAATTGCAATCAAGAAATGCAATCAATGAGGCATACACATAAATGTTCATAAACTAGACTAGATGCACAAAGTCAACCTGATCATCAATTATGTATACATGAACATTCATGGATTAGCTATTTAGGCATAAATGACCTAATAATGCAAGTTATCACAATACAAACCCAAAATGTCATAATTTCAATAAATATGCAATTAATATAAAGAAATGCTAATTTAAGCAATAAATGACATGTCTTGGTAAGCTAGAACAATAAATGACATGTCTTGGTAAGCTAGAACAATAAATGAACAACAATGGTGGTTCTACTTACCAATCAATGAAAACTCATGCTTGGAATGATGCTTGAATGCAAGATGAAAATGAGTTTGGGGTTTGGAGAGTCAAATAACAAAGCTTGAAGCTTTCTCTCTCTAATAGAGGTTCTCTCACTCTAAAGATGGGTTCTTTGAGCTCTAAAAAGGCAAGGAAAAAGAAGAGAACATATATAAAGAAGCTCTACACAAAACGGCGTCGTTTTTTGACTTGGGAAGCAAAACCCAGCATGACCGCTGTGCATACCGTTGGCCAGGCAAGTGCCTAGGCAGCTGTCCAGGCAGCAGTGAATGGCAAGACATTACCGCTGCCTAGGTCGCTGGCTAGGCATGGCACCAACAGCTGTCTAGGCCGCGGTTCACGTCAGACAGCACAACACCTTGATCTTTGAGTGACCCAAAACATGACCAAACGAAATCCAAAACTTTTGTATAATATACCGTTGGAAAGGTATGGAAGAATATTTTCTACTTCAATTTACAAAACATGATTTGGATATCTGTAGAAAAAGTTATGCTCATTTTAGTGACCAAACGTCAAAAAACGGATAACAACAGAGATGCCCTGTTTTTGTGGTTACTTTTGAGATTTCAAAACCAATCCAAACGGTTATGAAATATTACGAATAGTATACCGTTGGAAAGGTATGGGTGTCTAGTTTGTACAGAAATTTTCAAAACTCATTTTGAATTATTGTATAAAAAGATATGATCACAAGACCATATAAAGGTCAGTTTTGAAAAACATTAAAATCATTGAAATACACTCATTTGAAACTAGACACCTTACTCCATATAACCAAATCAAGAGAAGAATGAGACCTTCTCATATGGTCACTCAATGCGCTAAAACAAGCACACCATCGTGCAAGCGCGAACACAATACAATACCACACTTAAATCAATAAATGAAGTACAAGTGTGATTGTGAAGAGATGCACACATATAAACAATATCAACACAAATGCAAGATCAATAAAGCATGCATGAGGTGTGTGTGTGCACATAAACTCTTCAAGAGGCAAAGTCAAGTGAATATACCTTTTGCTCTTGAAATCATGGATATGCTTGGAAGCTTGCCAATGAGTACCTAAGCTACCCATTACACAATCATCCCCAATGTGGTGTGGTTTGTCATGAAATAAGCCAATCATAAAATCAAGATCCTTACATTTATCAACTAGGTTTAGAGGATTGTCGGGCTGGTTTGAGAAGCCGGAGCCAACGGAGACGTTCTTGCTAGAATGACGGCGCTGACGGAGCGGGGAAGATTCCTCATCGCTAAAAATTCCTCGCACCCGTTTACGAGGAACTAGGTTAGGGCCTCCAGTGCCCTCAACCAAGGTGTCAATACTGTCTGAGGAAGTCGACATTAATGGGTAAGAAGGACTTGAAAGCAAGCGGAAGACAGAGGGTAATCGGTAGAGAAGAGCAGGAAAGAAGAAATTTGAAAATTTGAGATTCGAGAAAGTGTGGAGAAAGTGACAGTAAGGCTGGGTTTAAATAGAGGATTAAGGGTAATGATATCGACAATATCCTCGGGAAGATCACCTGAAGCCGTGGTTGGAGTCGTATTGCAGCCGTCTTTCTTCGAATAAAACACTATTCCAAATTCAAATATTGGGTAATTAATGAGAAAATTTCACTCTTATTAATTATTTTTACAACGGAAAACTTTCTCAATTAAACATGGAATCTGACTCCAACCCCAACTCTACCACCGGTGTTCAAGTCAGAGGGGACTCTGTTAATAGTAAAATCTGGTCAGGGATCAAAGAGAAATTTTCCAGTTTCCCGCCACGAGTCGAAGCCCATAATCGACAATCATGAAGCCCAGATAGACCATAAAGCCACCCTGCAGGAGCCGGGAAGGCTAGCTCGGTTTTACAACTACCAGAAAACAAGTTAGACGCGACCAAAACAAGCTCCCACACGAATATTGGGGCTCGGGTTTCTCCAGGCCACCTATCTGGGAACCCCAACTTTGAGGTCGAGCTCCACATCCGCCCCGTAAATGCCAGAATGAGCCTCCAAGCTCAAGAGACATTCGAGAGAAGCTCACCAACCTCTCCAGAAGCCTATTGTCCCTGCTGGGCATAAAAGAGAAATCACGCCTAAATCTACACTACCCTGGCTACCTCCTAGGAATGTCTATAGGAAAACCCCGAGCCCGTAAGGGCCAGGGAAAATCCATATCAAGCTTCTAAGAATAGAGTCGGAGCAGGGATCTACCTCGCTCTACTGGGCAACAGGCAGCTGACTGGGTGACCTTCATGAAAAACCATACCGCAATAACATACAAGATCATTTCTAGAAGATAACCATCATTAATCCCGTATACGTACGTACCAAGAGTTTGATTCCAAAAAGGAAACAAACTCATTCACGTTAATTGTTTCTGCTATTTATTCAGGGTCAACCACTTTTAAATGTAAGATCCCACCCGATAAGGAGCAAAAGGATCGTGGTGGGATATTAGCAAATTCAAATCAACCTGGACCATGTATAAATAGAGCCAAGCACGATAACCACAAAATAGATATAGAAAAATATATAGAGGAGACAGAGATAGAAAAACATACATAGCAACAGAGAGAAGAGAGAAAGAAAATAAGAGAGGAAGGCCTAAATTCTGTATTCAGAACACGGCCACCTTCGTTTCCACTATTCAACAGGCATAGAGTTGCCACCACCCTACATCTTAGAGAGACTGCGAGCATATAAGAGAGTGATTTGTATTTTAAAGCAATATATCAATAATAAAAGATCCCATTTACTGTTATTACAATCCAGCCTCTCGTCAATCTTTTAACAGGTCGGGAACCATTAGTACCGACCCCGACCACCGCTTTCATGGTAGTGGTCTCCAGGGTGTTAACAAGAATTTCTTATCCCGAGCAAATTTCCCTTCAACAAGTGGATTATCTACGGGATGAAAAACTTCCCGGAGAGCCCGATCAAGCTTAAAGAATCAAAAGGGTCTCGGTCCGGTATTGTTTGGTGGATGGGCATCTATACCGGAGGGAAAGTTCCTTTCCCCTGCTCAGATGTCTACACCCAGAAGACGCCAAGTGGGCTTTGAGAGAGGTTCATTCCGGGGAATGCGAGAACCACTTTGGTGGAGAGGCTTTGGCATTTCAGGTTCTCCGCATGGGATATTATTGGCCAACCATCCATCAAGACGCGAAGTGCTTGGGGCAAGCCTGCGAGGCATGCCATAAGACCAAAAATTTGAGTCACCTTCCTCTCGAGCGATTGTCGTCTCTTAGCTCGCCTTATCCCTTTGCTATGTGGGGAGTCAACTTGATTGGACCGCTTCCTACCGCTCCGGGTCAGGCCAAGCATTTTATCGTGGCAATTGATTATTTTACAAGATAGCTCAAAGCCAGACCGTTCTCCCAGATATCAGAAGAAAACACAACAAGGTTCATCAAGACTAATGTAGTTTACAGATTTGGAACCCCTCTTGTCATTATAACTGACCTCGAAAAATAGTTCGATAATGGCCGGTTCAAAGATTTCTGTGAAGGCTTAGGAATCGACCTTCGGTTTGCTTCGATAGCCAACCTTCAGACCAACGGTCTGGTGGAATCCACGAAAAAAACCATTAAGAAGTTGTTAAAGAAAAAACTACAGCAGAAGAAAGGCGGATGGGCAGAAGAGCTTTCCGAGGTCCTCTAAGCTTACCGCATTACATGGAGAACATCTACCGGGGAAACACCCTACTTGTTAGCCTTCGGGGTTGAAGCAATCCTACCTATTGAACACAAGTTGACCTTCTTTAGAGTCCAACATTTCAAACTAGGGAGTAATGAAAGTAAGCTCTAAGCTAGCTTGGACCTCCTAGAAGAGAAACAAGATCGAATAGCTGAGAGGGTAGCAATCTACCAAAGCAGGATTGCCAGGTACTTCATCAGGAGGGATAAAGCCTGAAACTTCAAAAAAGGGGACCTAGTTCTCAGGAAAGTAACGTTGAATACCAGGAAGCGATCAGACGGGGTCCTAGGGCCCAACTGGGAAGGACCATACCTAATAAAGATGGTGATTCGTAATGGGGCATACAAGCTTGAGGATATGAATGGCCGACTCATCGATCATACTTGGAATGCAGATCACTTAAGAAAATTCTACCCTTGAACAGGGGACTCATGAGCAAGCAGCCTATGCCTAGTTTCTTTTTATCTCCAACAATAATGTACTCCATCCTTCATATCAATAAAGCCTGCTTTTTCTTTTTTTCTCCATCTTCAACTATGTTCTACAATGATTTAGGTCTACATGGGAAATTCGACATTGCCACTTCAAGACCAGGGGCAAGCCGGGGAAGCCCCCTCACCACTCCTAATGCCTCGGTCGGGAACTACCCCCCGCTAGAAGGGTCTCAGTGTAAGAGCATAGTTGCCATCCAGATCTCAAGACCAAGAAATAGCTAGATAATCCTTCTGATGCCTTGGTCAGGCTACCACTCCTAAGAAGGGTCTGAGTGTAGGAGCATAGTTGCCACCCAGGAAATAGCTAGATCGCCCTCCTGATGCCTTGGTCGGGCTACCACCCCTAAGATGGGTCTATGTGTTAGAGCATAGTTGCCATCCAGATCTCAAGACCAGGAGGTAGCTAGATGGTTACCACCACCAAGAAGGATTCAAGTTTAAGAGCGCGGAAGCCCTCTTGATCCCTAGCCTAAGAGGGGGCTAAACAGTCTTTTACTTGATGCCTCACTCGGTTTATAACCCCTTAAAAGGGCTCAAGGATAGAAGGCTCAATTTACTTAAACTATAAATACCCTAGTTATTAACTGGTTACTAATTTTCCCTTGATATGTGGTTGCTTATTATAACAGGCCTACGATCAAACTAGGGACTATCGACTAAAGATGTGGAGCTATAAGTCTTTGTAGCCAGAAAGCCCGAGCTAGCTGTCAGCTTTCACGTTTAAAAAGTGTTCTTATCTTGTTATTTTCCCCCAAGATAAGTCAATTTTCTATGGATGCAGAACCTAGAGGGAGATCGAGAAAGTGTATGCAAGTCGGAGTGTGAACTAGATCTAAAGTTAAAATTTATTGATGTACGAGGGAGCCTATTCCTCAATAAGGCTACATTAGGTAAGGAGCCCAACCCCTGATTCCGGGCTACAAAAAAAAATGAAATGATAAAGGATCAGACAAGGTTAAAGATGGGATGCCCACCCCTTTTTCCGGGCACTCAAAATGAATTACAAGAGGAGAATTCAAACATCTTCATCTTCCTAATGACCTTCAGCCTCCTCTTCCATAGAATGAACCTTGCCCCATGCTCATTGTCCGGTTGTAGCTCGTCCTGGTCAACTGCATCTACCGCCTCTGCCACATCCTTCTGGATTCGCCTCAGTTGCTTTAGGGTCAACAGGGTCGTCCTCCACGACTTCTTTGATCACCGCCATAACCTCAGACGGTATAGCCGCATCAAGAAGGCTGACCACTGACTCGGGCATAATCCCGCCTTCTGTTGACTCCACTCTTGAGAGCACCATGGATGGATCTCAGGCTTCAGTAAGGTCTCCCTCAAGCTCTTCGATTTAGACCCCCCTCAAGGATTCGCCAGGACCAAACGCTAGAAAGGTCCAAACAGGAAGAGGCAGATCTGGTACTTCAAACCGCTTTCCATCTCTCTCCCAGTAGAAGTATCTGCTCCATCATTTTTGGGGCCAGACATCTCTACAGCTCATGATATAACCTCTTCCCTGTCCCTGTCGTCGATGCTGAAGAGATCAAATAGGGGGGAAGGGCTTCCACAACTTGATAAGAAGCATAGAAGTACCCCTCATTGAAAGAGGCTTCCACCTCGGCCTGGAGCTTGGAACTTGGGCATGCAGATCTTGGTTCTCGACATCCAATGCCTGATGCTCTCCCTTCTAGTCATCCCGCTGCCTTGTTCATCTCTTTGACCAGAGAGTTTCTTGATCAAAGGCCTGTTTCGACCTTTCATGGTTACACTGGAGGTCATCCAGTTGTGTTTCCATTCCCCTCTAGCAAGAGGTCATTTTCTAGACCAGGGTTTAAGCCCGTGCCAGCAACCCCATGGCTCGCTCAGCCTCAGCCTCAGCCTTAGCTGCTCGGTCATGGAGAGAAGCCATTTGATGTCCCATGGCTACTTGAAACTTGAAGGCATACAAAGGGAACTCATGTTAGGGATTAATAAATCAAGCTACTGAATAAGGAAGTAAAGCGACGATTACCTCGGCTAGAAGGGTAGACACTTTGATAACCATGATGTCCACGGGCATCGAGGTCATCCTAGAAAGCCCGCCACCTGGACAGGAAGCCACGAATTGCTTCAGGACCTCATTTTGACCCGCCGAGCTCGATTGCTGGTGGGGGCGAGAGGGGGCAATCTTAGGAGTACCGGCCTCGGGACCCCTAGGAACCTGAACTACCTGGGTATAAGCTGGATCAGTAGAAGGAGATGATATTACCGGGGAAGCATCAATTGAAGCAGGAACCACTAGTGAGGGGGTAGAAGTGGACTTATCAGCAGCTTGGGAATCAGGCCCTCCTCGGTTTAGAGCCTTTGCTGCCCGAGACGCAAGAATAACCATCTTGGACTTCACCTATGAAGATGATGGAGCAGTAACGAGCGAGGTAGCAGCCAAAACAGTTGACCCCCGCTTCTTCGAAACAGCCGAGAAAGCTCCCGGGGACGATGTGGAAGGAGGAGGAGGAAGAGGGGTGCTAGTTTGTCGGGCTTCGTGAGAAGCTGGAGCAACAACAAACACTGTTAAGAAAAGAGTTAAGAACATCAGAACCGAACCATTCGACAACCCAAAAGCATGATAGAGCAAGATACTTACAAGGAGTAGCGTCATAGATCCGCTGGTACTTGTTCATCCTGCGGGGATCGAATAGGTCAGCAGTTGGAAACCTTAAATTCAGATAAATCCTGGCCAGGATGGTCTTCAACACAGCCTCAGACTCAGCGGGCAAGGAATCATTATCCTACGAGGGTTGGTCACTGAAAGCAGTGGCGACCGTGAGCTCAAGCCTTCAGACGAAAACTAAGCTCCTTCAATCTCCCCCCGCTAGTACCCATTCTTCTTTCCAAGCGGGGTCTTTCCTTGAAGCCCCAGGGATGATAAAATTGAATTTGTTCTTGGCTTTGGCATAAAATTGACCCCGAGGGACCCTAGCCAGGCTCCTAATCTGAAAAAGGAAAGCAAGCTCCTCTGCCCCGGGCTCTCTAGTTATGCTACTAATCTTGCACTGCTCCCTCTATAGCCCGAGGAAGTCGACTAGGTGCCTCCAGAAACTGGGTGTTAGTTTGAGCGAAGCTAGTTGAAGGGCGTTAAGAGCCCATCAAAGGGTAGGAAGAAGAGGGAGCCTCACCCCGCTCTCGAAGGCTGGGACATGAATGGGAAGTACGCCTTTAGGCAGGCTGAACACGTCGTATTTTCTGTGTGGAACTGTGAGAGAGATGGTGTCAGGGATGCTGTATTTATCCCAAAGGAGATTAATATACTGGGGATCAACGGTGGAATGAGAAATGACCCTGGGTTCCAATGGAAGGGTCGTCGTTAAAAAAAGCTCTGCCACTGTAACCAAAACCTTCCTGACAACGTCGACTCTCTCCCCAGCATCAGAATCCTCATCAACTAGGTTTAGAGGGTTGTCAAACTGGTTTGAGAAGCCAGAGCCAATAGAGACGTTCCTGCTAGAACTACGGTGCTGGCGGACCGGAGAAGATTCCTCGTCACTGGAAATTCCTTGCACCCGTTTATAAGGAACTAGGTTACAGCCTCAGGTGCCCTCAACCAAGGCTTCGATACTGTCAGTGGAATTTGACATTGACGGATACGAAGAATCTGGAAGTAAACGAAATTTATGGGGAGATCGGCAGAGGGCAACAAGAAAGAAGGAGTTTGAAAATTTGAAAATTGAGAAATTTTGAAGGAAGTGATGGTAAGGCCTGGTTTAAATAGAAGTTAAGGGTAATGATGTCGGTGATATTCTCTGGAAGATCACCTAAGGTCACGGAGAGAGCCGTTTTTTCCTCGAAGAGAACACTAGTTCAAATTCAATATTAGGTAAATAATGTAAAGATTTCGCTCTCATTAATTATTTTTAAATCGGAAAAAATTCCCATTCAAACAAGGAATCTGACTCCAACCCCAACTCTACCTCCGGTGTTCAAGTCAGAGGGGACTTCTGTTAATAGTAAAATTTGGCCAGGGGTCAAAGAGAAATTTTCCACTTACCGGCCACAAGTCAAAGCCCATAATCGATATTCATGAAGCCAAGACAGATCATAAAGCTACTTCGTAGGAGCAGGGAAGGCCAACCCAGCTTCAAAACTATCAGAAAGCAAGCTAGGCGAGACCAAGACGAGCCTCTACACAAACACTGGAACCCAGGCTTCTCTAGGCCACATATCTGGGCACCTCGGTTCCTGAGGACGAGCTCATTAACCACCCTATGAAAGCCAGGGGGGTCTCCAAGCTCAAGAGACATTCGAGAGAAGCTCAATAAGTAAAGTGGGCTTCCTATGGGTTAAGACTTTCGGAGGACAAACTTAACAGTAGTCTTAGACAGAAGGCCTCCAACCTCACCAGAAGCTCGCTGTCCTTGCTGGGCATGAAAGAGAAATCACGCCTAAAATCTACACTACCCCCGGCTACCTCCTAGGAATGTTTACAAGGACACCTCAAGCTCCTAAGGATCAGAGAAAATCCATCCTGAGTTTCTAAGAACAGAGTCGAAGCATGGATCTACCTCACTCTATGACACAACAGGCAGCTAGCTCGGTGACCTCCATGAAAATCCATGCCGTGATAACATAGAAGATCATATCTTTAATTCTGTTTACGTGTGAGTCAAGAGTTTGATTCTGAAAAGGAAACAAACTCATTTTTGTTAACAATATCATCGTGTCCGCTATTTACTTGAAGTTAAAAACTTTTAAATCAAGGATCCCACCCGATAAGGAGGTAACGGATTCATAGAACCACGGCAGGATATCAGCACATTCAAACCTACTCGGACCATATATAAATAGGGCCAAGCATGGCACAAAAGAAGAGAATGACAGAGAGAAAGGGATTATAGGAGAAAAGAAAAGAAGAGGGGAAGGTCTAAATTATGTACTCAGAACACGGGCACCTTTGTTTCCACTATTCGACAAGCACGGAGTTGCCACCTTCATAGATCCTAGAGAGACTGTGAGCATACGAGAGAGTGATTTGTATTTCGAAGCAAATAATCAATAATAAAAGTTCCTGTTTACAGTTATAGCGATCCAGCCTCTTATTTATCTCTTAACAGGTCAGGTATCAACGAGACCAACCCCGGCCACCACTTTCGTGGTTGTGGTCTTGAGGGTTTTAATAGGGATTTCTCATCCTAAGCAAATTTCTTTTTAACAATATTATATGTAATGATCCATAACATATTATTATATTATATATATATATATATATATATATATATATATATATATTATTTGATATTGTTATATATATTAACGGGAAATTTTCTCACAATGAGAATTTTTAACAAACACCCTCGAGACCACTACCACGGAGGTGGTGGCCGAGGTCGGTACCTTTGATACCTAACATGCTTATATAGAAATGAATGATTAAATGATAATAGCAAATGAGAGCTTTATTATTCAACACTCGTGACATATATAAATTTCTCACATACACTCATAATCTCTATGGGACATAGGAAGGTGGCAACTTCGAGCTTGTCGAATAGTGGTGTTGACGAGAAATTTACTCGAGATGAGAAATTTCTGTTTACACCCTCGAGACCACTACCACGAAAGCGGTGGCCAGGGTCGGTACCATTGGTTCCTGACCTGTTTAAGAGAGAGACGTGAGGTAATAACAGTAAATGGGAGCTCTAGATTTGATATATTGCTTTAAGATACAAATAACTCTCTTATCTGCTCACAATCTCTCATAGGTGTAGGGTGGTGGCACCTTGGTGCCTGTCGAATAGTGGAGATAAAGGTGACAGTGTTCTGTAATCAGAATTTAGGCCCTCCTTCTATATGTATGTCTGTTGTTTATAATTTTCTGTCTCTGTCGTACGTTCTTTTTTGTCTATCACTTTTCCCCTTGCTTGGCCTCACATATATATATCGTCCAAGTAGGTTTTTAGTTTACAAATACTCTACCGTAATCTCATGAATCCATTCCCTCCTTATCAGGCGGGATTTGTTATTTAAATTTGAATTGTATCCGGATTCGATGACATTGTTGACGAAGATAAGTTGGTTCCCTTATTTGAATTTAAAATCTTGACATGCATGTAGATATCATGTGGAGATGATCATGTGTGCATTCGTGCCATTGATCTTCATGGAGGTCACCCTGCCAGCTGCCCGTTGCCCTGTAGAGCGAGATGGATCCATTCTTTGGCTATGTTCTTAGAAGCTTAAGATGGATTTTCCCTGACCTTTTTGGGCTTGAGGTGATCTTGTAGATCTCTCCGGGAGGTAGTTGGGGTAGTGTAGATCCAGGCGTGATTCTTCCCTCATGCCTAGAAAGGACTTCTTTTGAATGCCCCTTGAGCTTGGAGACTTCCTCTAGAATTTATGGGCAGTTGTGGAGCTCGACCTTTGAGCAGAGGTTCCACGATAGATGGCCTGGAGAAGCCCGAGCTCCAGTACTCATGTAGGGGCTTATCTTGGTCGTGGCTGGCTTGCCTTCTGGTAACCTTGAAGTCGAACCGGCCTTTCCTGCTCTTGTGGGGTGGCTTTACCGGGCTTCATGATTGTCAATTGAAGGTGGAAAATTTATCTTTGACTCTTGGCCAAATTTTTCTATTAACAGAAGTCCCCTCTGACTTAAACACCAGTGGTAGAGTTGGGGTTAGAGTCAGATTCCTTGTTTAATTAAGAAAGTTTTTAGCCATAAAGATAATTAATGAGAGCGAAATTTTCTCATTAATTACCCAACATTTTGAATTTGAAATTGAGTGTTATTCAAAGAAAAATGGCTGTAATACGACGGTGATCTTCCTGAGGATATAGCCCATAGACCTCTATTTAAGCCTGGTCTGACCGTCACCTTCTTCATACTTCCTCAAATCTTAAACTTTCAAATTTCTTCTTTCCCGTTTTCTCTGCCGAAATCTTTCACTTGCTCTCTCACCTCTCTTTCCCATCGATGTCGACTTCCACAGATAGTGTTGATGCCTTGGTGGAGGGCTCCGGAGGCCCTAACCTAGCTCCTCTTAAGCGGGTGTGAGGGATTTCAAGCGACGAGGAATCTTTCCCCCTCCGCCAGCTTCGTCGTTCAAGCAGGAATGCTTCTATCCTCTCTGGTTTTTCGAACCGACCTGACAACGCTCTGAACTTAGTCAACGAAGACTCTGACGTCAGGGAGAGATTAGGTACAGTCAGGAGGGCTCAAGTCAAGGTGGCGGAGCTTCCTTCAGTGATAATCCATCCTTTCGAACCCAGGGTGATCCCCGACTCTACTGTCGATCCTCAGTCGATCGGTCGTCTACGGGACAAGTATAGTATTCCTGATACCATTTCTCTAGCCGTCCCCCATTGGAACTATGATGCTTTTAGCCCTCCCGAAGGCGTGCTTCCTATCCATGTCGCGGCTTTTGAGAGCGGGGTGAGGCTTCCTCTCTACCCGACCCTACGGCGTGCTCTTAATGCCCTTCAGCTGGCTCCGCTTCAACTGACGCCCAGCTTTTGGAGGCATTTAATCGGCTTTCTGGCATTGTGAAGGGAGCAATACGAGCTGAGTGGTGTAACAAGTAAGCCTGGTGCTGAGGAGCTCACCTTCTTTTTCCAGATCGGTAGCCTAGCAGGAGTCCCACGAGGCCAATTCTATACCAAGGCTAAGAATAGGCTCAATTTTATCATCCCCAGGGCTTCAAAGAAGGAATCCGCTTGGAAAAAAGAATGGGTATTGGCGAGGGGAGACTGATGGAGCTCCGTCTTCATCGGTGGGCATGAGCTCGAGGTTCCCACCGCCTTTAGTGACAAACCCACATGGGGTCGGGATTCCATGCCCGATGAATCTGAAGCCGTGCTGAAGACCATCCTAGCTAGGAATTGTTTGAATCTGAAGTTTCCGACCGCCGACCCCTTCGATCCCCGTAAGGTAAACAGGTACCTGTGGATATCCGATGCTACCCCTCGTAAGTATCTCGATCTATCTTACTTTTCTTTTTATTTTTTCTTATTTGAGGGTTCAGTTCGGATAATCTTGATTCTTTTCTCTAACAGTATTCGTTTTTGCTCAAGCTTCTCGCGAAGCCCGACAAGCTGGGATACCTCTTTCTTCTTCCAGATCATCTCGGGAGCTCTCCCGACTGTTTCAAAGAAGGGGGGTCAACCACAAAGGTAGCTGCCCCGTTCGTTCCTTCCCCTTCCCCTTCCCCTTCCCCTTCCCCTTCCCCTTCCCAAGTGAAGTCCAATATGGTTTTTTGGCATCTCGGGCTGCGAAGGCTTTAAACCGAGGAAGGTCTGCTTCCTAAGTCGTTAATAAGTTTGTTCCTGACCCTTATTTATACGTTACTACTCCAAACGATCCCCCTAGTCCTGCTACCCCTCTCTGCAGATCTGGTTGTATCTCAGGTAGTCGAGGTTCCTAGGGAGCCCGATACCGATTTTTCTGAGGTCAGCCCTTCTTACCCTTACCAGCAATTGAGCTCGGTTGGTCAGGATGAGGTCCTGAAGCAATTTGTCTCATCTTGTCCAGGCAGTGGGCTTTCTAGGATGCCCGTAGACGTCTTGATCACCAAAGGGTCCTCCTTTTTAGTCGAGGTAAAATGTCGCTTTTACTTCTTCATTGAGCTACTGGACTTGTCATTTTTCTAAGATGATTTTCCTTTACAGGATTTCAAGTTTCAGGTGGCCATGGGGCATCAGGTAGCCTTCCTCTGTGATCGGGCAGCCAAGGCTGAGGCTGAAGCTAAGCGAGCCATGGGGTTGCTAGCGCGAGCTCAGACCCTTGTCCAAGAGATGACCTCCAGTCAATAGGGAATGGAAACGCAGCTAACTGATCTTCAATGCGATCATGAGAGGCTGAAGCGAGCTTTTGATCAGGAGACTCTCTGGTCGAAGCGGCGGGCTAGCCAGCGGGATGACTGGAGGGGAGAGGCGAAGGCCCTAAATGTTGAAAACAAAAACTTGCAGGCTCGAGTTACCCAGCTCCAAACCGAAGTGGAAGCCTCTTTTAGCGAGGGGTACTTCTATGCCTCCTATCAGGTTGCAGAGGCTCTTCCTCCTCCATTCGATCTCTCCAGCATTACTGGCTGGGATAGAGCGGAGGTCATGTTACGGGCTTTGGAGATGTCTCACCCCAAAATTGATGGAGCTGGTCCTTCCAGTGAGGAATCTAAGAAGTAGTTTGAGGTGCCAAATCCGCCACCCTCCTATTCCAACCTTTCCAGCATCTGGTCTCGGTGAATCCTCGGAGGGGGTTTATAATGAGGAGCTAGAAGGAGGCCTCACAGAAGCCTGGAATCCTCCCGCAATGCTCTTTCAACAGAAGGCGAGAAGGTGCCTGAGTCTGTGACCAGCCTTCTTGATGCAGCTATTCCTCTTGAAGTTATGGCGATGATTAATAAAATCATGGAGAAAGATTTTGTTGACCCCGAGGCTGCCGGGGTTGATCCCTATGAGGAAATGGAGGAATCGGTAGATGCAGCTGATCAGAATGAGCCGCGACTGGAGAGTGGAGCAGGGGGCGAGGTCCATTCTGTGGAGGAGGAAGCTGAAGGCCCTCATGAAGACGAAGAAGCTTGAGTTCTCTTCCATGTAATTTATTTTGAATGTTCGGAAAAGGGGGTGGGCATTCCATCTTCAACTGTGTTTGATCTCTTATTATTTTTCCTTTGTAGCCCGGAACCAGGGATTGGGCCCCCTTGCTTATAGTAGCCTTGTTGGGGGATAGGCTTCTTTACTTGATAATAAAAGTTTAATCTCAGATCTAAATCTTGCTCCAATGTACTTGCTTGATCGTCCAACTTTTATATCGAAGCGAGCTATCTTTGGGAAAAATTAAGATAAGAAAAACAAGTTATTGGCATTGAGCCTCTATACCAATGGAACTCCTAGCTCCACTTCTTCAGCTGATAGTCCCCTTGCTTGATTGTGGGTTTGCTGTAGTAAGTAACCATGTATCAAGGAGAGCTAGTAAAATAACAGGAGCATTTAGAGTTTAAGTAAGTCGAGCCCTCTATCCCCGAGCCACTTTGGGAGGTTGTAGCCTGAGTATAACATTAAGTGGGGAATTGTTTAGTCTCTTCTTAGGCTCGGGATCAGAACGGCTTCAGGGCTTTCAAGCTCGATTCCTTCTTGTGGGTGGTAGCCCGACCAAGGCATCAGGAGTGCTATCTAGCTATTTTCAAGTCTGTATGGCAACTATGCTCTTACACTCAGATCCTTCTTGGGGGTGGTAGCCCGACCAAGGCATCAAGAGGGCTATATAGCTATTTCCTTATCTCGAGATCTGGATGGCAACTATGCTCTTACACATTCAGATCTTTCTCGAGGGTGGTAGCCGGACCAAGGCATCAGAAGAGCTATCTAGCTATTTCCTGGTCTCGAAATCTGGATGGCATCTATGCTGTTAAACTCAGACCCATCTTTTAGGTGGTAGCCTGACCAAGGCATCAGAAACGCTATCTAGCTGTTTCCTGGTCTCGAGATCAGGATGGCAACTATGCTCTTACACTTAAACCCTTCTTTGGGGTGGTAGCCCGACCAAGGCATCAAGAGCGCTATCTTGCTATTTCGTGTTCTCGAGATCTGGATGGCAACTATGCTCTTACACTCAGACCCTTCTTAGGGGTGGTAGCCCGACCAAGGCATCAGGAGTGCTATCTAGCTATTTCCTTTTCTCGAGATCTGGATGGCAACTATGCTCTTACACTCAGATCCTTCTTGGGGGAGGTCACTCGACCAAGGCATCATAGGTGATGAAGGGGCTTCCCCGATCAATTCCTTGTTACGAGATCTGGATGGAAACTATGCTCTTACACTCAAACCCTTCTTGGCAGGGGATGATGCCCGGCCAAGGCATCAGAAGCAGCGAGGGGGCTTCCCCGGCGTACCCCTGGTCTTGAGGCGATAATATCAAAATTTTCCATGTAGACCGAAATCATTGTAAGACATAGTCGAAGATGGAGTAAACAAGAAAACAGGCGAGCTTTATTGATAAAGAAGATGGAGTATAATACTGTCAGAAAATAAAATGAAGCTAGTCGGAGGTTGCCTGCTCCTGAGTCCCCTGTTTAAGGATAGAATTTCCTTAGGTGATCCATGTTTGGTAGCTCGCTACTTTCTCAGCTATTCTTGCTTTTCCTCTAGAAGGTCCAAGCTAGCTTGGAGATTGCTTTCGTTGTTCCCTGATTCGAATTGTTGGACTCTAAATGAGGTCAACTTATGCTCTATAGGCAGAACTGCTTCAACCCCGAAGGCCAGCGAGTAGGGCGTTTCCCCGGTAGCTGTTCTCTTTGTAGTACGGTAAGCCCAGAGGACCTCGGGAAGCTCCTCTACCCATATACCTTTCTTCGTACTTCTATGTCGGGAATCACGAGTCCTTCTCCGGGGTAATCGATGGATCCTGCGTTTTCCAGGTGTAATGTAGGGGCTATCCCATCTTGGATAGTCATCACCTGTGCGAGTTGCTTTGCTAGAATTGTTGGGTTAGCTGACACTGCGTAGCATTTCCTAGCTGCTTGCTGATCACCCTGAACCTCTCCCACCTTGTCTTTTACCGGGAACTTCAAGACATTGTGGTAAATAGAAAGGACCCCTTTCAAAGATGACAGAAATGGCTTCCCTAATATTGCCTTGTTTGCCGACGAAGTGTCTACCACTACGAAGCCAGTCATGATGTTCTACTGGAGAGGTGCGGCTCCAATGAACACTGGTAGGATTTTTGATCCTACGGGTGTGATAGAGTCCCCAGTGAACCCGTATAATGGAGTACAGCAATTATTGTAGCACCAATGCTTCAAGCTCAACTTCTCCAAGGTATCTTTGAACAAAATGTCGACGCTACTACCTGTGTCGACGAGCACGCGGTGCACCATGAAGTTGGCAGTTTGTAATGTAATGACCATGGGATCATAATGTGGTTGCACGGTGTTAAAGACATCTGCCTCAGTGAAAATGATCTGAGACAGCTGGGAAGGGTTAGTCCGTCTCTGGTCGACCTTGAAGATATCTTGCCCTTCGTCCGTGCCAGGGACCTTCCTCGCATGGTTTTTTCTAGAATTGTTAGAGATACCGGCCAGAGTGGGACCTCTGCTGATAGTGTGAATTACCTGAATCTGTTGCATCAGGTCCGTCGGATCTCCCTTCCTCTTCTCAGCGTGTTACCAAATCTTGGCTTGAACATCCCTTCCAGTTTGAATATTCTCCCTAACTTGTTGTAGGAACTCTATCAAGCATCCTCCCCTTATCAAATACTCAATCTGGTTCTGCATGTTGTAGCATTCCGAGGTGCTATGCCCTACGTCTTCATGAAAGTCACAATATTTATAACGATTTCTTTTATCGACCGAGACTTTCATGGGAGCGGGCTTCTGTAACAAACCCTTGTCCCAAATAGCTAGGTAGATTGTTTCTCGAGATGCATTCAAGGAAGTGTAATGGTCGAATCCCCTCCCATCGTGGGCTATAAGGGCCACTGTCCTGAGAGGTGGTAAAGCTTGAAGAGGAGCCCGTTTATCTGGATACCATTCTAGTCGGGGCTGAGGAAGAGGGAAACAGTATGTTGATTTATTAGGGGGTTTGTTCCGGCTCTTTTGATCTTGCTCAAGTCTGGGAGCTTCCTTCTTTTATCGCTTTTCAGCTTTCATGTTTTCATGCTCCATCTTGACCTTGAGCTATTTGTCGACCTCGATTTGTTCCAGAGCCCGATCATAGGCTTCCTGGTAGGTTTCCGGAGGTCTCTTGGCAAAAGACCGGAATATTTTTCCTGCCTACAAGTTTCTCCTAAAGTTGGAGAAGGTTTCTCTCTCTGTGAAGACCCCCATCTGGATGAAATCCTTGTGGAACCGCTCGACATAATCCCGGAGAGTTTCCACTCTCTCCTAGATCATATACTGCAGATGAATCGGGTCCTTCAGTCGGGGCTTACCCCCTGGAACTGTGAACAGAAATCAGTTGATAATTTGGTGAAGGAATCTACGCTCCTAGCGGGTAGTTTCCTAAACCAAGTTTTAGCATAATCCGTGAGTGTGGTGGGGAACATCCGACACATAGCGGCCCTGGTTGTGTTCTGGACTTCCATTTGTTGAACAAAACTCTCTAAGTGGCTCAGCGGATCTTCAGTCCCGAAGAACCTGTCAGTTAGCATTTTGAACTTAGGTGAGAGCTCTGCCTCCCGGATCCTTTTGGTGAAGGGGGCGTTCATCTCACTTAGAGGATCTTTCTTGTCCTCCTTGTACTTCCCCTTCTTCATCAATTGGACCCCTTTCTGTAGCTCGACCAACTAATCCCTTAGTCGCTTGCTTTCGGACTTCCTTGAGTCGATCTCGGATTCCTCATCATCAAATCCCTCTGATGAACTAGCGACCTCTACCCGGTTTCTTCTTCGGAGGGGGCTTGCTCAGGGGCTTTGCTGACTTTCTTCATTTCTACCCTGGGCTTCCCTCTTTGAAGTCGTTGGGTGGAGGAGCTCTTCCTGTCCCCAGGGAAGGACATCTACCGCGGATTTGACTTGTCGTGGTTGGTAGCGTGGTAACGCTTTGGGAACGTGGGGCATAGGCCTTAGCCTATCCTGGATCGAGGTCGAGAGCCCCGCTCTGTTACGAGTTGATTCCTAAGGGGCTAGCCCCAGGCCTGCTTGATTCCCTTTGATTGTAGAGACCCGTTAGTTGGATAGCTATACCCTCAGCGAGCAATCGAAGGCGGACATTCTCTACAAAGGTCACCGCTTGTTGGTCAAGCTCGACCTGGCTTTCCAGAGGAGGATCCAGAGCCAGCATAGTAGCTGGCTAGATGGGAATCTGGCTATAGAGCCTGGATTTTTTCCTTTTCCTCGGAACCTTTCGTGTTGATGTAGCAGAACGTTGTCCCAAGGTGCTCTGCTGCCCTTGCGAGGAGCGGAGCTTTATGGTGATTTTGAAATAAATAACTTTTTGAATGTAAAAAGATGGTGGTGTGAGAGGTTTCCCACAGACGGTGCTAGAAAGTGTTGACGGGAAATTTACTCGAGATGAGAAATTTCTGTTAACACCCTCGAGACCACCACCACGAAAGCGGTGGCCAGGGTCGGTACCATTGGTTCCCGACCTGTTTAAGAGAGAGACGTGAGTTAATAACAGTAAATGGGAGCTCTAGATTTGATATATTGCTTTAAGCTACAAATAACTCTTTTATCTGCTCACAATCTCTCATAGGTGTAGGGTGGTGGCACCTTGGTGCCTGTCGAATAGTGGAGATGAAGGTGACAGTGTTCTGTAATCAGAATTTAGTCCCTACTTCTATGTGTATGTCTGTTGTTTATAATTTTCTGTCTCTGACGTTCGTTCTTTTTTGTCTATATCTTTTCCCCTTGCTTGGCCTCACATATATATATCGTCCAAGTAGGTTTTTAGTTTACAAATACTCTACCGTAATCTCATGAATCCGTTCCCTCCTTATTAGGCGGGATTTGTTATTTAAATTTGAATTGTTTCCGGATTTGATGACTTCGTTGACGAAGATAAGTTGGTTCCTTTATTTGAATTTAAACTCTTGACTTGCATGTAGATATCATGTAGAGATGATCCTGTGTGCACTCGTGCCATCGATCTTCATGGAGGTCACCCTGCCAGCTTCCCGTTGCCCCGTAGAGCAAGGTGGATCCATGCTTTGGCTCTGTTCTTAGAAGCTTAAGATGGATTTTCCATGAGCTGTAGGGGCTTGAGGTGCTCTTGTAGACCTCTCCGGGAGGTAGCTGGGGTAGTGTAGATATAGGCATGATTCTTCCCTCATGCCCAGAAAAGACAGCGGGCTTATGGAGAGGTTGGCGGGCTTCTTTTGAATGTCCCTTGAGCTTGGAGACTTTCCTTAGAATTTACGGGCGGTTGTGGAGCTCGACTTTTGAGCTGAGTTTCTCCGATAGATGGCCTGGAGAAGCCCGGGCTCCAGTACTCCTGTGGGGGCTTTTCCCGGTCGTGTCTGGCTTGCCTTATTGTAACTTTGAAGTCGAACCGGCCTTTCCTGCTCTTACGGGGTGGCTTTACCGGGCTTCATGATTGTCGATTGAAGGTGGAAAATTTCTCTTTGACCCCTGGCCAAATTTCTCTATTAACAAGTGGATACCATGATGGCTGTGTTCTGATCACAGAATTTAGGATCGATGTAATTCTTTCTTCTTTTCACTTTGTTTTCTTCTTTTCGTCCCCTTTTCTTGAGAATACTTTGGCATATTTATACATGGCTTAATTAATTTGAATGAGTGTATCTCCTGCCTCGATTCTCTGAATCTGTTCCCTTCTTATCGATCGCGATCCTCTATTTGAAAGTCGTTGACTTCGAGTAAATAACGGACTCAAGATTATTGTTGGTGGAGATAAGTTTGTTTCCTCTTTGAAAACAAACTCTTGTCTTGCATGTATGCAGAATTTAATGTTCATTATAACTTGGATATGATCTTGTATGTATTCATGGCATGATTCTTCATAGAGGTCATCGGGTTAGCTGCTCGCTATTTTGTAGAGCGAGGTAGATCTATGCTTTGGTTCTGTCCTCAAGAGCTTGGGATGGACGCCCCTGTAGACATTCCTGGGAGGTAGCTCGGGTTTGATTCACTTAGAGGTCCTCTTTCTCCTCGTATCGTGGAGGGGACAATGGGCTCCTGGAGAGGTTGGTGGGTTTCCAGTTTTAAGGCTACGAGCTAAGCTTGACCTCCGGGAGTCTTAACCTAGTGGGAGCTTGCTTTGCTTGTCGGGCTTCACTTCGAGTGTTTCTTTAGCTCGACGATCCTTCCTAGCTTTCGCGGGGTTGTTTTGGAGTCCGATCCCAGGAATCGAGGTTCCTGGATAGGTGGCATTGAGAAGCCCAGATTCCAGTGATCTCTGATAGTCCCGAAGCTCGGCGATCCTTCAAAGTTTTTACGGGGTAGTTTTATGGTCTGCCTGGGATCTCATGAATGTCAAATTTAGGCTTCGATTCGGGTTAGGAGAGTGGGAAATTTCTCTTTTACCCCAAGCCAAATTTTACTATTAAAAATATATTAATATAGAATATTACAAGTGTTAATAGTAAAATTTGGCTAGGGGTCAAAGAGATATTTTCCACTTTTTTAGCTCGAATGAGAACCAAAAATTGCTCTTCATAGGACCTCGGGCAAGCCCTAGAGCTACCTCGCAGAATCGAGGAAAGATCATCGTGCATTAGAGCTATCAGGAGTGAAGCTAGGCAAGTCCAGGTAGAGCCCACAAGCGAACATTGGAGTCTGGGTTTCTCGAGGCCACATACCTAGCAACCTCGGTTCCTGGGACCGGGCTCCAAAACCACCCCAAGGAAGCAAGGGAGGATCACCGAGCTTAAGAAGCACTCGAAGTGAAACCCGAAAAGCAAAACAAACTCCTTCCAGGTTAAGGCTCCCAGAGGTCAAACTTAACTCGTAGCCTAAACTTGAAGCCCACCAACCTCTCCAGGAACCCGTTACCCCTTCCACAATACGAGGAGAAACAGGGCCTCTAAGTGGATCAGATCCATGTGACCTCCCAGAAATGTCTACATGAATGTCTTAAGCTCCAAAGGGTCGAGGAAAGTCCATCCCAAGCTTCTGAGAATAGAACCAAAGCATGGATCTACCTCGCTCTAAGAGACAACAAGCAGCTAACTCGGTGACCTCCATGAAGAATCATGTCGTGAGTACACACATGATCATATTTACGTAATAACAAACATTAATTCTGCATACGTGTAAGACAAGAGTTTGCTTCCAAAGAGGAAACAAATTTATCTCTACCAAATCCGTTATTTACTCGAAGTCAACGACTTTCAAATTAAAGATCTCGCCCGATAAAGAAGGAATAGGTTCAGAGAATCAAGGCCGGAGATACATCCGTTCAAAGTGATTCGACCACATATAACTATGCCTAAACATCCCGACGGGGAGAGAGAACAAAAAAAAGACAGCAAAACAAATAAAAAAAAATAGAAGAAAGAAAGAATTACGTCGGGCCTAAATTCTGTGATCAGAACACGGCCGTCGTGGTATCCACTATTCAACAAGCACGGAGTTACCACCTTCCTATGTACTAGAGAGATTGTGAGGGTATATGAGAGATTACTGTGTATCACCAGTGTTCTATAATAAAGTTCTCATTTGCTAGGGTCATTTTAACATTCGTTTCAATCTAAGCAGGTAAGGTATCAAAGGTACCGACCCCGGCCACCACCTTCGTGATAGTGGTCTCGAGAGTGTTAGTTGGAATTTCTCATCTTGAGAAAATTTCTCGTTAACAACAAGTATTATATATAATAATATAATATATATTGTTAACCTAAAATTCGCTCAGGGTGAGAAATTACAGCTAACACCCTCGAGACCAATACCACGGAGGTGGTGGTAGGGGTTGGTACCTTGTACCTTGGAGAGATCTTGTATGAATATGGAGTATGGAGCGGTAGGTAGGAGAGGACTCATCCCACTCATCGAGCTTCGTGGTTGGTAAGAGATAAAGGGAGCTCGAGGTTCCCTTACTGGCATGAAGGGGTTGATCTTGGTTCTGGAGCTCGGTCGGGGTCGGGGTCGGAGCCCGTCCTGGTACCCAGAGCCTGATTCTTGAGCCCGATTCCTTCCTGTAGTTCCCCGACCTAGATAACAAGTAAGAAGGGGGGCTTATCTAGCTCCAGTGTCGAAGAGCTTGATTTCTTCCATAGCGAGGATGCAGGAGGGCTCATCGACTCCCTTCAAGCTGGTTTGGGTGGTTTCTCCTCATCTTGATGTGCGACTTTGGCATATAGATGGGAGTATAAGAGCGCTAGGTCCAATGAGGTAGGAATCTAGCTTGCACTCATATACGCATGCATAATACATGAGACAAATAAGAGAAAGACAAGTCTTATGTAGAATGAGGTGAACTGACCAAGGGGAAAAAGCATCACAAATGATCACATGCTGAAAAACCCCAAGGCAGTATCCAGTGGAAGGAGGAATGCCCTTCCTTATGTATATATCAAAGAATGCTCCATGGAGCTTACAACAATGGAGAAATAATACAACCATGGTGATCTGGAGAGCTTACAACAGTGATCGAGTGTTAACCGATACCGGTATAATCCTGGTAAAGGTACACATATAATGACGATGTAGAGAGAACTTTAAACGAAGCATGTAGACTAGCCTAGGGCTGGTCGTTTTTAGGAATAGATATGATATGTCTGTTCTCAGATGACCTTCCAATCGATGCTATTATAGGTGTATTTATACATGGTGTAACTATCTTGTCGTGCAAGTTAAAGACTCTTGAATTGTTCTTCTTTCCTTATTGAACACGATTCTTCATTTAATGTATTTGATTGGATTGTAGCTAATATCTTGGAGAATATGTGTTTGTTTCCTCTTCGGATTCCTTCCTTGATATGTGGGATTTTCTGTTGTAGTTGACTCCTAATAATCAGTTGTGGAGGATATCTTAGAGGCAAAGGTATTTGTTTCCCCTTTGGACTCTGTTAATAGCAAAATTTGGCTAGACACCAAAGAAGAATTTTTCACTTCCAAGCCTTCCCACAAGGGTCCAAATTTGGGCTAATATGACCGGGTATCAAGGTCCCCGAGATCGAGCTACCACGCGATCCTACAGGAGCAAGGCGAGGCCGCCCATACCATCTGAGCATCTCGCACGTGTCCAGGCTTACCAAATAAAGCCCGACGAGACCGCATCAAGCTTCTTATACCAGGATAAAGCCGGAAGCTAGGTCGACGTGAAAGGACCCTGGTTCCCCGACATCAAGGTATCTCGTGACACTCTCCTAGAGCTTGCTACTATCTCCACTTTCGCTATGATACCTTCAAGGTGCCGAACTTGTCTTGCAAAGGCCCTCCTGCCTCGTCGAGGTATAATCTCGACCTGTCCAAGCATTGAATGAAGGAGCCAGTAAAGCCTCATCGTCACCAAAAGCATCAAGATCCACTGTAGATCCTGGCATGGTTAAATCAAGTAGCAAGAACAGTACTCGAGCATACCTTTCCACCCTTCCAAAAGCAAGCCAAGGTCGCATGTTTATGGCAAACACCTTACCAGGGCCTGCTAGCCAAGCCCGCTACCCCGCTAGGAAGACTGTACAATTAGGTCAAGCTCCATGATAAAGCTCGATGTAGCTAAACCAAGCTCCCAGCTACAAGGTTGGAAACTTATGGGATATTTCGCCCCTAAAATGGTTAGCACAAGCTCCATGGGAAGACCAGCATCTAGCTCCGTGACAATCGAGAGGTTCCCGGGGGACCCCGCCAGTGTACTGGATCCTAGGGTACCTCGCCCTTGAGGAATATCAAATGTCACCTCAGGTAACCTCCATGAAGTACCTCTCCAAAGTGACATGTAGAACTAGAGCTCTCATCTAGGCAAAGTAGGAAAAGTGGATTGACTTCCATGACATTTAAAGTACCATTAATAAGGTCAACCGTATTAATGGAGGCAGTCAACCCAATTAATGACATGATCAACACCATTAATAAGAGAATATTCAACTCTTTAATGGCCATCATTAGTGAAAGAGTCCAAGGAGGAAACAAATACCTATTCCTCCAAGATATCCTCCACAACCGATTATTGGGGGTCAACTATAACAAAAAATCCCGCCTATTAAGGAAGGAAGAGTTCGAAGAGGACACAATCATATCCCTTCCGAGATATTAGCCACGATCCGATCAACTACATTAAAGAAAGAATCGTACTCAATAAGGAGAGAGAGATTGAAGAATCCTGGACTTGCACGCCAAGGTAGTCACCATTTATAAATGTGCCTGTAAAAGGAATAGAATGGATATCCGATGAATGACAGAAGATAGATAAGCTTCATTGAGAGATCTCTTTGACATCTTCAATGTATGTGTTATCTATACCTAGAATATACCGGTATCGGTCTACATTCGACCACCATTGTAAGCTCTCCAGAGCGACTACGTTGTATTACTTCACCATTCTTGTAAGCTCCCCGGAGTATTCTTTGATATATACATAAGGAAGGGTTTTCCCCTTTCCTCCAAATACTGCCTTGGGGTTTTTTAGCATGTGTTCATTCGTGATGCTTTTTACCTTAGTCAGTCCACCTCCCTCTAAAAAAGATTTGTGTTTCTCTTACTTGTGTCATATGTAATGCATGTGTATATGAGTGCGAGCTAGATTCCTACCTCACGGGACCTAGCGCTCTTATCTTCCCATCTACATGCCAAAGTCGCATATCAAAATGAGGAGAAACCACCCATGCCAGCTTGAAGGAATTCGATGAGTTCTCCCCGTATCATCTTTATGGAAAAAATCAAGCTCTTTGACACTGGAGTTTAAAAAGCCCCCCTCCTTACTTGCTACCTAGGTCGGGGAATTACAAGAAGGAATCGGGCTCTAGAATTGAGCTCCGGGTACCATGACAGGCTCCGACCCCGACCAAGAACCAGGTCCAGGACTAGGACCAAGATCAACCCCTTAATACCAATAAGAGAACCTCAAGCTCCCCAGATCTACTGCAAAAGCACGAAGCCCGATTGGCGGGATGACTTGTTTCCTACCTCTGATTTCATCCTCTTTCATATTCATACAAGATCAGGTCAGGTACCAACGATACTGACCCCGGCCACCACTTTCGTTGTAGTGGTCTCAAGGGCATTAATGGGGATTTCTCATCCTAAACAAATTTTCCGTTAACACCTACGTGTCTCAGAAGCTTCCCACCTTTGGTTAGGCCATATACTTGCCTAAGCAAGCTTCTAGACCGGTAGCACCGCTATAAGATAGGTGGCTTCATTTTTACCGGGCCATTCACCACCCTAGCAAGCCACCGAAGCCTGATCCGATCTAGGAGGTCTCAGAAGCTTCCCACCTTTCATAAGGCCACCTACGTGCCTAAGCAAGCTTCTAGACTAGTAGCACCGCTACAAGATCGGTGGCTTCGCTCCATGTTTACTGGGCCATTCATCGCCCTAGCAAGCCACTGAAGCCCGATCTGATCGAGGAGAGCCCAGAGGTTGCCCAATCTTGGTAAGGCCTCCTAAATGCCTAAGTAAACCTCTGGACTAGCAGCCTTACTGTAAGGCCAGGTGGCTCTTAACTTCTTATACAGGGTCTATCAACACCCAAGTGAGCCACTGAGCTCCTGATTCATTCCAGCATGGTCCAGAGCCCTCTCTCAATTGATGGGGGCTTCTAGAATCCCAAACATGCATCTGGACCAGTACCTCGGGTGACTTCGCTCCATGTTTACCGGTCCATTCACCGCCCAATCAAGCCACCAAAGCCCGATCCGATCGATGAGGTCTCAAAAACTTCCCACATTTGGTAAGGCCACCTACATGCCTAAGCAAGCTTCTATACCGGTAGCACCGCTACAAGACCGGTGGCTTCGCTCCATGTTTATCGGGTTATTCATCGCCCTAGCAAGCCACCAAAGTCCGATCTGATCGAGGAGGTCTCAGAAACTTCCCACATTTGGTAAGGCCACCTACTTGCCTAAGCAAGCTTCTAGACTGGTAGCACCGCTACAAGACCGGTGGCTTCGCTCCATGTTTACCGGGCCACTCATCGCCTTAGCAAGCCACCGAAGCCCGATATGAACGAGGAGATCCTGGAGGTTTCCCACTCTTAGAGGGTTCATAGCTTTTTCTCAATTGTTGGGGGCTCCTTGAAATCCCAAGTATGCCTCTGGATCGGTACCAGACAGGTATCCCATTTCCATTCATACAGGGTTATCCAATGCTTAAGTAAGTCACCACTCATCCCGGAGGGGTCCAAAGTCTTCGTTCAGTCGCGGGAAACTTCTAGAATCCCTAACATGTCTCCAAACAGTTACTAGGCCGGTGTCTCCTCTCCACTTGTATGGGGCCATTCATCACCCTAGCGAGCTACCTTGGTCTTGATATACCTCTCTGGTTAGTTTCCTCAACAGTAGCAGCTCTTTCCTCCTTAGTCTCATTGCTTGGTTGAAGGACGGGTCATCATCCTTTAACACTGCTACTTCGGAGCCAGCTTCCACCACCTTGTTTGGATCAACTTTTATCAGCCTTGACCTCTATCTCTTCAATTGGATCAATCGAGATCTCTCCTACCTCTCTTACCTCTCCTAACTTGGTAACACCAATCTGAACCTCTACTATGACAGATTCAGATAGAGAGATAGGCAGACCTAAAGCCCCTTACGCATTTACAACAGCGGAGGACTTCAAGGTAGTTCCTACCCCAACATGACTAGACATGAAAGCAGAAATGGGAACCAAGTCCTCCTCATCATCTGCGCATCCATCATCTCAATAAGGTCTGGCTTCAGTCGGAGCAGACCCAGGTAACTCTCAACTTTCTCTGTGATCTACTCAAGGTATTCATCCTCTAATGATGATCACGTCAGAGGGAAAAAGAGCTCGAGTTGCCTAGCAAGCAACACAGAAGCGTCCTTCAGTAAATGACGCACCCACCTTGGCTCCCAAGGTAGCCGCGCTGCCATGCTGAGTTTAAACCACTCCCTCAAGAGTTTACCTCCTCCTTCGGAGCAATCCTCGCATGGCACGACGCATGGACCTGAGTCTCTCTACATCATATGCATGTTGGATCCACTCTCGGGTTCCCTGCTTATTAGCCATGGTTGCCTCAATTCTGGTCATTCAGAATAACTACGCCCTTCACTACCGTGGTCAGCTCCTCTACCTCTTGGTTTGACGTCACCTAAGATAGTAGTTTTCTCAATCCGAAACATCTACTTCTGGATCAACCAGGGCTCACCTGCCATATAAGTAACCACTTCAGTTGTGGTCTTTATTTAAGGGAGAAACTTCCTCTTCGGATTGATCATCAATTGTACCATGATTTCTAGCACGGGTCTGCTTCAGCAACCTAAGACTTGCCAACTAAGAGGGGAACATACACAACCATCTCAGCATTTTTCTTCTTAATCCTCTATCTTTTCCATCCATCAATGACTCTTAAATCAAAGAGGGGAAGTAGAGCCAGCTCTACCTGGAAGGTTGTGAAGAAGTAACCATCCTTTTTGGCTGGCACGAGCTTGACCTTAGCAAACACCAACTTACTCTCGAAGATTATCATACCGATGGCTCCTCTCCATTTGTAATGGGCCTTCCAATGCCCAGTGAGCCATCGAGGTCCCGATCCATTCGAGGAGCACCCAGAGGACCCGGTTAGTTCAAAATAGAGTCCCGAGCTCGATTACGATTGTTGAAGGCTTTCATCTACCCCAAACGGACTTTCAAACCAGTTACATCACTTGGGGACTTGAAGCTCAATATTTTCCCAGTAATCCAGTGTGAGGGGTGATGACTTTAGTATCATCTCAAGAGATTCTACTTGTTAAAGAACTCCTATAGCGAGACTGGTTATAAACCGATACCACCATGCATTAATACAACTTTGTATTAGCTCGCCATGAGTTTGCATCTCTTTCGATTTCGGTATCCGTAGTAGATCTCATGTGATCACTATCACCAGGAGAGCTACACCGCACTACTAATGCCCTAGACAGAATAAAATCCCTCTAAGAGGATCGCCATCACCAGGAGAGAGCTCCATAGCCCTCCTGATGCCCTGGACTTGATAAATCCCTCCAGGACAAACAGCATGGTATTTTGACAATAATCGCCTAGAGACCAGGAAATAGCTAGATAGCGCTCCTAATGCCTCGGTCGGGCACCACCCCTAGCCAAGAAGGGTCTGAGTGTAAGAGCATAGTTTCCATCCAGATCTCGAGACTAAGGATTGATCAGAGAAGCCCCCTCATCACCCCTGATGCCTTGGTCGGGTGACCTTCCCCAAGAAGGATCCGAGGGTAAGAGCATAGTTGCCATCCAGATCAAAAGACCAGGAAATAGCTAGATAGCACTCCTGATGCCTTGGTCGGTCTACGACCCCCAAGAAGAATCCGAGTGTAAGAGCATAGTTACAATCCGGATCAAAAGACCAGGAAATAGCTAGATAGCGCTGATGATGCCTTGGTCGGGCTAGGATCCCAAAGAAGGGTCTGAGTGAAAGAGCATAGTTGCCATCCGGATCAAAAGACAAGGAAATGGCTAGATAGCGTTCCTGATGCCTTGATTGGGCTACGATCCCCAAGTAGGGTATGAGTGTAAAAGCATAGTTGCTGTCCGGATCAAAAGACCAGGAAATAGCTAGATAGCGCTCCTGATGCCTTGGTTGGGCTACGACCCCCAGGAAGGGTCTGAGTGTAAAAGCATAGTGGCCATCCATATCAAAAGACCAGGAAATAGCTAGATAGCGCTCCTGATGCCTTGGTCGGGATACGGACCCTAAGAAGGATCCGAGTGTAAGAGCATAGTTGCCATCCGAATCAAAATACCAGGAAATAGCTAGATAACTCTCCTGATGCTTTGGTCGGGCTAAGACCCCCAAGAAGGGTCTGAGTGCATGAGCATAGTTTCCATCCAGATCAAAAGATCAGAAAATAGCTAGATAGCGTTCCTGATGCCTTAATTGGGCTACGCCCCCCAAGAAAGGTATGAGTGTAAGAGCATAGTTGGCATCCGGATCAAAAGACCAGGAAATAGCTAGATAGCGCTCCTAAAGCCTTGGTTGGGCTACGACCCCCAAGAAGGGTCTGAGTGTAAGAGCATAGTTGCCATGCGGATCAAAAGACCAGGAAATAGCTAGATAGCGCTCTTGATGCCTTGGTCGAGCTACGGCCCTCAAGAAGGATCCGAGTGTAAGAGCATAGTTGCCATCCGGATCAAAATACCAGGAAATAGCTAGATAGCGCTCATGATGCCTTGGTCGGGCTAGGACCCCCAAGAAGGGTCTCAATGTAAGAACATAGTTGCCATCCGGATCAAAAGACCTTGAAATAGCTAGATATCGCTCATGATGCCTTGGTCGGGCTACGACCCCCAAGATGGGTCTGAGTGTAAGAGCATAAGTGCCATCAGGATCAAAAGACCAGGAAATAGCTAGATAACGCTCCTGATGCCTTGGTTAGGCTACGACCCCCAAGAAGGGTCTGAGTGTAGGAGCATAGTTTCCATCCAGATCAAAATACCAGGAAATAACTAGATATCGCTTCTGATGCCTTTTCCTGGCCAACCCCGCTAGGAACGATCTAGATGGCATAAATGCCTACTAGAATTATTTCGCCAGCTCATCTAAGTATCGTGATTCCTGAAAAAGGAACTCTAGGTACCCATGTTAACCACAGAAGCTTCATCTGACATGATTGAGAATACGCTCATTTATTTTGTAGGAATGAATAGTACCCCGGTTCTCTAAGCCTGGGAGCAATTCTAGCTACAAGTAAGAAGCAACAAGCAAAATTCTGTATATAGTACAAGATTCTGACTCTAACCCCAAATACTTACTGGTGTTCAAGTCAGAGGGGGCTTCTCTTAATAGCAAAATTTGGATAGGGACCAAAGAAGAATTTTCCACTTCCTAGCCTTCCCGCAAGGGTCCAAATTCGGGCTTGTATGACGGGGTATCAAGGTCCCGGAGATCGAGCTACCAGGCGATCCTACAGGATCAAGGCGAGGCCGCCCATACCATCTGAGCATCTCACACATGTCCGGGCCTACCAAATAAAGCCCGACGAGACCGCATCAAACTCCTTATACCAGGATAAAGCCGGAAGCTAGGTCGACGTGAAAGGACCTGGGTTCCCCGACATCAAGGTATCTCGTTACACTCTCCTAGCGCTTGCAACTATCTCTACTTTCACTAGGAGACCTTCAAGGTGCCGAACTTGTCTTGCAATGGCCCTCCTATCTCATCGAGGTATAATCTCGAAATGTCCGAGCATTAAAAGAAGGAGTTGTAAAGCCTCATTGTCACCAAAAGCGCCAAGATCCACCGTAGATTCTGACGTGGTTAAATCAAGTAGCAAGAACAGTACTCGAGCATACCTCTCCACCTTTCCAAAAGCAAGCTAAGGTCGTCTGTTAATAGCAAACACCTTACTAGGGCCTGCTAGCCAAGCCCGCTACCCCGCTAGGAAGACTGCACAATTAGGTCAAGCTCCATGATAAAGCTCGACGTAGGTAAACCAAGCTCCCAGCTATAAGGTTGGAAACTTATGGGATATTTCACCCCTAAAATAATTAGCACAAGCTCCATGGGAAGACTAGCATCTAGCTCCGTGACAATCGAGAGGTTCCCGGGGGACCCTGATAGTGTACTGGATCCTAGGGTACCTCACCCTCAAGGAATATCAAATGTCACCTCAGCTAACCTCCATGACGTACCTCTCCAAAGTGACATGTAGAACTAGAGCTCTCATCTCGGCAACGTAGGAAGAGAGGATTGACTTCCTTGACATTTAAAGTACCATTAATAAGGTCAACCATATTAATGGAGGCAGTCAACCCAATTAATGACATGATCAACACCATTAATAAGAGAATATTCAACTCTTTAATGGCCATCACTAGTGAAAGAGTCCAAAGAGGAAACAAATACCTATTCCTCTAAGATATCCTCTACAACCGATTATTGGGGGTCAAGTATAACAGAAAATCCCGCCTATCAAGGAAGGATGAGTTCGAAGAGGAAGCAATCACATCCCCTTCGAGACATTACCACGATCTGATCAACTATATTAAATGAAGAATTGTACTCAATAAGGAGAAAGAGATTGAAGAATCCTGGACTTGCACGCCAAGGTAGTCACCATTTATAAATATGCCTGTAAAAGGAATAGAATGGATATGCGATGAATGATAGAAGACAGACACGCTTCATTGAGAGATCTCTTGACATCTTCAGTGTATGTGTTATCTCTACCTAGAATATACCAGTATCGGTCTACATTCGACCACCATTGTAAGCTCTCCAGAGCGACTACGTTTTATTACTTCACCATTCTTGTAAGCTCCCCGGAGCATTCTTTGATATATACATAAGGAAGGGTTTTCCCCTTTCCTCCGGATACTGCCTTGGGGTTTTTCAACATGTTATCATTCATGATGCTTTTTCCCCCTTGGTCAGTCCACCTCCCTCTATAAAAGATTTGTGTTTCTCTTACTTGTGTCCTATGTAATGCATGCGTATATGAGTGCGAGCTAAATTCCTACCTCACGGGAAATAGCACTCTTATCTTCTTATCTACATGCCAAAGTCGCACATCAAGATGAGGAGAAACCACCTAGGCCAGCTTGAAGGAAGTCGATGAGTTCTCTCGTATCATCTCTATGGCAAAAATCAAGCTCTCCGACACTGGAGCTAGAAAAGCCCCCCCTACTTACTTGCTATCTAGGTCGGGGAATTACAAGAAGGAATCGGGCTCCAGAACTGAGCTCCAGGTACCATGACGGGCTCCGACCCCGACCAAGGACCAGGACCAGGACCAGGACCAGGACCAGGACTAAGATCAACCCCTTCATACCAATAAGAGAACCTCAAGCTCCCCAGATCTACGACATAAGCACGAAGCCCGATGGGCGGGATGGCTTGTTTCCTACCTTTGATTTCATCCTCCTTCATATTCATACAAGATCAGGTCAGGTACCAACGGTACTGACCCCGGCCACCACTTTCGGGGTACTGGTCTCAAGGACGTTAATGAGGATTTCTCATCCTAAACAAATTTCCCGTTAATAGACTCTTTTACTAATTGTGGCCATTAAAAAATTGAATATTCCCTCATTAATGGCGTTGATCCTCTCATTAATAGGGTTGACTTCCTCTATTAATATAGTTGACCTCATTAATAGGGTTACCTCCAATAATATAGTTGACCTCATTAATATGGTTGACTATCTCCATTAATACGGTTTAACCTCATTAATGGTATCGTATGCGTCATGAAGGTCAACCCTCTCTTCCTACGTTATTAAGAGGAGAGCTCTGGTTTTATATGTTACTTCGGAGAGGTACTTTATAGAGGTTACCTGAGGTGACGCTTGATATTTCTTGAGGGCGATGTACCCCAGGTTCCAGTACACTAGCGGGGGTCCTTAGGGGACCTCTCAATGAAGCTAGGTCGATCTTGTTGGTCTTCCCAAGGAGCTTATGCTAACCATTTTAGGGATGAAATATCCCATAAGGTTCCAACCTTGTAGTTGGGATCCTGATTGAGATACACCGAGCTTTATCATAGAGCTCGACCAAATTATGCAGGATTCATGGCGGGGTAACGGGTTTTAATTTTAAAGCCTGAATGCATGCAAGGTGTTGAAAAGGTGGTGATTACCTCGCCCTGTTTCTGCAGGGTCTTAAGGTAACTTCACCTAGAGAACCTCGATACCTCACTACGTAGACCAGGATTTGGACCCCTGATTGAAGGTTGGAAGGTGGAAAATTCTTCTTTGGCCTCTAGCCTAACTTTGCTATTAACAGAAGTCCCTTCTGACTTGAACACCGATACGCAGCTGGGGTTGGAGTCAGAATCTTGTACTACATGAAGAATTATGCTTCTCGCTTCTTACTGGTAACCAGAATCTCTCCTAGTGCTTAGCTTAACGAACTGGGGTACTAGTCATTCCTTTTTTATGAATCTTGGTACATTAGGCGAAGAAGATCCTGGTAGGCAACTAAGGCCATTTTTTCACCAGGTCTTTATACATAGGCAAAATATAGGCGAATTCGGCGTACATGTAAAATAAATAAGTGATGGCGGACCACAGAATGGGATATTCCCTTTGTGGAATTTCTAACGCTCTAGTCAGCTTAAAATTTGGTAAGCGAGAAAGATCACTAACCGTATTGCTCGATCATGTCGGATGAAGCTCCAGTGGCTAATATGAGAGCCTGAAATTTCTATTCCTAGAATTGGTAGGCAACTATGCCATCTAGACCTTTCCTGGTGGGGTAAGCCTGGCCATGGCAGCAGGATGACCTTTTGGTTGTTCTGGTCTCGTCATCCAGTAGGCAACTATACTCTTAAGCTCATATCCTTCTTGGGGGAGGTCACCTGTCCAAGGCATCGAGAACGCTAGATACCTTAGTTTTGGGATCCAGATGGCAACTATGCACTTATACTCATATCCCTCTTAGGGGTGGTTGGCCCGGCCATGGCAGCAAGATGACCTTTTGGTTGTTCAGGTCTCGTGATCTAGCTGGCAACTATGCTCTTACGCTCAGATCCTTCTTGGGGAGGTAGCCCAACAAAATCATCAGGAGTGCTATCTAGTTTTTTACTAGTCTTAGGATCCGGATGGCAACTATGCACTTATACTCAGATCACTCTTAAACGTGGTAGCCCGACCAAGGCATCAGGAGCGCTATCTAGCAATATCCTGGTCTCGAGATCTGGATGGCAACTATGCTCCTACACTCAGACCCTTCTTGGGGGTCGTAGCCCGACCAAGGCATCAGGAGCGCTATCTAGCTATTTCCTGGTTTCGAGAACTGGATGGCAACTATACTCTTACACTCAGAGCCTTCTTAGGGGTCGTAGCCTGACCAAGGCATTAGGAGCGCTATCTAGCTATTTCCTTGTCTCGGGATCTGGATGGCAACTATACTCTTACACTTAGATCCTTCTTGGGGGACGTAGCCCGACCAAGGCATCATGAGCGCTATCTAGCAAAATCCTGGGATTTTGATTCGGATGGTAACTATGCACTTACATTCGGATCCTTCTTGGGGGAGGTCACCCGATCAAGGCATCAGGGGTGACGAGGTAGCTTCCCCCATCAATCCCTAGTCTCGAGATCTGGATGACAACTATACTTTTACACTAAGACCCTTCTTGGCAGGGGGTGGTGCCCGGTCGAGGCTTTAGGAACGCTATCTAGCTATTTCCTGGTCTCGATATCTAGATGGCAACTATGCTCTTACACTCAGATCCTTCTTGGGGGACGTAGCCTGACCAAGGCATCATGAGCGCTATCTAGCTATTTCCTGGTCTCGAGATCTTGATGGCAACTATGCTCTTACACTTAGACCCTTCTTGGGGTTATAGCCCGACCAAGGCATCAGGAGCGCTATCTAGCTATATCCTGGTCTCTAGATCTGGCTGGAAACTATGTTCTTACACTCAGACCCTTCTTGGGGGTCGTAGCCCGACCACGACATCAAGAGCGCTATCTAGCTGTATTCTGGTATTTTAATCCGGATGGCAACTATGCACTTACAATCGGATCCTTCTTGAGGGAGGTCACCCGACAAAGGCATCAAGGGTGATGAGGGAGCTTCTCTGATCAATCCCTGGTCTCGAGATCTGGATGGCAACTATGCTCTTACACTCAGACTCTTCTTGGCGGGGGGTGATGCCCGGCCGAGGAATCAGAGGTAGTGAAGGGGCTTCCCCGACCTGTCTCTATTCTTGAAGAGATCACTGTCGAAATACTATGGTGATCCTCCTAGAGGGATTAATCAAGTCCAAGGCATTAGGAGGGCTATCTAGCTCTCCTAGTTAAGGCGATCTTTCTGGAGGGATTCGATCCGGTCCAGGGCATCAGGAGTGTGGTGTAGCTCTCCTGGTAATGGTGATCCTCCTAGAAGGATTTGATCTGGTCGTAGGTATTGGGAGTGCGGTGTAGCTCTCGTGGTAATGGTGATCACATGAGATCTATTACGGATACCGAAATCGAAGGAGATGTAAACTCATGGTGAGCCGATACGAAGTTGTATCAATATATGGTGGTATCCATTGATAACCAGTCTTGCTCTAGGAGCTTTTTCGCGAGTAGAATCTCTTAAGATGATCTGCATTATAAGTTTAGATAGTAGAATGGCTCTCCGTAAAAAACGTTTTTTATTGCGAACTAGGGGAAATTGTCTCATGCTGGGGTCATCGCCCCTCTCACTGGAGTATTGAGAAAATATTGAGCTTCTAGTCTCCAAGTGATGTAACCGGTTTGGAAGTCCGCTTGGGGTAGATGAGAGTTTTCAACAATCATAATGGAGCTCGAGACCCCACTATGAACGAATCGGACCTCTGGATGCTCCCCGAATGGATTGAGAACTCGACGGCTCACTAGGGCATTGGAAGGCCCAGTACAAATGTAAAGGAGCTACCGGTATGATAATCTTCGAGAGCAAGCTGGTGTTTGATAAGTTTGAGCTCGTGCAAGCTAAGGTGGATGGTTACTTTTTCACAACCTTCAAGGTAGAGCTAGCTCTATTTCCCCCCTTTGACTTAAGAGTCATTGATTGACGGAAAGGGGAAACGATTAAAAAGAAAGTTACTGAAATGGTTGTGTATGTTCCCATCGTAGATGGTAAGTCTTAAGTTGCTGAAACAGACCCGGGCTTGAAATCCCATGGTACAGTAGATGATCAATCCAAAGAGGGAGTTTTCCCTCAAATAAAGGCCACAACTGAGGTGGTTGTTTATATGGCAGGTGAGCTCCGATTGATCCAGAAGTAGATGTTTCAGATGGAGAAAACTTCCCTCTCAGAGGACGTCAAACCAAAAGGTGGGGGAGTTGACCACGGTAGTGAGGGGGGTAGTTGTTCTAAATGAAGACATGACCAGAATTGAGGCAACCATGGCTAATGTGCAGGTAACCCGGGAGTAGATCCAACATACATATGATCTGGAGAGACTCGGGTTCATACATCATGCCATGCGAGGATTGTCCGAAGGAGGAGGTAAACTCTTAAGGGAGTGGTTTAAACTCTGCATGGCAGCGTGGCTGCCTTAGAAGCCAAGGTGGGTGCTTCATTTGCTGAATGACGCTTCTGTGTTACTTGTTAGGCAGCTCGAGCTCATCTTTCCTCTGACCTGATCATCATTAGAGGATGGATGCCTTGAGTAGATCACTGAGAAAGCTGAGAGTTACCTGGGTCTGCTCCGACTGAAGCCAAACCTTATTGAGATGATGGTTGCGTAGATGATGAGGAGAACTTGGTTCCCATTTCTACTTTCATGTCTAGTCGTGTTGGGGTAGAAACTACCTTGAAATCCTCTATTATTGTAAATGCATGGGGGGCTCCAAGCCCACCTACCTCTCTATCAGAGTCATCCAAAGTAAAGGTCTAGTTTGATCTTGTCGTATGTAAATTTTACCAAGCATACACGTCATTGACGAGAAGGAAAAAATAGCCAGGCGGACGCCCAAATGTGCATTCGGGAAATATCCTATAAGGCATCATTAAAGAGAAGAAAGCCTGAGTAAGCATATATTGAATAAAACCTACTCGGGATCAGTTAACAGCACTCGGGACTGGTTAAACAACGCTTCCATTCGGGCTCAAACGGTGCTACTCGGGACCATCAGGAATTACTCTTACTCGGGAATAAATACGACTCGAGTAAGATTTTGGTGCTTATTTCATTCGGATTAAGTCATTAAATACTCGACGATATCCATCAAGAAGGAATCCCAAATAAAATGGAGCATTAAATTAGAAGAGTCCACAATCAGGAAATAACTTGATTTCTTTGCAAAGGCTTCATTCTTATATGGAAACAAGTCCAAATTGAACTGCACAACTAGAATCTCGCTCGATTTCCATAAGAGACTCCGAAACAGGAAAGAAGACAAATCGACCTCAAGAAAGTAACCGAATCACAATTAAATACAAAGATCCTGTATTACTTGTACAAGGCAGACTAGGGTTCTATAAACATATAAATACACCCATAATCTCGTCCAGAAAAGGGATAGGCAATATAACATACAACAATTATAGTAAACACAGAGAGAAAAAAGAGAGATCGAGAGCTTGTAACCATCTTATTCTATTAGTGGATTTTGGCTTGGTTGATCCTTCAACCACCCGTGGATGTTTCTCCGGCCATCGGAATTTTACCACGTAAAACTTGTCTTTGTTACTCTTTCTGCATCTCTTTCTCTTTAATTCAATAGCCGAAATCCAATTCTTTTTGGCTTTTTTGGCATAATCCAGAAATCGACGTCAACAACTGGCACTAGAAGGAGGGGCTGAACCTCCGAGCTTGTTAAAAAGCGATGGCAGGAAGCAGAAGTAGTTCAGGGAATTGCCAAAAATCACCAGGCGATTTTTTATATTGGCAATACGTCACAAGATCCTGCAGCAAACAAAGAAAACCAGCCTGCGCACCTGGCGGGGATCCAGCAAGTTCCTCCAACCAGCAGAGATCTTACGTTGCGTTTCCAAAGGCCTTACAGCAATTGGTGATAGATGCAGCAAGGGAAGGGATTGATCTACTGGCCACAGGAGCACATACTCCTAATCCTCCACCCGTAAGGCTCCGTTCGATAGTGGTGAGGCCAGGAATAACTATGCCAGAAACCAGAAGGAACTCTTCCCCAATCAATCCAGCTGGACAGAAATTACTAGAAGAGGAAAATCACCAGAGGCTGGATCGCAATCAAACAATACGTGCTAGACATCGTAAATACGATCGGCGCAGAGGACGGTCATCATTAGAAGACAGTGATCAACACCATCGCAAACGTCATCATGGAGTCACACGAGAGGTCCGGCATCAGAGTGAAGAGTCTGAGGAAAGAATGACAGTTACCCAACGGTTCAACCGTCAAGGAAGCCCGGTGGGGAACAGAGATGTCACAATCCAGAGCCTAACTCAAGAAGTAGAGAATAACAGGCGACAAATGTAGGCACTAGTCAGACGTTATGGCTGTAACGATCTATCCGACGATGACTCTGACAGTCCATTCACCAGGGAGATTTTGCGAACCCCTTTCCCAAAAAGATTCAGGATGCCGCATGTGGAGCAATTTAAAAAAGATACAGATCCAAAGGAGCACGTTAGACACTATAAAAGTTTCATGGCTAAATATGCCCACAGTGACCTCCTATTGTGTCTCAACTTTCTGCAAACACTAGGGACACAGGCTCAAGATGGTTCGAAAGACTACCCCCGGCAAGCATCGGAAATTTCAGCGAGTTAAGCAAGAGCTTCTCAAGTCAATTCCTGAGCAACGTTCACAGGAAGAAGTCGGTGGCCTACCTCTCTCAAATAAAATAGGGGAAGGACGAGTCATTAAAAAACTACTTGGGCCGATTCGGCCAAGCAGTATCATAAATTGGCAGCGCTAATGATGAAGCAATTATTGTTGCCTTCACCAATAACTTGCAGAATGGACGACTATCCTTCGATTTGAGAAGAGCACAGATGACTACGTATGCCGACATGATGGATATGGCGAAAGGATACGCTCTGGCCGAGAAAGAAGAGTTAGCTACAGGAGGAAGCTATATGCATGGAGGAAAGCCCGAAAAGAAGAATATCGAATCCAAAGGGCAGAATCAAAAGGAAAAAACGGAAAGGGAACAGCAAGGAGAAAAACAAGGATGGGGGTAATGGGCTCAAAGCCGAACGGTCCGCAGAGAAATACCAAGGCAGATATACCAATTACACCCCTCTTCGGAAGAAACAAGAAGAAATTCTAGCCATCTTGGAAGAAAAGAATATGGTGCAAGAACCGCGGCGACAATCACAGTTCGCCCGGAGAGATACAACCAAGTATTGCAGGTTTCAAAAAGAAACCGGGCATGAGACTTCAAAGTGTTTTCAGCTCAGAGATTACATAGAGACTTTTATTCGGGAAGGGGACCTGCGGGATGTAATCTTGAAAAAAGACGAGAGACCAGAAACCAAGAAAGTCAAGGTTGATCACAACCCTGGTCAAAACCAAAGAACCAGTCCCGAAGCCAATCAAGTAACACATACAATTTTCGGAGAACCTTCTACTGGGAGAAGCAACCGAGAACGAACTCAGGAAATCGGAGAAGCAATAGAATCAATAGAAGCAAGGAATAACTTCGACGTAAACTCGGTTGAACCAGACCCGAAAAGGGTAAAGGAAGGATGGGATCCAATAGTCTTTACAGAGGCAGATTCCCATGGCGTCGATGTTCGACCTAATGACGCTTTGGTTATAAGTGCCCGGATTGGCCATAAAGAAGTCCGGAGAATTTAATAGATAATGGGAGTTCAGCAGACATCCTAAGTGTGGCCGTTTACGACCAGCTAAGATAGACCGAAAAGATTTACAGTCTTTCCATACTCCATTAAGAGGATTTGGGGGAAAAGAGGTCAGGTCACTCGGGACGGTAAAACTACCCGTGAAGATTGAAACGGCACCATGCCAGAGGACTGTCCTGCTCGACTTCGTGGTAGTTGACTTGGATAATTGGCCATCTAATGCATTATTGGGCTGGCCATTTCTGAATAAAACAAGGGCCGTGGCGGTCACTTATGCATTAATGATCAAGTTCCCAACAGAATAAGGGGTTGGGATAGTCAAGGGATCCCAAGAGATGGCCCGAAGAGCAAATCTATCAGTATACAAAGACAAGCATAATGCTGAACAAGTGTGCACTATAATGCAGCCAAATCAGTGTAAAAAATCCTTGTCATTCGAACTGGATCCAAGGGAGGGCTCGAATGAATACGAAACAGAATTGGTTGAAATGGTACTTGAAGAACACAAACCGGACAAGAAAATCAAGATCGGGGCCAACTTGGATGGAAAAGTCAAGCAAGACTTAACCAATCTGCTTAGAGAATACAAAGATGTATTCATCTGGAGTCACGAAGATATGATCGGGATAGATGCCCGAGTAATATCCCACCACTTCGCAGTAAGCCCGAATGCAAACCGGTAATATAAAAGAGAAGATCGTTCAATCCTGAAAGAAGTCAAGCAATCAAACAGGAGGTGGAAAAATTATTAGCGACTGGATCAATCAGAGAAGTCAGCTACCCTCAGTGGGTCGCCAACGTAGTCCTCGTCCAGAAGAAAAATGGACAATGGAGGAGGTGTGTAGATTTCACGGATCTAAACAAGGCATGTCCAAAGGATAGCTTCCCACTTCCAAGGATAGATCAGCTGGTGGATGCCACAGCAGGTCATGAATTGCTTAGCTTCATAGACGCTTACTCGGGATATAATCTGATCCGGATGAACAAAGCTGATAAAGAAAAAACTGCTTTCACAACGGATCAGGGTTTATATTGCTACACAGTAATGCCCTTCGGTTTAAAAAATGCAGGAGCTACGTACCAAAGGTTGGTCAACAAAATCTTCACTCGGCAAATAGGAAGGAACATGGAAGTTTACATTGATGACATGTTGACTAAAAGCGTCTCAGCAGATGAGCAAGCCCGCGACCTCCGAGAGACATTTGATGTTTTGAGAAGATACCAGATTAAATTAAACCCAAACAAATGTTTATTTGGAGTCCATTCGGGAAGATTCTTGGGTTTTCAAGTCCATCAAAGATGAATCGAAGTTAATCCCGAGAAGATCCAGGCCTTGCAAGAAATGACCTCACCTAAAACATTGAAAGAGGTACAGCACTTAACAGGGTGTTTAGCCTCCTTAAGAAGATTCATCTCAAGGGCTACAGACGGGTGCGCACCTTTCTTCAAGATAATCAAAAAAGGGAAAGGCCTGGAGTGGAATAAAGAGTGTGAGCAGGCATTCTTAAAAATAAAAGAGTACTTGGGGCAAGCTCTCATCCTCTCAAAACCGTAAAAAGGTGAAATACTTCAACTGTATCTATCAATAACCGAGCTTGCAGCAAGTTCAGTCTTAGTCAGAACAGAAGATGGAGTGCAGAAATCAGTGTATTATACTAGCAAGGCACTTGTACCGGCCAAGACCAGGTACTCACAGGCAAAGAAGATAGCCTTAGCATTGGTTTCAGCAGCAAAAAAGCTGAGACCATATTTTCAGGCCCATACGATCCAGGTTCTCACTAATTGCCCATTAAGACAAATCTTACAAAAGCCAAAGATATCAGGAAGACTTACTAATTGGGCAATCAAGTTAAGTGAATTCGATATTCATTATGTCCCTAGAACCTCCCTCAAAGGACAAGCGGTGGCAGACTTCATAGCCGAGTTCACAGAACCAAACCTGGAAGCAAAAAGACTGTTGGATAAAAGTTTCCTATGGAAACTATATGTTGATGGTTCTTCAAACACTCATGCCAGCGGGGCAGGGATCTTAGTTCGTACCCCAGAAAGAGATGATGTTAAATGTACCATGAGATTTGATTTCAAAGCAACCAATAATCAAGCCGAATACGAGGCATTGTTAGCTGGACTCAGAGTCTGCATAGCTCTTGGGGCAGATGAAGTTGAGATATTCAACGATTCACAGGTAGTTGTCAACCAGGTTATGGACGAGTACCAGGCCAAAGATGAAGGAATGATTACCTACCGTGACATCGCAAAACAGCTCCTCCAAAAATTTAAAGAATACAAGATCGCTCAGATCCCTAGAGAAGGAAATGAAAAGGCAGACGCTTTATCTAAATTAGCATCAGCAACAACCTCAATCAGACCTAAGACCATTCCAGTTGCACACCTCCTTAAACCGAGTACAGCTGAACCTAAGCATTTGGAAATTTTAGAAAACTGAACACCGTAAGACTGTTGGATGGTCCAGCTGAGAAGGTTCCTGGAAGAAGGCGTGCTCCAGAAAGATCCGGTATTAGCAAAGCGCATCAGGTATCGATCGGCTAGGTATACCATGATCGAAGGAGAATTATACAGAAGGGGGTTTTCCCGAGCTCTCCAGAGATGTATACCGAAAGAAGATGCACATCGAATACTCCAAGAGATCTGTGGGAACAACACTAGGGGTAGGAGTCTGGAGCATAAGGTACTCAGGCAAGGCTATTATTGGCCTACACTTTTCTCAGATGCAAACAATGGTCGAAAAGTTGCAACACCTGTCAAAGAATTGCCAACGATATCCGACAACCCCCAGAAAAGCTCAGAAATCTCACTGCCCCATGGCCATTCTCCATGTGGGGCCTAGACCTGATCGGGCCAATGCCAGCTAGGACAGGGGGTAGAGCGAAGCACGCCATAGTAGCTGTCGATTATTTCACAAAATAGGCAGAAGCTGAAGCGCTGGTGCATATCACGAAAGCCACCACCACAAATTTTGTAAAGAAAAACATACTTTATAGGTTTGGAGTTTCAGACACTATAATCACTGACAATGGCACTCAGTTTGATAACCTAAAGTTCAGACAGTTGTGCGAGAAGTATCATATTGCTAATTACATGCGACACCAGCTCATCCACAAACAAACGGGCAAGTCGAAGCAGTAAATAAAATTATCAACCACACAATTAAAGCAAAGTTAGATGAAAAAAAAGGAAGCTGGGTTGAAAAGGTTTCTGAAGTATTATGGGCATATCGGACGACAGCAAGGACTTCAACAGGAGAAACTCCGTTCACCCTAGCGTTCGGAACAGAAGCTGTCATCCCCGTAGAAACATCGTATGCGTCCACCCAGGTCAGGCTATACGACGAAGAACCAAATGTTGATACGCTACTACAAAGTTTGGATAAGCTAGAAGAAAAAAGGGAAAAGTCCCGAATAAGAAATACAGCATATCAACAAAGAGTGGTTTGCCATTACAACTCTCGTGTTTGGATCAGGAAATTTCAGTTAGGAGACCTGGTGCTCAAGAAGGTGTCATTGAACACAAAAAATAGAGCCGCAGGATCCCTGGCTGACAAATGGGAAGGTCCATACAAAATCGAGGGGATAGCTGGCCATGGAGCTTATTGGATTGCTCGACCCAATAGAGGGGTGTTACCTCGACCATGCAATGCCCAATATCTGAAGATTTTCTATCCTTAAAATATATATATATATATATATTTATATTGAATATTTTATTCTTTTATTTGTAGGATAAATATTAAACTGTAATTTAAATCTGTCAATTTTTTACAGTAATAAATAAAATTACTCGGAATTTCCGAAAGGATAGCATCTAGTTCGGGATTTCAAAAAAAGGCATATAATAATAAGAACATATAGAAGCAGAGCATGATAATAAGAACATGCAAATAGAATTCTCGGGACCATCAAATCCCGAATGGGCGGAGAAGCTCGTAGGAGCATGCCAGCCGAGCAGGGTCAAAATAACCTTCGTAAAAAGGTAAACCCGATGCACCAGACTTTGGAAAAATGCTCGGGACGCTATCGGGAGAAATTCCAGTGAAATGCGTAGCTGTGTTAAAGCAACTTTTTTTAAAAAAAGAAGCTCAACGATTCGGCAAACCCTTGCTCAAAAAAACTAAGGAGACGTCCTTGGTATTGCGTAAGGACTCGAAAGTATGATCATGGTGAGCCTGGATGTAATGTTCGGGTAACAACCGGGTATGAAACACAAGTGCAAACTTGCCTGTTTCAAGATGACTCGGTTAATAATAAAGAGCCAGTTTAATAAGATACTTGGCAACTGAAGTCATTCGGATAACAACCGGTTTAATAAGATACTCGGTTAAGTTACCCGAACATCGAAGAAGCCAGTTTAATAAGATACTTGGCAATTAAAGTCATTCAGATAACAACTGGTTTAATAAGATACTCGGTTAAGTTACCCGAACATGAAGCCAGTTTAATAAGATACTTGGCAATTGAAGTTATTCGGGTAACAACCAGTTTAATAAGATACTCGGTTAAAATACCCGACCATCAGCCAGTTTAATACAACACTCGTAATAATCAGTAAAAAATAGACCAAAACCATTCAACTCAGAATAAAATTGAATTTCATTGCTCTTAAAAGAATGGTTACAGTTCAAAGAATGGTTCTTTACAAGTAAAAAATAAAGAATCAGAATTTTCTACAAATCTACAAAATTAAGGTTGCGAGGATTTCGAGCCTTTGCCAATACTCGGATCTGGCACCATCTCGTACTCAAGAAGCAGGCTCTCATTAGACGGCCAAGTAATATCTTCGACAGTATCATACCTCCACTGGCTGTAATCTTCACCCTGGACCGGACCGACATCCGGGAATACACTCTCAACCGACTCTTGACTTGTATAAAAGGTCGAGAGAGAATGCTCGGGTGGAATCTCTAAATGCATAGAATGGGGCTCTTTGCCTTGACTACAACAGTAGGCTCTCCATTCCTTCATCTGAATCAGAAGAGATTCCAAGGACCGGTCCACATGGTGTTTGATTGATAGCTCCCAATTAGCACGGGCTTTCTCGGTTGCCCTATTCTTGACTTTGAAGAACTCGATGGCCGAAACAAGCCCACGTTGAAATTCCCTTGGACTTCCAGTTCCAACCTGTCCTCTCGGGAAAGGGATTCAACTGTCAGCACTAAGCGCTCTAGATCTTCAATTTTTTGGTTATACGCCGACTTCCCCTGCTCCGCCTCCTACTCGGCTTTAAGCATCGATTCTTCAATAGAAGAAAGAAGATTTTGGAGCGATGCAACCTTCTCCTCTGCCAGAGATGCCTTGTCTTCGGCTTCAACCTGCTTCACCAGGCAGTGGTCGGCAAATATCTGTACAGAGCCGACCTCCTACTGATAAGCCTGCTCAGCTCGAGCACGACCCTGTAGACGCCTTATCCGATCGGCTTGACATTGTTGCGTCTAAACAAGCTCAGTAAATTCGGCCACCATCTGCAAAGGAATATACTTAGATATCACGCAGAAGCAAAACAATAAAGGAGTCAGAATTAACTGAGTTAGATTAAACTTACATAAGATGTGCCGTTGAAAACGTTTTAGAGACGTTCGGTCAGTGAACCATCTCTAAAACCACTCCAGCTGTTCTCCCCGATATAAGCCCGACCGGAGGACATCTCCTGAAGCATATCCTGGGAGAAAGGATTAAAGGAACCCCTGAGGGTTCAGCTCTCAGATTTCCAAACTCGGGGGCAGGAGAAGCCCTGTTGGGCTCTAAGGATGGAGAAGGAATCCCCAAAAGTTCAGCCCCCATGTCTCCAACTTCGGGGGTAGAAGAAGCCTAACTCGGTTCTAAAGTGGCTGCATCTACTGATGCTCCAACACCAACACTCGGGGCAATCTCATTCGTAACATCTTCGTCGCTGGATTCAATGAATGAGACTACCCAAGGAACTTTAAAAGGACGAGACGGTGAACTAACTGCCTTTCTCTTCTTACCCCGAGAACGGTGGAAGTTAAGATCAGCAACAGGATCTTCCTGCGGATCGTCCCGAAAAGACTTAAAGAATTCGACACCAGCAGGCACTTGATCCGTAGAGACGTTACCACCGTCGCCAGCTTCAAACCGTCCAACAGGATCTTCACCTGGATCCTCATACTGCCTCTCCCTATTTTCAGGCAGTTGGGTGTCAATCGGCTCACCTTGGCCACTTGGCCAGTAAAATCCTGAGTAGAAGGCTGAGAACCCCGATCAACGCACTCGGGAATTTGCTCAGCAATATCAGTTTCCTCATCAGGATCAGGTGGAGCAATACCCTCATCGCCCTGACGGAAAGCTTCCTTTCTACTCGCTTGTAGAATTGCCTTCACCTGGCGAGCCTGAAGATCGCTGACAACAACCGTATCAAACACTAAAAAAAAAAAATATTAATTATGTTAAAAAAAATGAGAAGCAGAGAAATACAACATAAAGGGCACCTGGTTACTTACATCGCCTGCGATGGCCCGAAATCTGTCTGAAGAAGCCGAGCTTTATCAAGTCATCCTCTTTGAAAATATAGCTCTTGCTCCTCTTTTCCAGAATACGAACTGCTGCCCGAGTCAGCCTCTTCAGCTCTGAATCACTATAGTCAATTGTTTTCTTGTTCCACCCTTCGGGGGAACAAAAGAAGCGGGGAACACTTAACACCATTTGGGAATCCCCAGATCGAATAGTGATATCAAGCCCGAGAGCCCCTCCAGTAAAAAACCAATTGTTCTTCCAAATTTTGTTGGATGTAGGGAATCCGCATATGAAACCCTTCTTTTCCAAATTTTGTTGGATGTAGGGAATCCGCATATGAAACCCTTCTTTTTTGGGTCATCAGAAGCATCGACTCTTCGATTCACCTTTGCTTCTTTGGGGACCCAACCGTCCGAAGAAGTAGACGTAAGAAAATAGGTCCTCGATCTGCTAACCTGCCTCAGCGTAAAGAAATGCCTGATTTCATTCAGGGAAGGCGGCGAAAGGTTCATTCGGCTGAACATGTGCCACATACACATCAAGGATTTGTAACTATTCGGGGCCAACTAAGCTGGGGCTACCCCTGCTTCAGCCAAAAACCAGGCAATAAAAGGCTGAAGGGGAAGTGTGACACAGCAGCAAAGCATCGATCCATAAATCGCTACCATGCCCTCATGAGGATTCCATACGGCTCTATCCCACGCAGGAAACAAAGTGACTGAGTCGGGCAAGTCGAATCGGGAGCGATATTTTTCTATCACAGCTGGCCCGACCACATTCGGCTCAGTATCAAAGTCACTCGGACGAGTATAAGAAAACAAAAGGCGAAACGCCTATACACTTCATCAACGTCACCCTCGTTAACAGTCTGTTCCCTGGTCTGAACGCTGCTCGAGCCGTGATTGTATACCTTACATCTGCTCTGATGTTTACCCATCCTTTGAAAAGATACCCTGTGATCAGAAATATCATAATAAGAACTAGATGGAGAACTCGATACAGGGCTGAAAGCGACGTCAGGGTGAAGCCTAGAAACATCAACCTCTAAGAATGGAGGTTCATCTATTGGGATATCCCCCAGTAATCGTTTAATGCAAGATCTAACTGGAAATCCCCACATTCTAATGCACCAAAAGTGATTTTAAAGAAACGATGGCAGGAAGATGGCCCCATTAAAACTAACCTTAAATTGAGATTGATGCAAGATCTTCAAACGGAGAATCACGAACTTCTGGATAAAGAAATTTGAGTTTAAAGAAATTTCTGCTTAATTTTTGAGAATAAACCAACAATGTCTCTCAGCGAAGAATTTAAAGATGAGACGGCACGAAACCCTAGGATTTCAAAGCTAGAAAAAATTTATGATGAAACTCGATGACGTAGGCGAAGCTTGTGGAAACACAAAAATCATTTTTCATAAATGATATTGAAAAACGAAGAGACGAGGGACGCGTGTCAAAACAGGAAGTAGCATTCAGTCGTCAGAACTTCAAAACGTCGCTATCATTAAAGATCTCAAGTGATGGAGCGAATCGAAATTACAGAGTCACCATTAAGACGCGCCATTATGACAAGACGGCTATTCTGTCAAGAGAAAATTAAAACGATTAAAATACTCTTGCCCGAAATGAAATTTTCTCGACAAAAATCTTTTAAGGGGGTATTGTCGTATGTAAATTTTACCAAGCATACACGTCATTGACAGGAAGGAAAAAATAGCCAGGTGGACGCCTAAATGTGCATTCGGGAAATATCCTATAAGGCCTCATTAAAGAGAAGAAAGCCCGAGTAAGCATATATTGAATAAAACCTACTCGGGATCAGTTAACAGCACTCGGGACTGGTTAAACAACGCTTCTACTTGGGCTCAAACGGTGCTACTCGGGACCATCAGGAATTTCTCTTACTCGGGAATAAATACGACTCGAGTAAGATTTTTGTGCTTATTTCTTACGGATTAAGTCATTAAATACGCGATGATATCCATCAAGAAGAAATCCCAAATAAAATAGAGCATTAAATTAGAAGAGTCCTCAATCAGGAAATAACTTGATTTCTTTGCAAAGGTTTCATTCTTATAAGGAAACAAGTCCAAATTGAACTGCACAGCTAGAATCTCGCTCGATTTCCATAAGAGACTCCGAAACAAGAAAGAAGACAAATCGACCTCAAGAAAGTAACAGAATCACAATTAAATACAAAGATCCTGTATTACTTGTACAATGCAGATTAGGGTTCTATAAACATATAAATAGACCCATAATCTCGTCCAGAAAAGGAATAGGCAATATAACATACAGCAATTATAGTAAATACAGAGAGAAAAAAGAGAGATCGAGAGCTTGTAAACATCTTATTCTCTTAGTGGATTTTGGCTTGGTTGATCCTTCAACCACCCGTGGATGTTTCTCTTGCCATCAAAGTTTTACCACGTAAAACTTGTCTTTGTTACTCTCTCTGCATCTCTTTCTCTTTCTCTTTAATTCAATAGCCAAAATCCAATTCTTGTTGGCTTTTTTGGCATAATCCAGAAATCGACGTCAATAAATCTTTTCTAGGAAATGGTGGTCCGAACTGGTCTTGCAGATATGGTTTGCTACAAAGGTTATGGATGTAGGTGAAGCTTCAAACCGACGTATCTGTCCCTCTAAATTGAAGCCATAGTGATGGAAGAGGTCCTAATCAATCCAGCTGAAGAGGTATGAGACCGAGCTGATACAGGCTAACACGACTAAGGTGGTGGAGCTGGCTCCAAGGTAGCAGTGCTAGGGGATGAAGGTTCATCCTTTACCCAAGCAACAGGAACATGGAGGAAGGAGTTGCCACTGTCGATGAAACTAGCCTAAAAGGTGGATCGAGACCACGGTAGCTCGCTAGGGCTATGAATGGCCTGGTATAAATGGAGTGGAGCTACCGGTCTTGTACAAGATATGAGTAGGCTTCAGGACTCGCGGTCGTGGTGCTGCTGCTCCAGAAGCTTCCCCGGGCACGTAGGTGGCCTTACTGAATATAGGAAGCCTCTTGGCCCATCTCGAATTAACTGGGACTCTGGTGGCTTGCTAGGGTGTTGAATGACCCAGTATGAGTGGAGCAGAGCCACCGGTATGATGCTCTTTAGAAGTAGGTTGATGCTGCTAAAATCAAGCTTGAGTTGACCAATGAGGAGATGATCAGGATAATGAGGGGAACGATCATCCTGAGTAAAGCCATGGCCAGAGCTGAGGTAACCGCAGCTGAGATGCAGGTAGACTGAGAGCATATGCAGTGTGTATATGATATGGAGAAACTTGAATCCGTGCTCCGTGCTTCGTGCCTTGTAAGGACCGCTCTGAAAGAGATTATGGAGAAAGTTGAGAGTTTAATAGGTCCACTCTCACTGAAGCCAGTCCATCTCGAGCCAAAGGGTGCACTGATGATGAGGATGACCTGGTACCCATCACATCCTTCATGCCAAAACACACTAGCGTAGATCCTATCTCGAAATCCCCGATAGAGAAGGAGAGGTATGTACTGATGCCATAGTGGTGGAAGTGGTCCCGATCGATCATATCAAAGAGAATGTGGTCAAGGCTCACTCATGTTGATCCAACTAAGGTGGTGGAAGCTGGCTCTGAAGTAGCAATGCAAAGGGATGATGACCCGTCCTTCAACCAAGCAATGAGACTAAGGAGGAATAAGTTGTTACTGTTGAGGAGACTAACCCGAGAGTTGGATGAGGACCAAGGTAGCTCGCTAGGGAGATGGATGGCCCGGTACAAATGGAGTGGAGCTACCGGTATGGTACTAGTCTAGAGGCATGCTTGGATCTAATGAGTCCCCAACATCCTAGAGTAGGCTATAGACGATACTGGAATGAATTGGGAACCTAGTGACTTACTTGGAAGCTGGATGGTCCGATACAAATTAAGAGGAGCCACATGTCCAGTACCGGTTTAGAAGCTTGCTTGGGATCTAGGAAGTCCTCAGCAGCTGAGAGAAGGCTATGGACCCCCATCGGAACGAGCCGAGAGCTCAGTGGCTGGCTTGGACGTTGACCAGCCCGGTATAAGAAGTGAGAAGCCATTGGGCTTTGCAGCGGGGATAAAACTCCAAAGACTTGCTTAGGCATGAAAGAGGCCTTACCAAAATGTGGGAAGCCGCTAGGCTCTCTTCGATCAGATCGGGCTTCAGTGGCTTGTTAGGGTGTTGAATGACCCGGTATATATGGAGCGAAGCCACCGGTCTTATAGCGGTGCTACTGCTCTAGAAGCTTGCTTAAGCATGTAGAATGCCTTACCAATAGTGGGAAGCTTCTGGGAACTCCTCGATCGGATCAAGCTTCAATGGCTTGTTAGGGCGATGAATGGCCCGATATATGTGGAGAAAAGCCACCGGTCTGGTAATGGTCCAGAAGCATGCTCGGGATCCTAGAAATCCCCAGCAACCGAGAGAGGGCTCTGGACCCTGCTGGAATAAACTAGGAGCTCAATGGCTCACTTAGGCATTGGCCAACCCGGTATAAGAAGTGAGAAGCCACTGGGCCTTGCAGCGGGGATGCTACCCCAGAGGTTTGCTTAGGCATGTTGTAGTCCTTACCAAAATGTGGGAAACCTCTGGGCTTTCCTCGATCAAATCTGGCTTCGATGGGTTGTTAGGGCAATGAATAGCCCTGTATACATTGAACAATTCCACCGATCTTGTAGCATTGCTACTGCTCCAGGAGCTTGCTTAGGCATGTAGGAGACCTCATCAATTATGGGAAGCCTCTGGGAACTCCTCGATCGGATCAGGCTTCAGTGTTTTGCTAGGGCAATGAGTGTCCCAGTACACATGGAGCGAAGCCACCGATCTTGTACAGGTCCAGAAGCATGCTTGGGATCCTAAAAGTCCCTAACAACTGAGAGAAAGCTCTAGACCCTCCTGGAGTGAACCGAGAGTTCAGTGGCTCACTTGGGCATTGACCGGCCCAGTGCACGAGGTGTGGAATAACTAATCTTCTACTAGTCGTGCTACTCTAGAAGCTACACAGTTGAGTTGGCTTCTTAGATTCATAAGTCAACCTGCTACCGCTACCTAGGACCTTCTAAAAGGCGGATACAGTGACATGAAGGGTCCCGTATGACCAGGTCCAAGTCCAACGGATCTACTGGATAAGAGGTCTACTGGTAGCAGAGCAAATCTTGTGTAAATAAGCAGAGACATGCAGTTCTACTGTATAGGAGCTCTCGATGTATCAGAATGGTTCAGCTATATAAGAGATCTTCAAGCTGGAAGCTACTGTACTGGAGCTCCACGATTATCTGAGCAGGTTTGCTTCATAGAAGTAGGATAATGAAATGGTTCCACTAGGAATCCCATGTATCATATTTGCTCCACAATGAACGAAACTCGTTAAATGATAAAATGAGCACCACATGCGATGCATAGGCGATACAGACAAGTATGGAGAAAGGACATCGTATATAGTAAATGATATTCCATAAATAATGAATATGTTACCTCGATTGTATAATGATACTCATGTAGAGACATGAAGGCTTCCAAAAGGGTGTGGAAACTTCCCACAGATGGTGCCAGAAAGTGTTAACCGAAAATTCGCTCAAGATGAGGAATTACAACTAACACCCTCGAGGCCACTACCACGAAGGTGGTGGTCGGGGTTGGTACCTTGTACCTTGGAGAGATCTTGTATGAATATTGAGTATGAAGCAGTAGGTAGGAGATGAGTCATCCCAATCATCGAGCTTCATGGTTGGTAAGAGATGAAGGGAGTTCGAGGTTCTCTTACGGGTATGAAGAGGTTGATCTTGGTTCTGGTCCTCGGTCGAGGTGAGGGTCAGGGTTGGAGCCCGTCCTAGTACTCAGAGCCCTGTTCTAGAGCCCGAATCATTCATGTAGTTCTCCTACCAAGGTAGCAAGTAAGAATGGGGGCTTATCTAGCTCCAATGTCGAAGAGCTTGATTTCTTCCATAGAGAGGATACATAAGGGCTCATTGACTCCCTTTAAGCTGGTCTGGGTGGTTTCTCATCATCTTGATGTGCGACTTTGGCATGTACAAGGGAGGATAAGAGCGCTAGGTCCAACGAGGTAGGAATCTATCTTGTACTCATATACGCATGCATAATACATGAGACAAATAAGAGAAAGACAAGTCTTATGTAGAAGGAGGTTAACTAACCAAGGGGGAAAAGCATCACGAATGATCACATGCTGAAAAACCTCAAGGCAGTATCAAGTGGAAGGAGGAATACCCTTCCATATGAATATATTAAAGAATGCTCTGGGAAGCTTACAACAATGGAGAAATAATGCAACCATGGTACTCCAGAGAGCTTACAACAATGATCGAGTGTTAACCAATACCGGTATAATCCTGGTAAAGGTACACATATAATGACAATGTAGAGAGAACTTTAAACAAAGAATGTAGACTAGCCTAGGGCTGGTCTTTTTTGGGATTAGAGATGATATGTCTGTTCTCAGATGACCTTCCAATCGATGCTATTACAGGTGTATTTATACATGGTGTAACTACCTTGTCGTGCAAGTTCATGACTCTCGAATTGTTCTTCTTTCCTTATTGAACACGATTCTTCATTTAATGTATTTGATTGGATTGTAGCTAATATCTTGGAGAGTATGTGTTTGTTTCGTCTTCGGATTCCTTCCTTGATATGTGGGATTTTCTGTTGTAGTTGACTCCCAATAATCGGTTGTGGAGGATATCTTAGAGGCAAAGGTGTTTGTTTCCTCTTTGGACTCTTTTACTAATGGTGGCCATTAAAGAGTTGAATATTCTCTCATTAATGGCGTTGATCCTCTCATTAATAGGGTTGATTTCCTCTATTAATATAGTTGACCTCATTAATAGGGTTACCTCTAATAATATAGTTGACCTCATTAATATGGTTGACTATCTCCATTAATACGGTTTGACCTCATTAATGGTATCGTAAGTGTCATGAAGGTCAACCCTCTCTTCCTACGCTGTTTGGAGGAGAGCTCTGGCTTTTATATGTTACTTTAGAGAGGTACTTTATAGAGGTTACTTGAGGTGACACTTGATATTACTTGAGGGCGAGGTACCCCAGGTTTCAGTACACTTGCGGGGTCCCAGGGGACCTCTCGATGGAGCTAGATCAATCTTGATGGTCTTCCCATGGAGCTTGTGCTAACCATTTTAGAGGCAAAATATCTCATAGGGTTCCAACCTTGTAGCTGGGATCTTAGTTGAGCTATGCCGAGCTTTATCATGGAGCTTCACCTAATTATGCAGGATTCATGGCGAGGTAACAGGTTTTAATTGGAGAGCCTGAATGCATGCAAGGTGTTGAGAAGGTGTTGATTACTTCGCCTTGCTTCTGCGGGGTCGTAAGGTACCTTAACCTAGAGGACCTCGATACCTCGTTACTTAGACCCGGATTTGGACCCCTGCTTGAAGATTGGAATGTGGAAAATTCTTCTTTGGTCCCTATCCAAATTTTGCTATTAACATATATAATAATATATATATATATATATTATATGATATATAATATTAAATATTAGTATATATATTAGTATATATATATATATGTTAACGGAAAATTTGCTCAAGATGAGAAATTCCAACTAACACCCTCGAGACCACTACCACGGAGGTGGTGGCCGGGGTCAGTACCTTAGATATCTGACCTGTTAAGATAGAAACAAATATTTGAATAATAATGTGATAGCAAATGAGAACATTATTATTGATCACTCGTGGTATACAGAAATCACTCATATACACTCACAATTTCTCAAGGACATAGGAAGGTGGCAACTTCGTGCTTGTCGAATAGTAGACACAATGATGGCCATATTCTAATTGCATAACTTAGGCCCGGCGTAATCCTTTTTCTTTTTTACTTTATTTGTACTTCTCTTTTCTACAGCATATTTGAACCTATTTATACATGCTCCAAGTAGGTTTAAACTCGTGAATCGCCCACCACGATTTTTTGAATCTGTTCCCTCCTTATCGGGCGGGATCCTCTATTTAAAAGTCGTTGACTTCGAGTAAGTTACGGATTCAAGATTATCATCGAAGAAGGAGATAAGTTTGTTTCCTCTTTAGAATCAAACTCTTGTCTTACAAGTATGCAACACTTAATGTTCGTTATAATGTAGATATGATCTTATGTGTATTCATGGCATGATTTTTCATGGAGGTCACTAGCTGTTTTGTAGAGCAAGGCAGATCCATGCTTTAGTTCTGGTCTTAGAAGCTTGGGACGGCCTTGCCTGCACTTACAGGAGGTAGTGTAGATTATACGATATTCTTCTTTTATGTATTGGTAGGCTACGGGTGTCCCTTAGTGAATTAGCTTTAGCATGAACCTGATCTACTTAAAAGCTCTCTCTTCGTATCTAACGGGGACAGTGGGCTTCTAGAGTTATTGGCGGGCTTCTGGCTTAGGCTATGAATTAAATCTGACCTCGGGAAGCCTTGATCTGGAAAGAGCTCATTCTTGTTTGTGTCAAGCTTCACTTCGAGTGCTTCTTGAGCCTAACAGAGTAAAAAGGAGAAGTACAAGGAGGATAAGAAGGACCTTCTAAGTAAGATGAACGCTCTCTTCTTCAAAAGGATTCGGGAGGCGGAGCTCCCACCAAAATTAAAAATACCGACTGACAGAATCTCCGGGACTAAGGATCCCTTAAGCCATTTAGAGAGCTTTGTTTAACAGATGGAGGTCCAAAACATGACCAGGGCCTCTATGTGTCGAATGTTCCTAACTATGCGGACGAATTATGCTAAGGCCTGGTTTATAAAGCTACCCGCTGTAAGTGTGGATTCCTTCACAAAGCTGTCAACTGATTTCTGCTAGTAATTCCAGGGAGTTAGGCCCCGATTAAAGAATCCGATCCATCTACAATACGTGATCTAGGAGAGAGGAGAAACCCTCTGGGCTTATGTCGAGCGTTTCTATAAGGAGGTCATCCAGATGGGGGTTTTCACTGAGAAAGAAACCCTCGCCAACTTCAGAAGGAACTTGTAAGCAGGTAAGCTCTTCCGGTCTTTTACGAAAAGAACTTCAGAGACCTACTAAGAAGCCTATGATCGGGCTCTGGAGCAAATTGAAGCAATGAACAACTCACGATCAAGATGGAACACGACGATATGAGAGCCGTAAAGCGAAAAAAGAAAGAAGCTAAACCCAAGCAATCTTAGAAAAGCCAAAACAAACCCCTCAATAGGTCGACGTATCGCTACCCCATTTCTCAACCCCGATCAGAAAGATATCCAGCAAAACAAACTCCTTCGTGAGTTTTGCCTTATCCTAGGGAAGCACGCTACCCCGAATGGATCACCAACGTAATTTTGGTTACAAAGGCAAATGGAAGTGGAGCATGTGCGTCGATTATACCGACCTCAACCGGGCATGCTTAGAAGACAGTTTCCCTCTAGCAAAAATTGATTAGCTAGTTGAGTCCACCTCTAAATATGATACAACCGAGCTTCATGGACGTATTTTCAGGATAGAATCAAATTATGATACGCCCGCCGACCAGGAAAAGACCAATTTCATCACCGGACGGGGTCTGTATTGCTACAAGGTGATGCCTTTCGAGCTTAAGAATGCAGGAGCTATATATAACCGGTTAGTCAACCAGCTATTCATGCCCAAAATTGGAAGATCAATGGAGGTGTACATCGATGACATGATCACCAAGTCATCAACCTCTGAAGGCCATCTGGACGACTTTCGTAGAACCTTCATGATCTTAAGGGAGAACCAGATGAGATTGAACCCTTCCAAGTGCGCCTTTGAGGTGACTACGGGGAGGTTTCTGGGCTTCATGGTCCATGAGAGAGGTATAGAGGCTAACTCGGAAAAGATTAAGGCTATCTTGGATCTAGAGTCCCCCACATCGCTTAAACAGGTTCAAGTCTTGACCGGGTAGGTAGAAGCGCTCAACAGGTTCATTTCTCAGTCTACCGATAAGTGTCTTCTATTCTTTAAAGCCATTATGCAGGAAAGAGACATGAAATGGGACCAAGAGAGTGAACAAGTTTTTCAAGCCTTTAAAAAATACCTGTCAAGCTCTCTGCTACTGGTTAAGCCAAGTCTCGGAGAAGAACTGCAAATCTACTTGGCAATTTTAGAAACTGCGGTAAGTGGGGCCTTGGTCAAGGAATGTGAAGATAGGGTTCAACGGCCTATCTACTACGTGAGTCATGCTCTTACCAAGCCCGAGAAGAACTATACTCTTTTGGAGAAGCTCGCTTATGCCTTGGTAACCTCGGTAAGGAAGCTCCGTCTTTACTTCCAAGCTCATTCAATAGCAGTAGTGACGGACCTACCCCTTCGTCAATTATTGCAAAGGCCGGATGTTTCCAAAAGGTTGGTTTTATGGGCCCTGGAGCTCACCCAGTTTGATTTAAGGTATAAGCCATGGACTGCAATTAAAGCCCAGGCTTTGGCAGACTTTGTAGCAGAGCTTCCAATGTCTCCAGGCCAAGCGACCTCCGCAGCAACAAACTAGCCACTGAAGAGTCCAGAATCTGATAGATGGCTGGAAGGTTGCAAGTCGTGGATCCTCTACACCGATGGAGCTTTTGGGCAAGCTAGGGGAAGAGCGGGCATAGTTCTAATTGACCCAGAAGGGACTGAGTGCTGCCACTACTTCAGATTTGAATTCAAAGCCACTAACAATGAGGTAGAGTATGAAGCCCTCTTAGCCGGAACAAGGGCAGCCGCAGAGATCGGGGTTGATTACCTCCAAGTCAGAAGTGACTCGCTGCTCATAGTCAACCAAGTCTCTGAGGATTATCAGGCAAAAGGGGATAACATGATCGCCTACCTGAAGCTAGTTCAACAGCTTAAAAGCAAGTTTAGAGGATTTAAGATCGAGCAAGTACTTCGACAACAGAATCATCGAGCTGACGTCCTAGCCAAGATAGCTACAAAATGGAGTCCATACCCTACCCCAGGGGGTCCATCTTCAAGTGATCCCCTTATCCATCACAGTGGCAAGTAAGGAGACTGATACCCTAGATCGGCAGCCATGCTGGATGGACCCAATAATGGATTATCTACAAGAAGAGAGGCTTCCCGGGGAGCCTGACCAAGCTAGGAAAATCAAGAGGCTCTCAGTCCGGTATTGCTTGATGGATGGGTACCTATACAGGAGGGGCAGATCTCTTCCTTTGCTTCGATGTTTACATCATAAAGATGCCAAATAAGCATTGAGAGAGGTTCACTCTGGGGAATGCGGGAACCACATTGGTGGGGAGGCTCTGGCATATCAAGTACACCGTATGGGGTATTAATGGCCAACCATCCATCAAGATGCAAAGAACTTAGTACGATCTTACGAAGCATGCTAGAAGACCTGAAACTTGAGTCACCTCCAGCCGGAGCGGTTGTCATACCTTAGCTTGCCATACCCCTTTGCTATGTGGGGAGTCGACTTGATTGGACCGCTCCCTACTGCTCCTGGACAAGCAAAGCATGTTATCATGGCAATTGACTATTTAACAAGATGGGTCCAAACCGGACTGCTCTCCCAAATATCGGAAGAAAATATAATAAGATTCATTAAAAATAATGTAGTTTACATGTTTGGGAGCCCTCTTGTCATTATAGCTGACCTCGACAAGCAGTTTGATAATGGTTGGTTTAAAGACTTTTACGAGGGCTTGGGAATCGACCTTAGATTCGCTTCAGTAGCGGGCTGGTGGAATCCACTAATAAAACCATTAAGAGGTTGTTGAAGAAGAAGCTACAGCAGAAAAAAGGCAGATGGGCCGAGAAGCTTCCCAAGGTACTCTAGGCTTACTGCACCACAAGAAGAACGGCCACCGGGGAAACGCCCTATTCTCTAACCTTCGGGGTTGAATCGATTCTTCCCATCGAGCATAAACTGACCTCCTTTAAAGTCCAACATTATGAATCGGAGAGTAATGAGGGTAATCTTAGAGCTTGCTTTGATCTCTTGGAAAAAAAGCAATATTGAGTAGCTGAGAATGTAGCGGTTTACCAAAGCAGGATTGCTAGATACTTTAACCCGAGGGTTAAAGTCTGAAACTTTAAGGAAGGGGACCTAGTTCTCAGGAAAGTGACGTCGAATACCAATAAGAGGTCAGACGGGGTCCTAGGGCCCAACTGGGAAGGGTCGTACTTAGAAAATGTGGTGATCCGTAACAGGGCATACAAGCTCGAGGACATAAATGGTCAACTCATCGATCATACTTGGAACGCAGATCAATTGAGAAAATTCTACCCCTGAATAGGGGACTCATGAGTATACTACCTCCACCTAGTTTTTAATCTCCAGCAATAATGTACTCCTTTCTTTTTTATCAATAAAGCCTATTTTTTCTCCATCTTCAACTATGTTATACAATAATTTGGGTCTACATGGAAAATTTGACATTATCGTCCCAAGAGGGTTAGCCGGAGAAGCCCCCTCGTCGCCCCTGATGCCTCGGCCGGGCATTACCACCCGCTAAGAAGGGTTTTAGTATAAAAGTATATTTGCCATCGAGATCTCGAGACCAGGAAATAGCTAGATAGCCCTCCTGATGCCTTGGTCGGGCTACCACCTCCAACAAGGATCTGAGTGTAAGAGAATAGTTACCATCTAGATCGGAAATAGCTAGATAGCCCTCTTGATGCCTTGGTCAGGCTACCACCTCCAAGAAGGATCTGAGTGTAAGAGCATAGTTACCATCTAGATCGGAAATAGCTAGATTGCCCTCATGATGCCTTGGTCAGGCTACTTCCCCCAAGAAGGATTCGAGTGTAAGAGCATAGTTGTCATCCAGATCTCGAGACCAGGAAATAGCTAGATAGCCATCCTGATGCCTTGATCGAGTTACAACCCCCAAAAAGGACTCAAGATTAAAGAGTGCGGTAGCCCTCCCGATCCTTGGCCTAAGAGAGGGCAAGATAGTTCTCTACTTAATACCTCATTCGGGCTGTAACCCCCTGGAAAGGCTCGAGGATGGAGGGCTCTTTTACTTAAACACAAATGTCTTAGTTTTACTTGTTGCTAATTTTCCGGGTACCTGTGTTTGCTTACTATGACAGGTCTACGACCAAACAAGGGGACTATCGACTAAAGTAACCGAGCTACAAGTTTCTGTCAAGAGTCGAAAAGCTCGAGCTAGCTATCTACTTTCACACTTAAGCAGTCTTTCTATCTTGTTACTTTTCCCAAGCTAAGTCATGTTGCTATAGAGGCTGAACCTAGATGGAGATCAGAAATGAAGCAAGTACATGCAAATCAAAAATTGAACCAGATCTAAAGTTAAATTCCAAAAATGAGTTGGGGAGCCTATCCCAGGTAAGGCTGCAGCAATCGAACAGAGAGCCCAACCCTTGGTTCGGGCTACAAAGAAAAAAGAGTGATGATGATGATCAAGCATGAGCAAAGATGGGATGTCCACCCCCCTTTCCGGGCATTTATAACAAGTTACAAAAAGATGGATTCAAACTTCTGCATCCTCATGATTTCCTCTAGCTTCCCCTTCCTCAGAATGAACCTCGCCCCCTGCTCCTCTTGCCGGTGGTTGCTCATCCTGGTTAGCCGCCTCTGCCACCACTCTCTAAGGATGCCCCTGGATTACCGTTTGCTCAGTTGGATCCTCCTCCAAGACCTCATTGACCACCACCATGACCTTGGGTGGCATGGCAACATCAAGAAGATTGGCCATTGACTCTAGCATGATCTCTCCTCCTGCTGGGTTGAACCCCCCATGAAGATTATTCGGGACCTAACGTTGGGAAGGTCGGTACAGGAGGAGGTAGATCTGGTATTTCAGGCTGCTTCCCAGCTCTGTCTTCAGTAGAAGAAACGGCTTTGTCATTGTCGGGGTGAGACATCTCTGTAACCCGAGACATGATGTCTTCCCTATCCCAGTCGGTGATACTGGAGAGGTCAAAGGGAAGGGGGGCTTCCGCGACCTGGAAGGAGGCATAGAAATACCTCGATGAAAGAGTCTTCCACTTCAGCCAGAAGCTTGGTAATTTAGGCCTGCAGAGCTTGGTTCTCAACATCCAGTGCCTTTACCTCTTCCTTTCAATCATCCCGCTTGCTAACACGTAACTTAGACCGAAAAATTTCTTGATCAAAATGTTGTTTCAGCCTCTCGTTGTCGCACTGAAGCTCAGCCAGTTGTGTTTCCATTCCTCTCTGGCTGGAAGTCATCTCCTGGACCAAGGATTGAGCCTGTGCCAGCAATCCCATGGTTCGCTCAGCCTCAGCTTCAACCCTAGCTACCTGATCTCGGAGAAAGGATACCTGGCGACCCATTACTACATTAAAATTGAAAGCCTGCAAAATATGAAACAAAGGTTAGAAAGTGATCAAAACTCATAATCACAGAAAATAAAGGTGATGACTATCTTGGCCAGAAGGGCAGACCCCTTGGTAACCAAAATGTCCACAGGTATGGAACCCATCCTAGAAAGCCTGCCACCCAGGCAAAACGCAATGAACTACTTCAAAACTTTGTCCTGATCAATCGAGCCTAATTGATGGTGGGGGCGAGTAAGGGGAATCTCAAGAATACTAGCCTTAGGATCTCCTGAAGCCTGAACTGCTTGAGACGTAGATGGATCAGCTGAAGAGTTGGGTAATGTAACTGAAGAAGCATCAGCTGTAGTGGGGGCCACTGACGAGGGGGCGGAGGTGGTCATATCAACAGCCTAGAGAGCCGGCCATCCATTGTTTAGATCTTTAACAACCTGTGATGCTAGAATAGCCATCTTGGATCTCATATAGGAAGGTGATGGAGCAGGAGCAGGAGCAGGAGCAGGAGCAGGAGCAGGCGAATCAGCGGCTAAAAGGGTTGGACCCCCTTTCTTCGAGGTAGCCAAGATGGTTCCTTGAGATGGTCTGGTAGGAGGGGGAGGGGGAGGGGGAGGGGGAGGGGTCCGAGCATGCTGGGCTTCTCGAGAAGCTGGAGCAACAAAAAAAAACTGTTAAAAAAAAAAGAATGTTAGAGGCAAGTCAGTTAGCAAAACAAAGCATAATAACATAATAGTACTCACGAGGGGAAGCAACGGAGATCCGTAGATACTTATTCACCATGTGGGGATCGAAGGGATTAGCAGTGGGAAACCTTAAGTTCAGATAATTCCTGGCGAGGATGGTCTTCAACATAACCTTAGACTCAGCAGGTAGGGAACCCCGGTCTCATGAGGGTTTGTCGTTGAAGGCGGTGGGAACCGTGAACTCATGCCCGCAGATGAATATAGAGCTTCCCCAATCTCCTCCTGCTAATATCCACTATTCGTTCCAAGCTGGGTCTTTTCTCGAAGCGCTGGGGATGATGAAGTTAAGCTTGTTCTTGGCCTTCACATAGAACTGTCCCTTGGGACCTCCAGATAAACTCCCGATTTGAAAAAGGTAGGCTAGCTCTTCTGCTTCGGGTTCCCGGGTGACCTTTCCCAGCTCGCACTGTTCCCTCCACAGTATGAGGAAGCCAATCAGATGCCTTTAGAAGCCGGCCGTCAGCTGAAGGGGAGCTAGTTAAAGGGCGTTAAGAGCCTGCCGATGAGTTGGGTGAAGGGGGAGTCTGACCCCATTCTCAAAAGCCACCAAGTAAATGGGGAGCACGCATGCGGGAGGGATAAAAACATCATAGTTCCTATGGGGAATTGTGAGGTAGACACCTTTAGGAATTCCATATATATCCCGAAAGCGGTTGATCGATTGTGGGTCAACAGTAGAGTCGGGGATAACCCTAGATTCAGAAGGAAGAAGCTTCACTGAAGGAAGCCTAGCCACCGTAATTTGAAACTCCCCAGCTCTCAATTACATTGGAATCCTCGTCAACTAAGTTCATATGGTTTTAGGGTTGATTGGAGAAGCTGGAGCCTATCGAAAGATTCCTACTTGAGCGACAACGCTGACGGGCCTGGGAAGAGTCCTCGTCGCTCGAGATTCCTCGCACCCGTGTCTGAGGAACCAAATTGGATCTGCAGGTCCCCTTGACCATGGCTTCAATGATGTCAGAGGAATTCGATATTGTTGAATGAAAAGAGCTTGAAGGTGGGTGAAAGATAATGATGTTGTCAGAGAAAACAGTAAGAGAGAAGGTCTTTTGAAATTTTGAATATTGAAAGAAAGCGTGAAGATAGGGATGATGAGCCTGGGATTAAATAGAGGTAGAATAGCCACTGACATCAGTAAAATCTTTGGTAAGATCGCCTCGAATCTTGAAGCGACTGTAACGTAGCCAGACTATTTCAGGGAACGTACCAATCTACCCACGACATGTCACCTGAACAATTAATGAGAAGATTTCATTCGAGATTCCCAGCAATTACTTTGTAACGTAAAATTTCCAAAATATATAGGGAGTTTGACTCCAACCCCAACTCTACCTCCAGTGTTCAAGTCAGAGGGGACTTCTGTTAATAATAAAATTTGGCTATAGGTCAAAGATAAATTTTTCACTCTCTTAGCCCGAATCAAAACCCAAATTCGACATTCGTGAGACCCCGAGTAGACCATAAAACTACCCCACATAAGTAGGGAAGGATCACCGGGCTTCGGAACTGTCATGGATAAAGCTAGGCACGATCAGGTCGAGCCCATACACGAACACTGGAATTCGGGCTTCTAGAGGCCACCTACCCAGGAACCTCGGTTCCAGGGGTCGCGCTCTAAAACCACCCAGTGAAAGCGAGAAAAGATCATCGAACTCAGGAAGCACTCGAAGCGAAGCCTGACACAAAAAAAAATGAGCTTCTTCCAGACCAAAGCTTCCTGAGGTCAGGTTTGACTCGAAGCCGAAGACAGAAGCCCACCAACCTCTTCAGAAGCCCATTGTCCCCGCTGGGCATGAAAGGAGAATCTCGCATAATCGACACTAGCCTTATTTAGTGCCCACTAGTCCATCCTAAGCTTCTGAGAACAGAACCAAAGCATGGGTTTACCTCGCTCTACAAGACAACGTGCAGCTAACCCGATAACCTCCATGAAGAATCATGCAGTGAGTACACACAAGATCACATTTATGTTATAGCCAACATTAACTTTGCATACGTGTAAGTCAAGAGTTTGATTTCCAAAAGGAAACAAACTTATCTTCGTCAAAGATATCATCGAATCCGTTATCAATTCGAAGTCAACAACTTTTGAATAACAGATCCTGTCCGATAAGAAGGGAACGAATTCATAGGATCGTGGCGGGATATCTTCGAGTTCAAACATACTTGGACCAAATATAAGTAAGGCCAAGCATGGTAAGAGAAAAAAAGGGAGTCAGGCCTAAATTCTGTGATCAGAACACGACCATCATTGAATCTACTATTCGACAAGCACGAAATTGCCACCTTCCTATGTACTAGAGAGATTCTGAGTGTATACGAGAGATTCCTGTGTATCACAAGTGTTCTATAATAAAGCTCTCATTTGCTAGGGTCATTTATTCGTTTCAATCTAAGCAGGTCAGGTATCAAAGGTACCGACCCCGGCCACCACCTCCGTGGTAGTGGTCTCGAGGGTGTTAGTTGGAATTTCTCATCTTGAACAAATTTCCCGTTAATAATATATAATATTAAATATTAGTATATATCCAAAATATAATATATATATATATATATGTTAACAGAAAATTTGTTCAAGATGAGAAATACCAACTAAAACCCTCGAGACCACTACCACGAAGGTGGTGGCCGGGGTCAGTACCTCAGATATCTTGCCTGTTAAGATAAAAACGAATATTTGAATAATAATGTGAGAGCTTTATTATTGATCACTCGTGGTACATAGAAATCTCTCGCATACACTTACAATCTCTCTAGGATATAGGAGGGTGGCAACTTCATGCCTGTCGAATAATAGATACAATGATGGCCGTGTTCTGATCACATAATTTAGGCCCGGCTTAATCCTCTTTCTCTTTTACTCTATTTGCGCTTCTCCTTTCTACATCATACTTGGACCTAGTTATACATGCTCCAAGTAGGTTTAAACTCGTGAATCACCCACCATGATTTTTTGAATCTGTTCCCTCCTTATCGGACGGGATCCTCTCTTTAAAAGTCGTTGACTTCGAGTAAGTTACGGACTCAAGATTTTCGTCGGAAGAGATAAGTTTTTTCCTCTTTAGAATCAAACTTTTTTCTTACACGTATGCAGCATTTAATGTTCGTTATAATATAGATATGATCTTGTGTGTATTCATGGCATGATTCTTCATGGAGGTCACTAGCTATTTTGTAGAGCAAGGTAGATACATGCTTTAGTTCTAGTCTTAGAAGCTTGGGACGGCCTTGCGGGCACTTACGGGAGATAGTGTAGATTAGGCGAGATTCATCTTTTATGTCTAGGTAGGCTACGAGCGTCCCTTAGCGAATTGGCTATAGCATGAACCTGATCCATTTAGAGGCTCTCTCACGCATCTGACGGAGGCAGCGGGCTTCTGGAGTGGTTGGCGGGCTTCAAGCTAAGGCTATGAGTTAAATCTGAGCTCAGGAAGCCTTGACTTGGAAGGAGCTCATTCTTGTTTGTGTCGGGCTTCATTTCGAGTGCTTCTTGAGCCCGGCGATCCATCCTCACTTTCACGGGGTGGTTTTGGAGCCTGACCCCAGGAACCGAGGTTACGGGATAGATGGTCTTGAGAAGCCTGAATTCCAGTGTTCGTGTGAGGGCTAGATCTGGTCATGCCTAGCTTCATTCCTGATTGTTCTGAAGCTTCATTCCTGATTGTTCTGAAGCCCGGTGATCCTTCCTTGTGTTATGTTCTAGATTTGTGTTGGCTTGATTCCATAAGAAAACTTCATTTCTTTGTAATGCTTAGTTGCTTAAGTGGTTCGTGATGATAAGAGATTCAAGGAAGAAAAGCAACTTCCCACGATGCAAAGTTCGTCTTCAAGAGGATTGGTACTATTCTTGGATGCTAAGGTATCGATATCCTTCTTCCTCTTGCAAGGCGTAGGTGCACACACACACAATTTATTCATATGTTTCCCTGCTTTGTTGTGCATCATTATATGCTCACACACACACAATTTCCTTCATATGTGTCCCTGCTTAGTTGTGCATCATTATATTCGCACACATACTTCATATATTTGTGTCCCTGCATCGTAGCGTATCATTTGGTATAACATATTCACACACTTGAAGTTGAATGCTCATGCATTTGGTATGAAAGTAACATGTTTTGGAAAATGCATGATTGGAGACTATCTCTATGTAGTTTGCATTCTTGTGTGAAATGTGTTTGTTTGTTTATATGTTTGTATAACGTGGATATTGAACTTGATTTTAGCCTTATATTGTTCATGATAGAGTTACGGTCATTTCGGTTACACATACTATTGATTTCGAGTTCTAAGTCAAAAGATACTACACTTTCAACTCATGTTGCATACATTATCTTCATCTTCATATATTGAGTCGAATTATTATTTTATGAGTTGAGTATCTTACATTTACATGTCCATTAGGGAGTCCCGGTTCGTAATCTTCAAACGGATTCAAATTCGGAGTTCGGAGGCCAAAGAACGGTTGAAGAACAAGAGAGGAGCGCAAGGGGTAAGGTGCGATGGCTCAAGCCATCACCATACACCATCCCGAGATGGCATGTGGCCATCTCGGCCCCATATGTGTTCTGCCTCGAGATACCCACGCGCCATCTCGGGGGGGCACTAAAGAAAGAAGGGAAAAATGGTCATTTGGTCATTCTCTCTTTAAAACCTCTCATTCCCTCTCATTCTTTACAAGTTGAGAAAATTGAAATTGAAGAACAAGTGCAGAAATTTTCTCTCAACATTTTTTATTTTTGTTTTTGTGATAACTTCTTCATTTCTACTCCGAATCACTTGATTCAAAAACCGATTTCGAGTGTCTTGAAGATTTATACAAACCCCAAGAATTTCAAGAACCAAAGGATGTCTATATAATTCATTGTGATCTGATCTTCAGTTCGTGGTTTGCATCCTTGTTGGTAAAATCATCTTCTTCTTAGTTTTCTTCTTAGATCTTCTTCTTGATTGATGCTATTTGATTAAGAAGCATGACTAGGATGATTTTGATATCATTTTGTGGTTTGTTGATTTGATTTTCAAGTTTAGCTAGATTTGTGATATATTGAATGATTTGAGCTAAACTTGATAAACATGAAATTGTTTCTAGAAATCTTTTGTTCTTGTGCTTGATTGATTATTTCTAGATCTGATTTCAGTTTCTAAGAACTAGGTTGTGTTTCAATTGGTATCTATATCTTTATATCTATGTTCTTAGTTGATAACATGCTTAGGTTGTCTAGATATATTTGTGATTGTTCTTTGAAAGCATAATATAGCTATCTAGTTGCATGTCCATAGAATTTGTTGATCATCATTTTCTATGTTGAGTACTTGTTTGCGTTTTGCATTCATGATCACTTAGATGCCTTGTGAAGAGGTATAAAGTCTCATATCTTAGAGTGATTCTTTGATTTGGGCAATTGTAAGTCTTAGCTAGAGTCGGGAGGGACTTGGATAGCTAAGCAAGTGGAAGTCTCAACAAGAGGTGTGAGACCTCGGATTGTTGAGCAAGAAAGTCTTGACTAGAGTCAGGAGGACTCGGATAGTTGAGCAAGAAGTCTTGCCTAGGGTCGGGAGGATCCAGATAGGTGAGCAAGGAATCTTCCTAGAGATAGGGGGTCTTGGATAGGAAGTCGGCTTAGTAGATCACTAGGTTCAAGAATAGAATGAGAGTGATAGCTTGTAGAGCATGTGTGATTGCTTGAGTGTGTAACTCTATTTGAAATAGTGGATTTGCTTTTACCGGTGGTTGTGGTATCAACCCGTGGATGTTTCCTCTTCAGAGGTTTACCACGTAAATATTGTGTGTCATTGCTTGCAATTTTCATTAAGCATTGTTAGAATTGCATTGTTTTTAAAAGAAGATAAAAATTGGAGCATATACCTATTCACCCCCCCCCCCCCCTCTTTAGGTATATTCACACTATAAAGATAAAGGGGATTTCAATTGGTATCAGAGCCGGTGTCTGGACGAACTTAGATAGATCTTCTTTGTAGTGTTTGTTATCTTCGTTTGTTTCATCATGATTAAAGAAATGTATTCTTTTATGGCTTCTTTTGTTAAAGGTGATTCTATTGACTTAGATGATCAAAAGATTAAAGATCTTATTCAAGAAAATGAAAGGATCTCTAAGATCAATAAGTCTCTCACTAAGAAGTTAGAAAATCATGATTGTAGCTCAAAATGTTTTTTGATCTTAATGACAAAGTTCTTAATCTTGAGAAAAATTTGATTGATAACAATGATAGATTAAGTAGTTTGAAGCATGAAATTGAGCAAAAAGATGAATCTCTTGATCGTGCTAGGAGAATTGAAAATGTGTTTAGAGCAAAACTTCATGAGCATGAGAATCAAGAGAAAGTGCATAATGACAAACTTAATGAGGCTAAAGAGATGATTAACAAGATGTTATCTAGCTCTAACAAAGTGAATGCTCTCATTAAGGTTGGAAAGCCTTCAAGCGACAAAAGAGGTTTAAGATATGTTAATGAAAAATCAACTCATTCATCTAACGAATCTACTTTTGTCAAAGCTTGTAGCAATTTAAATGTAGGTACACTCTCTAATGGTAAAGCCATGAATGCTACCGGAGGTGCCTCAACATCAACAATGAAGGTCAAGGAAAAGACTCAACAATGCCAAAGACAAGCTACATCATCATCAAATGCAAAAGGCAAGACATCTAGTGTTGCACGCCAAAGAGGTAAAAATGTGAGAAGGAAAAATGAGTTGAATGCTCAAGCAAATGGTAAACTTCTCAAATTCATACCTATTTGTCATTATTGTAACATGGTAGGACACTTAAGACCTAAATGTTATGAATACATTCGTAAATGTAGAATTGCCAATGATTTGCATGATATGTCTTTGAATGGTTCTAGGCAATCATCCATGTATGGATCTTGAATTAGACCTAAGAAGACCTTGGAAAAGCATGTTGAGAATAAATGTGTTGATGATTTGTGTAGACGGGAAATTTGCTAGAGATGAGAAACTCCTGTTAACACCCTTGAGACCACTACCATGAAAGTGGTGGCTGGGGTCGGTACCGTTGGTTCCCGACATGTTTAAGAGGTAAATGAGAGGTTGAACAGTAAATGGGAGCTTTATTATTGATATCTTGCTTTAAAATACAAATCGTTCTCTCGTATGCTCACAGTCTCTCGAAAGTGTAGGGTGGTGGCAACTCGGTACCTGTTGAATAGTGGAAAAATGAAGGTAGCCGTGTTCTGAATCCAGAATTTAGGATTTTCCCCCTTCTTTCTATCTTTTATATATGTATGTTGTTATATTTTTGAATATGTCGTTCTTCTATATCTCATCGTCCTATTTTTGTCTATCTCTCTCCCCATTACCATGCTTGGCCTCACATATATATATCGCCCAAGTAGGTTTTAACCCTCAAATACTTTTTTGTGATCTCATGAATCTGTTCCCTCCTTATCGGGCGGGATTCGCCATTTGAATTGTAATTGTTACTGGATTCGATGATATCGTTGACAGAGATAAGTTTGTTCCCTTATTTGAGTCAAACTCTTAACGATCCTGTGTGCACTCGTGCCATGAATCTTCATGGAGGTCACCTTACCAGCTGCATGTTGCCCATAGAGCGAGGTAGATCCCTGCTCTGGCTCTGTTCTTAGAAGCTTAAGATGGATCTTTCCTAACCCTTGAGGCTTGGGGTGCTCTTATAAACCTTCCTGGAGGTAGCTGGGGTAATGTAGATTTAGGCGGGATTCTTCCTTTGTGTCCAGCAAGGACAGCTGGCTTCTTTTGAATATCTCTTAAGCCTGGAGACTTCCCCTGGAATTCACGGGGTGATTGTGGAGCTCGACCTCAGAGCCAAGGTTCCCCAATAGATGGTCTGGAGAAGCCCGAGTTCCAGTACCCTCGTAGGGGCTCATCTAGGTCGCTTCTGGTTTATTTTCTGGTAGTTTTGAAAATGAGCCGGCCTTTCCAGCTCCTATGGGATGGCTTTACGATCTTTCCAGGCTTCATGATTGTTGATTATGGGTGGAAAGTTTCTCTTTGACCCCTGGCCAAATTTCACTATTAACAGAAGTCCCCTCTGACTTGAACATCGGTTGTAGAATTGGGTTTGGAGTCAGATTCTTTGTTTAATTGAGAAAATTTTCCGCCATAAAGATAATTAATTAGGGTAAAATTTTGTCATTAATTACCCAATATTTGAATTTGAAACTGAGTTTTATTAAAAAAAAAACAGCTGCAATACGGCTCCAGGTGATCTTGAAGAGGATATCGCCAATAATCCTCTATTTAAGCCCGACCTGACTGTCACTTTCTTCATACTTCCTCAAATCTCAAAATTTTCAAATTTCTTCTTCCCTGTTTTCTCTACCAAATTCCCTGCTTGCCTCCGCTTACTTCCAAGTCTTCCTTACCCATCAATGTCGACTTCCACAGATAGTGTTGATGCCTTGGTTGAGGGCTCCGGAGGCCCTAACCTAGCTCATCGCAAGTGGGTGTGAGGGATTTTAAGCGATGAGGGCTCCAGAAGCCCTAACCTAGCGCCATCATTCTAATAGAAACGTCTCTATCGGCTCTGACTTTTCGAACTAGCCTGACAATCCTCTGAACCTAGTCGACGAAGACTTTAATATCGGGGAGAAAGTTGATGCGGTCGGGAGGGCTCAAGTCACTGTGGCGGAGCTTTCTTCAGTGGTTCCTCTTCCTTTCGAACGTCATCCCCGACTCTACTGTCCAACCTCAGTCAATCAGCCGTCTACGGGACAAGTATGGTATTCCTAACACTGTTTCTCTAACTCTCCCCCACCATAATTACGATGTTTTTAGCCTGCCTAAAGACATGCTCCCTATCCACGTCGCAGATTTTGAGAGCGGGGTGAGACTCCCACGTCACCCCACCCTTCGGCGGGCTCTTAATGCCCTTTAGCTGGCTCTCAATACCCTTCAGCTGGCTCCACTTCAATTGACGTCTGGCTTCTTAAGGCATCTAGTCTACTTCCTTGTATTGTGGAGGGAGCAATGCGAGCTAAGCAACATAACCAGAGACCTCGAGGCTGAGGAGCTCGCCTTCCTTTTCCAAATAGGTAGCCTTGTTGGGGTTCCACGAGGCCAATTCTATGCCAAGGCTAAGAATAGGCTAAACTTTATCATCCTCGGGGCTTTAAAAAAGGACCCTGCTTGGAAAGAGGAATGGGTACTGGCGGGGTGAGACTATGGGAGCTCCGTCTTCATCGACGGGCATGAGCTCGAGGTTCCCACCGTCTTTAGTGACAAACCCACATGGGGTCGGGATTCCTTGCCCTAAGTCTGAAGACGTACTGATGACCATCCTGGCTCAGAACTACTTGAATCTAATGTTTCCAACCGCCGAACCCTTCGGTCCCCGTAGAGTAAACAGATACCTGCGGATATCCGATGCTACCCCTCGTAAGTATCTCGATCTATCTTGTTTTTTTTTCTTTTTTTTATGGTTCAGTTCTGATGATCTTGATTCCTCTCTCTAACAGTATTTGTTGTTGCTCCAGCTTCTCGCAAAGTCCGGCGAGCTAGGATCCCTCATCCTCTTTCCAGATCGTCCCCGGGAGCTCTCTTGGATGTTCCTTTAAAGAGGGGGTCAACCACTAAGGTAGTTGCCCCGTTCGTTCCTTCCCCCCTCCTTCCCAGGTGAAATCCAAGATGGCTTTTCTTGTATCTCGGGCTGCGAAGGCTCTAAACCGAGGAGATTCTGCCTCTCAAGTCGACAATAAATCCATTCCTACCCCTTACCAGTAATCTCTGCTTCAGCCGATGCTCCCCAAGTCACATCATCCCTCTCTGATGATCCGGTCGCTCCTTCTCGATTATACCAGCAATCGAGCTCGGCGGGTCAGGACGAGGTCCTGAAGCAATTTTTCGCATCCTGTCCAGGCAGCGAGCTTTCTAGGATGACCGCGATGCCCGTGGACATCATGATTACCAAAGGGTCCGCCCTTCTAGCAGAGGTAACCGTCGCTTTCCCTTCTTCATTCAGTATTTTGATTTGTCATTTTCTAACATGATTTTTCTTTGTAGGCTTTCAAGTTTCAGGTGGCCATGGGGCATCAAGTAGCCTTCCTTCGTGATCGGGCAGCCGAGGCTGAGTCTGAAGCTTAGCGAGCTATAGGGTTGCTTGCACGGGCTCAGACCTTGGTCTAGAAAATGACCTCCAGTCAAAAAGGAATGGAGACGTAGCTAGCTGAACTTCAATGCGACCGTGAGAGGTTAAAGCGGGATTTTGATCAGGAGACTCTCCGGTCGAGGCGGCAGGCTAGCCAGCGGGATGAGTGAAGGGGAGAGGCGAAGGCCCTGGATGTTGAGAACCAAACCTTGTAGGCTCAAATTACCCAGCTCTAGGCCGAGGTGGAAGCCTCTTTTAACGAGGGGTACTTCTATGCCCCTTATCAGGTTGATGAGGCACTTTCTCCCCCATTCGATCTCTCTAGCATCGCTGGCTAGGATAGAGAAGAGGTCATGTCACGGGCTGCAGAGATGTCTCACCCCAAAACTGATGGAGCTGGTCCTTCTAGGGAGCTGGGAAGCTGTTAGAGGTGCCAGATCTACCTCCTTCTGTTCCAGTCTTTCCAGTATCTGGTCTCGGTGAATCCTCGAAGGGGGTTCACAACGAGAAGCTAGAATGAGGCCTTGCTGATGCCCAAGATCCCCCCGCAGTGCTCTCAGGAGTGGAGTCAACAGAATGTGGGAACGTGTCTGAGTCGGTGGCCAGCCTTCCTAATGCAGATATACCGCCTGAAGTTATGGCGGTGATCAATGAAATCATAGAGAAGGATCATGTTGACCCCGAGGCAGCTGAGGCTGATCCCCAGGAGGAGGAGGTGGCGGAGGCTGTAGATGCAGCTGACCAGGATGAGCTACGACCAGAAAGTGGAGCAGAGGACGAGGTTCATTCTGTAGAGGAGGAGGCTGGAGGTCATCAGGAATATGAAGAAGCTTGAGTTCTCTCCCATGTAATCTATTTTAAATGCCCAGAAAATTGGGTGGGCATCCCATCTTCAACTGTGTTTGCCATTTTATTATTGCTTTTGTAGCCCGAAATCAATGATTGGGCCCCTTTTGCTTATTGTAGCCTTGTTAGGGGATAGGCTCCCTTACTTGATAATAAAATTTTAATCTCAGATCTAACTCTGGCTTGCATGTACTTGCTTGATCGTCCAGCTTTTATATCGAAACGAGCTATCTTTGGGGGGGAAATAAGATAAGAAAAAAGGCTGTTAGCATTGAGACCCCATACTAATGAAACACCTAACTCAACTTCTTCAGCTGACAGTCCCCTTGTTTCATTATGGGTCTGCTGTAGCAAGTAACCCCGTATCAAGGAGAGCTAGTAACCTGAACTTACTGGCATATTTAGAATTTAAGGAAGTCGGGCTTTCTATCTTTGAGTCCCTTTAGGGGGCTGTAAACCCGAGTGAGGTATTTAGTGAAGGATTTATCCCTTAAGCTCGAATCTTTATTAAGGGTGGTTATCCGAGCAGGGAGTCATAAGGGCTATCTAGCTATTTCCTGGTCTTGAGATCTGGATGGCAACTATGCCCTTACACTCAGATCCTTCTTGGGGGTGGTAGCCCGACCAAGGCATCAGGAGAGCTATCTAGCTATTTCCTGGTCTCGAGATCTGGATGGCAATTATGCTCTTACACTCAAACCCATCATGGGTGTGGTAGCTTGACCAAGGCATCATGAGGGCTATCTAGCTATTTCCTGGTCTTGAGATCTGGATGGCAACTATGCTTTTACACTCAGACCCTTCTTGGAGGTGGTAGCCCGACCAAGGCATCAGGATGGCTGTCTAGCCATTTCCTGGTCTCGAGATCTGAATGGCAACAATGCTCTTATACTCAGACCCTTCTTGGTAGGGGGTAGTGCCCGGTCGAGGCATCAGGAGTAGTGAGGGGGCTTTCCCGGCTTACCCTGGTCTTGAAGCGATAATGTCGAAACTTTCCATGTATACCCAAATCATTGTAGGACATAGTTGAAGAAGGAGTAAACAAGAAAAAGCCAGCTTTATTGATATGGAAGATAGTGTACACTACTGTCAGAAGAAAAATTAAAATAAGCTAGTCGAAAGTCGCCTGCTCATGAGTCCCTTGTTCAAGGGTTGAATTTCCTTAGGTGATCTGCATTCCAAGTATGGTCGATGAGTCGGCCATCCATATCCTCGAGCTTGTACGCCTCATTACGGATCACCATCTTTATTAGATACGGTCCTTCCCAGTTGAGTCCTAGGACCCCGTCTGATCTCTTCCTGGTGTTCAACATTACTTTCCTGAGGACTGAGTCCCCTTCTTTGAAGCTTCGGGCTTTAACCCTCCTGTTGAAGTACCTGGCAATTCTGCTTTGGTAGATCGCTACCTTCTCAGCTATTCGATATTCCTTCTCCTCTAGGAGGTCCAAGCTAGCTCGGAGCTTGCTTTTATTGCTCCCCGGTTCAAATCGTTGGACTCTAAAAGAATTCAACTTATTATCTATAGGTAGGACCGCTTCAACCCCGAAGGGCAGCGAGTAAGGTGTTTCCTCGGTAGTTGTTCTCCTTGTTGTGCGATGAGACCAAAGGACATCGGGAAGCTCTTCTATCCATCTGCCTTTCTTCTGCTGTAGCTTTTTATTCAACAACTTTTTAATAGTTTTGTTCGTGGATTCCACCAAACCATTGGTCTGAGGATGAGCTACCGAAGCAAAACAAAGGTCGATTCCCAAGCCTTCCCAGAAATCTCTGAATCAGCCATTATCGAACTGTTTTCTGAGGTCGGTTATGATGACAAGGGGGTTCCAAACCTATAAACTACATTGGTCTTGATGAACCTTGTCATGTTCTCTTCTGATATCTGGGAGAACGCTCCTGCTTCAACCCACATTGTGAAATAGTCAATTGCCACGATAGCGTGCTTGGCTTGTCCCGGAGCTGTAGGAAGCGGTCCAATCAAATCGAATCCCCACATAGCAAAGGGGTATGGAGAGCTAAAGGATGACAAGCGCTCTGGAGGAAGGTGACTCAAGTTGGCGGCCTTCTTGCATTCCTCGCAGGTTTGCACTAAGTTCCTAGCATCTTGATGGATGGTCGGCCAATAATACCCCATACGGAGAACCTGATATGCCAAGGCTTCTCCACCAATATGGTTCCCGCATTCCCCGGAATGAACCTCTCTCAAAGCCCACTTGGCATCTTCAGGATTTAGACAATGGAGCAAGGGAAGGGATTTCCCCCTTCGGTATAAAGTCCCATCCATTATACAATACCAGACCGAGAGCCTTTTAACCCTACTAGCTTGGTCAGGCTCCCCGGGGAGTTTCCCGTCCTATAGATATTCTGCTATTGCATCCATCCAGAAAGGTTGTCGGTCCAGGGTATAAGCTTCCTTACCTGTCATAATGCTAGGTAGGGGGATTACTTGAAGAGAGACTCTGTGGGGTAGGGTCTGGCCACCATAGGCAGCTATCCTAGTTAACAAGTAAGCCCGATGATTTAACTGTCAAGGTATCTGCTCGATTCTGAATAACTTAAATCTGGTCTTGAATGTTTGCACCAATTTCAGGTAAGCTATCATGTTATCCCCTTTAGCCTAATAATCTCTGAAAACTTGGTTGACCACGAGTGAAGAGTCACTCTTGCTATTCAGGCAATCAACCCCGAGCTCTATGGCAACTTTTATCCCAGCTAGCAGGGCTTCATATTCTGCTTCACTGTTCCTGGCTTTAAATTCGAACCTGAAACAATGGCAGCAATTAATTCCTTCTGGGTCGATGAGGACTAAGCCGGCTCCTCCCACAGACTGCCCGAAAGCTCCGTCAGTGTAGAGAGTCCATGACTCACAGCCCTTCGGCCAATTGTTAGATTCTGAAGTCCTCTCAAGGGTGGCATCTGTTACCGCGGGGGTTGCCTGATCTGAAGGTACTAAAAGCTCGGCTACAAAGTCTTCTAGTGCCTGAGTTTTTATCGCGGCCCTAGAATTATAATTTAAATCATACTGGGTAAGCTCTAGGGCCTATAGAACCAGCCTTCCAGAAACATCCAGCCTTTGCAAGAACTGGAGGAGAGGTTAGTCCGTCACCACTGCTGTTGAATGAGCATGGAAGTTAGGACGGAGTTTCCTTACCGAGGTCACCAAGGCATAAGCGAGCTTCTCCAGCAGAGTATAGTTATTTTTGGGCTTGGTTTGAGCGTGACTCACATAGTAGATAGGTCGCTGGATCTTATCCCCGTATTCTTTGACCAAGACACCTCTCACAGCTATTTCTGAAACGGTCAAGTATAATTAGAGCTCTTCTCTAGGATTTGGCTTGACCAGCAGTAGAGGGCTTGTTAGGTATCTTTTCAAAGCTTGGAAAGCCTGTTCTCTCTCTTGATCCCACTTCATGTTTCTTCCCTGCTTGATAGCTTTGAAGAATGGTAGGCATTTATCGGTAGACCGGGAGATGAACCTGTTGAGCGCTGCTACCTGTCTGGTCAAGGGTTGAACCTGTTTAAAAGATGTGGGGGATTCTAGATCCAGGATAGCCATGATTTTTTCCGGGTTAGCCTCTATGCCTCTCTCATGGACCATGAAGCCCAGAAACTTCCCTGCAGTTACCCCAAAGGCGTATTTGGAAAGGTTCAACCTTATCTGATTTTCCCTTAGGATCATGAATGTTCTTTAAAGGTCGTCTAGGTGGCCTTCCGAGGTTGAAGATTTAGAGATCATGTTGTCGATGTACATCTCCATCGACTTTCTAATTTCGGGCATGAACAAACCGTTAACTAACCGCTGGTAAGTAGCTCCAGCGTTTTTGAGTCCGAAGGGCATCACCTTATAGCAGTACAAGCCTTGTACGGTGATGAAGCTAGTCTTTTCTTGTTCCGCGGGATGCGTCATAATCTGATTGTAGCCGGAAAACGCGTCCATGAAGCTCAGGAGCTTGTTCCCGGAGGTGCAATCGACCAACTGATCAATTTTTTGGCAGAGGAAAACTGTCCTTCAAGCATGCCCGATTGAGGTTGGCGTAGTCCACGAACATGCGCCACTTCCATTCGGGATAGCGGGCCTCTCGAATGAAGCCTGTCTGGGTGAGTTTACCCACCTCTTCTTGAACCGCCACATTTCTTTTTAGTGTTAAAGTGGCACCTTTTCTGTTTGACGAGCTTGAAGGTCGGATCCACCGCCATTCGATGTGTAGAAAATGTCATCGGGATCCCTGGCATCTCCGTATGACTCTTGGCGAAAATGTATTTGAACTTCATATGGAGCCTAATCAAGCCCTCTTTCATTCCTGGCTCAAGGGTAGCTCCGATCTTGATAACCTTCGAGGGATCGCTTAGTCGAACAGGAATTTCCTCTAACTTATTGACCGGATGGTAGCTGGCCCATTCCCTTCTCTGTTCTTCTATATTGGGCACCACAAGGCCTTCTTCCGGACAATCGGTGGAACCCGCATCTTCCAGGTTTAGTGTTGGAGTTATCTCACCTTGGATAGTCGTCACCTTGTTTAGCTAGAGCTGCTGGGTTAGCTGACACTGCGTAGCATTTCCTAGCTGCTTGCTGACCACCCCGAACTTCCCCCACCTTGTCTTCTACCGGGAACTTTAGGACATTTTGGTTAATAGAGAGGACCCCTTTCAAGGATGACAGGAATGGCCTTCCTAATATTACATTGTAGGCCGATAGGGTATCCACTACCACGAAGTCGGTCAAGATGTTTTGCTGGAAAGGTGTGGCTCAGATGATCACTGGTAGGATTTTTGATCCTTCGGGTGTGATGGAGTTCCCAGTAAACCCATATAATTAGAGGTGGGAGTTGATTGGACGGGTTCAATTTTTCATAGAACCGATAAAACACCGATAAAATCCGGTTTTTAAAAAAGTGAACCGATCCAATCAAATTGACATTTACCAACCGATAAAAAACCAACCGAATTGGACCGGTTCGGTTTGGTTCGGTTTTTTTTGGTTTAAGACATGATGGGTCAAAATTCTAAATTTCATTTATTACATATTTAGTTCATTTTTTTAAAACTATTGGGCCAAATTTATTTACATCACAATAAAAACATATTTAAAAACTACAAAATCCAATACAAAATAGTAAACATATTTCAAAATACATGTCAGCCAAATTTTTTGTTGATAGCTAATACAATAGTCAATACCAAACAAAGTCAAATTACATTTTAAATTCCAATAAAATATACCTAATAATTGAAGAGTGAAGAGTGGAAGTTAGAATTAGTTTTTTTTTAATTTATAGTCGAGCACCGGTTCGGTTATCCAGTTTTTGGAACTAAACCGGACAAAAACTGATCCAATCAGTTTTTTTAAAATTAGAACCGAACCGAACCGATCACCCAATTAAAACTGGTAAAAAACCAATTGGACTGGTTTGATCCACTGATTCGGTTTGATTCATTGGTTTTTTGCCACCCCTAAATATAATAGAGTAGTACAACTGTTGTAGCACCATTACTTCAAGTTTAGTTTTTCCAAAGTGTCTTTCAATAAAACGTCGACGCTGTTACCTATGTCGACAAGCATGCGGTGCACCATGAAGTTGGCAATTTATACTGTGATGACCATGGTGTCATCATGTGGCTGCACGGTGTTATAGACATCTGTTTCAGTGAAGATGATCTGTGACAGCTGGGAGGGGTTGGTCGGTCTCTGGTCGACCTTAAAGATATCTCGCATCTCGTCCGTACGAGGGACCTTCTTCGTATGGCTTTTCCTGGAATTATTAAAGGTGCCAGCCAGAGTGGGACCCCTGCTGATAGTATGTATTACCTAAATCTGTTGCATCAGGTTCGCCTATTCTCCCTTCCTTTTCTCAGCATGTTCTCGAATCTCGGCTTGCACCTCCCTTTAAGTCTGAATGTTCTCCCTGACTTGTTGTAAGAACTCTATCAAGCATCCTACCCTTATCAAAGCCTCAATTGGTTCTACAGGTTGTAGTATTCTGAAGTGTTGTGCTCTACGTCCTCGTGAAAGTCGCAGTATTTATAACCATTTCTTTTATCGACCAGGGATTTCATAGGAGCGGGCTTCTGTAACAAACCCTTGTCCCGAATGGTGAGGTAGACTATTTCTCGGGATGCATTTAAGGGAGTGTAATGGTCATACCCCCTCTCATCGCGGGCTATCGAGGCTACTGTCCTGGGAAGTGGTAAAACTTGAGGAGGAGCTCGTCTATCGGGATACCTTTCCAATCTGGGCTAAAGAAGGGGGAAGCCGTATGTTGATTTGTTAGGGGGTTTGTTTTGGATTTTCTGAGCTTGCTCGGGTCTGAGAGCTTCTTTCTTTTGTCGTTTTACAGCTCTCATGTCGTAATGTTCCATCTTGACCTTGAGCTGCTCGTCGACCTCAATCTATTCCAAAGCCCGATCATAGGCTTGGTGGTAAGTTTCTGGAGGTCTCTTAGTGAAAAACCGGAAAAGCTTTCCTGCCCACTGGTTCCTTCTGAAGTTGGCGAGTGTTTCTTTCTCGGTGAAGACCCCCATCTGGATGAATTCCTTATAAAAATGCTCGACATAAGCCGGGAGGGTTTCCCCTCTCTCCTGGATCACGTATTGTAGGTGGATCGGATCCTTCAGTTAGGGCTTAACTCCCTGGAATTGTGAACAGAAATTGGTTGATGACTTGGTGAAGGAATCTACGCTCCCAGCGGGTTGTTTCTTAAACCAGGTCTTAGCATAATCCGTGAGTGTAGTGGGAAACATTCGACACATAGCGGCTCTGGTTATGTTCTGGACTTCCATCTGTTGAACGAAGCTCTCTAAGTGGCTCAAAGAATATTCAGTCCCAGAGAACCTTTTAGTTGGCATTTTGAACTTAGGCGGGAGCTCTGCCTCCCGGATCCTTCTGGTGAAGGGAGCATTCATTTCACTTAGAGGATCTTTCTTGTCCTCATTGTACTTCCTCTTCTTCATCAATTGGACCTCTTTCTGTAGCTCTGCCAACTGGTCCCTTAGTCGCTTGCTTTCAGATTTCCTTGAGTCGATCTCGGATTCCTCACTATCAGATCCCTCTGATGAACTGGTGATCATTACCCAGTTCCTTCTTCGAAGGGGGCTCGCTCGGGGGCTTTGCTAACTTTCTTCTTTTCTACCCTGAGCTTCTCTCATTGTCGTTGTTGGGTGGAGGAGCTCTTCTAGTCCCCGGGGAAGGACATCTGCCCAGATCTGACTTGTCTTGGTTGGTAGCTTTGCAGCGCTTCGGGAACATGGGGCATGGGCCCTAGCCTATCCCGGATCGAAGTGTGGAGCCCCGTTCTGTAACGAGTTGATTCCCGAGGGGCAGGTCCTAGGAGATCAAAGGAGGGTTGCCTAGCCCCAGGCCTGCTTGACTCCCCCTGATTACAGAGACCCCGTTTGTTGGATAGCGATACCCTGAGTGAGTAGTCAAAGGTGAACGTTCTCTACAAAGGCCGCCGCTTGTTGGTTAAGCTCGACCTGGCTTCCCAGACGGGGATCCAGAGCCGGTACAAAAGCTGGCTGGGTGGGAATCTGGCTATGAAGCCTGGATTTTCTCCCTTTCCTTAGGACCTTTCGTGTCGATGTAGCAGAAGGTTATCCTGGGGTGCCCTAATGCCCTTGTGAGGAGCGGAGCCTCATGATGACTTTGAAATAACAAACTTTTTTAATGTAAAAAGATGGTGGTTTGAGAGGTTTCCCACAGACGGCGCCAGAAAGTGTTGATGGGAAATTTGCTCGAGATGAGAAACTCATGTTAACACCCTCGAGACCACTACCACGAAAGTGGTGGCCAGGGTCGGTACCGTTGGTTCCCGACCTATTTAATAGGTAGACGAGAGGCTAAATAGTAAATGGGAGTGTTATTATTGATATTTTGCTTTAAAGTACAAATCGTTCTCCCGTATGCTCACAGTCTCTCAGAGGTGTAGAGTGGTGGCAACTCAGTGCCTGTTGAATAGTGGAAAAATGAAGGTAGCCGTGTTCTGAATCCAAAATTTAGGCTTTTCCCCCTTCTTTCTATCTTTTATATATGTATGTTGTTATATTTTTGTATCTGTCGTTCTTCTATATCTCATCGCCCTATATTTGTCTATCTCTCTCCCCGTTACCATGCTTGGCCTCACATATATATATCGCCCAAGTAGGTTTTAGTCCGCAAATACTTTTTTATTATCCCATAAATCCGTTCCCTCCTTATCGGGCGGGATTCGCCATTTGAATTTGAATTGTTACTGGATTCGATGATATTGATGACAGAGATAAGTTTGTTCCCTTATTTGAGTCAAACTCTTAACGTGCATGTAAATGTTACGTGGAGACGATCCTGTGTTCACTCTTGCCATGAATCTTCATGGAGGTCACCCTGTCAGCTGCCTGTTGCTCGTAGAGCGAGGTAGATCCCTGCTCTGGCTCTGTTCTTAGAAGCTTAAGATGGATCTTCCCTAACCCTTAGGGGCTTGAGGTGCTCTTGAAGACCTTCATGGGAGGTAGTTGGGGTAATGTAGATTTAGGCATGATTCTTCCTTTATGTCAATCAAGGTCATCATGCTTCTGAAGAGGTTGGCGGGCTTCTGAAGAGGTTTGCGGGCTTCTTTTTAATATCTCTTGAACCTAAAGACTTCCCCTGACATTCACGGGGCGGTTGTGGAGCTCGACCACAGAGCCGAGGTTCCCCGATAGATGGCCTGGAGATGCCTGGGTTCCAGTACTCTCATGGGGGCTCGTCATGGTCACATCTAGTTTGTTTTCTAATAGTTTTAAAGTCGAGTTGGCCTTCCTAGCTCCTACGGGGTGGCTTTACGGTCTTTTCAGGCTTCATGATTGTTGATTATATTTGAAAAATTTCGCTTTGACCCCTGGCCAAATTTCACTATTAACAATTTGTTTGTTAAATCTTGTGTTGTGCCTCGTTCTACTATGCATAAGAAAGTTGATAATGCTTTGTTTGATTTGTTTGAAAATGTGACTAATGGAGTCAATGTGCCTAAAAACAAGTCAAAGCATGTTAATAAAAGTAGGAATGAGAAACTTGTCAAGAAAGTTTGGGTTAAGAAAAACACAACACAATGTTTGGTTGCACAATATGCCTTAAGAGCTAATTCATCATATTGTCGGTATTTAGATAGCGGTTGCTCTAGGAATATGACCGGTAACAAGGAATTCTTTAAGAATCTTGTTATGATTTGTTAATAGTGAAATTTGGCCAAGGGTCAAAGAGAAATTTTCCACATTCCCGCTACAAGTCGAAACCCATAATCGACAATCATGAATCCCGGAAAGACCATAAAGCCACCCCGCAGAAGTAGGGAAGGCCAGCTCTACTTTAAAACTACCAGAAAACAAACCAGACGCGGCCAGGACGAGCCCCCACAAAAATACTGGAACCCAGGCATCTCCAGGCAATCAATCAGGGAACCTCGCCTATGAGGTCGAGCTCCTCAACCGCCCCGTGAATGCCAGGGAAAGTCTCCAAGCTCAAGAGAGAATCGAGAGAAGCCCGCCAACCTCTCCAGAAGCCCGCTGTCCTTGCTGGACATAAAGGAAGAATCATGCCTAAATCAACACTACCCCGGCTACCTCCTAGGAATGTCTACAAAGAGCACCTCAAGCCCACAAGGGTTAGGAAAAATCCATCTCAAGTTTTCTAAGAACAAAGTCGGAGTAGGGATTCACCTCGCTCTACGGGGAAACAGGCATCTGGCTGGGTGACCTCCATGAAAAACCATGCCGCGATAACATACACGATCATTTCTAGAAGATAACCATCATTAATCCCGTATACGTGTGTGCCAAGAGTTTAATTCCAAAAAGGAAACAAACTCATTCACATTAAATTGTTTCCGATATTTATTCAGGGTCAACCACTTTTAAATGTAAGATCCCGTTCGATAAGGAGGAAACGGAGTAAAAGAATGGTGGCGGGATATCAGCAAATTTAATCCAACCTAGACCACATATAAATATAGCCAAGCACGATAGCCAGAAGTAGACAGGAAAAGATATACAGGATCAGAGAGAACAAAGAACAGAGAACAGAGAGAAGAGAGAAAGAAAAGAAGAGGGGAATGCCTAAATTCTGTATTCATAACACGGCCACCTTCGTTTCCACTATTCGACAGGCACAGAGTTGCGACCACCCTACATCTTAAAGAGACTGCAAGCATATAAGAGAGTGATCTGTATTTTGAAGCAATATATCAATAATAAAAGCTCTCATTTACTGTTATTACGATCCAACCTCTCATCTATCTTTTAACAGGTCGGGGACCAACGCTACCGACCCCGGCCACCGCTTGTGTTGTAGTGGTCTCGAGGGTGTTGGCAGGAATTTCTCATCCCGAGCAAATTTCTCGTCAACACTTTTTGGAATCTGTCGGTGGGAAACCTCTCACACCACCATCTTTTTACATTCAAAAAGTTTGTTATTTCATAATAATCATGAGGCTCCGCTCCTCACAAGGGCAGCAGGGCACATCGGGACAGCCTTCTGTTACATCGACGCGAAAGGTCCCTAGGAAAGGGAGAAAATCCTGGCTTCATAGCCAGGTTCCCACCTGGCAAGCCACTGTGCGGGCTCTGGATCCCCCTCTGGGAAGTCAGGTCGAGTTTGACAAACAAGCAGCAGCCTTCGTAGAAAACGTCTGCGACTACTCGTTAAGGGTATCGCTATCCAACTGCAATCAAAGGGAGTCAAACAGGCCTGGGGTTAGGCAGCCCGCCTTGGATCTCCTAGGACCTGCCCCTCGCGGGGCTCCCAACCTCAATCGGGGAGAGGCTAGGGCCCATGCCCTACATTCCAGAAGCGCTGCCACGCTACCAACCAAGGCAAGTCAAATTTGCGGCAGATGTCCATCCCCAGGAACGGGGAGAGCTACTCCATCCAACGACTTTAAGGAGACAAGCCCGAGGTAGAGAAGACGGAAGTCAGTAAAGCCCCCGAACAGACCTCCTCCGAAGAAGGAATAGGGTTGAGGTCACCAGTTCGAGATCAACTCAAGGAAATCCGAAAGCAAGCGTCTACGGGACCAGTTGGCAGAGCTTCAGAAAGAGGTCCAACTGATGAAAAAGGGAAAGTACAAGAAGAACAATAAAGATCCTCTAAGTGAAATGAATGCTCCTTTCACCAGGAGAATCCGAGAGGCAGAGCTCCCGCCTAAGTTCAAAATGCAAATTGATATATTCTCTGGGACTGACGATCCCCTGAGAACCTTAGAGTGCTTCGTTCAACAGATGGAGGTCCAGAACATAACCAGTCCGCTATGTGTCAAATGTCCCCCACTACACTCACGAATTATGCTAAAACCTGGTTTAGGAAACTACTCGCTGGTAGCGTGGATTCCTTCACCAAGTTATCAACCGATTTTTGCTCATAATTCCAGGGAATTTAGCCCCGATTGAAGGACCCAATCCATCTATAGTATATGATCCAGGAGAGAGGGGAAACCCTCTAGGCCTATGTAGAGCGTTTCCACAAGGAAGTCATCCAGATGGGGATCTTCACTGAGAAAAAAACCCTCGCCAACTTCGGAAGGAATTTGTGGATGGGAAAACTTTTCTGGTCTTTCTATATGAGACCTTCAGAAACTTACCAAGAAGCCTATGATCTGGCTCTGGAGCAGATTGAGGTCGACGAGCAGCTCAAGGTCAAGATGGAACATGATGACATGAGAGCCGTAAAGTGACAAAAGAAGGAAGCTCCCAGACCCGAGCAAGCTTAAAAAAGCAAAAATAAACCCCCTAATAAATCAACATACGGCTTCCCCTTTCCTCAACCCAGATCGGAAAGGTATCCAGATAAACGAGCTCCTTCTCAAGCCTTGCCACCTCCCAGGACAGTGGCCTCTATAGCTCACGATGAGATGGGGTACAACCATTATACTCCTTTAAATGCATCCTAAAAAACAGTCTACCTCGCCATTCGGGACAATGGTTTGTTACAGAAGCCTGCTCCCATGAAAGCCCGGGTCGATAAGAGAAATCGTTATAAATATTGTGACTTTCACGAGGACGTAGGGCACAACACTTCAGAATGCTACAACCTGCGGAACCAGATTGAGGCTTTGATAAGGGGAGGATGCTTGATAGAGTTCTTACAACAAGTCAGGGAGAACATTCAGATTGGAATGGAGGTGCAAATCGAGATCAGAAAGCATGCCAAGAAAAGGAAAGGGGAGCAAGCGGACCTGATGAAACAGACTCAGAAAAAACATACTATCAGCACGGGGCCCACTCTAGTCTGCACCTTCAATAGTTCCAGGAAAAACCATGCGAGAAAGGTCCCTCATACGGACGAAGGGCGGGATATCTTCAAGGTTGACCAGAGACCGACTAATCCCTCCCAGCTGTCACAGATCATCTTCACTGAAGCAGATGTTTATAACACCGTGCAGCCTCATGATAACCCCATGGTCATCACGGTACAAATTTCCAATTTCATGGTGCACCAGGTGCTCGTCGACACAGGTAGAAGTGTCGACGTCCTGTTCAAAGACACCTAGGAAAAGCTAAACCTGAAGCAATGGTGCTACAATAGTTGCACTACTCCATTATATGGGTTCACTGGGGACTCCATCACACCCGTAAGATCAGAAATCCTACCAGTAATCATTGGAGCTGCACCTCTTCAACAAAATATCATGACCGACTTCGTGGTGGTGGATACCCCATCGGCCTACAATGCAATATTAGGGAGGCCATTTATATCATCCTTGAAAGGGGTCCTTCCTATTTACCACCATCTCCTGAAGTTTCTGGTAGGAGACAATGTGGAAAAAGTTCGGGGTGATCAGCAAGCAGCTAGGAAATGCTACGCAGTATCAGCCAACCCAGCAGCTCTAGCTAAACAACTCGCCCAGGAGATGACGATCCAAGGTAGGATAACTCCTGCACTAAACTTGGAAGATACGGGTCCCACCGATTTCCCTAAAAAGGGCCTCATGGTGCCCAACAGGGAAGAGCAGAGAAGGGAATAGGCCAGCGGCCATCCAGTGGATAAGTTAGAAGAGATTCCTATCCGAATAAGCGATCCCTAGAAGGTCGTCAAGATCGGAGCTACTCTTAAGCTATGAATGAGAGAGAGTTCGATTAGGCTTCTCACAGAGTTCAATGACATTTTTGCTTGGAGTAATGCTGAGATGCAGGGATCCCAATGACATTAGTTACACATCGACTGGCGGTGGATCCGACCTTCAAGCCCATCAAACAAAAAAGGCGCCTCTTCAACATTGAAAGAAACATTGCGGTTCAGGAAGAGGTGGATAAACTAACCCAGGCAGGCTTCATTCGAGAAGCTCGTTACCCCGAATGGATCGCCAACGTGGTCATGGTCATAAATGCATATGGGAAGTGGTGCAAATGTGTAGACTACACCGACCTTAACCGGGCATGCACGAAGGACAGTTTCCCTCTTCCAAAAATTGATCAGCTGGTCGATTCCACCTTTGGGAACAAGCTCTTGAGCTTCATAGCCACGTTTTTTGGCTACAATCAGATTATGATGCATTCAACGGACCAGGAAAAAACCAGTTTTATCACAACACAAGGCCTGTACTGCTATAAGGTGATGCCTTTCGGGCTCAAAATTGCTGGAGCTACCTACCAGCGATTAGTCAATCGGCTGTTCAAACCCGAAATAGAAAGGTCAAAGGAGGTGTACATCGAAGACATGATCACCAAATCTTCAACCTCGGGAGGGCACCTGGACAACCTTCGTAGGACTTTCATGATCCTAAGGGAAAACCAGATGAGGTTGAACCCTTCCAAGTGCGTCTTTGGGGTAACTGCGGGGAAGTTTATGGGCTTCATGGTCCATGAAAGAGGCACAGAGGCTAACCCGGAAAAAATCATGGCTATCCTAGATCTAGAGTCCCCTGCATCTCTTAAACAGGTTCAAGCCTTGACCGGACAGGTAGCAGCGCTCAATAGGTTCATCTCCCGGTCTACCGATAAGTGCCTACCATTTTTCAAAGCTATCAAACAGGGAAGAAACATGAAATGGGATTAGGAGAGTGAACAAGCTTTCCAAGCTTTGAAAACATACCTAACAAGCCCTTCACTGCTGGTCAAGCCAAATCCTGGAGAAGAGCTCCAAATATTCTTCGCCGTTTCAGAGACCGCAGTAAGCCTGGCTTTGGTCAAGAAATGCGGGGATAGGATCCAGCGACCTATTTACTATATGAGTCACGCTCTAACCAAGCCCAAGAAGAACTATACTCTATTGGAGAAGCTCACTTACACCTTGGTGACCTCGGTAAGGAAACTTCGCCCCTACTTCCATGCCCATTCAATAGCAGTGGTGACGGACCAACCCTTCCTCCAATTCTTACAAAGGCCGAATGTTTCTGGAAGGCTGGTTCTATGGGCACTAGAGCTTACCCAGTTGGATTTAAAGTTTAAGCCTAGGACCGAGATAAAAACTCAGGCACTAGCAGACTTCATAGCTGAGCTCTCAATACCTTCAGATCAGGCAACCCCCAAGGTAATAGATGTAACCCTTGAGAGGACTCCAGAATCTGACAACTGGCCGGAGGGCTGCAAGTCATAGACTCTCTACACTGATAGAGCTTCTAGGTAATCTGGGGGAGGAGCGGGCATAGTCCTCATCGACCCAGAAGGAACGGAGTGTTGCCACTATTTCAGGTTTGAATTTAATGCCACAAACAATTAGGCAGAGTACGAAGCCCTTCTAGCTGGAATAAAGGCAGCCATAGAACTCGGGATTGATTTCCTGAATATCTAGAGCAACTCTTCACTCGTGGTCAACCAAGTATCTAGAGATTATCAGGCAAAAGAGGATAATATGATCGCGTACCTGAAATTGGTTTAGCAACTCAAAAGCATATTTAAGGGATTCATAATCGAGCAGATACCTCGACAACTGAATCATCGAACTGACGTCTTTTCCAAGATAGCTGCATATGGTGGCCAGACCCTACCTCACGGAGTCCCTCTTCAAGTAATCCCTCTACCTAGCATTATGACAGGTAAGGAAGCTTATACCCTGGACCGATAGCTATGTTGGATGGATCCAATAGTAGAGTATCTACAGGATGGGAAACTCCCCGGGGAGCCCGACCAAGCTAGGAGGGTTAAAAGGCTTTCGGTCCAGTATTGTATGGTGGATGGGCATTTATACGGAAGGGGAAAATCCCTTCCCCTGCTCCGATGTCTACACCCTAAAGACGCCAAGTAGGCTTTGAGAGAGGTTTATTCCGGGGAATGCGGGACCCATATTGGTGGAGAGGCCTTGGCATATCAGGTTCGCAGCATGGAGTATTATTGGTCGGCCATCCATCAAGATGCTAAGAACTTGGTGCAAACCTGTGAGGCATGCCAGAAGGCCACAAACTTGAGTCACCTCCCTCCGGAGTGGTTGTCATCCCTTAGCTCGCCATACCCCTTTGCTATATGGAGAGTCGACTTGATGGACCGCTCTCTACAGCTTCGGGTCAAGCCAAGCACGCTATCGTGGCAATTGACTATTTCACGAGATGGGTTGAAGTCGGACAACTCTCCCAAATATCAGAAGAAAACCCAACAAGGTTCATCAAGACCAATGTAGTTTCCATCACAACCGATCTTGGAAAACAGTTTGATAATGGTCGATTCAGAGATTTCTACGAAGGCTTGGGAATCGACCTTCATTTTGCTTCGGTAGCCCACCCTCAGACCAATGGTCTGGTGGAATCCACGAAGAAAACCATTAAAAAATTGTTAAAGAAAAAGTTACACCAGAAGAAAGGCAGATGGGTAAAGGAGCTTCCTGAGGTCCTTTGGGCTTACCGCACTACAAGGAGAACAGCTACCAGGGAAACACTCTACTCGCTAGCCTTCAGGGTTAAAGCAGTCCTACCTATAGAGCACAAGTTGACCTCCTTAAGAGTCCAACATTTCGAACCGGGGAGCAATGAAGGTAAGCTCCGAGCTAGCTTGGACCTCCTGGAGGAAAAATAAGATCGAATAGCCGAGAAGGTAGCAATCTACCAAAGTAGGATTGCCAGGTGCTTCAACAAGAGGGTTAAAGCCCGAAGCTTCAAAAAAGGGGATTTAGTCCTCAGAAAAGTAATTTTGAACACCATGAAGAGGTTAGACGGGGTCTAAGGGCCCAACTAGGAAGGACCATACCTAATAAAGATGGTGATCCGTAATGGGGTGTAAAAGCTCGAGGATATGAATGGCCGACTCATCGACCATACTTGGAATACAGATCACCTAAGGAAATTCTACCCTTGAACAGGAGACTCAGGAGCAGGCGACCTCCTACTAGCTTCTTTTTCTTTTTTCGACAATAATGTACTTCATCCTCCATATCAATAAAGCTTGCTTTTCTTGTTTACTCCTTCTTCAGCTATGTCCTACAGTGATTTAGGTCTACTTGGAAAAATCGACATTATCACCTCAAGACCAAGGGTAAGTCAGAGAAGCCCACCCCTCTCCCCGCCACTCTTGATGCCTCTGTCAGGCACTACCCCCCGCCAAGAAGGGTCTAAGTGTAAGAGCATAGTTGCCATCCAGATCTCAATACCAGGAAATAGCTAGATAGCCCTCCTGATGCCTTGGTCTGGCTATCATCCCCAAGAAGGGTCTGAGTGTAAGAGCACAGTTGTCATCCAGATCTCAAGACCAGGAAATAGCTAGATTGCTCTCCTGATACCTTGGTCAGGCTATAACCCCCAAGGAGGATCTGAATGTAAAGGCATAGTTGCCATCCAGATCTCAAAACCAGGAATCAGCTAGATAGCCTTTCTAATGCCTTGGTCGGGCTACCACCTCTAAGAAGGATCTGAGTGTAAGAGCATAGTTGCCCTCCAGATCTTAAAACTAGAAAATAGCTAGATAGCCCTCCTGATGCCTTGGTCGGGCTACCACCCCCCAAGAAGGATCTGAGTGTAAGGGTATAGTTTTCATCCAGATCTCAGGACCAGAAAATAGCTGGATAGCCCTCATGATGCCTTGGTCGGGCTACAACCCCCTAAAAGGGATCAGGAATAAAGGGCTCGATTTACTCTAAATATACCAGCTCGTTCTGGTTACTAGTCCCCTTGATACGTGGACACTCATTGCAAATGGCCTACAATCAAACAAGGGGACTATCGACAAAGGAAGTTGAGCTGCGAGGTTTGATGGTCAGAAAGCCCAACATTAAATGTTCGTTTTCAAGCTTAAACATTTTTTCTTATCTTGTTATTTCCCCCGAGATAAGTCAATGTGCAGTGAACGTCGGACCTAGAGGGAGATTGAGGAAATACATGCAAGTCGGGGAATGAGCTGGATCTAAATATGGAATTTATTAATGTACGGGGGAGTCTATTCCCCAATAAGGCTACATCAGGCAGGGAAGCCAACCCCTGATTCTGGGCTTTATAAAAAAATAAAATAAAGGGTCAAACATGTTTAAAGATGGGATGCCCACCCCACTTTCCAGGACCTCAAAATGAATCACAAAAGAGATAATTCAAACTCGTTCATCTTCCTGATGGCTTTTAGCCTCCTACTCCACAGAATAAACCTCACTCCTTGCTCCCCTCTCCGGTAGTAGCTCATCCTGATCAGCTGCATCTACCACCTCCACCTTCTCCTAAGGTTCCGTCTCGGCTGCTTCGGGGTCAACATGATCCTCCTCTTTTTTTATCACCGCCATAACTTCAAACGGTATGGTTGCATCAAGAAGATTGGCCACTGACTCAGGCATGTTCCCGCCTTCTGTTGACTCCACTCCTGAGAGCACTGCGGAAGGGTCTAGGGCTTCAGCTAGGCCTCCTTCTAGCTCCTCGATTTGGATCCCCTTCGAGGATTCACAAGGACCAGAAGCTGGAAAGGCTGGAACAGGAGGAGACAGATCTGGCACCTCCAACCGCTTCCCAGCTCCCTCCCTAGAAGGACCAGCTCCATCATTTTCAAGGAGAGACATCTCTGCAGCCCGTGACATGACCTCTTCCCTATCCCAGCCTGTGATGCTGGAGAGATCGAATGAGAGAGGAAGGGCCTCTGAATCCTGATAAGAGGCATAGAAGTACCCCTCGTTAAAAGAGGCTTCCACCTTGGCCTGGAGCTGGGTAATTTGAGCCTGTAAAGTTTGGTTCTCGACATCCAGAGCCTTCGCCTCTCCCTTCCAGTCATCCCACTGGCTAGCTCATCTCTTCGACCTGAGAGTTTCCTGATCAAAAGCCCACTTCAACCTTTCATGGTTGCACTGAAGCTCAGTTAGCTGTGTCTCCATTCCCTGTTGGCTGGAGGTCATCTTCTAAACCAAGGTTTGCAGCCTCAGCCTTAGCCTTGGCTGCCCGATCGCGGACGAAGGCCACCTGATGCCCCATGGCCACATGAAACTTGAAAGCCTGCAAAGAAAATTCATGTTAGAAAAATGATAAATCAAGCTACTGAATGAGAAAGTAAAAGAGACGATTACCTCGGTTAAAAAGGTGGACCTTTTGGTAATAAGGATGTCCACGGGCATCGAGGTCATCCTAAAAAGCCCACCGCCTGGACAGGATGCAACAAATTGCTTTAAGACTTCATTCTGACCTGTCGACCTCGATTGCTGGTGGGGGCGAGAAGGGGCGACCTCAAGAATATCGGTGTCGGGCTCCTTGGGAACCTCGACTGCCCGGGATACAACCGGATCAGCAGAAAGGGATAATGTGACTCGAGGATCATTGGTTGAAGCATAGACTACTGGGGTGGGGGCAGGAGTGGACTTATTGGGGACTTGGGAGGCAAGCCCTCCTCGGTTTAGAGCCTTTACCGCCCGAGATGCAAGAAGAGCCATATTTGACTTCACCTGAAAAGGTGAGGGCGAAGGAACGAGCAGGGCAGCTACCTTAGTGGTTGAACCCCTTTTCTGAGGAACAACTGAGAGAGCTCCCGGAGATGATCTGGAAGAAGAAGGAGGGATCCCAGCTTGCCTGGCTTCTAGAAAAGCTGGAGCAACAACAAATACTGTTAAAAAAAAGGGATCAATATCATCAGAGCTGAACCATCCAACAATTTAAAGACAGGATAGAGCGAGATACTTATAAGGAGTAGCATCGGAGATCCGGAGGTACTTGTTCACCCTGTGGGGATCTAAGGGGTCAGCGGTTGGAAACTTCAAATTTAAGTAATTTTGGGCCAAGATGGTCTTCAGAATGGCTTCAGACTCAGCGGGCAAGGAATCCCGACCCCACTAGGGTTTGTCGCTAAAACCAGTGGGAACCTTGAGCTCATGCCCGCAGATAAATACAGAGCTCCCTGAGTCTCCTACCGCCAGTACCCACTCCTCTTTCCAAGCAGGGTCCTTCTTTGAAGCCCCGGGGATGATAAAGTTGAGTCTATTCTTGGCTTTGGCATAGAATTGGCCTCGTGGAACCCCAGCCAGGCTACCTATCTGGAAAAGAAAGGTGAGCTCCTCAGCCCCGGTATCCCTGGTTACGTTGCTCATCTCGTATTGCTCCCTCCATAATACAAGAAAGCCGACTAGATGCCTCCAGAAGCCGGGCGTCAGTTGAAGTTGGGCTAACAGGAGGGCATTGAGAGCCTGTCGAAGGGTAAGGTGAAGAGGGAGCCTCACCCCACTCTCAAAAGCTGCGACATGGATAGGGAGTACACCTTTGGGCGAGCTAAAAACATCATAATTCCTGTGGGGAATAGTGAGGGAAACGGTGTCAGGAATATCATATTTGTCCCGAAGACGGCTAATCGACTGAGGGTTGACGGTGGAGTCAAGGATGACCCTAGGTTCGAAAGGAAGGGTCACCACTGAAGGAAGCTTTGCCGCTGTGACCCAAACCCTCCCAATTGCGTCGACTCTCTCCCTGACATCAGAATCTTTGTCAACTATATTAAGAGGATTGTCGGGTTGGTTCGAGAAGCTAGAGTCGATAGAGATGTTCCTACTAGAACGACGGCGCTGGCAGAGCGGGGAAGATTCCTCATCGTTTGAAATTCCTCGCACCCATGGAGCTAGGTTAGGGCCTCCGGTGCCCTCAACCAAGGTGTCAACGCTGTCTAAGGAAGTCAACATTAATGAGTAAGAAATATTTGAAAGCAAGCGGAAGGTAGAGGGAATCGTTAGAGAAAGCAGGAAAGAAGAAATTTGAAAATTTAAGATTTGAAAGAGTATGAAGAAAGTGACGGTAAGGTCGGGTTTAAAGAGAGGATTATCGACGATATCCTTGGGAAGACCACCTGGAGCCGTATTGCAGCCATCTTTCTTCGAATAACACACTGTTTCAGATTCAAATATTGGGTAATTAATGAGAAGATTTCGCTCTAATTAATTATCATTATGGCGGAAAACTTTCTCAATTAAACAAGGATTCTGACTCCAACCCCAACTCTACCACCGGTGTTCAAGAAAGAGGGGACTTCTGTTAATAGTGAAATTTGGCCAGGGGTCAAAGAGAAATTTTCCACCTTCCCGCTACAAGTTGAAACCCATAATCGACAATCATAAAGCCCAGAAAGACCATAAAGCCACCCCGCAGGAGAAGGGAAGGCCAGTTCGACTTCAAAACTACCAGAAAATAAACCAGGCACGACCAGGAAGAGCCCGCACAAGAGTACTGGAAACCGGGCATCTCCAGGCCATCTATCTGGGAACCTCGGCTCTGAGGTCAAGCTTTTCAACTGTTCCGTGAATGCCAGGAAAGTCACCAAGCTCAAGAGACATTCGAGAGAAGACCGTCAACTTCTCCAGGAGCCTGCTGTCCTTACTGGACATAAAGGAAGAATCACGCCTAAATCTACACTACCCCGGCTATCTCCCAGGAATGTCTACAAAGAGCACCTCAAGCCCCCAAGGGTCAGGAAAAATCCATCCCAAGTTTTCAAATAACAGAGTCGGAGCAGGGATCCACCTCGCTCTACGGGGCAACAGGCATCTGGCTGGGTCCATGAAAAACCATGCCGCGATAACATACAATATCATTTCTAGAAGATAACCATCATTAATCCCGTATACGTGTGTGCCAAGAGTTTGATTCCAAAAAGGAAACAAACTCATTCACGTTGAATTGTTTCCGCTATTTATTCGGGGTCAACCACTTTTAAATGTAAGATCCCGCCCGATAAGGAGGAAACGGATTAAAATGATCGCGGCGGGATATCAGCAAATTCAAACCAACATTGACCACGTATAAATAGAGCCAAGGACTATAGCTAGAAATAGACAGAAAAAGATGTGCAGGATCAGAGAGAACAGAGAACAGAGAACAGAGGACAGAGGGAAGAGAGAAAGAAAAGAATAGGGGAAGGCCTAAATTCTGTATTCAGAGCACGGCCACCTTCGTTTCCACTATTCGACAGACACACAGTTACCACCACCCTACATCTTAGAGAGACTGCGAGCATATAAAAGAGTGATCTGTATTTTGAAGCAATATATCAATAATAAAAGCTCTCATTTACTGTTATTACGATCTAGCCTCTCATCTATCTTTAAACAGGTTGAGGACCAACGGTACCGACCTCGGCCACCGCTTTCATGGTAGTGGTCTCGAGGGTGTTAGCAGGAATTTCTCATTTCAAGCAAATTTCCCATCAACATGAATGATGGTGGATGGGTACATTTGGTGATGGCACCAAAAAGCAAGTTCTAGGCAAGGGAACAATTTGTATCCCCGGATTGCCTAAACTTCGTGACACCTTGTATGTAGATGGTCTGCAAGCTAATCTATTAAGCATCACTCACTTGTGTGAAATTTTTTAAAGAAGTTAGCTTTAACAAGGATGTGTGCACAATAATTGATAAAAAGGGAAAAACTGTTTTGAAAGTCAAAAGCTATTCGGACAATTGCTATTGTTTAGATGTTGATCCACTAACATGTAAAATGGCACGTGAGTGCAACAAGCTTGAATTATGGCATGAAAGATTGGGCCACATGAATTATAAAGATTTAAAAAAGCTTGACAAATATAACAGTGTTAGAGGTCTTCCTAGTCTTGGTAAAAAACTTGATGGTGTCTGTGAACCATGACAATTAGGTAAACAAAGAAAAGTGTCTCATAAAAAGAACACTAATTTTACTACCAAGAAGCCCTTAGAACTTGTGCATATGGACCTAATGGGACCAATTCAAACCAAAAGCATAAATGGTAAGAAATACATTTTTGTATGTGTTGATGACTTTTCTCGGTTTGCTTGGGTATATTTTCTTAGAGACAAGACCGAAACTTTTGGTTACTTTAAGAAGTTTTGTAATCAAGTGTAAAATGAAAAAGTCTTGGGATCAAGAAAATATGTCGCATTAGGAGTGATCATAGGAGTGAATTTGAAAATGCTAGATTTAGTGAGTTTTGTGATGGTTATGGGATTTCACATGAGTTCTCGGCTCCTAGAACTCCTCAACAAAATGGTATTGTTGAGAGGAAGAATCGGGTCTCGCAAGAGATGGCTAGAGCCATGCTCAATAGCAAGAAAGTCCCTAGAAATCTTTGGGCCGAAGCGGTCAATATCTCATGCTATGTCACTAATAGAGTTTTTAGAAGGCCCGGCATAAAACAAACCTCCTATGAACTTTGGAAGTGCAAGAAGCCTAATGTGAGTTACTTCCACACTTTTGGGAGTAAGTATTTTATTTTGAATGATAGAGATCACTTAGGAAAGTTTTATGCTAAAAAGTAATATTGGTCTCTTTCTTGGGTATGCTAATAATAGTCGTGCATATAGAGTGTTCAATTTGAAAAACTAAGACTATTATGGAGTCTATTAATGTGAAAATAAATGATCTTAGTGTTAATAGAAAAATTTGGCTAAGGACCAAAAAAGAATTTTCCATTTCCCAGCCTTCCCACAAGGGTCCAAATTCGGGCTTGTATGACGGAGGTATCAAGGTCCCCGAGGTCGAGCTACCACATGATCCTACAGAAGCAAGGCGAGGCGGCCCATACCATACGGGCATCTCGCACGTGTCCAGGCTTACCAAATAAAGCCCGATGAGACCGCGTTAAGCTCTTTATACCAAGATAAATCCCGAAGCTAGGTCGAAGTGAAAGGACCTGGGTCCCCCGACATCAAGAGGCACTGCTACCTCGTCGAGGTATAATCTCGACCTGTCCGAGCATAAAAGGAAGAAGCCCGTAAAGCCCTGTCCTCACCAAAAGCGCTAAGATCCAATGTAGATCTTGGCAAGGTTAAATCAAGTAGCAAGAGCACTATTCGAGCGTACCTCTCCACCCTCCTAAAGCGAGCCAAAGTCGCCTGTTTATGGCAAACACCTTACCAGGGCCTGCTAGCCAAGCCCGCTACCCCCCTAGGAAGCCTACATAATTAGGTCAAGCTCCATGATAAAGCTCGGTGTAGCTAAACCAAGCTCCCAACTACAAGGTTGGAACCCAATGGGATATTTCACCTCTAAAACGGTTAGTACAAGCTCCATGGGAAGACCAGCATCTAGCTCCGTGACAATCGAGAGGTCCCCGGGGGACCCCGCCAGTGTACTGGATCCTAGGGTACCCTGTCCTCAAGGAATATCAAATGTCACCTCAGGTAACCTCCATGAAGTACCTCTCCAAAGTGACATGCAGAACTAGAGCTCTCCTCTCGGCAACGTAGGAAGAAAGGATTGGCTTCCATGACATTTAAAGTACCATTAATGAGGTCAACCGCATTAATGGAGGCAGTCAACCCAGTTAATGACATGATCAACACCATTAATAAGAGAATATTCAACTCTTTAATGGCCACCATTAGTGAAAGAATCCTAAAAGGAAACAAATGCATTTACCTCCAAGATATCCTCCATATCCGATTCTTTGGGGTCAACTACAACAGAAAATCCCGCCTATCAAGGAAGGAAAAGTCCGAAGAGGAAACAATCACATCTCCTCCGAGATATTAGCCACGATCGATCAACTACATTAAAGGAAGAATCGTACTCAATAAGGAGAGGAAGATTGAAGAATCCTGGACTTGCAAGCCAGGGTAGTCACCATTTATAAATATGCCTGTAAAAGGCATAGAAGATAGATCGAATGAATGACAGAAGACAGACATGCTTCGTTTAAAGATCTCTCGATATCATCAATGTATGTATTACCTTTAACTAGAATATACCGGTATCGGTCTACATTCGACCACCATTGTAAGCTCTCTGGAGAAACTATGTTGTATTACTTCACCATTCTTGTAAGCTCCCCTGAGCATTCTCTAATACATACATAAGGAAGGGTATTCCTCCTTCCTCTGGATGCTGCCTTGGGGTTTTTCAGCATGTGATCATTCGTGATGCTTTTTCCCCCTTGGTCAGTCCATCTCCCTCAACAAAAGACTTGTGTATTTCCTATTATCTACTGTGTTACGCATGTGTGTATGCGGGCTAGGAACCGACCTCATTGGTCCTAGCTCTTTAATCTTTCTTACACGAGATCGGGAAATAACAACGAAGACCTAAGGAAATGAAGCTATATTTCTACCCTACTGGACCTAGCGCTCTTATCCTCTCATCTATACCCCAAAGTCGCACGTCAAGATGAGGAGAAACCACCTAGACCAGCTTGAAGGAAGTCGATGAGCTCTCCTGCATCATCTTTGTGGCAAGAATCGAGCTCTCCGACACTGGAGCCAGATAAGCCCCCTCCTCTTTACTTGCTATCCAGATCGGGGGATTACAGGAAGGAATCGGGCTTCATAACAGGGCTCCTTGTACTTAGACGGGCTCCGACCCTGACCGAGGACAAGGACCAGGACCAGGATCAACCCCTTCATACCAGTAAAGAAACCTCAAGCTCCCTCGTTTCCTACCTACCACAATGCTAGACGGAAAGGATAACTCCTCTCCTACCTACTATGAAGCCCGACAGGTGGGATGACTCCTCTCCTACCTACCACGAAGCCAGACAGGCGGGATGGCTTGTCTCCTCAAGCTCCCCAGATCTACTTCATAAGCACGAAGCCTGACGGACGGGACGTTTTTTCTCCTACCCACGATTTCATCCTCCTTTATATTTCACGGTATGGTCTCGAGGGCGTTAATGGGGATTTCTCATCCTAAAAAAAAATTCCGTTAACACTTTCTGTCACCGTCTGTGGGAAATTTCCACACCCCTTTTGAAAGCCTCTATGTCTCTACATGAGTATCATTATACTATCGAGGTAATAGATTCATTATTCACGAATATCATTTACTATATACGATGTCTTTTCTCCATACTTGTCGACATCGCCTATGTATCGCATGTGGAGCAAATATGGTATGTGGGATTCCTGGTGAAACCAGTTCATTATGCAACCCCTATGAAGTGAACCTGCTCAGATAATCATACAGCTCCAATACAGTAGCTCCCCACTTGAAGATCTCCTATATAGCTGAACCATTCTGATACATCGAGAGCTCCTATACAGTAGAACTGCACCTCTTCTGCTTTTCTACAGTAGATTCACTTCGCCACCAGTGTATCACCTATCCAGCTGATCCACTGGGCTTTGGCATGTTCATACGGTTCCCCTCATGCCTTCAAGTCCGCTCTTCCTAAGCTCCTAGGTAGAGGTAGCAGGTCGACCTATGAATCTAATAAGCCAACTCAGCTGTGTAGCCTTTAAAGCAACATCACCAGTAGAGGCTTAGTGGCTCCTTACTTTGTGTAACAGGCTGGTTAACGCCCAAGTGAGCCACTGAGCTCCTGATTCATCCCAGCAGGGTCCAAAGCCCTCTCTTAGTTGCTGGGGACTCCTAGGATCCCGAGCATGCATCTGGACCAGTACTTTCGGTGACTTCGCTCCATGTTTACTGGGTCATTCACCTCCCTAGCAAGCCACCAAAGCCCGATCCGATCGAGAAGGTCTCAGAAGCTTCCCACTTTTGGTAAGGCCACCTACGTGAGTAAGCAAGCTTCTAGACCGGTAGCACCGCTACAAGACCAGTGGCTTCACTCCATGTTTACCGGGCCATTCATCTCCCTAGCAAGCCATTGAAGCCCGATCTGATCGAGGAGAGCCCAGAGGTTTCCCACTCTTGGTAAAGCCTCCTACAAGCCAAAGTAAACCTCTGGACTAGTAACCTCACTATAAGGCCAAGTGGCTCCTCACTTCTTATACAGGGCCTGTCAACGCCCAAGTGAGCCACTGAGTTCATGATTCATTCCAGCAATGTCCAAAGCACTCTCTCAGTTGCTGGGGACTTCTAGGATCCCGAGCATACATCTGGACCAGTACCTTCGGTGGCTTCACTCCATGTTTATCGGGCCATTCACCGCCCTAGCAAGCCACCGAAGCCCGATCCGATAGAGGCGGTCTCAAAAGCTTCTCACCTTTGGTACGGCAACCTACGTGCCTAAGCAAGCTTCTAGACCGGTAGCACCGCTACAAGACCGGTGGCTTCGCTCCATGTTTACCGAGCCATTTATCACCCTAGCTTGCCACCAAAGCCCGATCTGATCGAGGAGAGCCCAGAGGTTTCCCATTCTTGGTAAGGCATCCTACATGCCTAAGTAAACCTCTGGTCTAGCAGCCTCACTGTAAGGCCAAGTGGCTCCTCACTTATTATACAGGGCATGTCAACGCTCAAGTGAGCTATTGAGCTTCTGATTCATTCCAGCAGGGTCCAGAGACTCTCTCAGAGTTGCTGGGGACTTCTAGGATCCTGAGCATGCATCTGGACCAGTAGCTTCGGTGGCTTCACTCCATGTTTACCGGGCCATTCACCGCCCTAGCAAACCACCGAAGCCCGATCCGATCGAGGAGGTCTCAGAAGCTTCCCACCTTTGGTAAGGCCACCTAAGTACCTAAGCAAGCTTCTAGACCGGTAGCACCGCTACAAGACCGGTGGCTTCACTCCATGTTTACCGGTCCATTCATCGCCCTAGTAAACCACCGAAGCCCGATCCGATAGAAGAGGTCTCAGAAGATTCCCACCTTTAGTAAGGCCACCTACGTGCCTAAGGAAGCTTCTAGACCGGTAGCACCGCTACAAGACCAGTGGCTTCACTCCATGTTTAACGGGCCATTCATCGCCCTAGCTAGCCACCAAAGCCCGATATGATTGAAGAGAGCCCAGAGGTTTCCCACTTTTGGAGGGTTCAGAGCTTTTTCTCAGTTGTTGGAGGCTTCTTAAAATCCCAAGTACACCTCTGAACCGATACCAGACAAGTAGCCTATCCATATAGGGTCATCCATTTAGTCAACACTCATCCAGGAGGGGTCCAAAGTGTTCTCTCAGTCGCTGGAAACTTGTAGAATCCCGAGCATGTCTCTAGATAGTTACTACGCCGGTGTCTCCTTTTCACTTTTTTAGGGCCATTCATTGCCCTAGCGAGCTACCTTGGTCCCGATCTACCTCTGTGGTTAAGCCAGCACCCATCTACCTTTGTAACACCAATATGGACCTCTACTTAGACAGATTCAGATAGAGAGGTAGGCAGACTTGAAGCCCCCCATGCATTTACAACAGTAGAGGACTTCAAGGTAGTTTCTACCCCAACGCGACTAGACATGAAAACAGAAATGGGAACCAAGTCCTCATCAGCTGCGCATCCATCATCTCAATAAGGTCTGGCTTCAGTTGGAGCGGACCCATGTAACTCTTAACTTTCTCTGTGATCTACTCAAGGTATCCGTCCTCCAATGAGGATCAGATCAGAGGGAAAAAGAGCTCGAGCTACCTAGCAAGCAGCACAGAAGCGTCCTTCAGCAAATGATGCACCCACCTTGGCTCCCAAGGTAGTCGCGCTGCCATGCAGAGTTTAAACCGCTCCCTCAAGAGTTTAACTCCTCTTTCAGAGCAATCCACATATGGACCTGAGTCTCTCCACATTATATGCATGTTGGGTCCACTCCCGGGTTCCCTGCTTATTAGCCATTGTTGCCTCAATTTGTTCATTTAGAACAACTGCAGATCAACCGGGGCTCACCTGCCATATAAACAACCACATCAGCTATGGACTTTATTTAAGGGAGAAGTTCCCTCTTCGGATTGATCATCTACTGCATCATGGATTTTGAGCCCAGGTTTGCTTCAGCAACCCAAGACTTACCAGCTACAATAGGAACATACGCAACCATCTCAAAAGTTTTCTTCTTAATCCCCTCCATTTTCCCTCTTAAGTCAAAGGGGGGAAGTAAAGCCAGCTCTACCTAGAAGGTTGTGAAGAAGTAACCATCCTCCTTGACTGGCACGAGCTCAACCTTAGCAAACACCAGCTTGCTCTAGAAGATTATCATACCGATGGCTCCTCTCCATTTGTAATGGGCCTTCCAATGCCCTAGTGAACCATCGAGGTCCCGATCCATTCGGAGAGCACCTAGAGGACCCAAATAGTTCAAAATGGAGTCTCGAGCTCCATTACAATTGTTGAAGGCTCTCATCTACCTCAAGTGGACTTCCAAACCGGTTACATCACTTGGGGACTTGAAGCTCAATATTTTCCCAGTACTCCAGTGTGAGAGGCGATGGCCCTAGCATCATTTCAAGAGATTCTACTCGTTAAAGAACTCCTAGAGCGAGACTGGTTATCAACCAATACCACCATGCATTAAAACAACTTCGTATTAGCTTGCCTTGAGTTTGCATCTCGTTCGATTTCGGTATCCATAGTAGATCTCATGTGATCACCATCACCAGGAGAGCTACACTGCACTCATAATGCCCTGGACAGGATAAAATCCCTCCAGGAGGATCGCCATCACAAGGAAAGCTTCATAGCCCTTCTGATGCCCTGGACTGGATAAATCCCTCCAGGAGGAACGCCATGGTATTTCGACAATGATCGCCTAAAGACCAGGAAATAGCTAGATAGCACTCCTGATGCCTCGATCGGGCACCACCCTCCGCCAAGAAGGGTCTGAGTGTAGGAGCATAGTTACCATCCAAATCTCGAGACCGGAGATTGATCGGGGAAGCCCCCTCATCACCCCTGATGCCTTGATCGGGTGACCTCCCCCAAGAAGGATCCAAGTGTAAGAGTATAGTTACCATCCGGATCAAAAGACCAGGAAATAGCTATATAGCTCCTGATGCCTTGATCGGGTGACCTCCCCCAAAATGGATCCGAGTGTAAGAGCATAATTGCCATCCGGATCAAAAGACCAGGAAATAGCTAGATAGCGCTCCTGATGCCTTGGTCGGGTTACCTCCCCCAAGAAGGATCCGAGTATAAGAGCATAGTTTCCATCCGGACCAAAAGACCAGGATATAGCTAGATAGCGCTCCTGATGCCTTGGTCGGGCTACGATCCCCAAGAAGGGTCTGAGTGTAAGAGCATAGTTGCCATGCAGATCAAAATACTAGGAAATAGCTAGATAGCGCTCATTATGCCTTGGTCAGGCTACGACCCCCAAGAAGGGTCTGAGTGTAAGAGCATAGTTGCCATCCAGATCAAAATACCAGGATATAGCTAGATACCAGGATATAGCTAGATTGCCCTCCTGATGCCTTGGACCGGATTAATCCCTCCAAGAGGAACGCCATGGTATTTCGACAATGGTAACCTCAAGACCAAGATAGCTCGCTAGCATTCCTGATGCCTTAGTCGGGCTGCCACGCCCAAGAGAGATCTGAGTATAAGGGCATAGTTGCCATCCGGATCCCAATACCAGGGTAGCTAGCATTCATGATGTCTTGGTCCGGTGACCTCCCCTAAAAAGGATCTATGCGTAAGAGCATAGTTGCTTGCTAGATCACGAAATCAGAACAACCAAAAAGGTCATCCTGCTACCTTGGCCGGGCCAACCCCACTAGGAAGGATCTAGATGGCATATATGCCTACCGAGATCATTTCGCCAGCTCGTCTAAGTACCGCGATTCCTGGGAAAGGAATTCTAGGTACCCATGTTAACCACAGAAGCTTCATCCGACATGATCAAGCAATACGTTTATTTATTTTGCAAGAATGAATAGTACCCCGTTTCTCTAAGCCTGGGAGCAATTCTGGCTAAAAGTAAGAAGGGAAGAGCAAAATTCTTCATGTAGTACAAGATTCAGACTCCAACCCCAAATACTTACTGGTGTTCAAGTAAGAGGGGACTTCTGTTAATAGCAAAATTTGGCTAGGGACCAAAAAGAATTTTCCACTTCCCAGCCTTCCCACAAGAGTCCAAATTCGGGCTTGTATGACGGAGGTATCAAGGTCCCCGAGGTCGAGCTACCACACGATCTTACAGAAGCAAGGCGAGGCAGCCCATACCATCCGAGAATCTCGCACGTGTCCAGGCTTACCAAATAAAGCCCGACGAGACCGCGTTAAGCTCCTTATACCAGGATAAAGCCCAAAGCTAGGTCGAAGTGAAAGGACCTGGGTCCCCCGACATTAAGAGGCACTGCTACCTCGTCGAGGTATAATCTCGACCTGTTCGACCATAAAAGGAAGAAGCGCGTAAAGCCCCGTCCTCACCAAAAGCGCCAAGATCCAATGTAGATCTTGGCATGGTTAAATCAAGTAGCAAGAGCACTATTCGAGCGTACCTCTCCACCCTCCCAGAAGCGAGCCAAGGTCGCCTGTTTATGGCAAACACCTTACCAGGACCTGCTAGTCAAGCCCGCTACCCCGCTAGGAAGCCTGCATAATTAGGTCAAGCTCCATGATAAAGCTCGGTGTAGCTAAACGAAGCTCCTAACTACAAAGTTGGAACCCAATGGGATATTTCACCTCTAAAATGGTTAGCACAAGCTCCATGGGAAGACCAGCATCTAGCTCCGTGACAATTGAGAGGTCCCCGGGGGACTCCACCAGTGTACTGGATCCTAGGGTACCCGGCCCTTAAGGAATATTAAATGTCACCTCAGGTAACCTCCATGAAGTACCTCTCCAAAGTGACATGCAGAACTAGAGCTCTCCTCTCGGCAATGTAGGAAGAAAGGATTGGCTTCCATGACATTTAAAGTACCATTAATGAGGTCAACCGCATTAATGGAGGCAATCAACCCAGTTAATGACATGATCAACACCATTAATAAAAGAATATTCAACTCTTTAATGGTCACCATTAGTGAAAGAATCCTAAAAGGAAACAAATGCCTTTACCTCCAAGATATCCTCCGTATCCGATTCTTTGGGGTTAACTACAACAGAAAATCCCGTCTATCAAGGAAGGAAGAGTCCGAAGAGGAAACAATCACATCTCCTCCGAGATATTAGCCACGATCGATCAACTACATTAAAGGAAGAATCGTACTCAATAAGGAGAGGAAGATTGAAGAATCCTGGACTTGCACGCCAGGGTAGTCACCATTTATAAATATGCCTGTAAAAGGCATAGAAGATAGATCGAATGAATGACAGAAGACAGACATGCTTCGTTTAAAAATCTATCGACATCATCAATGTATGTATTACCTTTACCTAGAATATACCGGTATCGGTCTACATCCGACCACCATTGTAAGATCTCTAGAGCATTTACGTTGTATTACTTCACCATTCTTGTAACCTCCCCGGAGCATTCTCTGATATATACATAAGAAGGGTATTCCTTCTTCCTCTGGATACTGCCTTGGGGTTTTTCAGCATGTGATCATTTGTGATGCTTTTTCTCCCTTGGTCAGTCCATCTCCCTCTACAAAAGACTTGTGTATTTCCTATTATCTACTGTGTTACGCATGTGTGTATGCGGGCTAGGAACCGACCTCATTGGTCCTAACTCTCTAATCTTTCTTACACGAGATTGGGAAACAACAACGAAGACCTAAGGAAACGAAGCTAGATTCCTACCCCGCTTGACCTAGCGCTTTTATCCTCTCATCTATACGCCAAAGTCGCAGGTCAAGATGAGGAGAAACTACCCAGACCAGCTTGAAGGAAGTCGATGAGCTCTTCCACATCATCTTTGTGGCAGGAATCGAGCTCTCCGACACTGGAGCTAAATAAGCCCCCCTCCTTACTTGATATCTAGATCTGGGGATTACAGGAAGGAATCGGGCTCTATAACCTAGCTCTGGCTACCATGACGGGCTCCGACAACGACCGAGGACCAGGGTCAGGACCAGGACCAAGATCAACCCTTTCATACCAGTAAAGAAACCTCAAGCTCCCTCGTTTCCTACCTACCACAAAGCTCGACGGAAAGGATAACTCATCTCCTACCTATTATGAAGCCCCGCGGGTGGGATGACTCCTCTACTACCTACCACGAAGCCCGACAGACTGGATGGCTTGTCTCCTCAAACTCCCAGATCTACTTCATAAGCATGAAGCCCGAAGGACGGGACGTTTTGTCTCCTACCTATGATTTCATCCTCCTTCATATTCATACAAGATCAAGTCAGGTATCTACGGTACCGACCCCGGCCACCACTTTCACGGTAGTGGTCTCGAGGGCGTTAATGGGGATTTCGCATCCTACACAAATTTCCCGTTAACACTTAGCATGCTGATTTATGTGATAACCATGGTGTCAATAAACCTAAAGAACTTTTGTTGAATGACACTAAAGCACCTATTGATGTGACTAGTTGTGATGAAAGTGAGTCTAGTCATAATGATGATAATGGTAGTGTTGCTAGAGAAGAAAGTTGAGAGTTAGAAAATGGTTTAAATGATAACCAACAAGATATTGAAAATTCTAATTCTAGACTTCGGAACATGCATTACCAACAAGACATCATAGGTGATTTGAATGAAGGGGTTAGAATTAGACGGCAACTAGCTAACCAAATTTCATATGCTTGCTACACATCTAAAATTGAACCCAAAAATATTAATGAAGCAATTATTGATGAATATTGGGTTAATGCCATGCAAGAATAACTAAATCAATTTGAGAGGAATGAAGTATGGTCCTTAGTTCCTAGATCAAAAGATATCATTGTGATTGGTACACAATGGGTGTTTAGTAATAAGACCGATGAATGTGGCAAAATAGTGAGAAATAAAGCAAGAATAGTGGCTGAAGGATACACTCAAGTTGAGGGTTTAGACTTTGATGAGACTTTTGCACCCATTGCACGTCTTGAGTCCATTAGGCTTTTGTTATCCATTGCATGTCTTAAGAAATTCAAATTATTTCAAATAGATGTCAAAAGTGATTTTCTCAATGGATACCTTCAAGAAGAAGTGTATGTTGAACAACTAAGAGTTTTGTAGACACTCACTCTCCTAATCATGTGTTTAAGTTGAAAAATGCTATTTATGGCCTTAAGCAAGCTCCTAGAGCTTGGTATGATAGGTTGACTCAATATCTTATTGATAACCAATATAGGAAAGGTGGTATTGATAGAACATTATTTGTTAAGCATTGACATTTTTTTTGCACAAATATATGTTGATGACATTGTGTTTGGGTCTACATGTAAAACCAAGGTTGATGATTTTGTGAATGTTATGTCAAGAGAATTTGAAATGAGTATGGTAGGTGAACTCAATTACTTTCTTGGTATGCATGTGAAACAATCTAGCAATGGTATCATGTTGTCTCAATCTAAATATGCTAGAAACCTTGTTAAGAAATTTGGTCTTTAAAGTGAAAAAGAATTTGAAACACCTATAATTACTACTTTAAAACTTGACAAAGATGAAAAAGGAAAACATGTTGATCAAAGTCTCTATAGGAGCATGATAGGTAGCCTTATCTACCTAACGGCTAGTAGGTCGGATATTTGTTTTAGTGTAGGTTTGTATGCTAGGTGTTAATAGTAAAATTTGGCCAGGGGTCAAAGAGAAATTTTCCACTTACCCGCCACAAGTCAAAGCTCATAATCGATTTTCATGAACCCTGGATAGACCATAAAGCAACCCGCAGGAGTAGGGAAGGCCGGCCCGGCTTTAAAACTATCAAAAAAAAAGCTCGGTGCCACCAGGACGATCCCCTACACGAACACTGGAACCCGGGCTTCTCCAGGCCACCTATCGGGGAACCTCGGTTCCTGAGGACAAGCTCCTCAACCACCCCATGAAAGCCAATGGGGGTCTCCAAGCTCAAGAGACATTCGAGAGAAGCCTGACAAGCAAAGTGGGCTTCCTCCGGATTAAGACTTTCGGAGGACAAACTTAACAGTAGTCTTAGACAGAAGTCCACCAAACTCAACAGAAGCCCGCTGTCCTTGCTGAACATTAAAGAGGAATCATGCCTAAATCTACACTACTCTAGCTACCTACTAAGAATGTCTACAAGGACACCTCAAGATCCCAAGGATCAGGGAAAATCCATCCTGAGCTTCTAAGAACAGAGTCGAAGCATAGATCTACCTCACTCTATGAGACGACAGGCAGCTAGCTCGGTGACTTCTATGAAAAACCATGACGTGATGATATACAAGATCATACCTTTAATTTCGTTTACGTGGGAGTCAAGAGTTTGATTCCAAAAAAGGAAACAAACTCATTTTTATTAACAATATCATCGTTTCCGCTATTTACTCAAGGTCAACAACTTTTAAATAAAGGATCCCCCCTATAAGGAGAAAACGGATTCATAGGATCGTGGCGAGATATCAGCAAATTCAAACCTACTTGGACCATATATAAATAAGGCCAAGCGGAATAAGCAAGGATCAGATGAAAAAAATAAGGAAAACGATAGAGAGAATGGAAGAAAAGAAGAGGGGAAGGCCTAAATTCTGAACTCGGAACACGACCACCTCTGTTTCCACTATTCGACAAGCACAGAGTTGCCACCTTTCTAGACCCTAGAGAGACTGTGAGCATATAAGAGAGTGATTTGTATTTCAAAGCAAGTAATCAATAATTAAAGCTCCCGTTTACTGTTATCTCGATCCAGCCTCTCATTTACCTTTTAACAGATCAGGTACCAACGGTACCGACCCCGCCACCACTTTCGTGGTAGTGGTCTTAAGGGTGTTAATAGGAATTTCTCATCCTTAGCAAATTTCCCATTAACACTTTCTGGCACCGTCTGTGGGAAACACTCACACCACTGTCTTTATATTCAAAAGTTTGTTATTTTACAGGAATCATGAGGCTCTGCTCATCACATTGACAGTCGGGCACATTTAGGTAACCTTCTACTGCATCAACACGAAAGGTCCCAAAGAAAGGGAGGAAATCCGGGCTCTATAGCCAGGTTCCAGCCCAGTCAACCACTGTACGGGCTTTGGATCCTCCTCTTGGAAATCAGGTCGAGCTTGACCAGTAAGCGGCGGCCTTCATAGAAAATGTTCACATTCGACTGCTCGCAGAGGGCATTACCATCCAGCAAGCAGGCCTTTGCAATCGGGGGGACCTCGTCCTAACCCTTCGAGCTCGACTGCTGGTGGCGGCGATCTCATGAGTACCTGCCTCAGTATCCCTGAGAACTTGAACTACTCGGGAGGTAGTTGGGTCCGTAGTAGGAGATGATATGACCGGGGATGTATCAGTTGAAGTAGGAACCACTGGTGAGGGGGCAGAAGTGGACTTATCAGCAGCTTATGAGGCGGGCCCTCCTCGATTTAGAGCCTTTATTGCCCGAGACGCAAGAGTAGCCATCTTGGACTTCATCTGGGAAGGCGATGGAGTAAGAACAATTGAGTTAGCAACCCTAATGGTTGACTCCCCCTTTTTCGAAGTAGCCTTGAAAGCTCTTGGGGTTAATCTAGAAGGAGGTGGAGTGGTCCGAGCTTACTGGGCTTTGCGAGAAGTTGGAGCAACAACAAACACTGTTAAGAAAGAGGTTAAGACTATCATAACTGAATAATTCAACAACTCAAAAGCTTGATAGAGCAAGATACTTACGTGGAGTAGCATCGGAGATCTGCAAGTACTTGTTCACCCTGCGAGGGTAGAAGGGGTCAGAAGTTGGGAACTTTAAATTCAGATAATTTCTGGCCAGGATGGTCTTCAACACAGCCTTAGACTTAGCGGGGAAGAAATCCCGATCCCACGAGGGTTTATCACTGAAAGCAGTGGGGACCGCGAGCTCATGCCCACCGATGAAAACAGAGCTCCCCTAGTCTCCCCCTGCTAGTACCCATTCTTCTTTCCAAGTGAGGTCTTTCCTTGAAGCCCTAGGGATGATAAAATTGAACTTGTTCTTGGCTTTGGCAAAAAATTGACCCCAGGGGACTCCAACCAGGTTTCCAATCTGGAAAAAGAAAGCAAGCTCCTCTGCCCCGAGCTCTCTAGTTATGTAGCTCATCTCGCACTGTTCCCTCCATAGCATGAGGAAGCCGACTAAGTTCCTTCAGAAGCCAAGAGTTAGTTGGAACGGAGCCAGTTGAAGGGCAATGAGAGCCCGCCAAAGAGTTGGATGAAGAGGGAGCCTCACCTCGCTCTTGAAGGTTGTGACATGAATGGGAAGTACGCCTTTGGGCAGGCTGAAGACATTGTAATTTCTATGGGGGATTGTAAGAGAGACGGTGTCAGGGATGCGGTATTTATCCAGAAGTCGACTAATCGACTGAGGATCAACGGTGGAATCAGAAATGACCCTGGGTTCGAAAGAAAGGGTTTTCGTTGAAGGAAGCTCTGCCACTGTAACTGAAACCTTTCTGACGGTGTCGACTCTCTCCCCAATATCAGAATCCTTGTCAACTAGGTTTAGAGGGTTATAGGGCTGGTTCGAGAAACTGAAACCAATAAAGACGTTCTTGCTAGAACGACGGTACTGGCCGGCCAGGGAAGATTCCTCATCACTCAAAATTCCTCACACCCGTTTTCGAGGAACTAGGTTAGAGCCTCCGGTGCCCTCAACCAAGGCTTCAAAACTGTCTAAGGAATTCGAAATTGATGGGGAGAAGGATTTGAAAGCAAGCAAAAGATAAAGGGAAATCGACAGAGGGTAGCAAGAAAAAAGGAGTTTGAAAATTTGAAAATTGAGAAATTATGAAGGAAGTGATGGTAAGGCCGGGTTTAAATAGAAGTTAAGGGTAATGATATCGGTGATATCTTTGGGAAGATCACCTAGGGTCACGGAGAGAGCCGTTTTGCAGCCGTTCTTTCCATGAAGAAAACACTAGTTCAAATTCAATATTGGGTAATTAATGAGAAGATTTCGCTCTCATTGATTATTTTTATAACGGAAAATTTCCCAATCAAACAAGAAATCTAACTCTAACTCCAACTCCACCTCCGGTGTTCAAGTCAGAGGGGACTTCTGTTAATAGTAAAATTTGGCCAGGGGTCAAAGAGAAATTTTTCACTTACCCATCACAAGTCAAAGCCCATAATCGACGTTCATAAAGCCTAGATAGACCATAAAGCTACCTCGCAGGAGTAGGGAAGGCCGGCTCGGCTTCAAAACTATCAAAAAACAAGCTAGGCGTAACCAGGATGATCCCCCACACTAACACTGGAACCCGGGCTTCTCTAGGCCACCTATCGGGGAACCTCGGCTCCTGAGGACGAGCTCCTCAACCACCCCATGAAAGCCAATGGGGGTCTCCAAGCTCAAGAGACATTCGAGAGAAGCCCGACAAGCAAAGTGGGATTCCTCCAGATTAAGACTTTTAGAGGACAAACTTAACAGTAGTCTTAGACAGAAGCCCTCCAACCTCACCAGAAGCCTGTTGTCCCTGCTGGACATGAAAGAGGAATCACGCCTAAATCTAAACTACCTCGGCTACCTCCTATGAATGTCTATAATGACACCTCAAGCTCCCAAGGATCAGGGAAAATCCATCCCGAGCTTCTAAGAACAGAGTCGAAGCATGAATCTACCTCGCTCTATGAGACGACAGGCAGCTAGCTCGGTGACTTCCATGAAAAGCCATGCTGCGATGACATACAAGATCATATCTTTAATTTCGTTTATGTGGGAGTCAAGATTTTGATTCCTAAAAGGAAACAAACTCATTTTCATTAACAATATCATCGTTTCCGCTATTTACTCAAGGTCAACAACTTTTAAATAAAGGATCTTGCTTGATAAGGAGATAACGGATTCATACTATCGTGGTGGGATATCAGCAAATTCAAACCTACTTGGACCATATATAAATAAGGCCAAGCGGAATAAGCAAGGATCAGATGAAAAAAATAAGGAAAACGATAGAGAGAATGGAAGAAAAGAAGAGGGGAAGGCCTAAATTCTGAACTCGGAACACGACCACCTCTGTTTCCACTATTCGACAAGCACAGAGTTGCCACCTTTCTAGACCCTAGAGAGACTGTGAGCATATAAGAGAGTGATTTGTATTTCAAAGCAAGTAATCAATAATTAAAGCTCCCGTTTACTGTTATCTCGATCCAGCCTCTCATTTACCTTTTAACAGATCAGGTACCAACGGTACCGATCCCGGGCACCACCTTCGTGGTAGTGGTCTTGAGGGTGTTAATAGGAATTTATCATCCAAATAAAATTTCCCGTTAACACTAGATTTCAAGCTAATCCAAAAGAATCTCACTTGAAAGCCGTTAAAAGAATCATAAGGTATATAAAAGGAACACATAATCGTGGTTTATTCTATTCCTTTGATAATAATGATATTCTTGTTGGCTATTATGATGCGGATTGGGCAGGAAACATTGATGATCATAAAAGCACATCGGGTGGTTGCTTTTACTTGAAGAATAATTTGATTGCTTGGCTAAGCAAGAAGCAAAATTCCGTCTCTCTTTCATCATCCGAAGCCGAGTACTTTACAGCCGGAAGTGCTTGCACACAACTTCTATGGATGAAACAAATTCTCAAGGATTATGAGATAAATCAACATAAAATGACTCTCTATTGTGATTATATGAGTGCCATTAACATCTCAAAAAATCCGGTTCAACACTCACGCACAAAGCATATAGACATTAGTCATAATTTCATTAGAGAATTTTTTGAACATTCAATGGTAACTCTTGAACATATGCCTACTAAAAATCAACTTGTGGACTTGTTCACAAAGCCCTTGGACAAAGAGAGATTTGTATCTCGTAGAAGATCCATTGGCATGATTTGTGTTGATTAATGCTTGTGTGTGGTTATGAGTGGCTTGATAAGCAAAACTATATTGTTTATCTATTTCTTTGAGAGCTACTCATGTGAGAAGTAATTATCTTGATAAAATAGCTTCTATTGTTTCTAGATCATGCACTTAAGTCTTTGTAAATCTTATTTTTAAAGGTGCACAAATGTTTCTCTTATATGTTTAAGTTTGAGTAATTGAGTTTGAAAGCTTGTAGATTATGGATGCATCTTGAAGTTCATTGTCTAGTACATGATAGATGACCTAGGATTAGTATCCATTTTGCTTTGGCATATACATAGAACTCAAAGAGCACCTTCATGGAAAGGGCTACACACATTGGTTGTGAAGCCGCCCAATGTAGGAAAGGGCTACACCATTGTGATGAGTGAAAGCCGTCTTGAAGAGTATATGTTTATATAAGAAAAATCAAAGAAGTGTTGAAAAAGAATCATTTAAAAAAAAAACTTTGATACAAAGCCTAAAAAGAAATGAAGGAAGGCTTAAAATGGAGTATAGTTGAAAATTATGATTGCTCGGGTTGAAAAACATAAATGGAATGACGAGCCACATGCACACACACGCTCATATGTTGAAATCTATTCTCTTTAAAGCAAAGATTCGGATGATAATCGGTTTGACCTTGATTGGAAAAGCTTTATATGGATAGGTGTTGAAGTGGTTTGCATGTTGATATCACAATCACTCCTTTTATATATGCTAGAAGCATTTTCACACGTACACACATTTTTGCTTAATGTGCTTGATTCATTAGCAATGAGAGATTATTTTTGAGAGAATAATGAAAATCTATGATTCTCTTATTAATTTTGGAATAAAAATAATGGTTACTTTCTTTTATTGCTTGAAATGTGTGATTGTGTGATTCCCTTGTGAACATGCTTACTTGCTTATTAACATGTGGAGCATATATTAAGGGGGAGCTTAGTTTGTTAAACTTAGTTCTCTATACAACTTGTTTGCTCACTATCTCATGATTTTATTATGCATCCCTTATTACCTTGTAGGCATTTTCAATTGGCATTTGTCTCTCTCACTAGGTTGTGTAATATGATTTTGTCTATTCCTTGTCAAAAGGGGGGAGAAAGTGTTTCCCTCACCATGTTACTTACTTTTGATGTAAAGGGGAGACAATCCATTAAGGGGAGAGATTTTAGCTTAAGGGGGAGAAAGTAAGGGGGAGAAAGATTTCTTGTTTGCATGAGATATGAAGAGTTAAGGTATCTTATGTTTTTGTTTGTATATTGTTTGTTTATCTCACCTATCTTCTTTGTAGAAGATATCTTTTGGTTGTTCTTGTCTCACAGGTGCTTTGAATGTGTGAAGATATTCTTGAAGATTCTTGAAGACATTTTAGTCTATGAATATTTCTTTGTAATGTGAGGATGTGAGAATGCAATCAACATTGATTATGAGTGATCTTTGTATGGTGGGGTAGAGTTTTTGTCATGGAATAACCAAAGAGGGAGATTGTTAGGCTCTAGATTTGTGTTGGCTTGATTCCATAACAAAACTTCATTTCTTTGTAATGCTTAGTTGCTTAAATGGTTCGTGATGATAAGAGCTTTAAGGAAGAAAAGCAACTTCTCATGATACAAAGTTCATCTTCAAGAGGATTGGTACTATTCTTGGATGCTAAGGTATCGAGATCTTTCTTCCTCTTGCAAGGCGTAGGCGTACACACACAATTCATTCATATGTGTCCCTGCTTTGTTGTGCATCATTATATGGGCACACACACACAATTCATTCATATGTGTCCCTGCTTAGTTGTGCATCACTATATGCGTACACACACAATTCATACATTTTTTTCCCTGTATCGTAGCGCATCATTTGGTATAACATATTCACACACTTGAAGTTGAATGCTCATGCATTTGGTATGAAAGTAACATGTTTTGAAAAATGCATGATTGGAGACTATCTCTATGTAGCTTGCATTCTTGTGTGAAATGTATTTTTTGTTTATATGTTTGTATAACATGGATATTGAACTTGATTTTAGCCTTATATTGTTCATGATTGAGTTACGGTCATTTCGGTTACTCATACTATTGATTTCGAGTTCTAAATCAAAAGATACTACACTTTCAACTCATGTTGCATACATTATCTTCATCTTCATATATCGAGTCGAATTCTTATTTTCTGAGTTGAGTATCTTATATTTCCATGTTTGTGAGGGAGTCCCGGTTTGTAATCTTCAAATGGATTCGAATTCGGAGTTTGGAGGCCAAAGAACGGTCGAAGAACGAGAGGAGCGCAAGGGGTGAGGTGCGATGGCTCAAGCCATAACCATGCACCATCCCGAGATGGGGCGTGGCCATCTCGGCCACATATGTGTTCTGCCCCGAGATTCCCACGCGCCATCTAGGGGAGACACTAAAGAAATAAGGGCAAAATGGTCATTTGGTTATTCTCTCTTTAAAACCTCTCATTCCATCTCATTCTTTAAAAGTTGAGAAAATTGAAATTGAAGAACAAGTGCAGAAATTTTCTCTCAACATTTTTTATTTTTGTTTTTGTGATAACTTCTTCATTTCTACTCCGAATCACTTGATTCAAAAATCGATTTCGAGTGTATTGAAGATTTATAAAAACCCAAAGAATTTCCAGAACCAAAGGATGTCTACATTTTTCGTTGTGATTTGATCTTCAGTTCGTGGTTTGCATCCTTGTTGGTAAAATCATCTTCTTCTTAGTTTTCTTCTTAGATCTTCTTTTTTATTGATGCTTTTTGATTAAGAAGCATGAATAGGATGATTTTGATATCATTTTGTGGTTTGTTGATTTGATTTTCAATTTTAGCTAGATTTGTGATATATTGAATGATTTGTGCTAAACTTTATAAACATGAAATTGTTTCTAGAAATCTTTTGTTCTTATGCTTGATTGATTATTTCAAGATCTAATTTCATTTTATAATAACTAGGTTGTGTTTCAATTGGTATATATATCATCATATCTATGTTCTTAGTTGATAACATGCTTAGGCTGCCTAGATATATTTGTGATTGTTCTTTGAAAGCATAATCTAGCTATCTAGTTGCATGTCCATAGAATTTGTTGATCATCATTTTCTATGTTGAGTGCTTGTTTGCGTTTTGCATTCAGGATCACTTAGATGCCTTGTGAAGAGGTAGAAAGTCTCATATCTTAGTGTGATTCTTTGATTTGAGCAATTGTAAGTCTTAGCTAGAGTCAGGAGGACTTGGATAGCTAAGCAAGTGGAAGTCTCGACAAGAGGTGTGAGACCTCAGATTGTTAAGCAAGGAAGTGTTGAATAGAGTCGGGAGGACTCGGATAGTTGAGCAAGAAGTCTTGCCTAGGGTCAGGAGGATCCAGATAGGTGAGCAAGGAATCTTCCTAGAGACAGGGGGTCTTGGATAGGAAGTCGGCTTAGTAGATCACTAGGTTCAAGAATAAAGTGAGAGTGATAGCTTGTAGAGCAAATGTGATTGCTTGAGTGTGTAACTCTATTTGAACTAGTGGATTTGCTTTTGCCGGTGGTTGTGGTATCAACCCGTGGATGTTTTCTCTTTGGAGGTTTACCACGCAAATATTGTGTGTCATTGTTTGCAATTTTCATTCAGCATTGTTAGAATTGCATTGTTTTTAAAAGAAGATAAAAATTGGAGCATATACATATTCACCCCCCCCCCCCCTCTAGATATATTCACACTATAAAGATAAAGGGAATTTCAATTAGTATCAGAGCCGGTGTCTGGACGCACTTAGATAGATCTTCTTTGTAGTGTTTGTTATCTTCGTTTGTTTCATCATGATTAAAGAAATGTATTCTTTTGTGGCTTCTTTTGTTAAAGGTGATTCTATTGACATAGATGATCAAAAGATTAAAGATCTTATTTAAGAAAATGAAAGGATCTCTAAGATCAATAAGTCTCTCACTAAGAAGTTAGAAAATCATGATTGTAGCTCAAAATGTGTTATTGATCTTAATGACAAAATTCTTAATCTTGAGAAAAATTTGATTGATAGCAATGATAGATTAAGTATTTTGAAGCATGTGTGAGGATCTTGATTGAAATCTTCTCATTAATTGCTCAAGTGACGTGGCGAGCACGGATTAGTGTACTCTTTGAAGAAATCTGGCTATTTTACGGCCCTCTTCGTGGTTTGAGGTAACCCTCCAGAGGATCTCGCCGACATCACTACCATCCTAGCCTCTATTTAAATTCAAACTCCTCACCACTTCCTTACCCATTCCTTCAATTTCAAATTTTCTAACTTTCTCTCTCTATACTCTTGTTGATTTTCCTTTTTTCTCAGTCCACAAACCCTATTCTACCATGTCAAAGATTAGTCATGACTCCATTGACTCCCTCGTTGAAGGCACAGAGGTTTCAAGTCTTGCCCGTAGAAAGCGGGCTCGATGGGACCTAGACGAGGATGACTCACCTCTGTCCCCTCAACGTCGTCGATCGAACAGGAATGTAGCAATCGGGACTGGGTTTACTAACCAACCAGACAATCCTCTAAACTTGGTTAATGAGGATTCCGGTGAAGAGAATAGAGACAGTGTCGCTTTAAAGGGTCAAGGCAAGGTTGGCGGTCCTTCCCTAGAGAGGCATCTTCCATATGACTTTAGGGTCATTCCAGACTCTTTCGTTGACCCAAAATCGATCAGCCGTCTGAGGTCCAGATATGGCATTCCTGACAGCGTCTTCATAACAGTCCCTCACAGGAATTACAACATCTTTAACCCACCCAAAGGAGTGCTCCCCATCCATGTGGAGGCCTTCGAGAGCGGGGTAAGGCTCTCTTTTCATCCTACACTTCGGCTGGCTCTCAACGCTATTCAGCTAGCTCCCCTCCAGTTGACACCCGACTTCTAAAGGCACCTGATTGGCTTCCTCATGCTGTGGAGGGAGCAGTGTGAGGTAAGCAAGATAGCCAGAGAGCCGGGGGCAGAGAAGCTTGCTTTCCTCTTTCAAATTGAGAGCCTAACTGGGGTCCCCTGAGGTCAGTTTTACGCCAAGGCCAAGAACATGTTTAATTTCATTATCCCTGGAGCTTCAAGGATGGACCCTACCTGGAAATAAGAATGGATATTGGCTGGCAATGATTGGGGGAGCTCGATCTTTATAGGTGGGCATGAGTTTGCGGTCCCCATGGCTTTCAACGATAAGCCCATGTGGAGCCAAGGTACCTTGTCTGCCGAGGTGCTGAAAGCCATCCTTGCCAGGAACTACTTGAACCTTAAGTTCCCGACTGCTGACCCTTTTAATCCTCGTCGAGTAAACAGTTATCTATGAATATCTGATGCTACTCCTCGTAAGTACCTTAAACCATCAAGCTTTGTGTCATTGAATGGTTCAGTTCTGATGGCTTTACCCCTTTTTTAACAGTTTTTGTTGTTGCTCCAGCTTCCCGTTAAGCCTAGCAAGCTCACACTTCTCCCCTTTCTGCCAAGTCGAGTCACTGGTTTCCTTAGAGAAATAAGGGTAATCCACTCCAGCTGGGGTTCCGTCTGCTCCTGCTCTATCCTCTTCCCAGTATAGGTCCAAGTTATCACTTCTCGCCTCTCAGGATGCCAAGGTGCGGGGTAAATTTGCCTTCATTTCTCAAGCCGCTGACGTAGTAATATCGACTCCTGCTCTAGGTACGCCTACTACTGCTTCTGCTCCTGACGCTGACGCCCCTCTCTCCGCGCCTGCCAGATACTTCTGCCTTTCCTTCTATACTCCCAGTATCTCAGGCTTCAAAGGACCCCGAAGCTAGTGTTGGAAGGGGTTTCCTCTGCTTACCCGCCTGATCAATCTGGCTCTACATTTCAAGACGAGGTTATAGGGCAATTCGTTGTTTTCTACCCCAGGGGCAATCTTTCTATGATGGCTTCAATGCCTATAAATATTCTGGTTACCAAGGGTTCTGCCCTCTTGGCTGAGGTAGTCATCGACTTTTACTTTCTTATGTAGTAGTTTGATTTGTCATTTCCTAACTTGAATTGCCTTTGCAGGCCTTTAAATTCCAAGTAGCCATGGGCCACCAGGTAGCTTCTCTCTGTGACCAGACAGTCAGAACTGAAGCTGAAGCTAAAGCTGAGCGGGCTATGGAACTATTGACACGGGCTCAATCCTACGTACAGAAGATGACCTCTAGTTAGAAGGGGATGGAAGCACAACTGGCTGAACTTCAGTGCGACCATGAGAGGTTGAAGTGGTCTTTCTATCAAGAAACCCTTCGGTCTCAGCGTCGAGCCAGCCAACGGGATAATTGAAAGGAATAAACGAAGGCACTGGAAATTGAAAACCAAGGTCTGCAAGCCCAAGTTACCGGGCTTCAGTCTGAGGTGGACTCCTCCTTCAGTGAGAGATACTTATATGCCTCCTACCAAGTTTCTGAATCCTTCCCCTCCCTCTTTGACCAGTCAATTATTTCCAACTGAGATAGGGAGGATATATTGACCAAGGTCGTAGAGATTTCTAGTCCCTTGGGTGATGACTTGAACCCTTCTAATATGGCCAAAGCCGGGAAGCAACCAGTTGTGTCTGACCTTCCTCTTCCTCCTCTCGTCTTCCCAATGTCCGATCCGTGAGAATTCTCATGGGGGTTCTACCCATGGAGCCAGAATGAGGCCTTACAGAAGCCCGAGACCCTTCCAAAGTGCCCTCAAGAGGAGAACTAGCAGTGGGAGAGAGCATGCCATCGTCAATTGCCAACCTTCTTGATGCAGCCATACCACTTGAGGTCATGACGGTTGTCAATGAGGTCTTGGAGGAGGACCCAGCTGAGCAACAGTCAATCGAAGGGCATCCTCAGAAAGAGGTGGCAGAAAAAGCTAACCAGGATGAGCGACCATTAGAAAGAGGAGCAGGGGGCAAGGCTCATCCAGAGGAAGGGGAAGCTGGAGGAAATCAGGAGGATGCAGAAGTTTGAATCCATCTTCTTGTAGCTTGTTTTGAATGCCCGAAAATGGGGGTGGGCATCCTATCTTTACTCATGATTGATCATCATCATCATTTTTTTTTACTACTACTTTGTAGCCTGGAACCAGGGGTTAGGCTCCCTGTTCGATTCCTATAGCCTTATCGGGGGATAGGCTCCCCATTTCATTAATGAAAATTGACTTTAGATCTTGTGCAAATTTTGACTTCATTGGCACGTACTTGCTTCATTTCTGATCTCGATCTAGGTGCAGCCTCAAAAACAACTTGACTTAACTTGGGAAAAGCCACAATGTAGAAAAACTGCTTAAGTGTGAAAGTAGATAGCTAGCTCGATCTTTCAACTCTTAACAGGAACTTATAGCTCGGTGACTTTAGTAGATAGACCCTTTGTGTGATTGTAGGCTAGTTCGTACCTGGCACAGTAAGCAACCACATATACACGAAGAATTAACGACCAGTAATAACTGGGACATTGACGTTTAAGTAAAAGAGCTTTCCATTCTCGAGCCCCTCTAGGGGGTTATATCCCGAGTGAGGCATCAATGATAGCTATCTAGCCCTCTCCTAGTCTGGAGATCGGGATGGCTATCGAGCTCTTAAGCTCGAGTCCTTCTTAGGGGTTGTAGCCCAGCCAAGGCATCAGGAGGGCTATCTAGCTATTTCCTGGTCTTGAGATCTGGATGGCAACTATGCTCTAACACTCAGATCCTTCATTGGGATTGTAGCCTGACGAAGGTATCAGGATGGTTGCTATTTCCTGGTCTTGAGATCTGGATGGCAACTATGCTTCTACACTCAGATCCTTCTTGGGGGTTGTAGCTCGACCAAGACATCAGGAAGGCTATCTAGCTACTTCCTGGTCTCGAGATCTGGATGGCAGCTATGCTCTTACACTCTGACCCTTCTTGGCGGGGGGTAGTGCCCAACCAAGGCATCATTGATAGCGAGGGGACTTTCCCGGCTAATCCCTGTTTTTGGGGTGATAGTGTTGAATTTTCCCATATATAACCAAACCACTGTATAACATAGTTTAAGATGAAGAAAATAGGCTTTATTGATGAAAAACGAATGGAGTACATTAATACTGGTGATTAAAAACTATTCGGAGGTAGCCTGCTCATGAGTCCCCTATTTAGGGGTAGAATTTTCTCAGGTGATCTGCATTCCAAGTATGATCAATGAGTCGGCCATTCACGTCCTCGAGCTTGTACACCCAGTTGCGGACCACCACCTTTATTAAGGAAGGTCCCTCCAAATTGGGCCCCAGGACCCTGTCTGACCTCTTTCTGGTATTCAATGTCACTTTCCTGAGAACTAGGTCCCCTTCCTTAAAGTTTAGGTCTTTAACACTCCTGTTAAAGTATCTAGCAATCTTTCTCTGGTAAATTGCTACCTTCTCTGCTACCCAATCTTTTTTTCTTCCAAGAGATCTAAGCTAGCTTTGTGCTTGTCCTCGTTGCTTCCCTGTTCAAAATATTGAACTCTGAAGGAGGTCAGTTTATGCTCAATGGGAAGTACCGCTTCAACCTCAAAGGCCAGAGAATAAGGTGTTTCCTCGGTGGTCGTTCCCCTAGTTGTGCGGTAAGCCCAAAGGACCTCGGGATACTCTTCAACCCATCTACCCTTTCGTTTACTGTAACTTCTTTTTCAACAGCTTCTTAATAGTCTTATTGGTGGATTCCACCAGCCCGTTAGTCTAGGGGTGGGCTACAGAAGTGAATCTAAGGTTGATTCACAAGTCCTCACAAAATTCCTTGAACCGACAGTTATCAAACTGCTTGTCGAGGTCAGCTACAATGACAAGACTGATCTCGAACCTATAAATTACATTATATTTTATAAACCTTGTTGTATTTTCTTTCGATATCTGGGAGAGTGGTCTGGCTTTGACCCATTTTGGAAAATAGTCAATCGCCACGATAGCATGCTTGGCTTGACCAGAAGCAGTTGGAAGCGGTCCGATCAAGTCGACTCCCCACATAGCATTGTGGTATGGTGAGCTAAGGGATGACAACCGCTCTGGCGAGAGGTGATTTAAGTTTGCGGTCTTCTGACATACTTCACATGACCGTACTAAGTTCTTTCCATCTTGATGGATGGTTGGCCAATAGTACCCCATGTGGAGTACTTGATAAGCCAGAGCTTCCCCACCAATGTGGTTCCCGCATTCCCTAAAATAAACCCTTCCCAATGCTCATTTGGCATCACCGGGATGTAAACATTGAAGTAGAGGAAGGGATCTGCCCCTCCTGTATAAGTACACATCTACCAAACAATATCAGACTGAGAGCCTTTTGATTCTCCTAGCTTGATTGGGCTCCCCGGGGAGCTTATCTTCCTAGAGGTATTCCACTATTTGGTCCATCCAGCATGGCTGCCGTTCCAGGGTGTAAGTCTCATTACCTGCTACTATGTTGGGTAGGGAAATCACTTGGAGAGGGACTCCCTGTGGTAAGGTCAGGCCACCATGCGCAACAATCTTGGCTAAGATGTCAGCTCGACGATTCTGCTGTTGAGGTACCTGCTCAATCTTAAATCCTTGAAATTTACTCTTAAGTTGTTGAACTAGCTTCAGGTAGGCAACCATGTTATCCCCTTTTGCCTGATAATCCCCAAAGACTTGGTTGACTATGAGGAATGAATCGCTCCTGACATGCAGCATCCTTATCATGGCTAAGAGGACTTCATACTCTGCTTTATTATTAGTGGCTTTAAATTCAAATCTGAAACAGTGGCAGCACTCAGTCCCCTCGAGGTCAATTAGAACTATGCCCGCTCTTTCACCGGCTTGTCGGGACACTTCATCTGTGTAGAGGATCCATGACTTGCAACCTTCCGGCTAGCTATTGGATTTTGGAATCATCTCAGGGTTTATGTTTGTTGCTGTAGAGGCCACTTGGCCTGGGGGTACTGAGAGTTCTGCTACAAAGTCCGCCAAAGTCTGGTCTTTGATTGCGATCATGGGCTTGTACCTTAAATCAAACTGGGTGAGCTCCAGAGCCCATAAAACCAACCTTTCGAATACATCCGACCTTTGCAAGAATTGACAGAGGGGTTGGTCTGTCACTACTGTTATTGAGTGAGCTTGAAAGTAGGGACCAAGGCATACACGAGCTTCTCCAGAACGGTATAATTCTTTTCTGGTTTGGTTAGAGCATGACTCACGTAGTAGATAGGCCGTTGAACCCTATCGCCATATTCTTTGACCAGGGCCCCATCTACTGTAGTCTCTAAAATGACCAAGTAGATTTGCAGCTCTTCCCAGGACTTGGCTTGACCAGTAGTGGTGAGCTTGATAGATATCTCTTCAAGGCTTGAAATGCTTGTTCACTCTCATGGTCCCATTTCATGTTTCTTCCCTACTTGATGGCTTTAAAGAATGAGAGACATTTATTGGTAGACCGAGAAATGAACCTGTTGAGCGATGATACCTGCCCGGTCATGACATGAACCTGTTTAAGTGACGTGGGAGACTCTAGATCCAGGATTGCCTTAATCTTTTTCGGGTTAGCCTCTATGCCTCTCTCATGAACCATGAAGCCTAGAAACTTCCCCGTAGTTAGCCCAAAGACACTTTTAGAGGGGTTCAATCTCATCTGGTTCTCCCTTAAGATCACGAAAGTTCTGCGAAGGTCGTCCAGATGGCTTTCAACGGTTGAAGATTTCGTGATAATATCATTGATGTATACTTCCATTGACCTTCCTATTTCGGGTTTAAACAGCCTATTGACCAACCGTTGATATGTAGCCCCTGTGTTTTAAAGCCCAAACGGCATCACCTTGTAGCAATACAAACCTCGTCCGGTGATGAAACTGGTATTTTCTTGGTCGGTGGGGTGCTTCATAATTTGGTTGTATCCTAAAAATATGTCCATGAAGCTCAGGAGCTTATTTCCAGAGGTAGAGTCAACCAACAGATCAATTTTTGGTAGAGGGAAACTGCCTTTCTGGCATAACCGGTTGAGGTCGGTATAATCAATGCACATGCGCCACTTCCCATTCGCCTTTGTGACCATGACCACATTGGTGATCCATTCGGGGTAAAGTGCATCTCTGATGAAGCCCGCTTAGGTCAATTTGTTCACTTATTCCTGAACCGCAGCATTTCTTTTGGAGTTAAAGTGATGCCTTTTCTGTTTGACGGGCTTGAAGGTCGGATCCACTGCCAGTCGATAAGCAGCCAAAGATATCGGGATTCCAGGCATCTCGTCGTGACTCCAAGCGAAGATGTCATTGAACTCTTTAAGGAGCCCGATCAAACCCTCCTTTATTCCCAGCTCAAGGGCGGCTCTGACTTTGACTACCTTCGAGGGATCACCCATTCGGATAGGAATCTCTTCTAGCTTATCCATTGGATGGCCGTTGGCCCATTCCCTTATTTACTCCTCTTCGTTTGGCACCACGGGGTCATTCTCTAGGTGACTTATGGGTCCTACATCTACTAGTGTCAATACAGGAGTTGCCCCATCCTGGATCATTGTTACTTGGGCAAGTTGTTTTGCTAGAGTTGTTGGGTTAGCAGACACTTCATAACATCTCCTGACTGCTTGTTGGTCACCCCGTACTTCCCCCATCTTGTCTCCTACTGGGAACTTCAGAACGTTATGGTAGATGAATAAGACCCCCTTCAACGATGATAAAAATGGCCTTCCTAATATTGTATTGTAGATCGATGGGGTATCCACTACCACGAAGTCTGTCATGACATTCTACTAGAGAGGTATGGCTCCAATGATTACTGGCATGATTTTTGATCCTACGGATATGATTGAGTCCTCAGTGAACCCATACAGCGGGTAGTGCAACTATTGTAACACCACTGTTTCAGGTTCAGCTTTTCCAAGGTGTCTTTAAATAGGACGTCGACGTTGCTGCCTGTATCGACGAGCACACGGTGTACCATGCAGTAGGTATTTTGTATCGTGATCACCATGGGATCGTCATGAGGCTGCACAGTGTTGTAGACATCCGCTTCGGTGAAAATGATCTGTGACATCTGAGAAGGGTTAGTCGGGCTCTGGCCGACCTTATAGATACCCCGCCCTTCGTCCACATGGGGGATTTTTCTCACGTGGTTTTTCCTGGAATTATTAGAGGTACTAGCTAAAGTAGGTCCCCCGCTGATGGTATGTATTATTTGGATTTGCTGCATCAGATCCGCATGTTCCCCCTTTCTCTTCTCAGCGTCCTCGGGGAACTTGGCTTGCATTTCCCTTCCAGTCTGAATGTTATCCCTGACCTGCTGTAAGAATTCTACCAAACATCCTCCCCTTATTAAAGCCTCAATCTGATTTCGTAGGTTATAGCATTCTGAAGTGTTGTGTCCCACGTCTTCGTTATAGTCATAATACCTATAACGATTCCTCTTATCAATAGGGGCTTTCATGGGAGCAGGCTTCTGTAGTAACCCCATGTTCCGAATGGCGGAATAGACTGTTTCCTGGGATACATTTAAAGGAGTGTATTGATCATATCCTCTCTCATCTCGAGCTACTGGAGCCACTGTCCTAGGAGGAGGCGAAGCCCACGGAGGAGTTTGTTTTGCTAGATACCTTTTCGATCGAGGTTGAGAAATGGGGAAGCGATACATCGACCTGTTAAGGGGTTTGTTCTGGCTTTTCTGAGCTTTGCTCTGGTTTGGAAACTTTCTTCTTCTGTAGCTTTACGGCTCTCATATCGTCGTGTTCCATCTTGACCTTGATCTGTTCGTCGACTTCAATTTACTCTAAAGCCCGATCATAGGCTTCTTGGTAGGTCTCTGGAGGCCGCTTGGCAATATACTGGAAAAACTTGCTCGCCCACAAGTTCCTCCTTAAATTGGTAAGGGTTTCTTTCTCGGTGAAGACCCCCATCTGGATGACTTCCTTATGGAAACGCTCGACATAAGCCCAAAGGGTTTCCCCTCTCTCCTGGATCACGTACTGTAGATGGAATGGATCCTTCAATCGGGGATTAAATCTCTGGAATTACGAGTAGAAATCAGTTGACAATTTTGTAAAGGAATCCACACTGACAGCGGGTAGCTTTCTGAACCAGGTCTTAGAGTAATCTGCAGCGTAGTTGGGAACATCCGACACATAACGGTCATGGTCGTGTTCTGGACCTCCATCTGTTAAATGAAGCTCTCAAGTGGCTTAGGGGATCCTCAGTCCCAGAGAATCTATCAGTCGGCATTTTCAATTTTGGCAAGAGCTCCGCCTCCCGGATCCTTCTAGTAAAGGGGGCATTCATCTCACTTAGAGGATATTTCTTGTCTTCCTTGTACTTCATCTTCTTCATCTGTTGGATCTCTTTCTGAAGCTCTGTCAACTGGTCTTTCAGGCGATTGCTCTCAAGTTTCCTTTAATTAATCTAGGAATCTTCACTAACAGACCCTTCTAACAAGCTGGCGACCTCTACCCGATTCCTTCTTCGGGTGGGATCTGTCTGGGGGGTTTGCTGGCTTTCTTCCTTACTAGCTCCGGCCTCCCTCCTTGAAGTCGTTGGGTGAAGAAACTCTGACCGCTCCAGGGGAAGGACGTCCACCGCTGACTTAACTTGCCTGGGTTGGTAACTTGGCGGCGCTTCAGGAACGAGGGCATAGGCTCTAACCTATCCCGGATCGAGTGCCTGCGTCCAGTTCCATTACGAGCTGGCTTCAGAGGGGTAGGTCCCAGGCGATCAAAGACGAGCTGCCGAGTCCCGGGCCTGCTTGGTTCACCTTGGTTGCAAAGGTTTGCTTGCTGAACAGTAATACCCTCAATGAGCAGTTGAAGGTAGATGTTAACCATGAAGGCCACCGCTTGTTGGTCAAGTGCGATATGGCTTCCCATGGGGATCCAAAGCCCGCACAGTAGCTGGTTAGTCTGGGACCTAGCCACGGAGCCTGGATTTTCTTCCTTTTTTGGGACCTTCCGTGTCGACGCAGCTTAAGGTTATTCCGATGCATCTAGCTATCCTTGGGAAGAGCTAAGCCTCATGATTAATGAAAATAACAAACTTATGAATATTAAAATGATGGTATGGAAGTTTTTCCCACAGACGGCGTCAAAAAGTGTTAACGAGAAATTTGCTCAAGATGAGAAATTCTAACTATTAATAGTAAAATTTGGCTAAGGGGTTAAAGAGAAATTTTCCACTCTCCTAGCCCGAGTCAAAGCCCAAATTCAACATTCATGAGACCCTTGGCAGACCATAAAATTACCCCGCAGAAGTAAGGAAGGATCGTCGGGCTTCGAAACTACCAGGGATGAAGCTAGGCACGACCAAGTCGGGCCCCTACGTGAACACTGGAGTCTGGGCTTCTCGAGGCCACCTGGCCTGGCTCCAAAACCACACCAAGGAAGCAAGGGAGAATCGCCTAACTCAAGAAGCACTCGAAGTGAAGCCCGGTAAGCAAAGCAAGCTCCCTCTAGGTTAAGTCTCCCAGAGATCAAACTTAACTCGTAGCTTAAAATTGAAGCCCACCAACCACTCTAGGAACCCACCGCTCCTTCCATAATTCGAGGAGAAAGAGGGCCTCAAAGTGGATCAAATCCATGTGACCTCCCAGAAATGTCTACAGGAATGCCTCAAGCTCCAAAGGGTCGAGGAAAGTCCATCATAAGCTTCTAAGAATATAACCAAAGCATGGATCTACCTTGCTCTAGGAGACAATGAGTAGCTAACTCGGTGACCTCCATAAAGAATCATGTCATGAGTACACACATGATCATATCTACGTAATAGCCAACATTAATTCTACACACGTGTAAGACAAGAGTTTGTTTCCAAAAAGGAAACAAACTTATCTCCACCAACGACAAATCCGTTATTTACTCGAAGTCAACGAATTTCAAATAAAGGATCTCGCCCGATAGGGAGGGAGTAGGTTCAGAGAATCAAGGCGGGAGATACATCTGTTCAAAGTGATTCGACCATATATAAATATGCCTAAACATTCCTACTAGGGGGGAGGCGGGGACAAAAAAAGAAAAAGAACGAAAAGGAGAAAAAATAAAAGAAAGAAAGAATTACCTTGGGCCTAAATTTTGTGATCAGAACACGGCCGTTATGGTATCCACTATTAGACAAGAACGGAGTTACCACCTTCCTATGTACTAGAGAGATCGTGAGTATATATGAGAGATTCCTATGTATCATAAGTGTTCTATAATAAAGCTCTCATTTGATAGGGTCATTTAAACATTCGCTTAAATCTAAACAGGTCAGGTATCAAAGGTACCGACCCCGGTCACCACCTCCGTGGTAGTGGTCTCGAGGGTGTTAGTTGGAATTTCTCATCTTGAGCAAATTTCCTGTTAACACTTTATGGTGCCGTCTTTGGGAAGCTCCCACACCACCATCTTTATATTCACAAGTTTGTTGTTTTACAAGAGTCATAACACTTCGCTCCTCCCAAGGACAGTCAGGAGCATCGGAATAACCTTTCGCTGCATCGACACGAAAAGTCCCGAAGAAAGGAAGAAAATCTGGGCTCCATAGCCATGTGCCAGGCCATTCAGCCACTGTGTGGGCTTTGGATCCCCCTATGGGAAGCCAGGTCGAGCTTGACCAACAAGTGGTGGCCTTCGTGGAGAACGTTCGCATTCAACTGCTCGTTGATGGTATTACTATCCAGCAAGCAAACCTCTATAATCGAGAGGAATCAATCAGGTCCGGGACTAGGCAACCTGCCTTTGATTGCCTGGAACCTACCCCTCTAGAGCCAGCTAGTAATAGAACGAGACTCCCACCCCGATCCGGGATAGGTTAGGGACCATGTCCCCTATTCCCGAAGCGTTGCCACATTACCAACCCAGGCAAGTCAAATCCGTGGTGGATGTCCCTTCCCGAGAGCGACGAGAGTTTCTTCCCTCAACAACTTCAAGGAGGGAAACCCGAGCTAGGGAGGAGGAGAGTCAATAAAGCCCAGCTCGCACTGTTCCCTCCACAGCACGAGAAAGTCAATCAGATGCCTCCAGAAATCGGGCTTCAGTTGAAAGGGAGTTAGTTGAAGGGCGTTAAGAGCCCACCGAAGAGTAGGGTGAATGGGGAGTCTGACCCCGTTCTCAAAGGCCGCCAAATGAATAGGGAGCACGTCTGTGGAAGGATTATAAACATCGTAGTTCCTGTGGGGAACTGTGAGGGTGACGCCCTTAGGAATGTCGTATTTATCCCGAATGCGGTTTATCGATTGTGGGTCAACAGTAGAGTCGGGGATAACCTTAGATTCAGAAGGAAGAGGTGTCACTGAAGAAAACCCAGCCACCGTAACTTGAACCTCTCCAGCGGTGTCGACCCTCTCTCCAACATCTGAATCCTCATAAACTAAGTTTAGAGGGTTGTCGGGTTGATTCGAGAAGCCGAAATCGATTGAGACATTCCTACTAGAGCAACGGCGTTGACAGACCGGGGAAGAGTCCTCATCGGTCGAGATTCCTCTTACCCATTTCTTAGGAACCAAATTATAGCCATCAGTGCCCTCGACCAAGGCTTTAATGTTTTCAGAAGAGTTTGACATTTTTGGATGAAAAGAGCTTGAAGGTGGGTGAAAGATAAAGATATGGTCGTAGAAAACAGTAAGGGTAAGGAAGTCTAAAAATTGGAAATTGAAAGAAAGCGTGAAGAAAGAGATGATGAGGTCGGGATTAAATAGAGGTGGAATAGTCGTTGACATCAGCAAAATCTTTGGTAAGATCGCCTTGAATCTCGGAGCAGCCGTAACATAGCAGGACTATTTTGGGGAATGTACCAGTCCGCCCATAACTCGTCACCCGAACAATTAATGACAAGATTTCATTCGAAGATCCCCAGTATTTGCCTTGTAAGGGCAAATTTCCCAATTAAGTAGTGAATCCCCCAACTCTACCTCCAGTGTTTAAGTCAGAAGGGGCTTCTGTTAATAGTGAAATTTAGCTAGGGGTCAAAGAGAAAATTTCCACTCTCCTAGTTGCCCCGCAGAAGTAAGGAATGATCTTCGGGCTTCGGAACTACCAGGGATGAAGCAAGGCACGACCAGGTCAGGCCCTACGTGAACACTGGAGTCCAGGCTTCTCGAGGCCACCTACCCAGGAACCTTGGTTCCTAAAGCTGGGCTCCAAAACCACCCCAAGGAAGCAAGAGAGGATCGTCGAGCTCAAGAAGTACTCAAAGTGCTGCCCGATAAGCAAAGCAAGCTCCCTCCAGATTAAGGCTCATAGAGGTCAAACTTAACTCATAGCCTAAACTTGAAGCCCACCAACCTCTCCAGGAACCCGCTGCCCTCTCCACAATTTGAGGAGAAAGAGGGCCTCTAAATTGATCAGATCCATGTGACCTCCTAAAAATGTCTACAGGAACGCCTCAAGCTTCAAAGGGTAGAGGAAAGTCCATCCCAAGCTTCTGAGAATAGAACCAAAGCATGGATCTACCTCGCTCTAGGAGACAACGAGCAGCTAACTCGGTGACCTTCATGAAGAATCATGTCGTGAGTACACATATGATCATATCTACGTAATGGCCAACATTAATTCTACATACGTGTAAGACAAGAGTCTATTTTCAAAGAGGAAACAAACTTATCTCCACCAACGACAAATCCGTTATTTACTGGAAGTCAAAGACTTTCATATAAAGGATCCCTCCCGATAGGGAGGGAGTAGGTTCAGATAATCAAGGCGGGAGATACATCCGTTCAAAGTGATTCGACCATATATAAATATGCCTAAACATTCCTACGGGGGGAGGGGGACAAAAAAAGAAAAAGAATGAAAAGGAGAAAAAATAGAACAAAGAAAGAATTACGTAGGGCCTAAATTTTTTTATCAGAACACGGCTGTTGTGGTATCCACTATTCGACAAGCACAAAGTTACCACCTTCCTATGTAGTAGAGAGATCATGAGTGTATATGAGAGATTCCTGTGTATCACAAGTGTTCTATAATAAAACTCTCATTTGCTAGGGTCATTTAAACATTCGTTTCAATCTAACTAAGCAGTTGGAATTTCTCATCTTGAGCAAATTTTCCGTTAACACTAACTAACACCCTCGAGACCACTACCACGGAGGTGGTGGCCGAGGTCAGTACCTCAGATATCTTACCTGTTAAGATAGAAACGAATATTTGAATGATAATATGATATCAAATGAGAGCTTTATTATTTATCACTCATTGTATATAGAAATCTCTCACATACACTCACAATCTCTCTAGGACATAGGAGGGTGGCAACTTCGTGCTTGTCGAATAGTAGATACAATGATGGTCGTGTTCTGATCACAGAACTTAGGCCCGACATAATCCTCTTTCTTTTTTACTCTATTTGTGCTTCTCCTTTCTACATCATACTTGGACCTATTTATACATGCTCCAAGTAGGTTTAAACTCGTGAATCGCCCACCACGATTTTATGAATCTGTTCCTTCTTTATAGGGCGGGATCCTCAATTTAAAAATCGTTGACTTCGAGTAAGTTACGGACTCAAGATTATCGTCGGAGGAGATAAGTTTGTTTCCTCTTTAGAATCAAACTTTGTCTTACACGTATGCAGCATTTAATGTTCGTTATAATGTAGATATGATCTTGTGTGTATTCATGGCATGATTTTTCATAGAGGTCACTAGCTGTTTTGTAGAGCAAGGCAGATCCATGCTTTAGTTCTGGTCTTAAAAGCTTGGGACGGCCTTGCGGGCACTTACGGGAGGTAGTGTATATTAGGCGAGATTCTGAAAATACAAACACGGTTAAATGCTCAAGGCTAACCTAGAGGGGGGGTGAATAGGTTAGACACATTTTTCGATTCCCTTAGAAACAAACAAAAGTTTGTCCCTCTAGATTGCTTGTATCACAATATATATATATATATATATATATATATATATATATATATATATATATATATATATATATATATATATATGTATATATATATATATATCAAGTAAAGACACTTAATCAATATATATAAAACAAGTAAAGTGTGATACAAACAATTAATCATAACACATACACAATCTATATTATAAAAAGGAAGTCAACTTACAAATAAAGTTCTATCCATAGTATTAAAATAACAAATACAAATATAAGAGAGATAAGGATAGAGAAAAGTTGACACAAGATATAACGTTGTAAACCTCCGAAGAGGAAACATCCACGGGTTAGCAACCACCGGCAAATAAAATCCACTAGTCGATAAGACAAGTACAATCTCTCAAGTGACCCATTCACCTAGAAACTACCCTTCTATCCTACTCATGAAGATGTCGCCCTCTTGCTCAACAATCTGAGGCCTCACACCTCTTGTCAAGACTTTCTCGCTCACTCTTCCGGATCCTCACGACCCTAGGCAAGACTTCTTTGCTCAACTATCCGAGTCCTCCCGACTCTAGTCAAGACTTTCTTGCTTAACAATCTGAGGTCTCCCACCTCTTGCCAAGACTTTCTTGCTCAACAACATAGGTCTCACACCTATTGTCAGACTTCCTTCTCATAAGGTATCTAAGTGATCATGAATGCAAAATGCAAACAAGCATGCAACATAGAATGTTATGATCAACACATCCTATGGAAAATACTAGACATAAGCATGAATGCACAAAAAAAAATGTGTCTAGTCAATCATGCATGTTTAATCCATCTAGATCATGTAAGATATGTTCAACATTAATTACAACATAGATACATGCATAGATCTAAAACTTGAATCACAAGATATGTTCAATTAACACATAATCAAGTTTAAATCTCATAAAACAAAAACATGCTAAAATCATGTGAACAAAGTCATTTAGATTAAAGCTAAAGTTCTAGAGCTTATTTCCTATTCATAGATTCAACAAAGCATATGAATAGCTCAAAAGAACACAAGCACATGTATCATTGTGAGATTTCGGCCAAAGAGAGCCTAATACATGTGAGGAACTATTTTTCACAAAATCAATAGATCAAAGATCATCAAATAGTCCTAGAATCAAAGCTAGCACAATACATCCCAAACATGTGAAAACATAGGCAAAATCAAAACCTAACTCAACATGGGAGATTTCAATTGAAACTCAATCTAGCTTTAAATGAGTTCAAAACTTAAATCAAAACTATCACAAGACAGATATATATGTTGAAGAAGAAAACCAAGGCAATTGACAAAGTTTTAAAAGAAAACTTTGAGAGAAAATCAATACCTTAGTTGATTTTGGTGCAGTCTCGTGATTGTGAGATTAGACTCCAAAAACAACAATAAAACCAACTCAAACCTTCAGAGAAAAGATGGAGGATGAATAGAAAAACACTCTCAACTTCAAATTACTCAAGTTGGAGTTCAAATGAAGAAGTTATGGTGTTTGGAAGGTGAGAAAATATGGAGAGAAAATTCTTCACTCAAGTTTTTGAATCTCTTCTTAGAATGAAATGTGAGAGGGAAGGAATATATAAAGGAGAGGGAAAATGGGCATATGAAATGAACAAAAGGGACAAGAAGTATCCAAGCTTTCTTTCTGGCCGAGATGGCGTGTGGGTATCTCAGGGCAGCAAGCCTTCTGCCCCGAGATGGCCACGCGCCATCTCTGGAAAGAAGAGCTTTGTTGTCTTCTTTTTCCCTTGACCTTCCTTCGCGTTCTTTGACTGTACTCTGGCCTCCAAACTTGGAATTCAAATCTATTTAAGGATTACAAACTGTAACTCTCTCACAGACATGGACATATAAGATACTCAACCCAAAAAATAATAATTCTACTCGATATACGAAGACGAAGACAATATATGCAACATGAGTTGAAAGTGTAGTATCTTTTGACTGAGAACTTGAAATCAATAGTATGAGTAATCGAAATGAACGAAACTCAATCAAAAATGATTTAATACTAAATTCAAGTTCAATATCCATGTTATACAAACATATATACATACAAACACAATTCACACTAGAATGCAAACTACATAGAAATAGTCTCCAATCATGCATTTTCCAAAACATGTTATTTTCATACCAATGCATGAGCATTCATCTTCAAGTGAGTGAACGTGTTATACATGGTACACAACGATGCAGGGACACATATGAATGAATTGTATGTGTGTGTCTATAATGGTGCACAACGATGCAGGGACACATATGTATGAATTGTGTGTGTGCCTAAGCCTTGTAAGAGAAAGATAAGATCTTAGTATACCTTTGTAGAACAATATTGCATCCTTTCTCTTTGAAGACTTTGAACTTGCTTTGACTAGTTGTTCCTTCTTCTTTGAAGCTTGAATCATCATGAATCTAAACAACTAAATCATTACAAATAAACATCATTTTGATATGGAAAATGATTTAGACTAGGCTTTCTGCCTATCCAAAGCTCAAAAGGTGTTTTTGCAAGTATTTTAGCAGCTGCTTTAGTTGGCACTCGGTTCAGAATATAAGTAGTTATTTTTAGTGTTTCTCCCTTGAGTATCCTCAAGAGTCTGGTTTCGCCTTTCAGCTACACCATTCATGCTAGGGGATCCTAGCATGGTGTACTGTGGGACGATTCCACATTCCTCTAGGAATTTAACAAACGGTTCTACACGTTGTTCACCTAAACCGTCATATCTGCCATAGTATTCACCATTACGGTCAGACTTGACACTCTTTATTCTTTTGTTGAGTTAGTTCTCAACTTCAGCTTTAAATGTTTTGAACACGTCCAAAGACTAGGATTTATCATGAATGAGAAATAGGTACCGAAATAGTGAGTAATCGTCTATAAATGATATGAAATACTGTTGGCCATTCCAGAAAGCCGTAGAGAACGGTCCACATAAATCCGTGTGTATATATTCTAAGACATCCGTAGTTCTGTTGGCACCTAATTTCTTTATTTTGGTATGTTTTCCCTTGATACAATCAATACAGACATCAAAGTCTGTAAAGTCAAGGGAATCTAAAATCCCACCAGACACAAGTCGCTCAACTCTAGTTTTAGAGATGTGACCTAAGCGTTTGTGTCATAATGTGGCCAAGTTTTTTTAGTTTGTATTTAGTACCTCGTGATTTCACATGCAAGGTTTCATTATAAAAAAATAGTATATCAAGCAAATATAAGTTGTCATATACACATAGAGAACCAATTCCAACAACATTTGAATCTATAGATAAATTCAATTGATTCTTTCCAAATGAACAATATTAACAAGACTTGTCTATTAAAAAAACTGAAACCAAATTCTGTCTAAAAGACGGTGGTACAACAAAAGTATCCAATAAATCCAAATAATAATCAATTCCTAATAATAACCTAAAATGCCATATCGCCTCTACTTCCACTGACTTGTCATCGCCTACAAAGATGTGTCTTTCATCATCAATTGGCTTTTGGTAGCTTAAGCAACCCTGCATAGAAACACTAATGTGAGTAGTAGCACCAGAATCTAACCATCACGCATTTCTAGGTACTGAAGCTAAATTTACCTCAGAACTGACCAAAGTAAGAAACATACCTTTCTTTTCACGCCAAGCCTGATACTTGGTACATTGCTTCTTTACTTGTCCAGGCTTACCGTAAAAGAAACAACCCTCATTGTCTTGTTGTTGTTTCTTTGGAGTTGGACCTTTAGCAGCTTCATTCTTCTTTTTCTTCTTTTTCCTTGTCCTTAGAGGTGCTAGTCAAATAAGCACTTTTGGTCTTATCTTTCTTCAATCTCTCTTCCTCTTGCACACAGTAAGAAATGACGATTGTAACTGACTGTATTGTGCAAGAAGTGATATTAATACCAAATGCATGAGCAAGTCGGCAGACAGCTCGAGCTTCAGGGCCTTATGCTTATAAGCAATATGAGATATTTCCATAAATCACTATCTTATGTTCCCCTTGCCTCTGTACTTCATAGAAATCAAGCTTTGCAAAAGCATGCTTGTTTATGCCTTATCATTTTTCACAAAACGCTTTTCAATTTTGGCTAGGAACTCTTTGGCTTTGGTTATCCCTTCTGATACTACACCCTTAAATGCGTCCGAAATGTCATGCTTGATGATCATAAGACTTATGCGATTTGAGTGATCCCACTTCTCAAAGTTCTTCTTGTCATCAGGAGAACTTGCATCCGTAAAAGAAGCGGGCTACTTAATCTGAAGTGCAAGGTCCATCTCCATGCAGCCGAGAACAATAAGTACGTTCTCCTTTCAATCCTTAAATTTGGTCCTAATAAGCATGGGTATAGAGTTGACATTAGCAGATATAGTAGAAACATTAGTTGTAAAGAGAACAAAACAAACAAATAAACATGTTCACATAAATAATCAAATACAGTAATCAACAAATTCAAATAAAGGTAAGTCATATCTCAAGATACCTAGCACAACATTAATGTCAAGTCTTTTGACAGTAATATTAATTGTAAGTGGTACTCTTGTTGTAGTGATCAAACACTAACAATAGTTCATGTCAAATAATAAATTTATCTTCAAATCAACTTATTATTCACATGTAAGACCTCATAATCGTCACATGCTTACCACCACAGATGGCATAGACATGTGTGCATTTCGGTCAAGTATAAACCTTTCTTTTGGTTGGCTAATACCCGCATGAATTTACATGCATACAAACATCTAACATCCCTCAGGAACAATCTACTTAAGATATGTCACTTTGGCAACATCTTGTTTCAATTAGCCCATTTAAAATGATGGAATACCTTATTTAACCACAAAAGATATACCAACAAATATTTGAATTTGAGTTTATTCTTTAAATTTTTTATCAAAATACCATAATGACCTAAATTTTTTATCAAAATCACATAATGGCATAAAACAATTACAAATCAGACCCTTATATTATATCGAATTCTCCAAAAGTGGTCCAAAGCAAAATCAAGCTCTGTTGACCTCTGGTTCCTCGTCGCCCCTGCTTCTGACCACCATGTCATCACCAAAAGGACGACGATCGGCAGCTAAGTAGCGCACGACCCGTAAACGTGGATCGAACCAGCGATCGAAGATCAATCTATGTGGATTGAATGAACAGCGACGCAAACGTCCGATCTGGACCAGCGGCGTTGGCACTACAACACCACAAACGGTACCTCCAACGCCCCTAAAATGGAGACACAAAATTATTCTTCCATGTTCTGATGATGGGAATATAGACAAGCCAAAAGGTATCGTGTAATTTAGGGGTCGTACCTTATAAGTAATGATCAGATTATTACATATTTTGTTTTTTCTAATTTGTCACTTTCATCAAATTAGAAATAGCACTATGGTATTTACACATTAATTCTATGACAATTATATCCTCAAGCCTTAAAACTTTAAATCTTAATTAGACCATTTTAATTTAGATGACACAATACATTTAATATTTACATGTGTGGCCCCACATGTTGAATTTTTTCAATAATTGGTACCCTTTGAAAACTGTATGTACACTCTTACAATATATTAAAAATCTATGTGTTAACAAGAAATTTACTCAAGATAACAAATTCTCACTAACGCCCTCGAGACCACTACCACAGAGGTAGTGGCCGGGGTTGGTACCTTTGATACATAACCTACTTAGATAAAAACGAATGTTTGTATAACAATAACAAGTGGGGACCTTAGTATCAATTACTCATGGAATACAGGATTCTCTCTCATATGCTCATTATCTCTCTAGAACGTAGGAAGGTGGCTGCTTCGTACTTATCGAATAGTGGACGTCACGACGGCCGTGTTCTGATCACATAATCTAGGCCCGACGTACTTCTCTCTCCCTTTTACTCTGTCGTCTATATGTCACCCTCTCTTTTTAGGTATATTTATATATGACCGAATCAATTTGAATGGGTGTATCTCCCATCTTGATTCTCTGAACTTACTCCCCCCTTATCGGGCGGGATCCTCTATTTGAAAGTCATTGACTCCAAATAAATAACGGAAGCGATGATATTGTTGACAAAGATAAGTTTACTTCCTTTTTGGAATCAAACTCTTGACTTGCATGTAAATGATGTTATTACGTAGATATGTTCATGTGTGTACTTACGGCATGATTCTTCATGGAGGTTGCTGAGCTAGCCGTTCGTAGTTTTCGTAGAGTGACGTAGATATATGTTTTGGTCCCATTCTCGGAAGCTTGGAATGGACATTCTAGTAGGCATTCCTATGAGGTAAATGGATCTGATTCACTTAAAGGCCTTCTTCATCCTCGTATCTTGGAGGAGACAGCGGGCTCCTGGAGAGGTTGGTGGGCTTCTCGTTCAGGCTATGAATTAAGTTTGACCTCTAAAAGCCTTAACCCGAAAGGGGCTTGCTTTGCTTGTCGGGCTTCTTTCGAATGTTTCTTGAGCTTGACGACCATCCCTGCCTTTCTTGGGGTGGTTGAGGAGCCCAACCCAGGAACCGAGGTTCCCAAGTAGGTGGCCTCGAGAAGCCTGGATTACAGTCGACCTGGTCGTGCCTAGTTTCTTCCATGATATTTCTGAAGCCCGGCGATCCCTCCGTGCTTTTGCGAGGTAGTTTTATGGTACATCCGGGGTTTCATGAATGTCTATTTTGGGCTTCGATTTGGGCTGGAAGAGTGAAAATTTTCTCTTTGACCCCTAGCCAAATTTTACTATTAACACTATGGTTTGTAAATAATCTCCACTTAATCTTAAAAATATCATATCTTTATTTTTATTGTATTATATTTTTAAAAATATGTCTCACTATTTTGTTATCTAATAGCTTTATTATTAAATTGAAATTTTATTATTTTATAGTTGTTCGTCTGTTCAAAGAGGGAGAGGGATAGAGAGAAAGAGAGAAAGAGAGAAAGAATGGTAATCAAGAAAATATGGCGAAGTTTCTGAAGCCAAACAGTGTATCATAATTTCTTTGTTTCTAAGAGCAACTCCAACCAGAGAGCAAATTAGCGCAAAAAGCCAAAATAGAGCAATGAAACCTCTCCAACCAGGTGGCAATTATTTACGCTATTTTGTGTAGTTGAACAGTGTTATGTCAGCTCTGGCGCAACACTGTACATATGGAGCCAAATCTGACGCAATTTGTCTCCCTTTTTGTCGTCTCTAAAGTTTTACCTAACGTTTTATTATTAATTGTTGAGAAATAATAAATAAAAAAGAAATATTCTTTTTGGAGTAACATTTGGTGCAATAGATTGGAGATGGAAAAATAAATGTGTGTAACTTGCTGTAAAGTTGCACCGATTTAACATTTTATGTTAGAGATGTTCTAAGAAAGTTTATATATATATATATATATATATATATATTGTTCATAAGAAAGTTTATTGTTGGTATTGATTTTTCTCTCACTCAATCATGGTCTCTATAGTAATAAATTGTTCGTTAATCATCAACATTGTTAATTGAATACTAATCTCATGTGAAAAAAGGGTTTTACTGTTATTTGTAATTTGTAAATATGGTCCGGATTTTGAAGAACAAAAGGACAAAAATGGCACCAAACTTGAATTGGATTCACTCTCCATATTGGGAAATCGAAATTTTAAATGGATTATAAATTGGGAAATTGAAATTTGTATTCTTTCTCCAGCCCAAAATCAATTGTTGTTCTTGTAAGTTGTAAGTAGAGTTTGATATAATAGAATAGTTTTTATTATTATTATTATTATTATCATTATTATTATTATTATTATATATGAATATCAAATTTAAAACTTTTTTTTCTTTTTTTATTAAAGATTAATATAAAATTGATTAATAATTATTGATTTTTTAAAAACTGAATTAATAATTATCGATGAGTGTAGAGATAGTTTTTTTAGATGTACAAATAGTGTCACCCTAATCTATCAAGGAAAAATCGTAGATACAATGGGCTGCAGTGGTTGCACCATATGTCTCCAGTCTCCCGCTATAATCCTATCACGTGGCAAATTTCACCACGTGGCATCCCGTTACACTCAATTTTCTCTCCTCCAATAGAGTGGCCTCCTTTACCATGCAAATCTATAATTTATTATTGTAATTTATTTAATTATGAGGGGATATTTTTGAAAGAAATGCGTTAAACTCTTTAGCTTTTTTTCATACGCTTTTGAGACTCTTATTAACAAACGAGCTTTAGCTGTTTAGGCATCTCACATAGTCACATGATCTGCGTGGTTACAGGTTACAAATTCAGATATGTAATTATAGAATAAAGACTACAATTTTTATCTAACATATTAAGTAAAATGATAAGTTTACCCATACTGGTCGTCGGTTTCGGTTATGGAGGAACCTAGACTGGAACCGGTTCTATCGGGTTCGGAAGGTCCGGGTTTTTTTTTTTACTACAACAGTGAAACAAAAACAAAATTGTTGGAACCGGACGGTTCCAACAAATCTAGAATCGGAACCGGAACCGGAACCACTATAGTACTGGCTCCGGTTCCAAACCTTCCCAAACGGTTCGGTTTTCGGTTTTCGGTTCTCGGTTCCGGTTCGGTTCACCGGTTTGAACCGAACCGCCAACATGTTTAAGTTTACCCTCCAGCCATTTAGTTAACTAACCGTATGGAGTGTACGGTAGTTTAATTGAGAAAAAATCACGTTTGGAGACAGATTTGTGAGGATAAAAAAAAGGATATATTGAGTGGAAAAAGAGTCTCACAACAGCCCATCAAAACACAAAATCCATACTATGATTTCATTTAAATTTAAATGTAGAGGGCTTCAAAAGGCAGAGCACCCTGCAGAAAACCTACAGGTTTTTTCAGAGCAATTAGCTCTCCCCTGTTTTGCCTAGTAGCCCCATTAAAGAATGAAAAACTTAAACCCAATCGGGTAAATAATGGGAAACACATACTCTGATACCATTAAAGAATGCAAAACTTAAACCCAATCGAGTTAATAATGGAAAACAAAAATTTGATCTGTGTAACATCAGAGAATAGAATTTATAATTTTAAATTATAATAGAAACCGACTTATCGGAAACCCTATGGTGTGTACATGTAATTACGGTCAAAAGTTGAATATTATGCCATAAATGAAAACTTAAGAGTATATTAACGTAATTTGCTCCAAATTTTACTATTGCCTGTATGATCCCATTTCATGAACCATGAATAAGACCAAATAATTGGCACATGGTATGTTGAGTTGCAAACCCGAGTATTGTATAAATAACCAATTGAATTAAGATTATTTGATAGAGAATAATAATCTGGGAATCAATAACGGGCAGACCCTGATTTGAAGATATAAAGAGGCAGCTGTTATTAAACAACTTGAAAAACATTGAAACTGGCTCTGTTTTGTGCTAGGGCAGAGATCTAGATATGGCCCTAATTAGATTTGAATGGATCAGAACATGTACAAGCTCAAATTAGTCTTCATTAAGGTATTAACAATCATCCCACTTTAGAAGTGTTGCATGAAGTTTACTTGGATGCTCAAGATTGATAGTACAAACATACATTTACAAAAGGTGAACTGTTTCCTATCCAGTCAATTAAATACATTTATTCTTGCAGACAGTTCCCTCACCTGTAATTTGAAGCTGCACATTGCGAGTGTATTAATGTATCCTTATTTATTCCAAGTGACAAGTCCAATAAATAAGCCCACTGCAGGGAACGAAATGTGTTAATGGTAAAAATAAGCAGAAATACAACATTCAGGGCAATATGAAATTATGGATGAGCTCATTGAGATCAGAAATGGCTCTGCATGAATGTACATTTGTTGATGTTTATTTATTACACTATGTATGTGCATGTTTCCTTATGTGCATGGATGTGTATGGGAGTACTGTGTGTGTGCAAATGCATGCAAGTGTGTGGGTGTGTTAGTCTGTCCAAGCAGGTGAGTGAGTGAGCGAGCCAGTGAATGAGAGATGGTAATCTACATGTGGCACCAAATCTTCACAGCTACGGATAGACAACATTTTTGCATGTTTATCAGATGCTTAGGCCAGAAAGACCTCCCCTATTAAAAGAAAATTCTTCTAACAAGATAAAAAATAATTTGTTCAAGATGACCATCCAGCAACTAAAAAACCAACCCTTACTGTTCTTCCCAGAACTTGACAGCCATGAAATATTGAATTGAATATGATATAGATAGTAGAATTACATACCCATCAATCTATGAACCAATATAGCAACCTCAAATTCTTTAAAAGTTATTTACCTGATCAACACAAACACACATTGCAAAACACCAGCAGTTCCTGTCCACACTGATGGACCGGTTTTCACAAGAGAATCTTGAATCAATAGCCCTACTGATGCCGCTAGAGAGACAAAAGATACCACATAAGCAAAGAAAAGCCAGAGCTTTAATCTGTTGGAACAATGAGAAAGATTAGCATCCATCAATCTAAACGAGTAAAGAGCAAGGGCTAATATAAACAATCATAGAACTCTTTACGCTAAAAATCATGCTATAAAACAGATACTGTGGTTGTGAGATCAAGTGATCGACATATCAAAAAAATCCTCAAATATGCCACACAGAGATTAGGTAATTATCAAACCTCTAAAATCATATTTCTCAAAAGAACTCCGGATAGTATGAGAGGAGAAAAGTTAAAACAATCCAAATCCCTCTTTACTATTTTTCCCTCTTCTTTTTTACCATTTTAAAGCTCATACTGCTATTTGCCCTAAGCAGAAATACAAGTATAGCACCTCAGCTAATTGAAATCCCAAAAATTAAAGCCTATAGTTATTCAAGAGAGAAGAAAAATAAAACAAAATAAAACAGCAGAACAGCAGTTAAACCCTTTATTTGTACCTACCTATAAAAATAAAAAATTTAATAAAGAAGGAAGAACATGAAAAAGTAAGGGATCTCAAAGTTAAGAACCAGAGGGACAGTAGAAACCCTTACACAAATCGACAACTCATATTGATAAGATTTTTTTTTTTGTCAATTGGAAACAAAAGAATTAGATTAACGAAAACGAATACTAAGTGAACAAGCAGTTCACCGGGTAACCAAATAAGAGCCTTATGTGGAAGAAAACAGACATTCTACAAAAAGCATCACTGACAAAAATCAGCTCCCAACAAAACAATTCTGAAAACCCATGAAAACTACAAAAATACTATCTCACAGCCCTCTTCCAACAATGTTGAATGAAGAAAAGGAAAGCATCCTAAAAATTTTAATGATTGAAGTCGTAATGAATATAAAATACCAAGTTTGATATCATAAACAACCAGAATTAACCTCAATTTTCCTTCGAAATTTCTCTCGTCCTTTCTTACCAAGTGACCCATAACATGGCTAGGAAAGAACACTTCCACAAAAGCTTAATTTCATCACACAATTGTACGAAAAGCAAATAGTTAAAAAAAATCATAATCATACCATTACAATTACACAATTTTAAATTTCTTTGAACCAATTTTTTGGGCATAACAGCTAAATGGTTATGCATTTCAGAGGTAAGAGGATGTTATGTATATGAGCGTATTTTATTTATATTCTTGGTAATGCATTTCAGAAGAAACAAGATGTATGTATGAGTGTGTTTTTTAGAATAAAAAATTGATATATATTAAAAACCAAGAAAATGATACAACATCAGACAATGGCGGAGAGGCATCAGTTTACCAGTCATTTTAACAACGCAACACCTTTATCATCATCTTACAAGAAATTACAAACTTAGTGATACATGGGGAATCCAAAATGTCAGTTTACCTTGAGCAAAGGTAATTCATCAAATAACTCCTCTGCATGCCAATAGAAGGTTTGACTCACTTTCATCAACCAAAACACAATTGTCTTTTCCTTTTGCACTTTAGTTTTCAATACACTAACATTCTTACATTTAGGAATTCAACATCAACCCAGAAATAAATAGATCACTCAGAACTCATCCATGGTTCCAGTTCTCATAGATCACTGCCACCAACAAACATTCTATAAATAATCACAGTCTTGGTCTCTTTGACAACAAATACATGCTGATGAATAAAGTACCAACCCTCACAAGCTACTTGAGCTTTCCAGCATTCACAAGCACAATCAGCTAAAATAATAGTAACTTAATTCATCTCCAGTCCAAAATAAGAATCGCAAAATCGAAATCCACAAAAATAAAATAAAACAAATAACAGTTACAAATATTTAAACAAGACATCTAATAAAATTAAATTGAATCGCTGACCTCCACTCGCCTTCTTCGTATGGTGAGTAATCAATGTCTTCTTTTCTAACGCAATTGAACATCAAAGCCGCAAGTGACGCAAAAATACCTGCGAAAAGACAAACAATCACGATTACTACCAAAACCCTAACGACACGAAGAAATAGATGTGTGTATACATTACAGAGGGCGAGACAGAGAGAGAAAGAGGACCAGGAAGGTAGTGGAGGAAGGAGATTTTGACGGAGCTGCAAACGACGGCGTCGATCCAAAACCACCAACCGGCTCCGAAGACAGCTCCAGCCACGCCAGGACCGAAAATCGCCCACACCTCCGATAAATCCATTTTTCGATGACTGAGTTGCCTTGCTAAACTCGAAACTTCAAAACTTCCAGCCTGTAAACTCAACTGTTAATTATTCTCTCTCCGCTACCTACTTTCTTCTTTCTCCCTTTCCCTAGCAGACTACAACTTAACTTCACGGCTTCACTTTTCCCTCTTTGTTTTATTATCTTACGTGTATTGGGAATCAATTTTTTAAGCATTTCACAAATTGTATCAAATATTCATGGGTTAAATTCTAACACCTCCCTGGCCTTTAAGCTATTATTGTTTATATTTAGAGAAGTATGCTTTTGTTCAACCTTTTCCCCTAGGTCGATTTTAGTTTTACCAACAAAAAGATTGTTTCCTTTCAAAAAAAAAATTATATTTTTTAAACTTTTAAAAAAAAATTAATAAAAAATACAGCTTTATAAAAACTATTAAATTTCAAAAATGAAGTAAAAGTCAAAATTAAATCAAAAATTAAAAGTTGATTTTTTCAGAAAGTGTATTACTTTTTTAATTTTTTATTATTAGTTTTTTTTTTATAATTATTTACATAATTTTATAAATTTGTATTTTTTATAAAAAAAATAAAATAAGTTTTTTTCAAAAGTAAATATATACATATGTGTCAATTGGGGTCAGACCTAATGTGCCCGGCTCATTAAGACCCGTCAAAGAGGTGGGTCACGCCACTATGTCGCGCCTGGAATGGCACGACACGGTGGCACTTGTCGTGCGGGACCGAGGGTATCAACACAATACAGCACGTTAGACCCCGGTACTAGACCCAACAGTCGGTATGGAGGGTCGACCGTTGGCCAGCTATATATATATATGTGTGTGTGTGTGTACTTTTAATGTAACCGTTAGGTTTTTTTTATATATATAAACAAAAATCGAACGTAAGGGTTGGAAGTTCAAACTTTAAAAAAAATTATAAAAAACCTCCCATCTCTTCTATTTTATATTTTTATTCACAATTCAATTTTTTTTTATAAATACCTCCACCCATTCCGATTTTCATAAACTTTCAAATTTCTCTCCAATCTCCATTACTCTCTCTAGTCTCTTATTTCTCTACACAATTTCATTCTTACTCTCCATTTATTCTTATTCTCTCTTTATTCTCAACACTACTAATTACTTACTAATAACTTTAAGTAATAATATTTCTCCAATCTCTCTATCAATGCACCAAGACACCAAAGTACAAAGGTAATTTTTTCTTTAAATTTTATTATTTAATTGCATGCTTAGTTTTTAAATTTTATATTTTTGCTTAATTTTTATTTTTAATTTTTCATTTAAAATTTTATTTCCAACTTATAAATTTATATCCTTAAGCTCATTTTTAAATTTTGTATTTTTATACTTCATAAATTATAAAATTATGTATTTTATTTTATTTTATATATTTATGCTCAAAAATCAAAAATCAAAATGGTAAATTTTGTATATTTATAGTTAATTTCAATTACACAATTATTATTTAATAATTAATATTTATGCTTACTTATTAATTTTAATATTTATTCTTAGGTTTAACCTCATATTTATTGTTTAATGTTTAGTATATTTATGAGTTTATATATCTATGCTTTGTTATAAATTTTAATATTTATTCTTAGAATCTTAGGTTTTAGTATTGTACTTTATAGTTAATAGTTGTGCTTAGTTATAAATTTTAATATTTATTCTTAGAATCTTAGGTTTTATTATTTTACTTTATAGTTAATATTTGTGCTTAGTTATTAATTTTAATATTTTTGCTTAGTAATTTAGTATATATTAATATATTTATGATTTTATGCTTAGTTTTGAATGTTAATATTTATTCTTAGGTTTTAGTGTTTTACTTTGTATTTAATGTTTAATGCTTAGTACATTTATGAATTTATATTTTTATCATTTTATGGTTTGTTATAAATTTCAATATTTATTCTTAAAATCTTAGGTTTTAGTTTTTTAATTTATATTTAATATTTGTGCTTAGTTATTAATTTTAATATTTTTACTTAATATATTAGTATATTTATGATTTTATGCTTAGTTTTAAATGCTAATATTTATTCTTACATTTTAGTGTTTTACTTTATATTTAATGTTTAATGAATAGTATATTTATGAGTTTATATTTTTATACTTTGTTATAAATTTTAATATTTATTCTTAAAAAAATTAGGTTTTAGTTCTTTACTTTATATTTAATATATGTGCTTTGTTATTAATTTGAATATTTTTGCTTAGTATATTGGTATATTTATGAGTTTATGTTTAGTTATTTATTTAAATATTTCTACTTAATTAATAATTTTAATATTAGGGCTTAGTAATTTAGCATTTTAGTATATTTATGATTTTGTGTTTAGTTATTTATCGACTAATGGCTAATGAGTTAATGTTTGTACTGTAGGAAATCGATCCTAATCATCCATATTTTCAGGACGGTCTTAATATGGACACCAATGATTTTGACCCTGTTGGACCGGCCCAAACGACAACGGGACCTTCCGGCTCAACACCGACATCCCGTCCCAAATCTAGAAAGTTGGCATCTCATGTATAGCAATGTTTTGACAAAGTAGAAGTGCCAAACTCAAACGGTACGGTCACATCAAAATCTTGCTGTAAGTTTTGTAAAGCCTTATTTGCCATTTCTAGGTTGGGAACCGGTCATTTGAAAAGGTATATGGACAAATTCATGGCTAAACACGGATATGTACACACAATAACACATATATAACTATAACAAAACCCAGGCAGGTCCGTTACGACGTGGAGTTACAACTCCGCATATTCTAGAGATTGCATGAAACTTTACATTGCACAAACTGATTAACCGTTTAATTTTGGTGATAATGTTTTTATGAAGAATTTATCCAAAAAAACATACAACCCTCAATTTAAAACTGTTTCTAGAAACACCATTATGAGTGATTTGTTAAAATGTTTAAAAACTCAACGAGATAACTTGATGGCTGAATTACAGCATCTAAATGTTTTTATTGCACTAACTTCCAATATTTGGAACGCACATTCTAAACATGACTATTTATGTGTTACACGAGACTATTTAGACTCTGATTAGAAGTTACAAAAAGATGGCAACCGAAAAAGCTGGCAACCCCTCCAAGGAAGCATTTTCCTTACCCAAGAGGGCCAGGCACCAAAAGGAACCTAGTCCGCCAAGATTTAATTCCATAAGGGACTCGGTCCACAGGAACCTAGCCCTTGAGGGATCGACCCGGTCCATCAGAACCGGACCCCATAAGAGACCCGGCCTCACACGGACCCGGCCTCATTCGGACAAGATCCTTAGGAAAGCCAGGACCATCACCAGGACCCGATCCTGTAGGGACCCGACCTCATTCGGCCCTTCAGGGTATTGGATCCCGCTGGTAGATCCGACTCAACACTTGGGGGTTCGTTGTTAGAAATCGAGATCGGGCAACCACATACAAGCCCTTAAGCATCCCAAGAACCTTCTAAAATGACTCAAACACCTTCTCGAAGCATTAGTCGACGATCGAGGATGATGTTAGAAGTGGAATCACATGCTTTGAAATTGAAACTGGGATAATCTGTGAAAGAGACTTGGGTAATTAATGTTGAAGCAGCATGTATGAGAATGGAAAGATAGAGGTTTAACGGGTGAGATACCCTAACAGTCGCGTATTACCAACTGACGGATCTCATACCACCTAAGCCCTACCCATTGTTAATTATGTCATACATGAAGTAGGTAGATGTGTTCTTCCTATCAAAACGGATGCAGAAATCACATAAGTTGAAGAAGGAAACCATTGAGAAAAGCGCTTGATAGTGTACAGTGGGACAGGCGTTGACGTTGTCTCTTATAGGGTGAAGGAGTGAAAATGGTAACTCTCGCTAACGAGGAGCATCCTTAGCCAATCCAATCGCCATGAATCTTCACCAAAACACCATGTCAACCCTTTCAAAGTGCTAGAAACACTGTAGAGCATAGGTGAAAAAATCACGGCCTTCTAAAGCATGTGTCAATCACCAGTTCAGTTAAAGGCTGCAATGATGACCCCTTGACGATCCCTCATCTCAAGGACCAAGGTCCTCACCTACCCACACCAGCGCCAGATCAGTAAAAGGAGTCTAGGTGGCACCATCATGACCCTTCTAGGGACGCCACTTAAGAGGATGATGAGGATGGAGCCTAACTTTTCGTGCCTATGGGAACATCCCTCACCAACCAACCCAAGGTCATCCTATAAATACCCTAACTCAAGAAGAGAAAAGGGTTGGGTAATAGAAGACCTTCAAGACCTTAAAAGAAAGAGAATCCTACTTGGCTACCACCCTCCTAGAGAAAGCTCTGTATTATCCATCCTACTTGGCTATATCCTCTTCGTCAACCCTATTGTAAATCCCTTTTGCTCCAACCTCCACTACGAACTTGTGTACGCCTAAAGGCCATGAACAATGTACCCCCATTTAAGCTAACTAATAAAGTTATGTCAATTTTGAATGCTTCTCATTGTTAATATACATTCATATCACTCTCAGGGACCGACCTTGTCTCTTGGAGTCGGTCCCTGGTAGGCGAACCCAGTAGATCCATTGATCCAACCCCGGTTGTGTCAGGCAAAGCCTCCTACCTGGTCCACGCCAACTACGGTGCACTAGTACGTCGCAGTCAAGTGGTTCCTCAGAAGTCCCCGCTAGATGGTAACAATTGGTTTTCGTCCTATGGATTTTCAACATACCCTAGAAAACATTTATAATGTCATTGGTTTTGTTTTACAAACTTATGAAATATCTCAACACATCATTTCTATTACATTAGATAATGCATCGGTAAATATTCACTTTATTGCCTTTTTTTAAAAAAAAAGTATTCCGCGATATGGGTGTTATTGCTTCCACCAACGGTATGATTGTCATATCATAAATTTAGTTGTACAATCTAGTATAAAGGTTGTAGGCGATCGTATATATCTCATCAGAGATGCATTTCTTGGATCAGTAGCTTTAATCAAAGATTACGGGATTTCAGTAGATACTATCAAGCTAACTCTCTATGTCCCTGACGATTCTAAACATATATGCCGAAAAGGTAGAACTCTACTTGCTTAATACTGTAAAATTGTTTGGATTATGCTACAACTGTTTCAGGTTTTATAACATGAAAATGGATGAAATTAGCCGTCTAGCACTAATCATAGAAGATTGATATGTGATAAAGATTTTTGTTCAATTTTTGAAAGTTTTTTACGATTCCATTTTAACTCTTTTCGGGGTCTATTACACCGCATCTTCACAGGTAATCCATCAGATTGTGAAAATTTCTGAAATGTTAAACATGTATAAAGAAGATAATATCTTAGGCACTGCAGTTGTTGCCAAGGACAACATGTTTAAAAAATATTGATCTAAAATTCAGTTTCATTATGTCTTAGGTGTTATACTAAATCCTAGTGTTAAATTATCTGGTTTAGAAACTTTTTTTGATTATATTGGTTTTAAATTGGATATAGATTTTTTCACACAAGAATTGACATTCGAACCAAGTTGTTCAGAGGAATTTGATCTGCTATTATAGTGGAAGAACTATAGCAGCAGATATCTGATCATGTCACACCTAGCACGTGATGTACTCGTTATCCTCATGTCTACTATTTCTTCAGAACAATCATTCGGTATGAATGGACGTATAATTGAACCGAGAAGAACTTCTTTGTCTCCTAAGATAGTAGAGATATTAACATACCTTCGGAATTGTGAGCATGCTCGAAAGAGGATGCAACATGAAATGGAAGACGAAGAACTTATTCAAAATTTCGTCAATGTATATGTCAATTAGGGTTCCGACAGTAACAAGGTCTGAGGCTAGGAGTGAAGACTGAAGACTAAAGAGTTATTGATTGCACTCTTCTTCTTTTTAAAAAAATAATAATAATTTTTTATTTTTAATTATGCATGTATATTTACTTGACTATTTGCTATTCGATTTCACTCTTTTTCCCTTACAAAGTTTTTATCCCACTGAGTTTTTCTTAGTAAGGTTTTTAACGAAACAATCATGTTATGTTGAATTCTACATAAGTAAATAAACTTCATTTTTGTACCTATATTTTCTTTTATCTAACGTGTACTTACATATTTTTTATTAAATAAAAAAAATCATCATATTTTCATCTATTTTTTATTTTCTTCCATCGTTAATCTTTATTTTAATTTTATTAACTAAATGTATCTATTTTTTAAATTTTATTTTATTATACTAAAATAATAAATATGAAAAACAAAAATTAAAATTAAAATTATATATGTTAAATCGTAAAAATAGTATTATAACAAATAAATTTAATACTTTCTTATATTAAAAAAAATTAAAAAAAATGAAGTGGACCGGTCTGTTAAGGCCCGCTAGGTCAGCACGGCCCCAATCAGAGCTGGCCTTGGGGCACCAGGGGCACCAGGGGAGCCAGCCTTGGGCCCATCATTTCCAAGGGGCTCCGTTTAGATGTTCTGGATTTTATGTATATGAGTCGAATTTTGAAATAAAAAAGTCCCAATAGTAAATGTTGCTTCAAAAAAGAAAAAAATAGTTGTTGTTTAAAAAAAAGTCCAAACTTACAAGAAAAAAAATTACAAAGGCCCCATGCGGCCATGCCCCCATCTGATGCTCAAGTCATTTTAGTGTTTTTCTTTCTTCTCAAAGTCATTTTATTGAATTTTTTGCTCAAACAATACTCATTTCTTTTACGATTTCAAACTTTCATCACTTCTTCCATTCTTCTCCTCTCCGCGACTCCACCCACCAAAGACAAAAAAAAACAAATTTCTTCATGATACATTTTCAGATGTATATTCGAATGATTTGTTTTTTAAATTAAGAGTGTTTTTCTGAATTGAGAGTGTTACAAGTTGTTTTATTAATAGAAAAAAAAATGTCATTAAAATACTTAAGTTTGTAAAAGGTTCAGATTGTTTTCTGAATATATCAATTGCTAATAGAATATCATTGGATATACATGTAACTGTGGCATCTGCAGAAAATAAGTTTTTCTAAATTAAAAATGTTGAAATCTTATTTGCGGTAAACAATGCCACAAGAAAGGTTAAATGAGTTAACAATCTTGTGTATTGGAAAAAAAAATGTTAGAAAAGACTGAATTTAAAGTCGGTACGTTGAAATCTTATGGTAAGAGTCAACAAGATTAGATTTTAGCTGTGATATATATATCAAGTCGGTACGTTGGATGTGGACCACTATATTTATATAAATACGCACTTGCTAAAACTTCTCCATAATCAGTGGTCCATATGCAACACACCGATATAACTTATATCAATACAAACTGAGGAGAAAATAACTATATATATATATATATATATATATATATGTGTGTGTGTTGACGTAGATGTCTGGATGTATAGAAAGAGTCAACAAGATTGCATTTTAGTTGTGATTTTAAAGAGAGAGAGAAGGAGAAAGTAACAGGCTGCAAGTTTTACGTGGTAAAACTATGATGACCGGAGAAACGTCCACGGGTGGCTGAATAATCAACCGAGCCAAAATCTACTATTGAAAAGATTTACTTACAACTCTCGATCTCTCTTTTTCTCTCTGTATTTTTCTATATATCTTATATAACAAGATTATGGATCTATTTATATGTTCATAGAAGATTTTTATATTTAATTATGATTGCTTAGTTGTTTGGAGTAGTCTATCTTCTTTTCTATTTCGGAAACTTGTATTGAGATTGAATAGGACTCTAGTGATATAGTTCAGTTAGGACTTATTTCCTTATATAGACGTAGTGATATAAAATTGTTGCTTGATTTGGAACCCTTTCTGTTTGGTATTCTATTCTTCTTGGAATTCTTCTTTAATGTGGGTATCTTCGCACATTTCAACGATTCGACTCTTGAGTCACACGCTGGGCTTCTTTATTTGGTTTTCTTCATGTTTGTCACGAGTAGAACATGATATTAGCTGGTCCCGAATGACATCATCTGATCCCTAGTAGAACATGTCATCCACTAACCCCGAGCATCGTTAACTGACCCAGAGTAGTATATGACGTCACTTGACCCCGAGTAGGTTTTGTTCAATATTTGTTTACTCGGACTTCTCTCCTTTGGTGATGTCTTGTAGGATATCTGAATGCTTATCCGGATGTCCACCTGGTAATTTTATTCTCTTCGTCAATGACGTGTACGTCTGATAAAGTTTATATACGATAATACCCCCTTAAAATATTTTTTACCGAATAGGGCTTCGTTCCGGGCAAAAGTTTTTTAATCAACCCTTAAGTTTTTCGTCTTTGTAACGCCAGGATAAAAGTCTTGTCATAATGGCGTGTCTTAATGGTGACCATGTGAATTCAATTTGCCTCATCACGCGAGATCTCAATGATTGCGACGTTTTGGAGTTCTGACGGCCTTAGCCAGTTCTTCTCTTAACACATGTCATCTATCGCTTCATTTCTCGATGCCATTTATTAGAATCGACCTACGTGTCTCATAGTGTGTCGCCTACGTCATCAAATCTGTCATTGATTTTTCCCGCTTTGAGATCCTAGGGTTTCGTGCTATTACCCCTTTAAATTCTCCACCGAGGAGTTGTGTTGGTTTATTCTCAAAGACTCAAACCAAAAGTTTTTCCAGCCCAGATTTCCTTACGCAGAAAATCGTTATTCTCCGTTACAGATTTTGCATCAGATTTCTTCATTCAAGGTTAGTTTTAATGAATCCGACTTCCCGTCATCGAATTTTTACTATAGCTCTTAAGGCGCTTGATCGTGCGGATTTTCAACTGGTATCTTGCGCTCGAAGATTATTGGGGGAAATCCCCCCGGATGAACCTTCTTTTTTAGATGTCGAAGTTTCTAGGCTTTACCCTGATGTTCATTTTAGTTCTGTATCCAGTTCTGATTCTGATTCTGATTCTGATTCTGATTCATCTAGTTCTGAATCTGTCGTTTCTAATCACAGGGTACCAGTTCGATCAAGGATGGGAAAACATCAAAGTAAAAGCGAAGTTCATAAGCATAACTCGGGCAGCGTCCAGATCAAGGAGCAGATTATTAATGAACAGGACGTTGAAGAGGAGTTCAGAAAATCTCATCTTTCTTTCTCTGTTGATCGCCCGAGTGGGTTTGATGCTGAACCGAATGTGGTCGGGGTAGAAGAGATCGAGAAGTACCGCGCCCGATTCGATTTGGATAATTCATTTACTCTGGTTCCTGCTGGTGATAGAGCTGCGTGGAACCCTCCCTAAAGCATGGTGGCAATCTATGGGTTTATGCTTTGTTACAGCGTTACTCTTCATCTTCAGCCGTTCATTGACGGTTTCTGGCTGAAGCGGGGATTGCTCCAGCTCAATTGGCCCTGAATAGCTACAAGATTTTGATGTGCATGTGGCACATGTGTAGCCGAATGAACCTGTCACCGCCTTTCTCGAGTGATATCAGGCACTTCTATACCCTAAGGCAGTCTGGTAAGACGAGGACTTATTTTCTCATGTCTAATCCATCAGATTACTGGGTTCCCGAGGGGATAAAGGTAAATCGGGGAGTTGACACCTCTGATGACGCCAAGAAGAGGGGCTTTGTATGGGGATTTCCTTCGTCCAACAAGTACTGGAAGAACAGTTGGTTTTTTGTCGGAGGAAATCTAGGTCTTGAAGTCACTCTCTCGGCTGGGGAAACTCGGAGGGTATTGAAAGTTCCCCATTTTTTCTGTTCCCGCAAGGTGTGGAACAAGAAAAAACTTGAATTCAGCTATACTGAACTGACTATACTTGCTCGGGCAACAGTTCGCACTCTGGAGAAGAGGAGCATGACTTATCTTTTCAATGAGAAAAATATGATAGAGCTTGGCTTCTTTAGCCAGATTTCAGGCTACCACAGGCGATGTAAGTGATCTTTATACACCCCTTTTATATTTATTTATTTATATATATATATATATATATATATTCTGACGCGATTCCCCTTTTTCTTCTAATTGTATGACTCGGACATCGTCTGCGACCTTCAAGCTCGTCAAGTGAAGTCGATTCTTCAAGCGAGCCAAAAAGAAACTTCTCGTCAGGGCGAAGAGGGCATTGCCTCACTTGAGTCAGATGAGGACCCTGATGAGGCTGGCGAGCAGATTCCCAAAAGTGTCCCCTAGGAAGTCATTTGGCCGACCGTAGGGGAGTCTAGTGGTCTGAGTGGCCATACTCAGGAGTTACCTATAGACGGAGGGAGGCAGAATGATGGGCTTGGTGAGGAGCCTAGTGGATTGAGCTCCCCGGTTGTGGTCCCTACCGAGCAGACGGACGCCGGTGATGGGGGTAAAACCTCTGAGGGACAAGTGAATCTTGATCCTAACTTTTTTGGTTCATTTCGAGATGATGACCAGGAAGACCCTTTGGCTGATCTCAGCTTCCACCGTACTCAGGTTGAGAAACAAAAAGCGGTCGACTCTCTTACTAGCCCTCATAAGGTCCCTCGAGTAGTTTCATTTGTTGAATCAAGTGATGAAGATGTCGAGGCTGAGATTCCCCCAAGCGTTCATGTAGAAGCATTAGTATGGGTGAAAGTTTTTGGTCCGGATAAGGACTCTTTACCTCCTGAGGTTGAAGATGCCAGAGATGAACCCTCAGAAGGCCCTTTCTATCCTTCCCCTCAGGATATGTTAAGGGAGATGTAATCCGGTCGGGCTTTCATCAGGGATGACTACTGAAGCCGTTTTCAGGATGGCTCTTTAACGGACCATCTTCAGAATATTTTCAATGGCGCATCTTATGTAGGTTTTATTCCCAACTTTAATCGTCTTGCTTGTTTTGCTTGCTAGATTTTTTATTATGTTTCCTTGTAGATGGTGGCCGAGTTTGCTAAGTTGGTTCAGACGCAACAGTATCAAGCCGATCGAATAAGGTGTCTTGAGGCTCAACTGAAAGAAAGCGAAGATAGCCATGCTCGGGTTAAGGCTGCTTATCAAAAGGAGGTGGGCTCTGCCCAAGTGTTTATCGACCATTATTTGGCGAAGTAAGTGGAGGTTGAGGAAAGGGCTTCTTTGGCAGAAGAGAAGGTTATGTCACTTCAAAACTTGTTGTCTTCTGTCCAGGAATCAATGCTTAAGGCCGAGCAGGAAGCGGAGCAGTCCAAGTCAGCATATGAACAGAAGATCGAGGACTTGGAATGCCAAACTTTGACAATCGAGTGCCTATCCAAAGAGGCCAGGCTGGAACTTGAAGTCCAGGGGGTTGATCGTTTTAAAAGATCCCCTGTTTACAATGCCCTTCTCCTTCGAGAATTTCAGTGAGGGCTAGTTTTGACTGGTGAGTTTTTCAAGGTCAAGAATCGGGTAACTGAAAAAGCTTGAAAAAACTGGGAACTGTCGATCAAGAATCAAGTGGATTGGTCCCTGGAATCTCTTCGAACTCAGATGAAGGAGTAAAGAGCTTATTACCATAGTCGAGGCAAAGAGCCTCATCCCATGCATTTGAAGGTTCCATCCGAGCACTCTATCTCGACCTTTTATGTCAGTCAGGAGTCGGTCGTGGAAGGTGTGGTGCCTAATGTCGGACCGATCCCCGAGAGAAGATTACAGTAAATGGATGAATGATTCAATCGATACGATTGCTTAGCCTTCCAATGAAAGTCTACTCCACTTATACGAAATGGTGCCCGACCCGAGCATCGGCAAGAGTTCTAAATCCTCCTAACACCTTGATTTATTCTGTAGAAATTTCATTTTTGTAAAGATTCTTTGTATTGATTCTTTGTAAAGATTATCAATGAAATTCTGAGTTAACTGTAATTCTGAAAACCGAGTGGTCTGATATGATTCATTGCTCTAGGAATTTCACCGAGTCTTCTTTAACTTGATTCTATTATTGCCGAGTATCTTATTAAACCGGCTATTCTTTAACTTGATTCTATTATTACCAAGAATCTTATTAAACTGACTATTTCTGATGTTTGAGTAATTTCACCAAGTATCTTATTAAACTTGTTTCGTTACCCGAATAATTTTTAACGCCAAGTATCTTATTAAACTGGCTAATTCTGATGTTCGGGTAACTTCACCAGGTATCTTATTAAACATGTTTCGTTACCCGAATAATTTTTAACTCCAAGTATCTTATTAAACTAGCTGATTCTGATGTTCGGATAACTTCACTAAGTATCTTATTAAACCTGTTTCGTTACCCGAATAATTTTTAACGCCCAGTATCTTATTAAACTGGCTAATATTATTAACCGAGTCATCTTAAAACAGAAGTAGATTTATACTTGTGTTTCATACTCGGTTGCTACCCAAACATTACATCAAGGCTCACCATGATCATATGTTCAAGTCCTTACACGTTACCGAGGATGTCTTCCGAGTTTTTTTATGTAAGGGTTTGTCGAATCGTTAAGCTTTTCAAACCGCTTAACACAGCTACGCATTTCACTGGAATTTTTCCTATAGCATCCCAAGCTTTTCCAAAATCTGGTGCATTGGGTTTGCCTTTTTGCTAAGATCAATTGACCTTGCTCGGCTGGCATGCTCTTTTGAGATTCTCCGCCCATTCAGGAATCAAAGGTCCCGAGTATTCTATATTCTTATTATCATGCTCGTCTTTCGTATGTTCTTATTATCATATTCTTTATTTTTCAGAAATCCCGAGTTTGACTTTTATTTATAACTGTAAAACCAATAAAAAATTAAATTCCAAAACTAAAATTGTCCTTACTAAAGGAAACAAAATAATTTAAGGATAGAAAATCTTCAGATATTGGGCATTGCATGGTCGGGGTAAAACCCCTCAATCGGGTCTTGCAATCCAATATGCTCAATGGCCAGTTATTCCTTCGATTTTGTATGGGCCTTCCCACTTATCGGCCAGGGAACTTGCAGCTTTACTTTTTGTATTCAATGACACTTTCCTGAGTACCAGGTCTTCTAGTTGGAATTTCCTGACCTGAACATGAGAGTTGTAGTGGCGAGCTACTCTTTGCTGATATGCCATATTTCGTATTCAGGACTTCTCCCTTTTTTCTTCTAGATCATCTAGACTTTGTAACAGCATATCAACATTCTGCTCTTCATTATATAGCCTGACCCGGGGTGATGCATATGACATTTCTATGGGGATAATAGCTTCTATTCCAAACGCTAAAGTGAATGGAGTCTCTTCTATTGACGTTCTTGTTGTCGTCCGATATGCCCATAATACTTCGGGAAGCTTTTCAACCCAACTTCCTTTCTTGGCATCTAGCTTTGATTTGAGTGTATGCTTGATGATTTTGTTTACTGCTTCAGCCTAGCCGTTTGTTTGAGGATGGACAGGTGTGGCATAGTAATTGGTAATTGGTAATTTGGTACTCCTTGCACAGTTGTCTGAATTTCAGGTTATCGAACTGGGTGCCGTTATCAGTGATGATAGTGTTAGGGACTTCAAACCTGTAGAGTATATTTTTTTCACGAAATTTATGGTATTTGCTTCTGTGATATGCACTAATGCTTCAGCTTCTTCCCACTTCGTGAAATACTCAACGGCTACTATGATATACTTCGCTCCACCCCCTGTCCCAGCTTGCATTGGGCCGATTAAATCCAAACCCCACATGGCATTGGCCATGGGGATGTGAGGTTTCTGAGTTGTTTAGGGGGTTGTCGGATATCATTAGCAATCCTTTGACAAGTATTGCAACTCTCCGAACATCGTTGTGCATCTGAGAATAAAGTAGGCCAATAGTAACCTTGCCTGAGTACCTTGTGTGCTAAACTTTTACCCTCAGTATGGTTTCCATGGACTCCCCTGTGGTTTCCTGTAATATCTGACACGCATCTTCCTCTGACACACATCTTTGAAGTGTTCGAGAAAACCCCCTTCTGTATAGTTCTCCTCAGACCAATGTGTACCTTGCTGATCGATACTTGATACATTTTGCTTGTAGGGGATCTTCTGGGAGCACACCTTCTTCCAAAACCTTTTCAGCTGGGTCATCCAACCGTCTGACGGTGTTCGGATTTCTAAAATTTCAAAGTTTTTTGGCTCAAATGTGCTCAGTTTGAGGAGATGTGCAACCAAAATAGTGTTTGCCCTGATTGTGGTTGTTGTTGATGCTAATTTGGACAAAGCGTCTGCCTTTTCATTCTCCTCCCTAGGGATCTGGGCAATCCTATATTCTTTGAATTTCTGGAGGAGCTGTCTTGCAATGTCACGATAAGCTATCATGCCTTCATCCCTTCATCCCTAGCTTGGTATTCATCCAGGACTTGGTTGACAACTACCTGTGAATCGCTAAATATCTCGACTTCATCGGCCCCCGAGAGCTATGCAGACTCTGAGTCCAGCTAATAGCACCTCGTACTCGGCTTGATTATTGGTTGCTTTGAAGTCAAACTTCATGGCACATTCGACATCAGATATTGGGCATTGCATGGTCGGGGTAAAAACCCTCCATTGGGTCGTGCAATCAAATATGCTCTATGACCAGCTATTCCTTCGATTTTGTATGAGCATTCCCACTTATCAGCCAGGGAACCTGCAGCTTTACTTTTTGTATTCAATGACACCTTCCTGAGTATCAGGTCTTCTAGTTGGAATTTCCTGACCCGAATATGAGAGTTGTAGTGGCAAGCTACTCTTTGCTGATATGCCATATTTCGTATTCGGGACTTCTCCTTTTTATCTTCTAGCTCATCTAGACTTTGTAACAGCATATCAATATTCTGCTATTCATTATATAGCCTGACCTGGGGTGATGCATATGACGTTTCTATGGGGTTAACAGCTTCTGTTCCAAACGCTAAAGTGAATGGAGTCTCTCCTATTAAAGTTCTTGATGTCGTCCAATATGCCCATAATACTTCAGAAAGCTTTTCAACCCAACTTCCTTTCTTGGCATCCAGCTTTGCTTTGAGTGTATGCTTGATGATTTTGTTTACTGTTTCAGCCTGCCCGATTGTTTGAGGATGGGCATATGTGGCATAGTAATTGGCAATTTGGTACTCCTTGCACAACTGTATGAATTTCAGTTTATCGAACTGGGTGCCGTTATCAGTGATGATAGTGTTTGGGACTCCAAACCTGTAGAGTATATTCTTTTTCACGAAATTTGTGGTATTTGCTTATGTGATATGCACTAATACTTCAACTTCTGTCAACTTCATGAAATAGTCAACGGCTATTATGGCATACTTCGCTCACCCCCTGTCCCAGCTGGCATTGGGCCGATTAAATCCAAACCTCACATGGCAAATGGCCATGGGGATGTGAGGTTTCTGAGTTGTTCAAGGGGTTGTCGGATATCATTAGCAATCCTTTGACAAGTATTGCAACTCTCTGAACATCGTTGTGCATCTGAGAATAAAGTAGGCCAATAGTAACCTTCCATGAGTACCTTGTGTGCTAAACTTTTACCCCCAGTATGGTTCCACAGACTCCCTCGTGGATTTCCTATAATATCTGACACGTATCTTCCTCTGACACACATCTTTGAAGTGTTCGAGAAAACCCCCTTCTGTATAGTTCTCCTCCGACCAATGTGTACCTTGTTGATCGATACCTGATACGTTTTGCTTGTAGGGGATCTTTCGGGAGCACACCTTCTTCTAGGAAAATTTTCAGCTAGGTCATCCAACCGTCTTACAGTGTTCAGATTTTTGAAAGTTCAAAGTTTTTTGGCTCATGTGTGCTCAGTTTGAAGAGATGTGCAACCGAAATAGTTTTTGGCCTGATTGTGGTTGTTGTTGATGCTAGTTTGGACAAAGCGTCTGTATTTTCATTCTCCTCCCTGGGGATCTGGGCAATCCTATATTCTTTGCATTTTTGGAGGAGCTGTCTTGCAATGTCACGATAGGCTATCATCCTTCATCCCTAGCTTGGTATTCATCCAGGACTTGGTTGACAACTACCTGTGAATCGTTAAATATCTCGACTTCATTCACCCCGAGAGCTATGTAGATTCTAAGTCTAGCTAGTAGCGCCTCGTACTTGGCTTGATTATTGGTTGCGTTGAAGTCAAACCTCATGGCACATTCCACATCATCTTCTTCTGGAGTGCATACTACGATCTCAGCCCTGCTGCCGTGAGTGTTTGAAGAGCCATCAACATACAATTTCCATGGGAAATTTTTTCCCAACATTCTTTTTGCTTCCAGGTTTGGCTCTGTGAACTCTGTTATAAAATTTACCACTGCTTGCCCTTTGAGAGATGTTCTGGGGACGTAGTGGATATCGAATTCACTTAGCTCGATTGCCCATTTGGTTAGTCTTCGTGAAATCAATGGCTTCTGTAAAATTTGTTTTAATGGGCAGTCGGTGAGAACCTGGATTGTATGAGCCTGAAAGTATGGCCTTAGCTTCCTTGCCGCTGAAATCAATGCTAAGGCCATTTTTTCTGCCTGTGAGTACCTGGTCTTGGTGGGTAAAAGTGTCTTACTAGTATAATACACTAGCTTCTGTACTTCATCTTCTGTTCTAACTAGGACTAAGCTTGCTGCTAGTTCTGTAATTGATAAGTATAAATAGAGCATCTCTCTCATTTGTGGTTTCGAAAGGATGGGTGCCTGCCCTAAGTACTCTTTGATTTTTAAGAATGCCTGCTCGCACTCTTCGTTCCATTCGAGTCCTTTTCCTTTTTTAATTACTTTGAAAAAGGGTGCGCATCTGTCTGTGGCCTTTGAGATGGATCTACCCAATGAAGCTAAGCATCCTGTTAAGTGTTGTACTTCTTTTAGTGTCTTTGGTGAAGTCATTTTCTGCTGAGCTTGGATTTTTTCTGAATTGACTTCAATTCCCCTTTGGTGAACTTGGAAGCCTAGAAACCTTCCTGAAGGAACTCCGAATAAACACTTGTTCGGATTCAGCTTCATTTGGTATCTCTTCAAAACATCAAATGTCTCTCGCAGGTCTGAGGTATGCTTGTCTGCCGAGATGCTCTTTGTCAGCATGTCATCAATGTATACTTCAATGCTTTTTCCTATTTGTCGTGTGAAGATTCTGTTGACCGGTCTTTGATATGTTGCCCTTGTAGTTTTTAATCCGAAGGGCATCACTGTGTAACAGTACAAGCCCTGATTGGTTGTGAACGCTGTTTTTTCTTCGTCAGCCTTGTTCATTCAGATTTGGTTATATCCCGAGTAGGCGTCCATGAAACTGAGCAATTCATGGCCTGATGTAGCATCCACCAGTTAGTCTATCCTTGGGAGTGGAAAACTGTCTTTTGGGCATGCTTTATTCAAATATGTGAAATTTACGCACATTCTTCATTGTCCCTTTTTCTTTTGGACGATGACTACATTAGCTACCCATTAAGGGTAGTTGATCTCTCTAATCGACCCTACAGCGAGTAGCTTTTCCACTTCCTATTTGATTGCCTGACTTCTCTCGAGATATGACATTCTCTTTTGTATCACTGGTTTTGCATTCGGGTCTACTGCGAGATAATGAGATATTATTCGAGCGTTTATCCCGACCATGTCTTCATGACTCCAGGCGAACACATCCTTGAATTCTTTAAGCATATCAGTGAGGCTTTGTTTGACTTTTTCTTCTAAATTAGCTTCGATCTTGATCTTCTTTTCTGGTTCATCTTCTTTCAAGATAATTTCTTCGACCGGTTCATATTTGGACTCATTCGACTCTTCCTTTGGATCAAATTTGAATGATAGTGACTCTTTGTTCTGACTCGGCTGCGTTGTAGAGCATACTTGTTCACCATCATTTTTGTCTTTGTATATTGACAGGTTAGCTCTTCGGGCCATCTCTTGGGACCCCTTGACTACACCAACCCCCTGTTCGGCCGGGAATTTGATCATCAATGCATAAGTGGTTGTTACGGCCATAGTTTTATTCAAGAATGGCCGACCCAACAATGCATTATACGGCCAATTGTCTAAGTCTACCACCACGAAATTGAGCAATACTGTTCCCTGACAAGGTGCCGCTCCAATTTTTACAGGTAACTTTACCGTCCCGAGAGACCTGACCTCAATTCTTCTGAATCCTCTGAGTGGGGTATGGAAAGGCTGTAAATCCTTTCGATCCAACCTGAGTTGATCGTAGACGGCTACATTGAGAATACTATCGAACTTCCATTATCTATCAGGATTCTTCTGACTTTCCGGTGACCAATCCGGGCTCTTTTGACTAGGGTGTCATTTGGCCAAAAATCGACCCTATGTGAGTCAGCTTCTGTGAATATTATTGGGTCTCATCATTTCTTTACCCTTTTTGGGTCTGGCTCGACCAATTTCACGTCAAAGTTATGTCTTGCCTCAACTGCTTCTCTGATTTCCTGTGTTCGCTCTTGGTTACTTCTCTCAGTGGATGGTCCTCCAAAGATTGTTTGTACTTCATTTGGCCTCTGAGCTGGCCCTTTGATTTTGACCAGAGCTGTGATCGGCCATGATCTCTTTTTTTATTTCTGACTTCTCATCCCTTTTCAAGATTACATCCTGAAGGTGTCCCTCCCGAATGAGGGTTTCTATGTAATCTCTGAGCTGGTAACATTTGAAAGTCTCATGACCTGTTTTCTTGTGGAATCTGCAGTATTTGGTTGTATCTCGACGAGCAAACTGAGACTGTCGACGTGGCTCTTTTACTAGATTTTTCTCTTCCAGTATGGCCAGGATTTCCTCTTGTTTTTTTTCCGAAAATGGGTGTAGTAGGCGTATCTACCTCGAAATTTCCCCGTGGTCTGTTCGGCATTACGCCTATTTCCCCCTTCCTTGCTTTTTTCTTTGTTGTTTCCTTTTTGTTTTCCTTTTTGGTTCTGTACCTTGGACTCGGTGTCCTTTTTGGGTTTTCCTCCATGCATGTAGCATCCTCTCATGGCTAACTACTCTTCTTCGGCTAGTGCATATCCTCCTATCATGTCTATAATATCTGAATATCTGGTTAGACAGACTCTTCTTAGGTCAAAAGATAGCAGTCCATTATGTAGATTGTTGATGAATGCAGCAATTATCGCTTCGTCGTTTGCACTGCCGATTTCTGATACCGCTTGGTCGAATCTCCCCAAGTATTTCTTTAATGACTCATCTTTTTCTTATTTTATCTGAGAAAGGTAAGCCACTGATTTTTCCTATGAATGTTGCTCAGAAATTGTCTCGAGAAACTCCTGCTTAGTTCACTGAAGCTTCCGATGCTCGCTGGGGGCAATCTCTCTAACCATCTTGAGTCCGTGTCCCCTAGAGTTTGTGGAAAGTTGAGGCATAGTAAGGGATCACTGTATGCATACTGGGCCATAACACTTTTATAGCGTCTGACGTGTTCTTTAGGGTCTGTATCCTTCTTGAACTGATCCACGTGCAGCATCCTGAATCTTTCTAGGAATGAAGTCTGTAAGATTTCCCTAGTGAATGGACTGTCACAATCTTCGTCAGATAAGTCGTTGTACCCATAACGTCTGACCAGTGCGTCCATTTGACGCCTATTGTTTTCGACTTCTCGAGTTAGGCTCTGAATTACGACATCTCTATCTCCCACCGGACTTCCATGATGGTTAAACCAGTGGGTGATTGTCATTCCTCTCTTTGGCTCTTCACTTAGATGCTGAGTTTCACGGGTTGATTATTGCAGACTTATGGTTCCGTGATGACGCTTGTAATGGTGCAGATCACTGTCTTCTGATGACTACCGACCCCTGTGTCGGTCATGCTTACAGTGTCTTGCACGGGATATATGATCATGGTTCTGCCTCTGGCGTGGTTATTCCTCTTCGGGTGTTTCACGTCCAGCCTGAATAATTGGAACAGAGTTCCTTTCGGCTTCCGGTGCATTTAGTTCTGGCCCCACTACAATCGAGCGAAGCCTTGTATGTGGGAGGTTAGAAAATTACGCTTCTTCTGTAACCAGTAGATTAACTTCTTCATTTGCCACGACTGCCACCAACTGTTGCAGCGCCTCACGGAAGCGTTGTGTTAGGGCTTCGCTGGTCAGAGGGATTTATTGAATTCTTACCAGGGATGTTGGTTGGTTCTTAGTGGTTGCGGCGAGATCTCGCGAACTACTGCCAATATGGACATTATATGGAGATTTTTGGATATCCCCAGGACTGTTTCTGCTTCCCGCCATTACTCTTAATAAGGTCGGAGGTTCACGATTCCCCTCCTTCTAGCGCCAATTGTTGACGTCAAATTCTAGATGTATGGAAAAAGTCAACAAGATTGGATTTTAGCTGTGATTTCAAAGAGAGAAAGAAGGAAAAAGTAACAGGACGCAAGTTTTACATGGTAAAACTCCGATGACCGGAGTAACGTCCACGGGTGGCTGAATAATCAACCAAGCCAAAATCCACTATTGAAAAGATTTACTTACAACTCTCGATCTCTATTTTTCTCTCTGTATTTTTCTATATATCTTCTATAATGAGATTATGGGTCAATTTATATGTTCATAGAACCCTAACCTTCTATCTATAAGTAACAAAAGATTTTTGTATTAATTATGATTGGTTACTTGTTTGGAGTAGTCTCTCTTCTTTCCTATTTCGGAAACTTGTATTGAGATCGAATGGGACTCTAGTGATGTAGTCCAGTTAGGACTTATTTCCTTATATAGGCGTAGTCTTTTTGAAGATATAAAATTGTTGCTTGATTTGGAACCCTTTCTGTTTGGTATTCTATTCTTCTTGAAATTCTTCTTTGATGTGGGTATCTTCGCACATTTCAACGATTTGACTCGTGAGCCACACGTTGGGCTTCTTTATTCGGTTTTCTTCATGTTGTCCCGAGTAGAATATGATATTAGTTGGTCCCGAATGACATCATCTGACCCCGAGTAGAACATGTCATCCATTAAACCCGAGCATCGTTAACTGACCCCGAGTAGGTTTTGTTCAATATTTGTTTACTCGGACTTCTCTCCTTTGGTGATGTCTTGTAGGATATCTTCTGAATGCTTATTCGGATGTCCACCTGGTAATTTTATCATCTTCGTCAATGACGTGTACGTCTGATACAGTTTACATACGATAATATATATTGAAAATACGTGGCAGTCTTTTGTTGGACAAACTAAAATCAACCTAAAGTTGTTAAATTTTCGAAGAGGTTATTAAATAGAAGCATACTTTTCTATATATTCAATATATGTTACAAAGTTAAGTGAGGCTTTTGATTTTAACCCAATATTTAGTTAATATTGTTTTCGCACTATATGGTTAATTTTAGGGATAATTGCATATAGCACCCAATTCTGATGAAATCTTATACTATATATAAAAGCGAGAGTTTAGGGTGCAATTATAGCCTTCCTTTTATTTCTTTTAATTTCTTTGAACGTAAAATTACTGTTATAACCCTTTAAGTTTATATAATTTTTATTATTTTATATCTTTGAACATAAAATTATATATATAACATTTAAAGTTTTTACAATTACTTAGTAGACAGGTCTTAATAATATTTCAATTATAACATCCTTTATATTTGCGTTGAACATTGAATGACAAATACGACCCTTCGAGTTTGTATATTACTTAATAGATAGGTCTTAGTAATAGTAACACAACAGAGACTGTAATTTAAAATTGTAACACAATAGATTTTCGAAGATAAAAAATAAGGATAAATTTATCTATTTTCTATTAACTATATAAAAAGAGGGAGTTGGTCGGTGAACTATAGCATCTCATTTTTTGTTTGAAAGTAAAATTACAGATACAACCCGCAAAGTTTATATAATTAATTGAATAATCACAATAGGGATTGTTTGTAAATTTATCATTTACTTTATAATTAAAAATTAAAAGGTGAAGTGAAAGTAAAATTACAGTCCTTTTTTTTCATTTAATTTCTTTGACTCTTTTTCTATTAATTGGAAATAAAATTATAAATACAACCCTATAAATACTTAATAGATCGGTTTTAGTAAGATTTTAATTATAGCATCCCTTATATTTTCTTTGAAAGTCAAATGATAAATACACGCCTTTGAGTTTGTAGAATTACTTAATAAACATATTTTAGTAATAGTAACACAACAAAGATTGTATAGTAATTTCTAAAATTTATTTAAATAAAATTAGAAAAACAGAGGAGATACAAATGTGCAATAAAGAGAGAAAAAGAGACATCATAAGCTTACCAAATAAAACCCGATTTTTCTATGGCTTTTATAGGTGAGTTTTTAGATATAAATTAATATTTGTTAAATTTTAGGTCACTTGAAAGTGAAATAGTTTTGCTTTCTATGATTTTTTAAGTGTTGAATTACTTCGATTGTATGATTGACAACTAAATTGTTACTCAAATATATGAATTGCGTTGTTGAAGTGTTGAAGAGTTTAGGAAAATGATTCAAATTTATAGGCCTTTTAATGAATGAGCTTTACAATTTAGTAGCAATTAACAATGTAAAACTAAACTATATTAACATATTTATATTGTTATTATTTTCTTGTTTTGTAAAGATACAACTAAGGTATTGATATGTGCACATGTCTTACATGTGCTCCAAAACCTAGTACTAATAAAACTTTCTTCGTCTCGAAAATAAAAAACAAAAAAAAAAGCCCTTGGTGAATTAAGATTATTGAAGTCATTTGAAATATAACAGTTATGTGAGAGAGTGATATTATCATTTGGTTTCTTATGTTTTTTGAAGTGGTAATTTCACTGAAGTTCATACTTTTTGACGAAATGTCACATATTTAAATGTCCTTACCATATTAGCAACTTAAATCCATTGTTTTTCCAAAATCATCACTTTAGTCCATTTGATCAAAATATTTATGGTCAAATATATATATGAAAGTTCAATTTTACTTTTATTAAAATGATTTATTGAGTTTAAAAAAAAATTAAAATGGTTTATAAAAATAAATTAACAATAAAAATTTAATTTCAAAATAAATAAAAAAATGTAATAATTTTTGTTATAGGGATTTTTTAATAGCGTGACAAGTCAGCATGATTAGATATGTCATGTCATAAAAGTTAATCTGGGAAGATTAGTCCAAGACAATTAATAGATGATCTCAAGGCCTAGTCAAGATTAATCAAGATGGTCGGGAAAACTAACCGATCGGGCATAAATAACCTGATCGGGGAAACTAGCCGATCGGGCAAAGACAACTTGGTCGGGACCATCCGATCGGTACAAAAGAAGTTTGGTCGAGATTAGACAATTGGTCAGTTGGACAACACATGGGAGACATTAAAGGCAACTACGACTCAATATACGAAGAAGAATTGTCTTACTTAAACAAGGAATCTAGAGTCGTACTTCAATAAAGAAATATCCTTATTTCCTCTTCAGTGTCAGAGAATCCTATTCAGGAAAGAACTCAAAGCTTCCAGAAGGATAAACACCAAACAGGAAAGAAGATAAAGACGACTTCAACAAGTAACCAGTTCTAATTAAACACTACCACATTTCCTTATTTGTGTGACAAGGATTAGGGTTCTATGCACATATAAATAGACTCATAATCTCATTATAAAAGAGAGATGGAGACATATGAGAACCCATAGAAAATATACGATAAAAGAGAGAGAGAGAGAGAGAGAGAGAGAGATACACCAAAGAATGAGAGATTGAATGTATAATTATTATATAGTGAATTCTTCTTGCCGTCATCGGCAACCATGGATGTTTCCCCACTTTGAGGTTTTACCACGTAAACTTATATGTGCATACTTTTCCTTTTTTTTTTCTATTTTCTCCATAATATCTTCAACAATCTACAAAAATATGTTAGACGCGTGATCAATAATCCTACACGATCCAAAAATCACCGTTAACAACCGGCGCTAGAAGGAGGGGGTAGAACTCAACTTTGAGGAGCCAACATAAATAGACGAAACACCGATATACTCTAGCAAGCCCTAAAAAAAAGGTGCTAAGGGGTGAATTATTTGTTTTATCAGCATCAAAGTATATGCAAGTGAGCAAATTCGCGAATAGAGTTCTAAAAAAAATCCCAAAGCAGCAACATGACAAATGACAAAGATGGAAGCCAATATCCAAATAATACTAATACCCAACCTGCTGGTAACGATCATGACCCGATAAACGCCAACACTGTTAGAGGAAGCTTTCCCTCAGTAACTCCAACTTCAACTAGCCAGGCTGTAATGACCTCCGTAAACACTCCGCCAATAATTTACCTAGATGCATTCCAGCATGTCCAAGAGTCCATGCGGAGAGTCATTGAAGACGCCGCTAGACAGGGAATCAATATAGCAGCAACTGCAAATCTGACATCACTGTATCAATTGTCCACACTTATGGTGGCCCGAGACCCTAAGGTATGTTATGACATAATGGACGTGATCCCAAATGCGCTCTATAAGTCTAGCAAAGAAAGAGCGGACCACCATGAAAAGGGGGAGCAACCTCAAATAGAAGATGAAGGAATTATCGGACGAGGTAGGCAAGATCTGTATCAAGCAGGCTTTGAGTCAGATGAAATCCGTAGAGGTGTTCAGAGACAGGATCGATCTAGCTCGTCAGATGACAGAGACAAACCACCCCGCAGAACACGTCGAATGGGCAAGTCCTCATTAAGATTCCAACATGGGTGCATAGATCATCAGCGATCGAGAATGGATAACGAGCCAGGAGATAAGCGAGATATCCTGATACAGAAATTAACTTAGAAGGTGGAAGCATAAGAACGTCCCCAATGGCTTAAAGATTTAATGGACGATGATTCTGAAAGCCCATTCGTGAACAACATTCTCCAAACCTAGTTCCTAAAAAGATTCAGAATGCCTCAGGTCGAGCAATTCAAAGCAAACATGGATCCAAAAGAACATGTGAGACGTTTTCGAAGTGCAATGGCACAGTACACTTACAATGACCCATTATTGTGTTTGATATTCCCGTAAACGCTCGGGGACTTAGAGTCTAGGTGGTTTGGAAGACTCCCTTAAGGAACAATCAAGAATTTCTGAGAATTAACCCAAGCTTTCTCACGATAATTCTTGGGGAACATACAAAGGAGGAAGTCAGTAGCTCACCTCGCCACCCTTAAACAAGGAAAGAACGAGTCACTAAAAGATTACCTAAAAAGATTCTCTCAAAATGTGTCCAGGATCCATAACCCTAATGATGAGATTGCGGTAACCGCCTTCACCGACAACCTACACAAGGGTCGGTTTCCTTCGATTTGAGGAGGAAGTGCCCAGATACGTACGCCGACCTGATGGATGTGGCAAGCAGTTATACAATGGCTGAAAAAGATGAACTAGCTCAGGGGGTAGTTATGTACACGGGGGTCACCCCGGAGAGAATGCAAAAACAATCGATGGCTATATAAGGAACCAGAAGGGTGATCATCAAGAGAGTGATAGGACCAATAGTAGAAACAATTGGAACGAAAGAAAGTTCCATGGTCAATACACTAACTATACTCCCCTCAACAAGAAACAAGGGAAAATTCTGGCGATAGTAGAAGACCAAAAGTTAGTCAAATATCATCATAGACAATCTGTCTACGTTCGAAGAGACATGATAAAATATTGCAGGTTCCATAAGGAAATTGGTCACGACATATCAAAGTGCTACCAACTAAGAGACCATTTCGAGACACTCATCATGGAGGGTCACCTCAAAGATTTAATTCTTAAAAGGATTGACGATTAGCAGAAAAAACCCCACTGGCAATCAGCTAATGGAAAATCATGAGAAGAAACGAAGCCCGAGCTAAGATAGTGGCTAAGGAACAATCAACATTATCTTTTAAGACCCTATACAAGCTCATGGATGACGGAACTTAGTCTTCAAAAAAAAAACCTAGTCTTCAAGGAGATAGCTTAGTTGCTTTCAATTTTTGTTTAAAATATTTTTAGTTTGCTTTTCATTTTTAGCTTTTCTAATTATTTTTAGTATTGTTAATTTTCGGATCAATTAATAAAGAAGCCAAGAATGGTGTTCGAATTTTTATAATAATCATCTTTGTTATTGTTATAGAGATTTTTTTATAGCATGACAAGTCAGCGTGATTAGATATGTCAAGTCACAAGAGTCAAGAAAGATCGACCCAAGACAAATAATAGACAATCTTAAAGCCAAGTCGAGATTACCTAAGATGATCGGGAAAGCTAACCGAACAGGCATGAATAACCTGGTCGAGGAAGCTAGTCGATTGGGTAGAGACAATTTGGTCTGGACCATCCGATCGGGAAAAAAGAAGTTTGGTCAGGATTAGACAATTGTTAGTTGGACAATGCGTATGAGACATTAAAGGCAACTACGACTCAAATATGAAGAAGAATTGTCTTACTTAAACAAGGAATCAAGAGTCGTACTTCAATAAGGAAATATCCTTATTTCCTCTTCAATGTCAGAGAATTCTATTCAGGAAAGAACTTAAAGCTTCCAGAAGAATAAACACCAAACATGAAAGAAGACAAAGATGACTTCAACAAGTAACCAGTTCTAATTAAAAAATATCACATTTCCTTAGTTGTGTAACAAGGATTAAGGTTCTATGCACATATAAATAGACTCATAATCTCACTGTAAAAGAGAGACGGAGACATACGAGAACCCATAGAAAATATACAATAAAAGAGAGAGATACGCCAAAAATGAGAGATTGAGTGTGTAATCATTATATAATAGCGAATTTCTTCTCACCGTCACCCGCAACCGTGGATGTTTCCCCACCTTGGGGATTTACCACATAAACTTATGTGTGCATGTTTTGCTTCTATCTCTATTTTTCTCCATAACATCTTCAACAACCTACGAAAATCTGTTAGACCCGTGATCAATCCTATAAGATCCAAAAATCACTGTCAACAACTAGCACTAGAAGAAAGGGGTAGAACTCAACTTCGAGGATCCAACATAAACCGATGAAACTCCGAGATACTCTAGCAAGCTAAAAAAAGGGTGCTAGGGGTGGATTATCTGTTTTATCGACATCAGAATATACTCAAATGAGCAAATTCGCTAACAGAGTTCTCAAAAAACAAAAAGAACTCGTGAAGCAGCAACATGGAAAACGGTAGAGATGGAAGCCAGTCTCCAAATAATGATAGTACCCTACATACTGGTAACGATCCTGATCCGATAAATGCCAACACTGTTAGAGGAAACCTGCCCTCAGTGAATCCAACTTCAACTGGTCAAGCTGCAATAACCTCCATAAACGCTCCCCCAGAATTTCCCCAGATGCATTCTAGCAGGTCCAAGAGTCGTTGTGGAGAGTCGTTGAAGACGTCACTAGACAGGGAATAAATATAACAGCAAATGCTAATCTGACCTCACCATATCAATTGTCTACACCTATGGTGGGCTGACACACCAAGGTACTTTCTAAAATAGTGGATGCGACCCTAAGCGCACTCCATAAGACTAGTAGAGAAAGAGCGGATCACCATGGTAACGGGGAACACCTCCAAAGGGGAGATGAAGGAATTATCGGACGAAGGAGACAAGATCGGTATCAAGCGGGCTTTGAGCTAGAAGAAATCTACAGAGGTGTACATAGGCGGGATCAATCTAGCTCATCAGATGACAGTGACCAGCTACCCCGTAAAACACGCCGAAGGGGCAAGTCCCCGCTAAGATTCCAACATGGGCATATCAACCATCAGCGATCGGGAATGGATAACGAGCCAGAAGATAAGCGAGATATGCTGATACAGAAATTAACCCACCCAGAAAGTGGAAGCATTAGAACGTCGCCAGGGGCTTAAAGATTTACTGGATGATGATTCCGAAAACCCTTTCGTAAATAACATTCTCCAAACTCAATTCTCGGAAAGATTCAGAGTGCCTCAGGTCGAGCTATTTAAAGCAAACACAAATCCAAAAGAACATTGAGACATTTTCGAAGTGCGATGGCACAATACGTTTACAATGACCCATTGTTGTGTTTGACGTTCCCGTAAATGCTTAGGGACTTAGGGTTTAGGTGGTTTGGAAGACTCCCTAAGGAAACAATCAAGAATTTCTGAGAATTAACCCAGGCTTTCTCACGATAATTCTTGGGGAACATACAAATGAGGAAGGCAGTAGCTCACCTTGCCACCCTCAAACAAGGAAAGAATGATTCACTAAAAGATTACCTGAAATGGTTCTCTCAGGAAGTTTTCGGGATCCATAACCCCAATGATGAGGTTGTGGTAGTCGCCTTCACCAACAATCTATACAAGGGTCGGCTTTCCTTCAATTTGAAGATGAAGTGCCCAGATACGTACGTCGATCTGATGGATATGGCAAACAGTTATACAATGACTGAAGATGAGGAGCTAGCTCAGGGGGTAGTTATACACATGGGAGTCACCCCGTGGAGAATGTAAAAACAAGATATGGCTATATAAATAACCAGAAGGGTGATCATCAGGAGAGTGATGGGACCAATCGTAGAAACAATCGGAATGATAGAAAATTCCATGGCAGTACACTAACTATACTCCCCTCAACAAGAAACAAGAGGAAATCCTAGCAATCGTAGAAGACCAAAAGTTAGTCAAATATCCTCCTAGGCAGTCAATATATGCCCAAAGAGACACAACAAAGTACTGTACGTTTCACAAAGAAAGTGGTCACGACACATTAAAGTGCTACCAACTAAGAGACCACATCGAGACACTTATAAGGGAAGGTCACCTCAAGGATTTAATTCTCAAGAAGACAGGCGATCAATCAATAAGAAATCAGGAAAAACAGCAAAGCCCGAGCCGAGACAATGGCGAAAGGATAGTCAACATTATCTTTTGAAGACCCTATACAAGCTCGTGGATGACAAAACTTAGTCTTCAATATATATATATATATATATATATATATATATATATATATATATATATATATATATAACCTACTCTTTAGGGAGATAGTTTAGTTGCTTTCAGTTTTTGTTTAAGATATTTTTAGTTTGCTTTTAATTTTTAGCTTTTCTAATTATTTTTACTATTGTTAATTTTCAGATCAATTAATAAGGCAGCCAAGAATGGTGTTTGAATTTTTATAATAATTATCTTTGTTGACGGTGATTTTTGGATCATGTAGGATTGATCACACTTCTAACAGGTGAATACAAATTGATGATCAAGTTATGAATTTAAAAGAGAAAAGTGAGAAAACAAGAGACAGGTTTACATGGTAAAACACCAAGACGGGGAAACATCCATGGTTACCGACGACGGCGAGGAGAAATCACTATGATAAAATGATTACACACTCAATCTTTTCTTTCTAGCGTATCTCTTGTTAGGTTTTAGATTATGTTGGCATTAATTCCATATCAAAACGATGTTTACTTGTAATGATTTAGTTTTTTAGGTTCATGATGATTCAAGCTTCAAAAAAAGAATAACAACTAGTCAAATCAAGTACAAAGTCTTCAAAGAGGAAGGATGTCATATGGTTCTACAAAGATATATTAAGATATTATATTTCTCTTACAAGGCTTAGGCACACACACACAATTCATTCATATATGTCCCTGCATCGTTGTGCACCATTTATAACACATTCACACACTTGAAGATGAACGCTCATGCATTGGTATGAAAATAACATGCTTTGGAAAATGCATGATTGGATACTATCTCTATGTAGTTTGCATTCTTGTGTGAAATATGTTTGTATGTGTATATGTTTGTAAAACATGGATATTGAACTTGATTTTAGCCTTAAATCATTCTTGATTGAGTTCCAAACACTTTGGTCACTCACACTTTTAATTTCAACTTCTAAGTCAAAAGATATGATACTTTCTAGTCATGTTGCATACATTGTCTTCATCTTCGTATATTGAGTCAAATTATTATTTTCTGGGTTGAGTATCTTATATGTCCATGTCCGTGAGAGAGTTACAGTTTGTAATCCTAAACGGATTTGAATTCTGAGTTTGGAGGCCGGAGAACGGTCGAAGAACGTAAAAGAAGCTCGAGAAAAAGGAGCAAGCATCAAATGCTTCTTTCCCGAGATGAAGTTGTGGCCATCTCGGGCAAGAAGGCTTGCTGCCCCGAGATGCCCATGTGCCATCTCGGGCAGTAAGGTCACTTGATGTGTTTCTTGTCCCTTTTGATCATTTCACATGAAACCTTTCCCTCTCATTTATATTCCCTTTCCCTCTCACATTTCATTCTAAGAAGAGATTCAAAATTTGAGTGCAGAATTTTCTCCCAAATTTTCTCACATTCCAAAATCATAACTTCTTCATTTGAACTCTGATTTGAGTGATTCAAATTTGAGAGTGTTTGTCTATTCATCCTCTATCTTTTCTCTGAAGGTTTGGGTTAGTTTTATTGTTGTTTTTATTATCTAACCTCATAAAACTAGGACTGTACCAAATCAACTAAGGTATTGATTTTCTCTCAAAGTTTTCTTTTAAAACTTGGTCAATATCCTTGGGTTTTCTTCTTCAATATATATATATATATGTGTGTGTGTGTGTGTGTGTGTATGTGTGTGTGTGTGTGTGTATGTGTGTGTGTGTGTGTGTATGTGTGTGTGTGTGTGTCTTGTGATTTTTTAGATTTGAGTTTTGAACTCATTTAAATCTAGATTGAGTTTCAATTGAAATCTCACATGTTGAGTTAGGTTTTGATTTTGCCTATGTTTTCACATGTTTGAGATTGTATTGTGCTAGCTTTGATTCTAGGACTATTTGATGATCTTTAATTGATTGATTTTGTACAAAATAGCTCCTCGCATGTATTAGGCTCTCTTTGGCCGAATTCTCCTAATAATACATGTGTTTGTGTTCTTATGAGCTATTCATGTGCTTTGTTGAATCTATGAATAGAAAATATGCTATAGAACTCTTGCTTTAATCTAAATGACTTTTTCACATGATTTTAGCATGTTTTTGGTATATGAGATTTAAACTTGATTATATGATTAATTGAATACATCTTGAGTTCAAGTTTTAGATCTATGCATGTATCTAGGTTGTAATTAATGTTGAACATATCTTACATGATCTAGATGGATTAAACATGCATGATTGACTAGACTACATTTGTTATGTGCATTCAATCTTATGTCTAGTGTTTTCCATAAGATGTGTTGATCATAACATTCTATGTTGCATGCTTGTTTGCGTTTTGCATTCATGATCACCTAGATGCCTTGTGAGAAGGAAGTCTTGACAATAGGTATGAGACCTATGTTGTTGAGCATGGAAGTCTTGGAAAGAGGTGGGAGACCTCGAAATGTTAAGCAAGGAAGTCTTGCCTAGGGTCGTGAGGATCCGGAAGGGTAAGCAAGGAAGTCTTTCTTAGGATCGTAAGGATCTGGAAGGGTAAACAAGGAAGTCTTGCCTAGGGTCATGAGGATCTGGAAGGGTAAGCAAGGCAGTCTTGCCTAGGATCATGAGGATCCGAAAGGGTGAATGAGGAAGTCTTGATAAGAGGTATGAGGCATCAGAATGTTGAGCAAGAGGGTGACATATTCATGAGTAGGATAGGAGGGTAGTTTCTAGGTGAATGGGTCACTTGAGAGATTGTACTTTTCGTATCTACTATTGGATTTTGTTTGCCGGTGGTTGCTAACCCGTGGATGTTTCCCCTTCGGAGGTTTACCACGTTATATCTTTTGTCAACTTTTCTCTATCTCTATCTCTCTTATATTTGTATTTGTTATTTGATTACTATGGATAGAACTTTATATGTATGTTGACTTCCTTACTATAAAATTGTTGGTATATGCTTTATGTATGTATGTTTGTTTGTATCACATTTTATATGCTTATATATATATATATATATATATATATATATATATATATAAATTTATCAGTTAGCTTCAATTAATATATATATTGTGATACAAGCAATTAGAGGGACAAACATTTGTTTGTTTCAAGGGAGTCGAAAAAGGTAGCAAACCTATTCACCCCCCTAGGTTAGCCTTGAGCATTTAATCGTGTTTGTATTTTCATCTCTCTCTTTCTCGTGTTCTTCTATCTTTTCTATGTGTTGATATCTACGTTTTCGTCCCCCTTTTACATTGAGATTATGAATCTATTTATACATGCATAGAATCCTAATTCGTGTTACACAAGTAAGAAAGTTGACGTATTAGAGTCGTTTTATTCTTCTTTCCTGTTTCACATTCTTCACACATCAGACCTCTTGCCTAATTTGGATTCTGATATCTAAAAGGAAATTTGTTTCCCTATCAAAATATGTTTGGAGACACCTTGTTAGATTAAGACTTGATCTCTATGTATTTGAATCGTGATTGCATTGAATCTAATAATGTCCACGTGTCGCTTCAACCAATGATTTACCAGACCCGGCCAAGTCTTATTTTCCCCGACCAGTGATTGATCCGACCGAAGGGTTTGACCCGACCGAAGGGTTTGACCCGACCAATTCGATAATCCCGACTGAGTCATCTTTGTCTGATCAATCTAATCACTTCTGTTGAGTTATATCTTACCCTATCGTTAAGTAACCCCGACCGAGTATTATGAAACCATCTTTGGTCAACTTAGGTTGGTTCGGTAAAGTTGACTTTCTGTGACATAGCATCTTTGACTCCCGCATCTTTGGATAGTTATGCTGACCTATCATTCTTCAGATTTTACCAATAACAATACCCCCTTAAACACACGGGGTCAGATAAAAATTGTTGCAAGCAAGACACGTTTGGTTGTGTGTTTAATTTACTTTATCATTTTCGTCTTGTAGTTCATTAATGCCCATTTAATGCTATACAGTTACAACCCACGCACATTTTGGCTAACAAAATCATTATGTATCCCTTTTGAATTTCAAACGGCGCGTGGTTTTCGAATATAATGCACATTCACTCACTTTCGGCGAATGACGCATATATATTCGATGACGTCACTTGCTTGTATATATTGTTTGAATTATTTTACTTTTATTTCTACGATTCGATATTTTCCTTCAAAACCCTGGCTCTTCTCTAATCTCTTATCATTTAAAAAAAACGCTTCATCCATCGTCACTTCTTCCTCGTTGCTACTCAAGGTATGGACCCTGCCCTTCGACAACAATATTTTGAACTTTTTCTTCATGTCGTTAAGGCTGGTAAAGATGAGAACGTTGCTAAGTTCAAATCCATTCTCTGGGATCATCTTACTTCTTCTTATCAACCTACCACATTAGACATGGATTATTCTCTGGCTCACCCAGAGTTTGCCCCCTTCTCTTATGATCTTTCTAACTCCGATTCGGTTGATGTTTATGTAGATATATCGAAACAAAGATGCTCCAAGCGGACCACCAGAACCTCTTCCAAGGAGTCTACACGCGTAACGATCGACTTGAAGATTTCCTCCCAAGTTCTCAAGATGAAGAATGTACCACTAGAATGTCAAGCTCGGGTGCTAAGGTTCAGTGCCGACCATCCCTGTTCATTTGATTCAGAGATAAACATAGTGACTGAAGTTGAGTTGGTAAAATTTAAGGACTGGTTTGACCTGACCGACACGCTAAAGTTATCTTGTAGCGGCGATCGGGCTGTTTGGAATCCACCCCTATGTGCGGTCGCTATATGCGGGGTTATAATGAATTTAGGGGTTACTATTCCCCTTCAACCTTTTATTGCTCGATTCCTGATGGATACGGGCATTGATCCTGCCCAACTAACCCCCAATTCTTACCAGGTTTTAATCAGTTTGGGGCACCTATGGAAAAAGCTCGGGGCCAAGCAACCCCCGACCCCCCAAGAGATACGTAATTTCTACATACTGAGTCGATCTGATACTGAGGGAACCTTTGATCTTTAATAAACATCCCAGAACTTATGGGTTCCCTAGGGATGCAAGGGGAAATCCATGCCTCCTTCGGACAAGGATCACAAGGGGTTTATCTGGGGATTCCTTTCCTCAAACAATTACTGGAAGAATAGTTGGTTCTTCGTTAGAGGTGACTGGGGCAAAACAGTAGTCGCTAACTCCGAGAAGGGGCTAACACGGAACAAAATTATAAGACACTTTTACAGTCTCGAGCTTTGGAACAGGACTCCCTCTTCCATGACAAAGAGCTAGGCTGACAAAGTTTCTAAGGCGATCGAGACTTTGTGGGAAACGAGGGATCGTCGTTCCCTATATGTTGAGGTGGATCTGATTGATGCAGGGCTTTTTCCCGAAGTCTCTGCTCATCGTCGGCGATGTAAGTCATCATTGCTTTACCTAACATGTGTGTCTTCCCTCTATACTGATTACTGATTACTGTGTGACATTTTTTCTTTCAATATATGACTTGGACATTGTCGTAGGGATCAGGCTGAGAAAGCCAAGAAAGTCGATCGAGTCAGTAGGAAAGCTGTGGCCTATCAGATTGCTCAGGGAATTGCTCCACCCTAACATGATTTAGTGGAACATACATATGAATCCGACTGTTATTCCTCAGATGTTCCCCCTGAATAGGTCGGTACGAGTGATCGCCATCATCTCCTAGCTCGAGGCGATCTTTGGAGCCATTCTAAAGAAATGGTCTGTCGAGTACGGTCTAGTTCTGAAGCATATGACCAAGGAAGACGGGTCAAGATAGGACTGAACGGGAGCGTCGGGAAGGGATGATTCATGACGGAAGAAATCTCATGAGGTAGATGTGGCAGACAGGGCCCTAAGCCATAAGCTGGCTAAAACTGTTGACTGGTCATCTGCTCCCGATGCCCTTCGTATGAGAGCGAGTCTCACATCCAGAATTGATCCAACATCGCCTACTCCAGTGATCCAAAAATTTTGGAGGAGGAGGAGGAAAAGAAGGATCAGAAGGCAGTTTCCGAATTCTTCTCACGAGAACTGTGATCCAAGAGAAAGGGCGATCGAGGTATAACTTCTTTGTCCTTAGTCCCCCTGAAAAAACTAAGGTTGCGGATCCGACACTTTCTTCCACTGAGTCTTCCCAGGTTCAGGTTGTCCTACCCTCTCAACGCAATGGAAAGGCTCCTATATAATTCACTATTAGACGCTAGATCGTTTTTTCTAACTCCGAAGGCGACGATGGTGGTCCTGGCGAGGAGGAAAAAATAGCTAATGAAAACTTCTTTCAGCTAACTGAGAAACAGGCTCTTCACTCTTTTGGAGTCAGGGGTAGGAACTACTGTATGGTTGGAGGAGGGTGTCAGGTTGAATAAGCTCATTGGTGCCCCTTCTACTAAACCTATTGGGTCTTTTCTTTTAGGGCGTGCCAGTGAAAGTCAAATCCCTGAAAATGAAGGCCTCATGTCACTGCACCCGCTAACCTCCTTGAGAAGGGTGTTGGAATTTCAGAGACCACAACCACTACAGATCAAACTAACCCTTCCTCTTCTCGGGATCAGTCCGCTACAGCCGTTTCTCTTATTGCTCCCACCGCTGAGCTTTCTCATCTCCCTTCGTCCAGCGGTTATCAGGCTGACCCCCTTTCCATGCTCCGCTTAATGTCATCAGGAGCTAGATATATTGGCGAAGGGTATTGGAAGGGGGATAAAGATGCTACGGATTTTGAGCGGACCCGTATGATATTTAACAATGGCTTTTTTGTAAGTCTTTACACTTTTGTTATTTTTCTTCCTTCCCTTCTATCTGTCTAATTTGCTTTTCGTTGGTCCCTTGCAGGCACTTGAGGAATTAACTTGGGCCCTTTCTGAGAATAGTAGATAGGCCACTAAGATTTCTCAGTTGAATGAGGCACTCGCTGAGAAAGACGGGGCCCTAAAGTCTTCTGCCGCTAGTGCTTTTAAGGCTAGCCAGTATGCGGAGAAACTGAAGGCACATGCAGCGACTGAGATGGCTATGAGAAAAATGATTATGAATGTCCAGAGGCCAATACATCTGACCTAGCTGTTAGGGATCTCACTATAAAGAATATTGAGTTGGAGAAGAGGGTTGATAGGGTGAGCTTCGGAGCGCTGAACTTGAATCAAGGGCCATCTTGGCTGAGACGACGGTGAAAAAGTCTCAGGGGGGAGACTCGGGTTATTCAGGATTCCCTTGCTTCAGCTCAGCAGAAGACATTGGTGGCATAACAAGCGTCTGAGGAATCCCGACTCCACTATGAGCATCTAACCAAGAACTTAGAGCAACAACAGATAAGTATATAAATGTTTTCCCATGAGGCCAGGTCAGACCTCGAGGTTCAAAATGTTGATCGGTACAATAGGTCCTCTGTTTTCAATGCTATGCTGCTGAGGGAGTTTGAGAGAGGTCTAGAAACTACCAAGAAGTTCTTTAGTGAGACCAAAAGAGGCTCGCTCGAAGTGACAACAGACAAAATCCAAACATCACAAAGAATCCTTGGTGGCCATCCAGAATCAATGGATTAGGTGGAAGGCCTACTGCAAATCTATCGGAAAAGATCCCCACCCCATGCATCTCGAACTCCCTTTGAAAGTATCTCTTGTGTCCTTCCATGCTGGTCAGAAAAGTGGCGCTCTAACCAAAGGAGTTGACGTTGGTTCTTCAGCCGATGTAGATTATTCTTCCTTCGTGTCTACTGATCATGACAATGATATCTCCTGGCTAGATTTGGAGACTTCGATGAAAGCCAATATGATGATGTCTCTCTTTTCAGGCCCGGGAAGTTCCTCAGCTGCTGGGATTAATTGGTGCATCTCTGTTCTTATAACCATTTCGTGTGTATTGCTTTTGTAATTTTTGACATTATGACAATCAATGCATATCTTTCCCTTATTACTTGTTTTCGGGATGTGTTTCATTTTCTGTGTGTGCTTTCTTATGCTTGCGTTTACTTATATTTTTAGTGCAACCTAAGCTATGCATGCCGACCCATTCCAGGTTGATCATTATGTGTTAGGCTAAGCAAAACCACTTATATCCCGATCGTATGGGCTAGATGAACAACTCATCTAAGGTCGTGTCACCACTTGATTATTGGCTTATTGCCTCACTTTTGGTGGTTAAATTCCCTTGGAAAATTGAACCATATTCTGTAATGATCTTTGGTCCACCTCAGGTAAACCCTTTATGTTTTGTCATTCGGACTGATTTTCCCGATCGTCTTTTTGTCTATATTTCTATTGGACAGTGTTCATTTATAAACCAATTGTGCAGTTTTTATTTATAAACTTTTGTCTTTTAGCTGCCAACTAGGTCGTTGGGACGTCTCCCAACGGTTTGTTGGTCAAGATTCGTTACGATAAGGTGTAGCTTGCCCTACCAACTTTAAAAGAATCTATGGCCATATTTGCGTTATCTTATAGGTAGGATTTGCGCCTTATCCAAATTTTGGCGCATCCCATCGGGTTCGTATGCCTGAAGGTGCCCTAACAGTGCTTCATACGCACCCAATTAGTTTTGGTGAGTGTGCATTGTCTCGGTGACATGTTTTTGGCCCTCTCACTGGGCTACTTGGGATCCCTTATCAGCTTTGATCGATATTTTAAGGTATCCTATGAACGCTCTTATGAGCAAATGCTTGGTTTTGAACACTGTGTTGGATTGTTTATAACGACTTCCCCTGAGGTTTTTTTATTGATTTCTCACAAAAAATAAAAAACAATTAGCTAATAACAATTCAAAGCTTAAGCTATGAAAATAAAAGAAAACAAAAGTAAGAATTTCCTTATGGGTAGAAAATCTTTAAATACTACGCATTGCATGGCCTGGGCAGCTCGGTTCCCTCAAGTCGGGAAAGGCGATATGCTCAATGTCCTGCTATCCTGACCATTTGGTATGGTCCTTCCCATATGTCAGCTAACGATCCTGCGGACTTGTCTTTTGTATTAAGTGTCACCCTCTTCAGGACTAGGTCTCTGAGCTAGAATATTCTAACCTTGACATGTGAATTGTAATACCTTGCTACTCTCTGCTGGTATTCGGCATTTCTTACCCTAGACATGTCTCTTCTTTCCTCCAACTCATCCAAGTCTCGTTTTATCATCTCTACATTTCCTTTGGGGATCGAAAAGTTGTACTCAATGAGACTTGTGAATTATCTCAACAGGGATAACTGTTTCCATCCCAAAAGCCAACGAGTAGGGCGTTTCCCCAGTTGAAGTCCTTCCTGTAGTCCGATAAGCCCATAAGACTTCGTGTAATTTATCTGCCCAGTTTCTTTTCTTTCTTTCCAGCTTCGCCTTCAAAGTATGCTTGATTATTTTATTCACCGCCTCCGTTTGGTCATTGGTCTGAGGATGAGCTGGCGTGGCATAATAGTTATTTATCCCAAAGTCTTGACACATATTTCTGAAATTATCACTATCAAATTGATTCATGTTATCTATGATTATATTTTTAGGGATTTCAAATCGATAGATGATATTTTCTTTACAAAACTGGTGGTGTTAGCCTCGGTGATATGTACCAGTGCTTCCAACCCACTTTGTGAAGTAGTCAACGGCTATTATGGCATGCTTCGCTCCTCCTTTAGTTACAATAGGCATCGGGTCAATTAGATCTATTCCCCACATGGAAAACAACCATGGTGATGTCAAACTCCTCAACTGCTCGAATGGCTTCCGGATGTCATTAGCTACATTTTGACAACCTCCGTACTGACTTACAACACCTTGTGCATCTCTAAACAGAGTCGGCTTATAAAAGTCCTACCTGAGAGTTTTATGTGCCAAGCTTTTACCACCTGAGAGTTTTATGTGCCAAGCTTTTACCACCTGAGAGTTTTACGTGCCAAGCTTTTGCCACCCGAGTGATTCCCATAGACTTTTTTGTGGATACTTTCTAATATTTGCCTTCCTCTGATCGGGTCTATGCATTTCTGAAGGGCTTTGGAAAATTCTTTTTTGTATAACTCCCCTTCTACTATTGAATATCTTGTGGCACTATATCTGAGGCGTTTCGCCTCAGCAATCTCTATCAGGAGCACTCCATTCTCTAGGTATTCTCTGATCGGGGCCATCCAAGCAACTTGTCCCCCTTCGATTAATTCTACCTCTGACGTTTCAGCTTGGTTTTCGCTCTCGATAATTGTTTTACAGGTGGACGACCTGGACTATTTTTGATCATACGTTGGTATCTGATGATAATTTTGACAACACGTTTGCCTTCTCATTTTTCTCCCTCGAGATCTGGGTGATCATGTACGCTTTGAACCTTTCAAAGAGTGTCTTGGCTATACTCAAATACGTAGCCATGTTGCTTTCCTTGGCTTGGTATTCATTCAGAATTTGATTGACCACCACTTATGAATCACTAAATATTTCCAACTTATTTGCCCCCAGTGTCGTGCACACCCTAAGGCCTGTCAGAAGCGCCTCATATTCTATCATATTGTTAGTGGCCTTGAAGTCAAATCGCAAGGCACATTCCATTTGGTCACCTTCTGGCGTGGATATAACTATGCATGCCCCGCTGTCGTGCGTGTTTGACGATCCATCTACATGCAGCTTCCAGATAAACAATTCCCTCTCTCTTAACATCCTGATCAATTCGCTATTTGGTTCAGTGAATTCCATGACCAAATCTACTACAACTTGTCATTTGATCACCGATCTTGGCCAATACACTGTGTCAAACTCACTTAGTTCCACCACCTATTTAATCAGCCTCCCCGACACTTTGGATTTCGATAAAATTTGTTTCAGTGGGCAGTCGATGTATACTTCAATTTTATGAGCTTGAAAATACGGTCTCAGCTTTCTTGTTGCTGTCACTAAGGCCAAAGCCTTTTGTTCAGCTAGAGAGTGCCTTGTTTCCGCAGGCAACAAGGCTTTGCTGGTGTAGTATACAGGCTTCTAGATTCATTCTTCCATTCTGACCAGTATTGACCTAGTTGCTACGTATGTTACGGACAGGTAGAGATAAAGCACTTCCTCTTCAAGTGACTTAGATAGTATCAGCGCTTTTACCAAGTACTCTTTGATTTTTCTGAATGCTTGCTTGCACTCATCATTTCGTTCCACTCTCTTGCCTTGTTTGATTGTCTTGAAAAAGGGTAAGCATTTGTCCTTTGATTTACATATGAACCGACTCAGCGACGCAAAGCAACTTGTCAATCTTTGGATTTCCTTCAATGTCCTGGGAGATTTCATTTCTTCCAAGGCTCTCATTTTCTCAGGGTTTACTTCAATCCCTCTCTGGTGGACTTGAAATCCCAGGAACCTGCTAAACGGCACTCTGAACACACACTTCTTTGGATTTAGCTTCATCCCATACTTTCGTAGCACCTCAAACGTCTCCCTTAGATCAGTGGGGTAATCTCCTGACGTTACACTTTTGGTTAGCATGTCATCCACGTATACCTCCATATTCCTTCCAATCTGTCGAGTGAACATTTTATTCACTAGCCTTTGGTAAGTTGCCCTGACGTTCTTTAACCCAAACGGCAAGACCTTATAATAGTACAATCCCTGATCAGTTGTGAATGAGGTCTTGTCCTCATCTGGCTCAAACATTCTGATTTGATTGTAGCCTGAATATGCGTATATGAAACTTAAAAGCTCATGGCCTACTGTCGCATCTAATAGTTGGTCTATTTGAGGCAAAGGGAAGTTGTACTTCGGGCATGCTTTGTTTAGGTCTGTGAAGTCCACACACATTATCCATTGGTCATTTTTTCTTTTTCACCAGAACTACATTAGCAACCCAGTCGGGGTACTTTACCTCCCGGATGGATCCTATAGCTAACAGTTTATCCACATCTTCCTTGATCTCCTTGCTTCTTTTCGTGTTAAAACGCCACCTATTTTGGATGACCGGCTTTTGATCGGGGTTCACGGCTAAGTAATGTGATATTATCTTTGGATCAATTCTAGGCATGTTCGTGTGTTCCCAAGCAAACACGTCTTTGTATTCCCTTAGAAGTCCAATCATCATGCTTTGAACACGCCCCATTAGTCGGGATCCGAGCCTAATGATCTTCTTTGGGTCATCATCATTGATGGCAACATCCATGATCAACTCCCCTTACGGGCCTTTTCACTCTCTAACATTGTTCCTCTCGAATCTAAGTCGAACCGGGTTGGGGTCTTGGCATTTGCTTCTGTTGGATCCATCTTTTGGCCTTCATCTTCCCTTATAGCATCCACTTGTATTGCCCCCAATTCTGTCTTCTCCCTATACACAGAGAGATTGGCTTTCCTGGCCCATTTCTATGAACTTTTCATGACCCCCACTTCGGCTACGGTCGGGAACTTTACCATGAGTGCATAACTTATAGTCACAATTTTTATTTTGTTGAGGAAAGGTCGGCCTTGGAGAGCGTTATATGGCCAATTCTCAACATTCACTCCCACGAAGTCTAGCAATACTGTCTTTGTACAAGGAAAGCTTCCAGCTTTCACTGGTAATGTAACGGTTCCCAATGCCTTAACCTTGGTTCCATCGAAACCCCTCAACGATACCTTCAATGGCTGGAGATCACTCATCTGCAGTCTGAGTTGATCAAACGCCTCTATGCCTAAGATGTTTACCGAGCTACCACTATTTATCAGTGTTCTTCTTACTTGTCTATGCCTAATGCAAGCTGACACAACAATCGCATCATTTGGTCCGACTTCCGACTCGTGTGTGTCCGCTTTAGTGAAAACTATCGGACCCCATCCTTGTTTTATTTTCTTCCGATTTAGACCAAGGTGATTTACCTCTACATCTTTCTGGCTATTAATGGCTTCCCTGACTTCTGACATCCTTTATCGGCTACTACTTCCAGTATTGGGGCCATCAAAGATGGTATTGATCATTCCACAATCTGAATCTTTCCTCGGGCTCTTAAAACTCCTATCTCGATCCTCTATCCGAGCATCCTTCTATCGATCTTCACCACATCTGAGGATCACATCTTTAAGATGACCCTCCCAGATTAACTTCTCAATGTAATCCCTCAACTGGTAATACTTGGAAGTATCGTGACCGTTTTCCTGGTGGAACCTACAGTACTTAGTAGTATCCCTTTTGGCGAAGCTAGACCGCCTCAGAGTTTTTTTATATAAGTTTTTATCTTCTATCACATTCAGGATTTCCTCCTGCTTTTTGGCTAACAGTGTATAATTGGTATACTGGCCCATTGAGTTTTTTCCTGTTCTATCGTCATCTCTTTACCAGTCTTTCCATTTTCCCCCGTCGCCATTCTGGTCATTCTTGCCATTGTTTTTCGAGCCATTTTCTTGGTTCTTTTGACTGTGATCAGGACGACCTCAATGTATAAATTCTCCCATGTGGGCAATCTGTTCCTCTTCTGCCATGACGTACCCATAACATGAGCTACCATGTTTGCATATGTGGTGGGTCCTTGCTGCCTCAGGATTAAGGTTAGGTGATTGTGTTGCAAACTATTTATGAATATGGAAACCACCGCGTCATCGTTAGGGTCCTGAACCTGTGATACCTCCTGCGAGAACCTGGTCAGATAATCTTTTAGCTTTTCATCCTCCATTTGCCTCAAGGTAGAAAGAGCTGACATTGATTTTCTACTCTGGATATTCCCTATAAATTGTCTGGTGAACACTCGTGTCAACCCTTCGAAACTCCTGATGGACCCCGATGAAAATCCTCCGAATCACCTAGATCCCTGATCCCCTAATGTTTGAGGAAACATATGACACATGAGAGTGTCATTATAATTGTACTGAGCCATAGTGCTCAGATATCTCCTGACGTGTTCCTGTGGATCGGTATTGGCTTTGAACTGCTCAACATATGGCATCCTAAATTTCTTCGAAAAGCGAGCCCACATTATGGCATCAGCGTACAGGTTCCCAAGACTCCCGACCACGATCTCAGAGCGCACCTTGGGTCTTTGAGCTACCACTGGTGTAGAGAGCTGGTACGGTGAATTCAGGTTCGTGGTTGCGGTTATGCTAATTCCCTGTCTAGCGGTATCATCAATGAGTCTCCGTAGGGATTCTAGAATTTGCCTGAATGCATTTGGAGATATCCCTATGGTCTGGCCTATGGTTGTGACAGCGTCCTGTCTGCTTGACGGTGGAGTTCTTGAGGGTGGATCTGCTTCAGGTGCGTCAACGTTCCCAATGTTCACTTCCCGTGGGACATCAACGTTGCATAGGGAATAATTTCATTTCATATGATTAAACCTCTGGTTGATCACAAGGTCGAAGGTTTACCCCCTCCTTCTAACACCAGTTGTTGACGGTCATTTTTGGATCATGTAGGATTGATCACATGTCTAACGGGTAAATGCAAATTGTTGATCAAGTTATGAATTTAAAAGAGAAAAACGAGAAAACAAGACACAGATTTACGTGGTAAAACCCCAAGACGGGGAAACATCCACAGTTGCCGGCGACGACGAGGAGAAATCACTATGATAAAACGATTGCACACTCAATCTTCCTTTCTAGCGAATTTCTCTCTTTCTCTTGTTCTTGTATCTTTTCTATGTGTTGATATCTATATTTTCGTCCCTATTTTATAATGAGATTATGGGTCTATTTATATATGTATAGAACCCTAATTTGTGTTACACAAGTAAGAAAGTTGACGTAACAGAGTCGTTTTATTCTTCTTTTCTGTTTCACATTCTACACACATCAGACCTCTTGTCTGATTTGGATTATGATATATGTAAGGAAATTTGTTTCCCTATCAGAATATGCTTGGAGACACCTTGTTAGAGTAAGACTTGATCTCTATGTATTTGAATCGTGATTGCATTGAATCTGATAATGTCCACTTGCCGCTTCAACCGATGATCTACCAGACCAGACCAGGTCTTATTTTCCCCGACCAATGATTCAATCCCGACCAGAAGGTTTGACCCGACCATCTTGATAATCTTGACTGAGTCAGCTTTGTCTGGTCAATCTAATCACTTTTGTTGAGTTATATCTTACCCTATCGTTAGGTAACCTCGACCGAGTATTATGAAACCATCTTTGGTCAACTTAGGTTGGTTCATTAAAGTTTTGGTGGTGTAGCATCTTTGACTCCCGCATCTTTGGATAGTTATCCTAACTTATCATTCTTCAGATTTTACCAATAACAATCTTTGTTATCAAAGAAAAACTCGCAGCGCCGACACCTGCCATGGTGGGTGAAGGTGCCCGAGAAGCTAAGAAGTTGGCGGTTAGAGACCTGACGCGCCTGCCGAACTAACTGGATGCATATAGAGCACTGTCAGCAATCCGGCCACCCTGAGTTGTCGGTTTTATCTAGAAAAAACACTCGGGTACGCTATCGGGGAAAACCTGGTGAAATGTGTCTGGCTGTGTTAGAATTGCACTAACGATTCTGCCAAACCCTTGTAAGCATACAAAATCGGGAGACGTCCTTGGTGACTTGTTTACATGGAAAAAACATGGGGAAATAGGGCAAGGTTCCCAGAACACCTCTTGGCAGAAGACTCAAGATGGTCGGGAATTATCCTGAGTGAAAAGCCAAGACACCGATCGTAAAATGAAGACGGTCGGGAATTATCCTGAGCGTAAAGCCAGGACACCGACCAGACCCGACCAAGATAGTTAGGAATTATCCTGAGCGAAAGGTCAAGACACCAACCGAATCAAGACGGTCGGGAATTATCTTGAGTGAAAAGTCAGGACACCGACCCAACCAAGATAGTTGGGAATTATCCTGAGTGAAAGACCAAGACACCGACTGAATCAAGACAGTTGGGGATTATCCTGAGCTAAGAGCCGGGACTCCGACTAGTCAAAAAAAAAAGGCATTCGTGAATTATCCTGAGAAGAGAGCTAGAACACCGACTGGTCCAGCTACTAGGGAGCAAAAAGGAGTCCAAGACTGGTCAGTTTAATAAGACACTTGATTAGTTTAAAACAAATAAACAAACAAGTGATCATTTTAATAAGATACTTGATCAAGTTAAAGCGATAAGTTAGGAAATGTCAAAAAAATCAAAACTATTCAAATCCTTTTCGTTAAGCCGTCAAGAGCTCATCTCGCGGATTTGAGGGAGTATTGTTATGGGGATTTTTTTATAGCGTGACAAGTCAGCATGATTAGATATGTCACGTCATAAAATTCAATCAGGGGAAGATTAGTCCAAGACAATTAATAGATGATCTCAAGGCCTAGTTAAGATTACCCAAGATGGTCGGGAAAACTAACCGATCGGGCATAATTAACCTGGTCAGGGAAACTAGTCGATCGGGTAGAGACAACTTGGTCGAGATCATCCGATCGGGACAAATTGGTCTGGATTAGACAACTGGTCAGTTGGACAACTCATGTAAGACATTAAAGGCAACTACGACTCAGATACGAAGAATAACTGTCTTACTTAAACAAGGAATCTAGAGTCGTACTTCAATAAGAAAATATCCTTATTTCCTCTTCAGTGTCAGAGAATCCTATTCAGGAAAGAACTCAAAACTTCCATAAGGATAAGCACTAAACAGGAAAGAAGATAAAGACGACTTCAACAAGTAACCGATTCTAATTAAACACTATTTTCCTTATTTGTGTAACAAGGATTAGGGTTCTATGCACATATAAATAGACCTATAATCTCATTGTAAAAGAGAGACGGAGACATACGAGAACCCATAGAAAATATACGATAAAAGAGAGATAGATACACCAAAGAAGGAGAAATTGAGCGTGTAATTATTATATAGTGAATTCTTCTCGCTATCACCGGCAACCGTGGATGTTTCCTCACTTTGGGGTTTTACCACGTAAACTTATGTGTGCATGCTTTTCCCTTTTTTCTATTTTCTCCATAACATCTTCAACAATCTACAAAAACCTATTCGACGTGTGATCAATCTTACACGATCCAAAAATCACCGTCAACAATTTAAAAAAAAAAAAAATTATCTATGAAAAATATAAAGTTATAATAAATAATTAAATTGAAAATATTTTGAAAATTGAAAAAAAAATCAAAAAAAAAAAAAGAAAGGTTTTTTAAAATGTAAATGGATCTCCACCGTTAGATCTGGATCGATCAAATGGTGGAGATCTATTTACTTTAAAAAAACTTTCTTTTTGTTTACTTTATGATTTTTTTAAACTACTTTCAATTTATTATTTATTTAAACTTTATATTTTCCATCATCCATTAGTTTTTTTTTAATTATTATATATATATATTAGAAAATATTTTTTTGGTGTTAATATATTTTTATAAAATATTTTAGTATTATTTATTTTTGAAACTAAATAAATCATTTTGACAAGGGTAAAATTATACTTATATATATATAGTTGACAATTAGTATTTTCGTCAAATAGACTAAAGTGATGTATTTTATAAAAATAATGAACTTAAGTTGCTAATATGACAAAGATATTTAAATATGTGATATTTCGTCAAAAAATTATGGATTTTAGTTAAATTATCCCTTTTTTGAATTGTCTGTTTTTTAACTGCTTGTCCATTTTTTCTTTGGCTTCATCTTAATGTTTTCAAAAACCCATCAACTTGGTCTGTTTGACCATATTTTTAATGGTCAACTATTACTAAAGAAGCAAATGACATTTTTACCCATAACTATAAAATCAAATAAAATAAAAAGAAAATTTTCATTTTCTGAAAGAGTTTAATTTTTTTGAATAAAATAAAATGAAAGAAAATTGTATGAAAAATTAATATATAACATAACAAATTACATTCGAACACATTCATCTCCCCTCGAAATTAAACACAAACACATTCATCAAAAACAAATCCAGAAAACCAAACACCATTATCCATCTCTATTAGGTTTTTGAGTCATATTGACATTATTCAATATCAAAACAATATTTTTTTTTTTGTATTGATTAGTTGTCTAGGCTCATTATGATCAAGCTTCAAAGAAGAATTGGCATCTTATCAAGCAAAGTGAAGTTTTCAAGGAGAGCATGCTTCATTGCACATCAAAAGTATATTTAGAGCTCATTCCTCTTACAAGGTTTTTAGGCACACACACATACGCATTGCATCCATATGTGTCCATATATCATTGTGCTCAATTGGTATAATACATAAACATATAAATTAGATTTATATATACAAATTTTGTAAATATGCATGTTCGTGGACTATTACTAAAAAACAACATACTTGTGTGTTCTTGTATTTGTTTGTTTGTGTTTTATTGATATAAAACTCGAATATATCCTCATAATGATCCTTATTGCGTTCTGAACATCTCAGTTACTCATTCATAAGCTTTCGAGTTCCGAGTTGGAAGCTACAAAACTTTTTGTATGTTTAACGTACATGGTTTTTGTCCTTGTATATCGAGTCGATGTCCATATTTTTGTGAAAATTTTATACACGTATATGCCTATGAGAGAGTTATGGTTCATAATCCTAAAATGGATTCAAATTTGAAGTTCGGAGGCTAGAGAACTGTGGAATAACGAGTAAGGTGTGCGAGGGAATAAAGGAATGGCAAAAAGCCATTTGCATCTTTCCCTCGTGGAGGTGCGTGTGCATCATGGGGAAGGTTCCTCTTTGCCCACGTGGAGGTCTTACGCCTCCATGGGGTGTCCATGTGGTCAACCATGGGCCCCGTCAAACCACCTAGACTCCCTCTCTTTCTCTCTTTTAAAAACTCTCACCCTCTCATTTTTTTGACAAGAATAAAAAAATGCAGAATTTTTTCACTCAAAATCTCTCAATTTCCAAATACCATATCTCACTCATTTCTTATCCAATTTGACTAATTCAAGTTAGAGAATCTTCGTATTGAATTTCTTTATCATCTCTAAGCAACTTTGAAGTCTTTTGTTCAAGTTTTATGGTGGTTTTATACCAAAATCCGTGACTGCACTCTCACACAAGGTAATTGATTATCTTTTAAGTTTTGTGCCTTATAATCCTCAATTACCTTGTGTTTTCTTCTCATTTATGTGTATGTTACTTGAATAAATGCTATTAAGAGATAGAGCTTCAATTATAAGCTAGTTGTGCTTAATTAGAGGCTTGTATGTGAGTTAGGTTTTCTTAAAATCTATGTTTTCACATGCTTGTGAGTTGTATTGTGACTAGCTTTAATTCTAAGGTTATTTGTACTTTAATTGATCTTATATTTTGATGATTGATAACATGTGCTAGGATTCATAAGTTGAACATATTTAGGATTAGCACAATTAATTGTATATTTAGGGTCTATTAAGTTTTAATTGATTATTTTGATTAATATGTGCTCTAAATGATTGCTAGAGAACTTTATTGATCATATCTTTTGATTCTAGCATTTTTTGTTTTAATTCTAAAGTCTTTAATACGTGTTTTATGAATATGCTATGTTTTCAAGCTTTAGTTATGTTATATGTATATTTAATTGAATATGCACGGCACTGACAGGTAAGACAATCCTTTAAAAAATTACCAAATGGGCATCCAAGCTGGCATCTAAAAGACACCATCCAAGACATCACTAAGGAATAAGAACCCAAGTAAGTCTGAACATGGGTACTCGACACATTACGCTTTACTTGGGACAGCATAAGAAACCTGAGTAAGAAAGTTCAGCATGCGATTCATATACGTGAGTAAGCCCGAGAATCATACTCCAACAACATCTGTGTCAAAGAGTTTCTAAAAGGATAAAACACCAAACAGGAAGCGAGTCCAAATCAAGCAACAACTCTATTCTTCTAGAAGAACTACACACCGATAAGGAAATAAGTCTTAAACATACTATGCCCCCGAAATCCCATCAAGATTCAAACTCCATCTTCATAGGATCTCCGAAACAAAAAATAAGATAAAGACGGCTTCAACAAGAAACCTGTCATAATTAGATACAGATTCTTTTCCTTACTTTTACAACAAGGATTAAGGTTTTATGCATGTATAAACTGACCCATAATTTTACTATAAAAGAGAGAGATACACACGGACACACGACATAAACAGTGAGACAAAAGAAATCACTACAAGAGAGAGGCAAGAGAGATCGAGTGGTGTAATCAACTATTCTATAGTGGATTTGGCTCAGTTGTGCATTCAACCACCCCTGGACGTTTCTCCGATCATCCGAGTTTTACCATGTAAACTGGTGTAATCATAACTTCTATTGCATTCTCTTTCTCTTTCTCTTTTGGCAGGTAATAACCAGATCCAACATTATTGACTTTCTCACCCATCGAGAAATTGACGTCACATACCTGAATATCAAAGCCCTTTAAAAAATGACTTCACCAAAGATGATAAAAGAGGTACAACGCCTGACATGATGCTTAACTTCCCTAGGCAAATTTATTTTGAAGGCCACAAATAGATGTGCTTCATTTTTCAAAGTGATTAAGGTGGGGAAGGGACTCGAATAGAATGAAGAGTGCGAGCAGGCGTTCCAGAAAATCAAACCAGCAAGGCTCTTCTTCCAGCCGAAATCAGGTATTCACAGGCAGAAAAAATGGCTTTAGCATTAGTTTCGGCCGTAAGGAAGCTGAGGCCGTACTTTCAGGCACATACGATCAAGGTTTTCACTGATTGTCCGCTTAAGCAAATTCTACATAAGCCATAAATTTTGGGGAGATTAACTAAATAGGCGATCGAGCTGAGTGAATTTGATATTCAGTACATGCCCAGGGCATCACTCAAAGGCCAAGTAGTGTCAGATTTTGTAGCAGAATTCACATAACCAAATCTGGAAGCAAAAAGAATGTTAGGCAAGAGTTTCTCATGGTGATTATATGTTGATGGTTCCTCGAACACTCATGGCAGTGGGGCAAGGATCGTGGTATGTACCCTAGAAAGAGATGATGTTGAATGTGCCATTAGATTCAATTTCAAAGCAACAAATAACCAGGCCAAATATAAGACATTGTTGGCAGGACTTAGAGTTTGCATAGCTCTCGGAGCAGATGAGGTTGAGATATTCAGTGACTCACAGGTAGTCGTCAACCAAGTCTTAGACGAGTAACAGGCCAGAGATGAAGGTTTGATGGCTTATTTAGGCATAGCGAAACAACTCCTCCAAAAATTCAAGGAATATAGGATTGTCCAGATCCCTAGAGAAGAAAATGAAAAGGCAAACGTTTTGTCCAAACTAGCATCAGCAATAACCATAGTCAGGCCAAAACATATTTCGGTTGCACATCTTCTCAGACCAGGTATAGTTGAGCCAAAAAACTTTGAAGTCTCAAAAATTAGAACACCGTTAGACGATTGGATGACTCAGCTAAAAAGGAATCTGGAAGAAGATATACTCCCGGAAGATCCCTTAGAAGCAAAACGCGTTAGGTACCGACCAGCAAGATAAACTCTGATTGGAGGAGAACTGTACAGAAGAGGGTTTTCCCGAACACTCCAAAGATATGTATCAGAAGAAGATGCATGTCGGATACTACAGGAAATCCATGGCAGAGTATGCAGAAACCATACTGGAGGCAGAAGTTTGGCACACAAGATACTCATGCAAGGTTTTTACTGGCCCTCTTTGTTCTCGGATGCACAACGATGTTCAGAAAATTGCAATGCTTGCCAAAAGATCGCCAATGATATTCTACAGCCCCCTGAACAACTTAGAAGCCTCACATCCCCATGGCCATTTTCCATGTGGGGTCTGGATTTAATTGGTCCAATGCCAGCAAGGACAGGGGGTGAAGCGAAGTATGCAATCGTGGATGTTGATTATTTTACTAAATAGGTGGAAGCTGAAGCACTAGTTCACATCACCGAAGCAAACACCATAAACTTTGTAAAGAAAAATGACCTTTACAGGTTTGGAGTCCTAAATATTATTATCACTGACAACGGCACCCGGTTCGACAATCAAAAATTCAGGCAACTGTGCAACGAGTACCAAATTGCAAATTACTATGCCACATCTGCCCACCCTCAAACAAATGGACAAGCTAAAGCGGTAAACAAAATCATCAAGCACATACTCAAAGCAAAGTTAGATGCTAAGAATGGCAGTTGAGTAAAAAAACTTCCTGAAGTATTATGGGCGTATCGGACGACAGAAAAAACTTCTACAGGAGAAACTCCGTTTTCTTTGGCATTAGGAACAGAGGTTGTCATCTCGGTAGAAACATCGTATATGTCGCCTATATGATGAAGATCAAAATGTCGATATGTTGTTACACAACTTAGATGAGTTGAAAGAGAAAAAGGGGAAATCCCGAGTACGAAATGCGGCATATCAACAAAGAGTGGCCCGACACTATAATTCTCATGTACGGATTAGAAAGTTCCAGTTAGGAGACCTGCTGCTCAGAAAATTATCTATGAACACAAAGAACAAAGTTGTGGGATCGAAAAATGGGAAGGACCATACAAAATTGAATGAATAGCTAGTGATAGAGCATATTGGATTGCCCGACCAGATGGAGGGGTTTTACCCTGGCCATGCAATGCCCAATATTTAAAGATCTTCTACCCTTGAAACATTCCATCTACTTTTATTTTTTATTTTTTATTTTTCTAGTCAGGATATTTTTTAGCAATTTGAGATTTTCATATTGTTAGTTTTTGTAGTTATGAATAAAAGCCCGACATTGGATTCTAGAAATCTAAGCATGATAATAAGAACATGTGAAAGATGTGCATATGATATTAAGAACATATGAAAAAATTGATTGCATAAAATGCTAGGGGCCATAAATTTGGAAAAAATCCAGAATGGGAGGAGAAGCTCAAAGGAGCATGTCAGTCGAGCAAGGTCAGCCAAGACCTTAGCCAAAAGGCAAACCCGATGCACCAGACTCTGGAAAACGGCTCGGGGCACCGTCGAGAAAATCATGGTGAGTTACGCAGCTGTGTTAAGCAATTTAAAGCTTAATGATTCGGAAAACCCTTACGCAGACAAAACTAGGAGACGTCCTCAGTGACTTGCTTAAGGACTCAAACGTATGATCGTGGTGAGCCTCAATGTAACGTTTGGGTAGCAACCGAGTATGAGACACAAGTATAAATCTATTTGCCTTTGTTTCTAGATGACTCGGTTAATAATATTAGATAGTTTAATAAGATACTTGGCACATGAAATCGCGTTAGCCAGTTTAATAAGATACTTGGACATGAAATCGCGTTAGCCAGTTTAATAAGATACTTGGCACTTGAAATTGCGTTAGCCGGTTTAATAAGATACTCGGTGTTTTAAGAGTCGCTCAGACAACGATATTAGCTAGTTTAATAATATACTTGGCATATGAAATCACGTTAGCCGGTTTAATAAGATACTCGGCATTTTAAGAGTCGCTTAGACAACGATATTAGCCAGTTAAGATGGAATGTTAAAAACATTCGCAAAAAGAAACAACGAAACAATGGAATTTAATTAATCATGCAATTTTTTACAAATATGCCTAAGGTGGGGCTGAGGATTTGGAGCTCTTGCCAATGCTCGGATAGGGTACCATCTCATATTCAAGGAGAAAACTTTCATTTAAGGCCAGGCGATTGAGTCGACCGAGTCATCCATCCATTCGTTGTAATCCATTTCAATGGCCGGTCCAATGTCAGGCTTCACCCAATCCACACTCGCCTCCTGACTAACATAAAAGGTCGAGAGAGAATGCTCCGATAGGACCTCCAAATGTATAGGATGAGGCTCTTTACCTCGGCTACGACAGTAGGCTCTCCACTTCTTCATTTGAATCCGAAGGGCCTTCAAAGAACAATCCATATTATTTTTTATCGATAATTCCCAAATAGCCCGAGCCTTATCAGTTGCCCGATTCTCAACCTTGAAGAACTCGCCAGCCGAGACCAACCCTCGTTGGAACTCCCTAAGGAGTAAGGCATCATAGGCTGGGGACCTCTTGAAATGATCAGCCCCTTCAACTTTAAGTTCCAGTCAGGCTTCATTCGAAAGAGATTCTACAGTCAGGGTCTAGCGCTTAAGGTCTTCAATTTTTTTCTCATAAGACGATTATGTTTGCTCAGCCTCTTGTTCAGCTTTGAGCATTGACTCCTGGGCAGCAGAGAGTAAATTTTGAAAGGATACAGCCTTCTTTTCTGCAGTGGAAGCTTTCTCCTCGACCTCCATCTGTTTAGCCAAGCAACGATCGGTAAACTTCTGGGCAGAACTCGTCTCCTTTTGATAAGCCGCCTCAATCTGAGCACGTCTATCCTCACTATCTTTTAACTGAGCTTTAAGACGCCTAATCCGATCAGCTAGATGTTGTCGCGCCTGAATAAGTTCAGCAAACTCAGCAACCACCTGAGGGGAAATAAGTTAAAAGATTTGAACAAATGCATATTAAGACGAATTTCGAGACCAAAGACTTACGTAGGACACACTATTGAAAATGTTGTGAAGATGCTCCGTAGGATAACCACTTCTAAAGCAACTTCAATGGTCATCACCGATAAAAGCTTGACCCGACGACATAGTCCTCAGTATATCCTGAGGGTATGGCAAGAATGGTTTCCTGAGGACCCCACCCCTGCATCCTCAACCTCGGGGGGTAGAGAATCTCTGTTCAAACTTTTCAGGGGTTCCTCTCTCTCCAAATATGTCTCTGTCTGAGCATTCAGAGAGCCCCTAGTATCAGTATTATCATCGCTAGATTCAACTAACGATACCACCCGAGGAATTTTTAGAAGAGATCGAGCAGGGGAATCAACTGTCTTCCTTTTCTTAGCTCGAGTACGGTGAAGCCGAGGTCAGCTGCAAAATCTTCTTGATACTCTGCGATATCTCGGAAGAAGTAAAAAAGATCAGGATAAAGATTAACCTACTCATCAAGGGGTACCCTATCTCTTTCCTCGTTCCCAACAGCAAACTCCACAGTAGGAACTTCGTCGACTAGGGAACAAGGCTCACCAGACACTGCACCACTAGGATGCTCTCTCTGCTTGCCTTCATCCTCAGACAGCCTCGGGGCACTATCAGTTCCAAAAGAGCCTCTCAGAACGCTTGATTCCCCCACAGTCGGCTGAATGAATTCTTCATAAATATACTGAAGAACTTGCTCATCTGCCTCATCAAAATCCTCATCCGACTCATCATCAGGCAAAGCAATCCCTTTCTTATTTTGGCGAGAAGCTTCCTTACGAATCATTTGAATAATCGATTTCACCTAGCGAGCCTAGACGTCGCAGACGATGTCTGAGTCATACATTGAATACAAACGAGTTAGAAAAAAAAACATAACAAAATTGAGTAAAATGAAAACGAGAAGAGATTCCACTTACTACGTCTACGATGATCCAGAATCTGAGTAAGGAAACCGAGAGCTATCATTTTCTTCTCATAAAAAAGATAGAACCTGTTTCTTTTCTCCAGAGTACGGGCGGTCGCCCGAGCAAGATTAGTCAACTCGACATCAGTGAAAATGGGTCATGACCTGTTCTAGCGAGCAGGAGAGCAAAAAAAACGTGGAACCTTTAATACTTCCCGGTCTTCCCTAGCTAAGAGCTTACTCTCGAGTCCCAAGTTCCCTCCGGTAAAAAACCAGCTATTTTTCCAGTACTTGTTTGAGGTAGGAAAACCCCATACAAAACCTTTCTTCTTGAAGTCCGAGGAAATATCGACTCCCCGGTTTACCTTTATCCCATCGGGAATCCAGCTATCTGGCTGACTAGATAGAAGAAAGTAAGTTCCAGTCTGATCAGATTGCCTTAAAGTATAAAAATGTCTAATTTCACGAGGATAAGGTGGTGGCAAATTCATTCGGCTCCACATATGCCACATGCACATCAGGATCCTATAGTTATTCGGGGTTAGCTGAGCTGAAGCAATCCCTGCTTCAACAAGAAACCAATCAATGAATGTTGTAGGGGAAGAGTCACACCACAACAAAGCATGGATCCATAAACTGTCAACATGCCCGGAGGAGGGCTCCATGTGGCCTTACCACCAGCGGGAACCATCAAAACAGAGTCATCCAGATCGAATCGAGTGCGATACTTCTCAATCTCTACTTCCCCGACCATGTTCGGTTCGGTATTATACGCACTCAGAAAATCAAGTGAGTAGGGAATTCAAAATGCACTGTGCTCTTCTTTAACATCCTGTTCATCAACTACTTGCCTTCTGATCTGAATACTGCTTGAACCATGTTTGTGAACCGTAAGGTTACTCTAATGCTTTCCCATTCTAGATCGTAAATGAACCCTGTGATTAGAAACGAAAGACTCAGAGCTGAAAGAAGATTCAAAGCTAGAACTGAAGCGAACATTCGGATAAAGCTCGGAAACATCAACATTTAAAAAATAAGGCTTATCAGGAGGAGTTTCCCCCAATAACCTACGAACACAAGAAACCAATTGAAAATCTCCACATTCAAGCTCCTCAAAAGCTATTACAAAAAGGCGATGCCGTGAAATAGGATCTGTCGGAATTGACCTTAAAAGCATATGCAAAGCAACCGGGATAAGCCTCAGTGAAGAGCCAAGACGAATCTCCACGTAAGAACTTGGGTTTTCTTGCTTCTACGAAAAATGAACAGGAACAGGCCTCTTCAGTTTAAATAAACTACTTAAATGGTCGAAGACACGAAACCCTAGGATTTTGAGAAGCAGGAAAAATCAAAAGAAAGGAACATTTGGTGATGTAGGCGATGTAGGCGGCGTGTCCGACTGTCGACGAGTCGCGTCATAAATGCCTATAGATATACCAAACAATAGAAGGACACGTGTCATAGAAAGAACTAACCAAGCCGTCAGAATTTCTAAACGTCACAATCATTGGGATTTCACGTGAAAGGATAATTTGCATATACATGGAGGACGTTAAGACACGTCATTAATGTGAAGCGCTGTTTAAGGATTGTTATTCCTGTATTAATGATGCATTAAAAAAGGGAAAGACAACAAGCCTAATCAGAATGTCAATTAAAATACTTCAGCCAAAGTGAAATTTTACTCGGTAAAAGTATTTTAATGGGGTATTGTTATATGTATATTTAATTGAATGTACACGTCACTGATAGGTAAGACAATCCCTTAAAAAATTGTTATATGGGCATCTGAGCTGGCATCTAGAAGACACCATCCAAGATATCACTAAGGAAAAAGAACCCGAGTAAGTCTGGACATGGGTACTCGGCATATTACGTTCTACTCGGGACAGCACAAGAAACCCGAGTAAGGAAGTTCAGCAGACGATTCATATACATGAGTAAGCTCGAGAATCATACTCCAACAACATCCGTGTCAAAGAGTTTCTAGAAGGATAAAATACCAAACAGGAAGCGAGTCCAAACCAAGCAACAACTCTATTCTTCTAGAAGACTACATACCGATAAGGAAATAAGTCATAAACAGACTATGCCACCAAAATCTAGTGGTGGAAAAACGAGCCGGCCCAGCTTGTTAGGCCCGTTGGCTTAACGGGTCGGGCCAGTTAGGGAGACAAGTCAGGCCGGGCATGTTAGGGAGACAAGTCGGGTCGGGCCGGCCTGATTGACGAAAAGGCAAGCCCAGCCTGCACCCGCGGCTTGTTTCGAGATGAGCCTGGTCGGGCTCTAACGGGCTTGTTACGGGCCTGCCCGTTAAAGCCTTAACGGGCTTCAATTTTTTAATATATATATATATATATATATATATATATATTAACGTTTTATTTATACAATATTATTTTTTATACATTGTAATAATTTTGTGTAATTATTAATGTAATATTTTTAATATGAAAAACATTTTTCTTTTCATACAACAGTTAATTAGTTTTCAATGAATAATATTTTTGTAATTTCTTCTTAAATTTGTGGTGAAAAATATAAATTACAAATTATGATTGTCTAGTTAAAAACCTTACCAAGAAAAACCCAATGGGATAAAAACTTGGTAAGAGAAAAAGAGTACAATCGAAAAAATAAATAAATAAAATATTTACAATTACATCAGTTCTTCAGCTAGTTGCTACCGGAACTCTCATCGATGGTCAAGCTGGAGAAGTCATCCATGAGTTCTTCGTTGAACAGTTGATATTGTCGTCTTATTCTTGTATTTTCCCAATCCTTAAGGCATGTTAAAGCTTCCACCACATCAAAGGCCAATGAACATCTTCTATCTTCTATTATTCGTCTGGCGGTGCTGAACATTTGAGTTTTTCATGTTGGGTGTCGTTGACAGTTCAAGTTATAAAAACTAGTAATTTCTAATCCATATGGTAAAGCAAATTTCAACATTGAATATGTTGAGTTCCACCTTACCGGCATATCTGTTTGGAACTTACGGGGTTTTAGGGTCTTTGATTTACAAAATCTGGCAAACTCAGTAATTCTTTGGTTAGATGCCATAATCCAACCCAATGCCCCCTAATATTAGCGATTTGACTTTCGATCTTCTTTAAACATGATTTTACAATCAAGATTATAATGTGACATGCACAACGGGCATGGAAAAATTTTCCCGCAATATTAGGGATGTTAGAATTAATGAAATATTCTACAGCTTTGGAGTTAGTATATGTATTATCCAAAGTAATTGATATGATGCGGTTTTGAATGTCATAATCTTGTATAACAGACATAATAACCTAGAAAATATTTTATACAGTGTGTGAATAATCCATGACACGAAAACCAAGAAGCTTTTTTCGTAAAGTCTATTGGGTCATTTGGGTGTTTACATAGTGTCTAGTGACACATAAATAATCTTGTTTTGAACGTCCACTCCAGATGTCTGACGTTAATGCAATTGAAAAAGAAATGTTTTGCAATTCAAAAATCAATTTTGTCCTATATTTTTCAAAAGTACTAATCACATCGCTTTTATTTGTGTTTCTAGAAACAGGGACAAATTGGAGGTTAAAAGCATTATTAACATAATATTGAAAATTGAGGTTTTCTTGAAAATCTAAGGGTTTGTCAGTTGCAGCGCAATACAACACTGAATGCTCTCTGACCCGATCGGGGTCATACTGCCATGTATTCACTAAACCATCTGGGTTCCGCTGCAGTTGGGTTTGTTGAGTTGTATCGACTTGCCCATGGGAAACCATGCAACTGAGTCTATGTCTTCTAAGATGACTAGTTCCCCTACTTAAACTACTGAGTATAGATTTACAAAACTTATAGCAGGCATGCTCAACTTGACAACCATCTGCCATCGTTTGCACTACAGGGTCAAAACAATCCCACACAATCGATTTCTTCTTTCTTTTCTTACTTGATCCTGGTGTCGATGAAGAAGGTCTGCATCCGTAGTACTAGCGGGACCTTCTTCTTCGAACTCACCGTATAATCAGTTGATGTCCTCGTCTGGCAAATAGTCACCCGGATTCAAGTTTAAGTGTTCAGGATTAATTTTCCTATGATTATAATTAAATAAATGATTAAATGATTAAATGTCATAGATACAAATACAATGATACAATTAAACATTTATTCAAATAACAAAAAAAACAATTAATTTTTCTAATTTTTATTTTCTTATTATTTCTTAAACTACAAAATGAATATAATCATTCTAATATATTATTAATTTAAAAATATATAAAAAAAATCGGATTAAATTTCTCCAAATTACTATTTTCTTCTTCAACTTTATAAAATAAAACATAATCTTTCTAATATAATAATAATTTCGAAAATGAAGAACAAATTGAGAATTAAATTTTTTAATTTATTATTTTGTTGTCAAACTAACAAAAATATATAAAATTAACATAATCATTCTAATATTTATTAATTTGAAAAAAAATCGGATTAAATTTCTCAAAATTACCAATTTCTTCTTAAACTCTACAAAATAAAACATAATCTTTCTAATCTAATAATAATTTTGAAAATGAAGAAAAAATTGAGAATTAATTTTTTAAATTTATTATTTTGTTGTCAAACTCACAAAAATGCATAAAATTAACATAATCATTCTATATATTATTAATTTTAAAAAAAAATCGGATTAAATTTCTCCAAATTACCATTTTCTTCTTAAATTCTACAAAATAAAACATAATCTTTCTAATATAATAATAATTTCAAAAATGAAGAAAAAATTGAGGATTAATTTTTTTAATTTATTATTTTGTTGTCAAACTCACAAAAATACATAAAATTAACATAATCATTCTAATATATTATTAATTTTAAAAAAAATCGGATTAAATTTCTCCAAATTACCATTTTCTTCTTAAATTCTACAAAATAAAACATAATCTTTCTAATATAATAATAATTTCGAAAATGAAGAAAAAATTGAGAATTAATTTTTTTAATTTATTATTTTGTTGTCAAACTCACAAAAATACATAAAATTAACATAATCATTCTAATATATTATTAATTTCAAAAAAATCGGATTAAATGTCTCCAAATTACCATTTTCTTCTTAAACTCTACAAAATAAAACATAATCTTTATAATATAATAATAATTTCAAAAATTATGAAAATGTTAGAAAATAGAAATTAATTTTTAAAATTTATTATTTTGTTGTCAATCTCATAAAAATACAAAAAAATAACATATTACTAAGCAGTAAGTACTAACTCTCTAACAACAATATTAATTACACACATGACACATGCTAATCAATAAATACTAAATAATAACAATTACTATATAAAAAATAATTAGTAACAAAAGTAAAAAAGTAGACATACTAACCTTAAATTTGAGGCTTGAGAGTTGAGAGTGTTGAATTAATTAATCAATTGGATACCTAACAACATAACAAATAATAACATTAGTTATAAACATATTAAAATTAAATATAGTGAATAACTAAATAACAAATGAAAGTATTTTAAAAAAAAAGACAATACCTTAGAGTAAGTGCCTTAGAATATGTAGAGACTATAATAGTATATAGTATATAATATATAATGTATAGTGTATAGTACTATACTACTATAGTATTAGTATATTAGTGTAATAGTAAATAGTATATAGTATATAATAATATAATATATTAAATAAATAAAGTAAATTACAAAATAGTTGAAAGAGTGAGTGAGAGATGGTGGAGATTGTAGAGAATAGAGAGAATAAGAGAGTAGAGAAGTAAAGAAAATGTAGAGAATGAGGTGAGAGTGATGAGGGTATTTATAGGAAAATGTTAGATTAGAGTATAATAGGAAAAAAATGTAAAAGATTTAAAATAATGTAATTTTTAAAAGTTTTGGGTATTTTTGTAAGCCCCCAACGGTCAATAACGGCTTCTGAATAATTACAAAAGTCACCCCTCAATTAAAATTTAAAAATTAAAAATTAAAAAAAATCAATTTTTGAAATCTAACGGGCCCACGGGCCGGCCCGTTAAGGCCCGTCAGGATTCATTTTTTCATTTTTTCGAAAAGCCCACAGGCCTAATGGCCCAGGTCAGGCCTGCCCGCTGGCCCCAGCCTGGCCCACCAGCTTAACAGGCTTGGGCCTGGTCCATTAAGCAGACTGGCCGGGTTGCCCGCCGAGGCCCGGCCCGGCCCGGCCCGGCCCATTTTGCCACCTCTACCAAAATCCCACTAAGATTCAAACTTGATCTTCGTAAGGTCTCCGAAATAGAAAAGAATATAAAAACGACTTCAACACGCAACCAGTCATAGTTAAATACAAATTGTTTTCCTTACTTGTACAACAAGGATTAGGGTTCTATGCATGTATAAATAGACCCATAATCTTACTGTAGTAAAAGCGATACACGCGACATTAAGAGTGAGACAAAAGAAATCACTGCAAGAGAGAGGCAAGAGAGATCGAGTGGTGTAATCAATTATTTTATAGTGGGCTCGGTTGTGCATTCAACCACCCCGTGGACGTTTCTCCGATCATCGGAGTTTTACTACGTAAACTCGTGTCATCATAGCTTCTATTGCATTCTCTTTCTCTTTTTCTTTTGACAGGTCATGACCAGATCCAACGTTGTTGACTTTCTCACCCATCGAGATATTGACATCAACAAGTTAAATGAATAAAATCTAGGATTTTGTGTGTTTTTGGTGTTTTACATGCTCTATGTTTTTGTTCATGTTTAAATAACTAGGCAATCTTGATTTGTGTCCTTTGATGCCCATTTTTAGTTCTTCAATAAATGTACTTAATCCATATATTTCATATGTACATACATTATTTGTATGACGAACTTTTTTATTAGGATTATAAATTGGAAAAACCATACATTGTGTGATCATTGATCGTTTCTTGTTTCCATTGGTATATTGATCACATATTCTATGTTGCATATATCTGGATTGACATATATATTGATCACATTAGGAAGTCCTTGTTGTTGGAAAAAAAACACATGACGGAAGTGAAAAGTTTAATTAGTATATTTCAAAATTTTCCCTTTAAAAGAGAGAACCTTACCACTTGATTAATTAACATATAATTAAAGATATTGTACATTTTTTATATGACGATTGATGTTGCGTCGAATTGTAACCGTAAGTTCTTCAAATCCAATCATGAACGTGAATCACCTAAGAGTGTGAGTTTCCTTTTTTAGAATTGTGTACCTGAAGATGGAAAACATTTTTTTTTCTTTTATTAGTCACAATAACCCTCTTAGAGAAAATAAAGAACGTTTGGTCACTTATGAATTCTCAATCTTTTGATTGAAACTCGCATGAACCTAATTCAATGTTATGCATAAAGCTTTTTGATATAAAAGCAACTAGTGCACTATTGAAAACAAAACACTCCTTTTTTTTTCTCTTGGTCGAATTCTCACACAAATTTTCTTTGAGTTGGATGTTTCTTTTTAAACAAACAAAAAAAAACTCTCTCAATACATTTTTCTTGGCCGAATTCTCTTTATAGGTATTTATATGTGGTTGAATCCTCACACAAAGAGGAATTATGTTTAACCAAAACTCTTATCAACTTTTGAATTCAACCATATCCCAACTCATGAGTGTATTATCCAATAATAAGTTATTGAATATGAATTAAATTGTGATTTTATCAAAAACTTCTTAATTTGACCTATTGTCAAATAAGGTCTTTGATAATACCAATAATACCATTCTCCTAGTTAGAAAAAGATTTTTACTTTTAATTAAATATGAATTAATTAATAAATAAATTAATGTCCATTTAATTAAATAATAAAATAAAAACAATATTTTAGGCTAATAATCTTAGCCTTGCCACCCAATCATATACCTTGGGCAATATATTGTTTTTCTATTTTATTAAATCCACTGGACTTTAATAAAAAGTCCACATGTGAACTAGACACATTCTTACTAAAAAAGAAACAAGTCCATATGCCTTAAATTAATACATTAATATAATTTAACAACCCATTTAATTAAAATGTGTAAATTATATTCTTAATGTATTAATGAAATGTTAATCGCACCCCATTAGGGCTGCCCAAGGATTCTCACACCCTTGGCCGCCCATTCCAGGTATTTAAAGAGTTACCGCGTGTCTTGATCACACATGACAACACCTCTCCAAAAACCTTTGGATTCCAAAATCCAAAAACAATTCTGAATGGACCTAGAAATTAGTCTGGTAGAATATATCAAGTGATCCATGCAAGTTCGTGTGGATTGAAGATCTCGGCGGGCTATCTAAATTTAAGTTTCAAAATACATAACCTAATTACAATCAACAAATGATTCACTTAGATTCGATCTATTAATGTAGCTCGTTCCACTAAAGAACTAAAATTGAAATCTTAAATAAAGATAGAATAAGTCTATGTTCCTCATTCGCACCCTAAACAACCTTATTGGAGATAGTGTATCCTCGTGAAAAAATACTCATAACCACCAAGAGCTCATAGACCGCCTATAGCTCTCCTAGTTACCATATTTACTCACTTGACCACATTTGGAACTTGGATATTTTGACTTGTCCAGAAGTCATGTTTCAATAGACACTATTGAAAACTTAACATTAAGATTTAATATCCAGTATCTCAAAATATTCATATGATGATATTCTACTCACATTTAACAATTGGAATCACGATGTCCATATCTATAAATGAAGTCATCTATCGATTAACAAATGTATACCACCAAACCACCGAGGATAGACTATGTTATATAATCGTACTCAATGATAACACTTGTAACCATAAATCCATCATTTATTTCAGGATTTTGATACTCTCTGATTATCTTTAAGTGAAAACTTTTATCCATTGACGGTTCCGGATACAGTATTTCACTGTGATCATGTTCAATGCACCTAGTGCATTAGATTCTTTTGCCCAAAGACACTAAACTTTGATGATTTTAGACTCATCATAACACATTTGATCCCATTTAAACGCTAGCAAAAGAATTTACAACTTTGACGAGGTAAAGGCGCCCAACATTTATCTTAGTTGTGAATATTGTTCAATACTAACTAAAGAATTATGTATACCTCATACATATTCAGATGTATGAACAATTATTCATTTCTCATAGTCTTTCAACCTTACGATTATTTACTTTTGACAATTATAATAATTAAACAATAAATGCTATAGGATTTGTTAAACTATAAATCACTTTATTAATATGACAACATTGTTAAATACATTATTACACTCTTACTATTGATCATAATCTTAATACTTGCAAAAGGCATGAAGTTTTGGCTAAGATCGAGATGATCTTGATAGTCAAGCAATAAAGTCTTAACTAGGATTGGGATGATCCAGATAGTTAAGTAAAAAGTCTTAGCTAAGATTGGGATAATCAGGATAGTCAAGCAAGGTAACTTTATAGAGACATAGGATGTGTCTTGGATAGAAAGTTGTTTATGTCTCTTTAATTAGAAAGCCCAAGGGTTGGGTAGATGTTATGTCCAACAGAGAGTGTATCATGTCGATTGGTTACTTTTGAGGGTGCATTTTTATCATATATTAGAAGATAGTTGGCCGGTGGTTATAGATTCGATATGTGGATGTTTCCTCTTTGAAGGTTTTACCACGTAAAAAATAGTGTGCCAAATATCTCTAACTCGAACTCTTTTATATTTCTATATGTGATTGATTGTATCTTGTTGAATCTTTATGGAATATATTTGTAAACAAGATTGTTGACAAGTTTAAATTGCAAAAACTTTGTTGTATCAATATTTGTCTCTTGTATGTTTATCGTATCTTAACATTGTATCTTGTGAAATTCTATATCAAGTTGTAAAGTTTCACTTAGTGAATTTACATTATGATATTCAAAGTACATCTTGTGGAATTTGATCTGCATAGAATATATTTGTATATGAGATACTTTATCTTTTATTTTATGTATGTGCTAAGTGTATCAAATTCCTTCACATTTGTGAATTTATGTTTGTAGATTAAGGGTGGTGAATTGAGCCTACATGTGATAGTCATATCAAATAACAATCATATTGAGTGATAATTTGTATGCTCACCAAGAGTTTGACAATAGTATCGAAAAAGTTCAAAAAATAGAGTGTCAACCTACTCACACCCCACTAGGTTGTTTAGTTCATAACCTTGTAGGTATTTCAATCTCTCAATTACCACCATCAACCTTTCAATCACCAAAATCTAACTCTCAAATCCAACCACCGCCATATAACCAATAACCACTACCAACAGCATCGATTGGCATTCGAACTTGAACCAGTTCAAACCATAAGCAATGGTGATGAAACACTCAAACTCGAACGAGAAGCACGATGACGACCACCCTTGCCTAACCAAACCTAATCGAACCAGTTTAAACAAAATCAAACCTAACATCGAGTGATGATCTAAGAACAACAAAAATCACAAACAGAAGACGATTTCAGAAAAATCGAAATTATATCGATGTTTAAAATGGAGAGATCGATAAGATCTTGCCCGATCAGTGTTTCTTGTCTTCAATTGTGGATCTATACAATTGAAAATCGATGACGAGGAGTTGAATATGTTGTTGGGTTAAACTGGTATGGTTGTTGTGATTCAATTTTGTATGAATAGATGAATGGACTAAGATTTGGTATGGTATGATTGTATGAACTGAGAACTCACATATGAATGATTGAGGATGGATATGGTGGCGCATTTCATCAAATTGTTAGATTGATATTTTTTTCCATATATTTTTGTGCTTTTATTGAAAAATATGGTCCATATGGATTATTGGATGAGATTTGTGGTTGAATTTTGGAATTGATTTGTGACTTTTTGTTGATTTGATTTGTTGTTTTTGTTTGTGGGATTTAATTGAAGAAACTTGTCCATAGAATCTGATCTCTTTAAAAGTTTTTTTTTAATTGTTTTTGTTCGGAGACATATGGATTTCCAAAAAACAAAAAAAAAAGAAATAAATTTTAGTCTATGTGTAAAAATTAATTGTGCTTTAATTTTTTTAAAAGTCAACTGTTTGTGTACTCACTTTTTGTTTTTTATTTGAGAGTTGATGGTTAAAGGTGATTATGATGATGATGGAAGAATGAAGGTCGATGACAATTTTATTTTATTTTTGAAAAAAATGATTTTTTATTAAAAAATATTTTATATATATAAATAGATCATCAATGTCCATCTAAGAGTTGGACGGTAGAGATTTTAAAATATTTTTTTGTTTGTTTGATTTTTTATTTATTAAATATTTATATTTTTTGTTTTTTGTTTTTCGTTTTATGGTGTAGACACTTAACATGTTCCTTGTTTTAAGATAAAAATAGCCATATTCCATTAATTTAGGTTAATGTCCGAATAAGACATGCCCCGAATGACAGTTTCCCAATGCCAATAATCGATCAGCTGATTGATGCTACTGTTGGGCATGAATTGTTCAGTTTCATTGATGCATACTTGAGGTACAATCAGATCAGGATGGTCGAACAAGATGAAGAAAAAATAGCATTCACAACTGACCAAGGGCTCCATTGTTACAAAGTAATGTCTTTCGGTCAGAAGAATGCCAGAGCAACTTACTAAAGACTGAAAAAACAAAATGTTTGCTAGACAGATCAGCAGAACATGGAGGTGTACGTGGACGACATGCTGACCAAAAGCATTATAGTAAAAAAACATGCATCAGATTTGAGAAAAAATGTTTGAGGTTTGAGGAGATACATGATTAAGCTTAACCCAAACAAATGTGTTTTTTAAGTAACTTTAGGAAGTTCCTTGGATTTCAGGTTCATTAAAGAGGAATTAAGGTCAACCCTGAAAAGATAAAGGCGCTAAAGGAAATGAAGTCTCCCACAACCTTGAAAGGGATTCGACGGTTAACCGGGTGTTTGGCTTTGCTTAACCGGTTTATCAGCCCATCAACAGATAAGAGCCTTCCCATTTTTAAGGTCATACGAAAAGACAATGGGTATAATGGACTGAAGAGTGTGAGAGGGTTTTCCAGCAGATCAAGGAATATCTCGGCAAGGCCCCTCAATCTAGAGCCAATTGGTGACAGTGATTTTTGGGTTATGGAAAAAGTCACTCATCCAACAACGTTAATACAATTATTAATGAAACTGTAAAGCAGTAAAGTAATTCTTAATCATGCAGAACACAAAATTTCAAATGGAAACCCTTAAAAGGAAAAAAAAACATTGTTTTTAGAGATGGCAAGGGAACGAATTCATTATGTACGGATGAATTACACACTCAATCTCTCTTGCATTATTGATGTTATATGTTTTTCATGCGCATACATAATGGCATTTAAGTATCTATTTATACTCACATAAAACCATAATTCTTGGTGTACAAACAATAAAAGTTGATGAGGTTCACTAGGACTCTGATTTGTTGGAGTCGCCTTTATTTTTGTTCTTATCTTGTTTGTTCTGTGCATTTAATGAATTAGATTCCCCGTTGATATTGGACTTTAATATCTTTAAGGAAGTTTATATCCTTATCGAAGTTTACTTCATGGTTCCTTATTTGGGTAAGATTCTTTCCATGCGCATTTGAGTCGTGGTTATCCTAGAATTAATATCATCCACGTATCGTTGGCCGACCAGATCTTATTAACCCGATCGGTTACTTAGCCTAACCAATGTAAATTCCTTCCTATAAGTTGTCTCGCCTGACCTGGTTTCTCTACCTGATCGACCAGTTGAACTCGATCGGATTTCCTCTACTGATTGATATGATGAACCTAGTCGGGTTATCTCTACCTGATCGATCGGATAAACCTGATCGAATCTCATCGGGACTTAAAGTCATTTATTGGTAAACTATAATTGGTCTTATCTGGCTATCTTTGGTGACGTTGCATATCTAATCACCGCTTTCTCTAGCAATGTTGTTGATCTGTCAATCCCTCAGATTTTACTAATAACAATACCTCATTAAATATTTGAGTCGAGCATCTCGTTCGGTTTTCAAAAAAGATTTGCTTGATAAGATATATTTAATTATATCTTTAAGTATTGTTTTTTAACTCATTAATGCTGGTCTTGTATTAACATATAAGTTTTCAATTTCAGTAACGCCATTCGATTTGCTCAACTGATTTGATATGATGATTGGACTTGTGGTAGCTAATCATACTCTTTGAGCGACATCTGCCAAACTGTTAGTAGGTGCGTGAGCGGTAATTTATGGGGAACATACACCAACCCCACTCACACGCACATCTTTCCAATGCATGATATGATTTCATTATCACTTATAAAATTTGAAAACTCTTCATTTTCCTTATAATAAAGACTTTCCTCTCAATTTTTCTCTTTCACAAAACCAAACCCTAACTCTCACGACTCTTGTTCTCTTGAAGTCTTCTTCGAAGTTCTCTGCTTTTGTTGTTATCGAAACCCAGATTTTCTACCATGATCAACGTTTTCTCCTTCGATTTATCTCGAAATAACATGTTAGTTTTCATAGAACCTTGCACTCGTTATCATGTTGTTGAGTTATTCTGTTAGACTATTAAGATTGGTGATAAATAAATTGCTGATAGGACTGAGTTTATACTAAGAAGTCATCCACAAGTTTTCACTCCTCAAACCCATACCACAACTCTTAATGTTGACTACCCTTTTGCACAACGTGAGTTTCATTTAGCTTGTCGTGACCTTAAGTCATTTATTGGTCAACAAGAATTGGTCTCGTCTGACTGACTTTGGTGATATGGCATATCTGATCACCGCTTTCTTCGGTAATGATGCTAAACTGTCAGTCCCTTAGATTTTACCAATAACACCATTTTACACTACCAATTAACGATTATTCATTTTTGTCAACGAGTTAAGGAGTAGTAATTGTTTTTTAAAGATAAAACAAACTAAACCAAACAAAACCTAGCCTAGAACATCCTTTAGAATTAGCTTATCCACATGCGGAGGAAAATCCTCCAACCATAATGAATCATCATCAATGGCCAAAGCTATCTTAGCAAGAGAAATAACAATTACATTTTCCTGTCTCGGAACATATAAAAGGGAAAACCTCGTAAGATAGCCACCGTTTCTGCAACCTTCAACTAGAAACTTGCCTCAACTCGCTACCATAACTAGGCCATAAGGCCCATGATGGTATCGGATAAACAACCCTTACGCCGATATGAAGTTTACTAGACAACAAAGTTGCATCGGTATTAATCTATACTAACCGAGACCCATTCTAGCCATGCTCACCGAGACCTAACCTTATCACATTGGCCTCATGAAATTCATACATATAATCTTGGAACTAATCAATCACACTTTCAAGACCAAGTCTTATAGAATTATGAACAAACTGATTGTAGAGATACTGTAAGCCCTTCATGAGCAACACACATAATCAGGATAGCTCATAATCTTTTAAAATGTTAATACAAGAGTAAAACGAAACTTGAAAATGAACATTATCATTACATCGCAAGCCCTTCATGAACCAACAAGATCTATGAATCAGTTTTAGTTCAACCCCACAACGTATGGTCAATTGTTTCAAGCTTATGATTATAAACCGGACATAATCTGTCAATTGAAACCCCCTATTTTTTGAGATTAACCATGCTCGGAAGCCAATGATGGCTAACCCTAAGGGCATGTTTAGCACCCAGGACTAGCTTGGGATTGGACTATTTAGTCCAATATCCCATGTTTGGTGGAGCTTTGGGACATGGGATTATTAGTCCGAACACCAAAATAGTTCCATATTCATGGGATAAAATAAACCCACCATCAACCATGTCTTTATTTATCTTAGGATTATCTTCCGTATGCACCCCACTCATTTTTTTTCTTCTCACCGTTGACCAACTCCACAAATCCTTTGTCTCTTTCATCACATCTCAAGAATCCTCCTCTCGCATCACTTTCTTTTTCATAAAAAATCTCAATAAATCCCTCTCTTTTTTGACGTGTGAATCAATGGTAGCTCTCATGCCTGAGTACATCTCGATTTCAAACCATATCGATGGCCCTTCCAAGCTTAGAATCAATGATTTTGGAGATTTTGAATTGATTTTTTAGGTTGATTTACGGGTTGGATTATGGTGAATGAAAGAGAGGAAAATCAAAACAGAGAGGTGGTGGTGATCATTGAATGAGTGAGAGAGATCATGGTGAGGAGAGAGAGAGGATGGACGAGAGAGTCTGTGGTGAGATAAAACGAGTGAGAGAGAGATCGTGATGAGGAGAGAATGAGACAAATCAGATTTTTTGTATCAAAATTTAAAAAATTATCATATTTTTATTTTAAATTAAAAATATTATTATATTTAGTCAAATCCCATATTTCACCAAACAAAACATGATATTAATTCAATCCAGTCATATGTTTCTCTAAACACAACATAATATTAATTTAGTTTAGTCCAGTCAAGTCCAATCCCAATCTCAATCCCAATCTCAATTCCAATCCCATCTAATTCCAATCCCATTTTAATCCAATCAAATCCCGTAAAATAGTCCAATTCAATCCCGCGCACTAAACGGACCGTAAAAATAGTAATTATTATGACATTCTTGCCAATTTTAATATAATTACCCATAAAGATAAGTTAGATCAATTTGTCGTAAACATAAATACGACAAAATGATAGCAAATGTTACAACAAATGATAGCAAATGTTGACAAACACTTTGAGAGATTCATTAATAGAAAATAATTAATGGAAAATCAATACACTTCATTAAGTAAATATAATACAAACATTTATGAATAAATTACTTAATCTTAACTTTGTTCAAGGAGTAGGTTAAGCTTAAAGTTTTTAATTTTTTTTTTCAAATGTATCCCAATTTATATTTTATTATGAATGTTAAAAATCCCAACAAATCAAATAATTATAAATTTATCCAAGTTAGTTTAGTGTTTAGTGAAGTTTTCCGGGACAACTGTTGGATGAGTGGAATAACATGAATCGCCACGTGTCGAAAGCAGGGCGACCACAAAAAATGTAAATGTTTCGTACATACTAACTGAACTCCTTTATATATATACACAAAAAATATCTCCCTAAACGAACCGTCCTCTCTTGCCTGCAAAAAACGCGAATCTCTCTTGTTCTCTCTCTCTTTCTCTCGTCTGTTCGACAGCGAAATCAAATTACGAAAATAAAAATAAAAAAAATACTCGAAACAGAAAACAAAACAAAACAAACCAAACCACATTTAAAAAAACGGATCCGAGAAACCATGCACCAGAATAATTGAAACCCTAACCCTAGCCGCGTCTTATCCTCTATCTTTCACTGCGTCCGCTCCTCTCTACGCACCAACGCACGTCTATACTGAGACGAGCTAGGTTTTGTTTTGTTTTGTTTTGTTTTGTTTTTTCTTTTTATTAATTAGGGTTAGGTTTAAGGTAGAATTAGGGTTAGTTTTTTTTCCTTTTCTTAAAAAACAATTCTTAGGTGCATGTTGGAGGATTTTGAAGAAGAGGTAGATTAAGATTAAAATTAGACGCAGTGTTTGTTTCTAGTGATGATGGAATGTGGCAATGATGGAGGTGTTGGTTAGTGGTGCTGATGAACAGTAATTTTCGATGTCACCTGCAGAAGAAGATGATGGGTAGGGGTGCAGACGGAGGTTGCGGCACTGAGGAGAGGCCGTGCCGCCCTGCTGTTCCTAAAATTTCGGCTCAAATTCCGGAAACCACCAGAGATACCATTTCCGTTGATATATTCTCTCAGGCTCGAAAAGCCCTTTCGGAGCGCTCCCCATTTGATGTTGCTGAAGATGGCGTTTTGAGTGCGGTGAATTTGCCCAACGTCTTAACCAGTGTGTTGAAGCAATCTGACAGCAGAAAGCGTCACAAAAAGTCTCACTCAAGCGCTGATAAGAAGTCTTCTAGCAAGACTGCTAGGTCGAAAGGCACCGGCATTTGGGTTGAAACTGAAGATTATTTTAGGGACCTGGCATTGCCGGATGTTGATACTCTATCCGAGGTAGATTCCCTTAGTTCTTTGGCGCGTAAGAAGTGTTTTCTTATTCCATTTTATGGAAATGATGACAGAAACGATGCAAATGTAAATGTTAGTTGCTCTGGGTGTGTGAGTTGCGTGAAAGAAAATGCAAGCGAGGATGTCACTAAGGAAGAGCTTAACGATGATGAAGAGCAGTCTATGACAATTGACAGTCTGGGGGATGATAGTTTGATCAAGGAAGAGAAGGATTGTTCTATTTCTGATACTCAGGTAGGTTTAGATTGGCTTTTAGGTTGTAGGACTAGGGCTTTGTTAACTTCCGAGCGGCCTTCCAAAAAAAGGAAGCTTTTAGGTGGTAATGCTGGATTGGAGAAAATTTTGATTGGCTGTCCTTGTGAAGGGAACCCGGGTTTGTGTGACTTCTGTTGTGCTGGTAATTCAGGAAAAGAGTCGGACAAATTAATCATTTGCAGTTCATGTAAGGTTGCAGTGCATCAGAAGTGTTATGGCGTGCAAGAGGACACAGATGGGTCTTGGTTGTGCTCTTGGTGTAAGGAGAAGAAGAGTGACATTGGTGATTCAGTGAAGCAGCCGTGCCTGCTTTGCCCAAAACAGGGTGGTGCTTTGAAACCTGTTCATGGACGTGGTGAAAATGGTGGGTCTGTGGAGTTTGCTCACTTGTTTTGTTCCTTGTTAATGCCTGAGGTTTATGTAGAGGACATAACAAAGATGGAGCCAATTAAGAATGTAGAAGGAATTAAAGAAACCCGGATGAAGCTAGTGTGTAACGTGTGCAAATTGAAGTGCGGAGCTTGCGTCCGGTGCAGTCATGGTATGTTTTGTTGCTCTCTTATTTTAATACCATTTTGCATTTAATTTTTGGCTGGTAGTAGAGGAGAGTATGCCAGTAAAAAATTATGTGGCCTACGTGTGCATCTTTTAGACTTTAGTATCAGGATTGTATTTCAGCTCGCACAAATTATATGGTGTTGAATTGTGTAACAAATATTTCTTTTTTGAGATAAGACTTTGTATTTAATGACATGTATTGCTGGTTAATGTTTGATTGTGAATGAATGACCTGTTAGACTGAAAGCTATAAAATTTTGTGTTTTGTTGTTTGATGCTTTATATAAATATACAAAAATATAGGGTGCAGGAATCCGGCAGGTTTTTTCACGCATGATTCAATTGCTTAACGTGTGTAATAGTTACATAACGTTGTGTAATCAATCCCACACACAAAAACATGCGGGATTCCTGATCTAGATAAGGACTCTATAAATATATATATTTATATGCATTAATTATTATTAAAGTTCAAAAAGACATTGATATCATATGCACATGTATACTTCTTTGGGATTCATAAAGTTACCTTAATATGCTATTCAACTATAATCAGGTTTATAAGGTATTTGAAAGTCTCTATATGCTGGTAGAAATGTAGAATTTACCATCTTTTGTGTGCAAATACCATAAATGCGCCACCATGTGCTTAACACTAGTGGGACACTTCAAAGACCTGTCTGGATCCACATATCTCTTCTGCATGCACCAGATAGTCTAAATTGATTTTGGATTTGACTTCATATTGTCAGTTATAGTACTTCTTGTTTGGGCTGTAAAGGACTTGGAGGCAGTGGAGCTTTTAATTTTTGAAGAATTTAAGAAATACATATAAAATCTCATTTGTTGTCAAACATCTCTAATAATGATGGCAAGCTTATGCAAACTCGACTGAACTGTGAGGCAAATGGGTTTTGTATTTAGAACAGTCTACAATTGCAAACATGTTTAATCTACTTCTCACATATATTTCTCTGTTCCAGGATGTGATGATTTTTAGAAAGTAACTTAATCTTCAAAAGTTACCTGCAATAGTTTCTCTTTCAATTAAGATTTCTAAAATTGTAAAGAAAAAATGGCATCTGTATGAGATATATATTATAATAGCTAGAGGTCATGTGATAATCAAGGACTGACAAATAAGTAGGGATGTGTTTTATGTTGAAGGTGTTGTGAAGACAAAATTAGATGGGGCAAAAATTTGAAGGCAACAAAAACATTTTGTTAGGGTTCCGTTTTCTTTAGTATTCAAGTTACTTGTTTTTTGAGCCATCATGTGCCTATCCATTGTCATACTAATGGACTATTTCTGCTTCCTTTCGTAGGATCTTGAAATGATGGTGTAATAAATTTTTCTATATTGGCCAAAAAAAGAGAGAAGATTTTAATTGGGAAGCTCTTTTGAGGATAAATTTTTGTTTAAATTTTGATGAAGTTAAGGATGATGTTAAAACTATTGATAAGTGGTTTACTGCATTGTGCTTTTATATTACTAGTTTTTAAAATCTATTCATTTCCTTGGGAGTTTCTTACAGATATTTTCTCTGTTGCTGACCTTTCATAAATTCCGTGTATGTAGTCAAGTGCTTGCTACTTATGTAGTAAGGAGTAATGTATTCTTTGCATCTCAGCTACCCTTGTTAGATAAGAAAAATATTGACCTTCATTTGTAGCCAACTTTGTGCAATGGGATTTTATGGAATTACATTTGACTTAAAGCATTGTTATTGTGTTTTTCTCTGTCTATTTGTGTTTGAAATCTCTTTATAGGTGATATAAGAGCGATATCAGTATGTTTTCCGTGTGGTTGTACAATAATCTCAATGTGATCGAAAGAGAATCTGGTTTCATATATATAATTTTAATAGAAAAAATGGTTGCCATATAGTCCAAAGGTAGTCTTCTGTCTCTCTCTTTCTGTGTTTTTGTGTTCTTATTAATTGAGGGAGTCAAGAGGTTTGAAGAGGAGATAATATTTGAGAATCTAAGGAGATTGATACCCATGGGATGGTGATTGGAGGCAAATTATGCCTGAGGCTAAGATGAAAATCTCTTATAACGAATTTTTCGAGTACAATTAATGGGGAGATAATACATATATTTTGTTTTTATATGGTCTATAGTTATTTTTTCTTTACATGTATATGTGTAATCTATTTGAAAGGTGTAAATGATATTAAGGAAAGCTGTCATTAACTCATTATTGCAATTCATCTGGGGAAGAAAGTAGGAATCATTTCTATATAAATTGTGTATATGTATATACTTGCACACATGCATATAAATATTCGTACATATATGAGGGTGAATGCACATGTGCATGTGTTTATTTGTGAGGATAAGAATTGTGTGGTGAGACCTAATTCCATGTTTGCAAGGTATGGTTTCAAACCCTAGCTTAGGAGCAATGTATTAAAAAACGAATTGAGATGCCGCCTCGGGGTGGCCGCCTTCGCCCTCAATTGGGGCGGGTATGCCTCTTTGGCTTGAGGCAGCACTGAGGCAACTCAGTTAGGTCAGTAATTTTTTATACACAAAAAACTGACTTTAAAATTAAAATTATACAGGACTCCATTAAAGACATTCAAGGCATGTTATTTTTTATTTTTTATTTTTATATATATATGTTTTGTTTGTTTGGGATATTTATGTTAGTAATGTTGATTATGACTCATTTATTAAATGTTATGGATTATTTTCTACTTTAGTATTTTTTTTTATAATTCTATTTGATTTTTTTTTATCATTTTTGAATTGACGCGGCCGCCTTACCTTGCAAGGGCATGACTGGGGCCCTCGCACCGCCTTTCACTTTTTTAAACATTGCTTAGGAGTAGTTGGATGCAGTGACTAAGCCAAGCTATTAGGATCTTACTTTCTGATCGATCTAATTCCTACCTCTTTCAGTCACATACATAAGTAGAGAGCTTCAAGAGAAGTGTTGGCAGATTTCCGCCCTGAGTTCTTTTTACAGTGTTGATTTAAGGATAAATAAACCTGGGACAAATAAGTCGCCTCTCATTAAGGTGTATCTTTTTGTTATCATGAGCTTCTACCCTTTTGAGGTCTAAATCATTTCCTAGTTACAAAGTCTCTCTCTGGAGCATACATGACTTGGGACTTAACCTTGATCCAATCTATACTATAGAGATGGGAAAGATCTTCTGGGATATATGTTATTTTATTATGTAAACTTCTTTGCTTTCTCCCTCCAAGAGCTTTTAACTGAGGATGGATACTCTGTGCATATTTGGGAAGTGGAAAAATTGTGCTCATAAAATGCTCTATACATATTTGTCTCCATATGCTTTTGTCTTTGTTTGTTTTCTTTTATTCTTTTACCACTCACTTCACTCCATCCCACCCATACACCATTACATGCATAAACATAAATTAAATTAAATCTCCCTCCAAAGTTAGTACAAGGATTGGTTGCTGAACCTCTTGCTCTATCCTAGAGAACCCATTGAGCTATCGCTTGGAGCATTCTTGCTTTGTATGTGCTAACATTTGAGTTTTGATAGGGATAATTCCTTATAGAAGGAACTAATCCCATAATATTCTTTTATTATTTGTCCTATCTGCTGACCTAATTTACTGTCAATCTTAATTAGGTAAAATATCGTGGTGTGTTGATGGTAAAATCTTGTTATTGGTATTAAAAATGTATGGTCATGAAGGGTGATGGCATTTAGTTTTCTGACAAGAAAATTAGTTTTCAAAATTGCACGCGAGTGTGCTTTTGCAAGTCTTTTGTTTTCTTACTTCTCTTATGTAAGCTAATTGTCACTATGCTGCGTGCGCTGCTGTTCGTGCTGGGCTGCCAGTTTTTTATATTATATGCCACGACTACACTCAAGTAATTTTCACTTTACTTATTTTGTGAGCTATTGAATGTTCTGATGGCAGCTGTCCAACTTTAGCGTTGTTGTTTACTTGCTATGGGTTCTTTTTATGGATATTAGGGCTTCTATTAATTACTTTGTCCGACTTGGATTGTTAATTTAGTCAATGTGCTCACATAATAGAGGGGTACTTTTTATCTAAATTGTTGGTTCTCTTTGCACCATTTACTTAGGTTGGAAGTAGAACCAATGGACTTGGTTATATGTTTAGATATTGCTTCCACTGTTAATGGATTTTCTCATCTGCTGCTTGTTACAGGAGCTTGTAGAGCTTCTTTCCATCCCATATGTGCAAGGGAGGCAAGACACAGATTGGAGGTTTGGGGAAAATATGGATGTGATAATGTAAGCATATTATCTGTGTTTCGTAGAATCTGAAAGATAGAATTTTGTTTATGCTACTTTTTGTTCTTCAATTATTTTTTCTACCAAACCTTGTTATCTACATTTTTATGTGATGTGCATTTTGTTATAAAATTGCTATTTGTTTTGTATGGTTTTACAGGTTGAATTACGGGCTTTTTGCTCAAAGCACTCAGAAATTCAAGATAGCAACAGTACCCCACGGATAGGAGATGGTGAATCCTCTGTTTCCAATCATCTTCGAGAGACATCTTCAATAAACAGATTACACAGGTTGAAGGTTTCTCGCAAAAACGGAGATAAAATTGCGATTCACATGGAAACTTCTGATGCTAATACAGATAGGTCCAATGACAGTGAGGACATACGATTGTCTGATTCCAGGTTAAATGGTGTTCCTGTGACAGAATGTGGTGAGGTACAGCAACCTAAATACATAGGGACCTTAGAGAGGAGCAACAGTGAGGATGATAGTCCATCGGACACCCTAAATTTTGCAATTATTTTGAAGAAGGTACCATTAAAATATGTCTGTTCAGTAGAAACTGATTATAGTCTCAAAGAATTTCTTTGCTTTCGCTTGTTCTGACTTCTGAGTGTGACATTTGTTAACCATACAGTTAATTGATCGAGGAAAAGTCAATGCGAAAGATGTCGCATTGGAGATTGGCATATCGGCTGATTCATTGAATTCATCACTTGCCGTAATAAACCTATATTTTTTATCAGTTTGTGAAAGTAATTTTAAAAGTTCATCATTGCTCATTATTTTACACACTTTTTGATTTTTCTTTTATGTGACTGCTTGAAATTCTTCCTGCAGGATGGTAGTGTGGTCCCTGACTTGCGATGCAAAATAGGAAAATGGTTTAGCAATCATGCCCATGTGGGTATTTTGAAGAAACAGGTTTTCTTGAAGTTCAAATCCTCGATTTCATCAAAACCTGAGATTGGAGCTACCGATTCTGATGGTGTAGTGGTTTCTGAGTCCGATATTCCAGATCCTGTTGCTGTTAAGTCGGTGCCTCCACGAAGAAGAACCAAAAGTAGCATTAGAATTGTGAGGGATAATAAAATGATCAGCTCATCTGAGGAGGTTTTTTGTGACAATGGGATAACGTTGGATCAGGTTAAAGTAGACCAACTTAATGGAGAAGAACTGGTGAATCCAAGTAAAGTATTCACTCCTGATGCAACAGGAAAGGTAATCATATCGTTTTTATTTTATTTTGCGTTGGCTGTCATTTTTTCTCATTTCCTGTATAATTTTTCTATTATCAAAATGAAGCTAAATAAATACTTGTGTTTGTCAGATCTTATAGGAAAACCATTAGACTGTTATTCAGTTTGGGCCTTTGGGGATTTACTTTTGCTTGTCAGTAACATAATCCAAAATTCTTGATTGAAGTCAGATGTTTGATCTTGCCAAGTCTTGCAACCCAACTATTTGCTTTTGCTTCATCTCCATTATCTGATCCCTTGAATTTCAGTACTACGTATTTGCATTGCTGATATCTTCCTCCTTGTGGTGGCTTGTCTGTTAGTCAAATTTCTAAATCTTTAAAAACATCCCTTTTAACGAATGAGCTTCTCTTTGGTATCACCTCTTTTATAGTTGCTTCTTTTTTTTTTGAAAAGTTTTATAGTTGTTTCATTAAAGTTATAATTGGTCACTTCTATACGGCTTTTAGAAATCATAAAAGAGCAATTTGTTCGTGGTTCGTGTGGGGTGGCTTTTTAAGTTACAATGTCAAAGATTGATGTTCTCTCAGTTGCAACCTTCACTTTTCGTCTTAAATTTCACTCATGCCTGACTATATGTCCTTCAGATTTTTTTCAGTGGTTAGGTGGTTATAGTTTTCTTAGCTTTGTGCAACCAAAATAGTCATAAATCATAAATTTGATGTCATTGCATTTCATGAATTATGTAGGTATAGAATTGTTATGACTCTGGAAAATTGTTTTCCTTGAGCACTTTTTAGCCAGGTTCCTTCTCTGAAATTGTCCTGTCCTCCAGAATTCTTCACATATATGAATACTAGTTTGAACCAAAAATCTTACAAGTTGATCTTTCATGCCTCACACTTAGGTTCTGGAAGCTGTGGCTAGATATGACATATTGAAATCCTTGTTCCATACCCATATAACGGGAAAGCCATTTTGAAATGGCAAATGTATTTTGTTTACTCACTTCAACACTAGATCTTGGAGTTAGCATTCTATATTCCTATGCTATATGGAACAGCTTCCTGTGTACTGGACCGACTGTAAAGTTATCATGTTAGTGCATCTAGTTTTAGATGTTTGTTGGCAATGAATCATTTTCTGCTCTAAGAGGGGAAGGGTTTTCATGTGCATGTCCATGGCAGGGTCTGACTCTGATAATTATCATGGGATGAGAGTAGGGCATGCATTTTTGGCATAAATCATGTCTGTAAAAAACAAGATGTCTAGAATCAGGATTGTCATCCTAAAATGCGGTTTACTTGTTATACAACTGAAATTCTTGTTTCTTTTTATCCCATACTTCATACCTGTATCTTGAGTTGTATGTTGTTCGTGGATCATTTTTTCTTGCTCTGTTTTTTCCCGTTATGCTTTTTGCGTGATATGTTTAATGGTAGCACTACTTTGTATATTTATGGTTTCCTGAATCTATTGAGCAACAATTAGACTCGAGGCAGTGGTAACCTGATGTTTTTTAAGTTGTTAGATAATTGTGGGCTATATGAACCCTGTTCAATTGCTTGCTACTTTTGTTTTATTGACCTGTTTGTTATTAGTTTTTTTTTTTTTTTTTTTTTTCCTTAAAAAAACTTAAATATGCCCATCTTCTATGGGAAGAGATGGAAACCTAGAATACTGAGCTTGAATTAAACTTGATGTACTACTTAAGATGCTACAAAGTAATCTTTATTGACAATCAAATTAGTTTTTAATGATTTTACGATCATTGTACTAGCCTAGGAGCAGCAATATTGCTGGAAACAATTCCAAAAATATTACCAAGTAATTGCAATTAATTCCTTTGATTTCTCAAGATGCTACGGAGCAGTACCTCAAGAAATCTTTTAACTGTTTTGATCTTATTGGAGGAATGCCTTGCATGTAAAAGATTGGTAGTCTGATTAATGGATTCTGGTTTGGTTCTGTGGCATTAAGGTGTAAAGTGTTATCCATTTCCTGAACATGTTTTGACTATAAATGTCCTTTTAGAAGGCCTGGGATTGATATTTGTAAGTCTGAACCTGTGACGTGGATGGGTTTAAGGCTTTAAGCTCATACTATTACTGAAATATCAAGGGGGGTTAATTTAGAATATGTTGGAAGAAAGATCATTTAGGTCAGGATTTCTTTTCTTAATGATTATTATTATTGATTTTACTTATTTAAAAGTAAGCTTTCATTTACTCTAAAAAAAAAGTAAGCTTTCATCTACAATCTAGTATGGAGGAGCAAGAAATCAAGAATAGGGTTAGGGAAAGGGCAAGGGCTTATTTTCTAACAGCAGCAGAAAATTGTCAAGCACATTAAGCTGAGGGGGCTGCTCTTCAGGCATTTATTTATTTTTTCAGTATCCATTGAAATGAACTATAATGAACTTTCTTTTACTATTTTGCCTTTTGTTTCTTTTTTTTTTCCTGCTTGGTTTTACCTCCTTTTCTTCTTACATCCTTCTTTTCTTCTTTTGAGGGCAGAGTTCAACCGATCCTGACAAGTTAGAAGATTCTCTGGCAAGGCACACTCTTAAATCTGAAGGTATTTTTCTAGAATTATATGTCAGGTCTAATCCATTTTGTGGTTGGTTGCCTGCTCTTGTTAAGGATGCTAGTAGGGGTATATGCTTGAGATAAAGATGACCTAGTCATAGATGTTGGTTTTCGAGTTTACTTATCCTTCTCTAATGTTTTGAAACTTTCCATTTGAGGTGTTAGCAAAATTTCAACTAGATTAAGCTTCTTGTTTCATTGAATTTCTGGCCTCCCGAGAAATCTCCTATATTGGTGAACAATTGGTAGCTGTATTGGCCTAAGGCTTGGTTTGTAATGTTCTTTTTTTTTTCCTCTCAGTATTTTTTTTTTGTACAGGTCATTTCTGTGTAGTCTGAGACTTTTTCACAATGGCAGGGAAATACTTCTATTTTTTCTTTTACTAGAGTATCTTTTTGAGTTGGTGGTTTTCTGACATACCCCCTTGAGTACCATCTTTCTGCTAAATTTTTGGTTTCATATACCGACTTATAGAGGAAAAAAAAAGCTAGTGTGTCTTACTGCACTATTTTTGCGTCAGTTATCTTATTGCTAACATAAAAGTTGCTATGATATTAGTAGTTAATATCAAATGGCTATAGGTGCTTGTTATGTTTTTTCGTGTTTGCATTATGCGCATGGGGAACGAGGAGAGTATCAATCACCTCTTTCTTTGTTGCAAAGTGGCTTGGAGTCAAATTTATTAAGGAAAGATAAAATTTCTTGGGTTGCCCCAGCTTCTTGCAGTCAGATGTGTATGAAAATGTTTTGTGCTTTTGTTTAAGGAGCAAAAGTTAAACTCCTGTCCTGTGAGTTAGTACTTAAGCTTTGTTATTAGGTTATCTGGCAGGAGAATAATTTAGGATGTTTATGGGACAATATTCAGTATCTAGCAACCTTTGGGTTTTCAGTTAATAAAGAATTCCAGGAGACCTCTTTTTTCTTCATTTAGATTTTAGATTACTTGGGAGGGTGCTGTGAGATAGTTTTGGTTTGATTTTCTTTTTGTTTTGATCAAGTTCTTGGAATGAGGTCTGATTTCTCCTCTTAATAGTTTTTTCTGTATAGCTACTGGTTTCTCCACAGTAGGCTGGACTTCTGGTTCACTTTGTACTTTCCTTTTTGTGAATGATTTATTGTCTTGTTTCTTATTAATATGAACGGTCCTTCTCAAGTCAGTTCGGTCCTAAAATTTTTCTTAGGTCCTTAGAATTCCAACCGGTGGAATTAGTGTAATATTTTATTTTTTGAGTTTAGTGTGTGTATTTATATATATCTAGTCTAACCTGACTAGAAATTTATTCTCTCTACTTATAAAGAGAGTGAATAAAGTTTGGTCTTGAAGTTTTTCGTGCGGTCCTAAGAATTATCACATGTGATAGTCGAGTAATTTGATGTTACCACGTGATAATCCTTGGGACCACATGAAAAACTTCAGGACCAATACTTACTAGATAAGGACCCTATATATATATATGCATATAAAAGATGCTTGTTATTTACCCAGGTAGTAGTTAATGTTATTGTCTTGCGTGACCTTATTTATTTTAGTTCCATGCATTTTGTTTCGTTCTAGGTTTAACATGAACAGTTTCTACAGGCAATTCAGATGAACCCTCAAACTGCAGCTTTTCTGAAAGGTGTCAGTCAGAGAGTGCTTGTCCTGGGCAGAATACTTTGGTGAACACAGATGAAGGAAACCGTTCTTGTTCAGCTATGGATTTTCTTGCTGCTGACTTTATGTACACCCTTGGATCAAGATTTTGCATATCTGTTGTGTATTACTTTTCTTTGATCTTTTTAGTGCAAAAGTTTGTGATGTAATTAAAATGTTCCTGAATATCTTATATTTGTGTGATGCAGAAAAACAGAAGCATCTTCTGGTTTTTATGTGCACCCCTATATCCATAAAACATTACTTAAGATGCAGTGTGGGATGCTTTCAAAAAACAAAATGAACGAGTTTGATGGTAAAATTCTTCTTGAGTTGGTGTCAAACTCTTTTTTTCTTATGCATGCCTTTAATGGGTCAATCGGATTTTTTCATTTTGCGGGTCCAGGGGATAGAGAAATCTCTCGTCTGGAGGCATCTTCAAATGCCAGCATTTGCTGTAACCACCAAGGTCGATATTTGAAGTGCAGTGACATGATCTGCAAAACTGATGGAGTAAATTTAGAGCAGTTGGTTAAGGCTAGGCAATTGGGAGTGTTAGAACTGTCTCCTGTAGATGAAGTGGAAGGGGAAATTATTTATTTTCAACAGAAGTTACTTAGCAATGCAATTGCAAGAAAGCAGTTTGCTGGTCTCTTCTCTTTTCCTTTTCTCATTTGTTTTATGCTTTTATGCTCTCTTTTTTCCGATTTTTTGTCTGTTGGTTTTCTTGTGTTTCTTCTTCCTTTCCTTTCATATTATGAATAACATAAACCAGAAATTTTCTATTCTACTTTCTGCTGTATGACATACTGATTTTCTTATGGAAAGTTCTTGCAGATAATTTGGTATGCAAGGTTGCTAAGACTCTACCGCAGGAGTTTGATGCAGCATGGAAGCGAAGATGGGATGCTGTGCTTGTTAACCAATATCTTTGTGAGCTTAGAGAAGCAAAGAAGCAGGGTAGGAAAGAGAGAAGGCATAAGGAAGCTCAGGCTGTGCTTGCTGCTGCAACCGCTGCTGCTGCAGCTTCTTCAAGGGTTTCATCATTTAGGAAAGATGCCCTTGAGGAATCCACGCCTCAGGAGGTTATCATCAGTCTACCAATATTCTTGGTTATTTTATTGCCTTGAATTAATCTGCTGTTTATTGATATTGTTTCCCTCCCTTATTTGCAGAATCTGTCAAAATTGAATTCTCATAATGGAAGGCCTGACATCAGCTCGCAGGTGATGCCTCGAGCAAAGGAGACACTTTCAAGGGTTTCAGTGGAAAAGTACTCTGAATTTTTGCAGCCAGTCACAGATTTTTCTAAAGAACATCCAAGGTCATGCGACATTTGCAGACGCTCTGAGACGATATTGAACCCTATCTTAGTCTGTTCCAGCTGCAAGGTCATCTAGCCTTAGCGATAAAGTATTCGGTAGAGAAATGTAATATATATTTCTGTTCTGTGTTTTGATAAAGCCGTCTGCCAACAGGTTGCAGTTCACTTGGATTGCTATCGTAGCGTGAGAGAATCCATGGGTCCTTGGTACTGTGAATTATGTGAAGAATTATCATCTAGATCCTCTGGAGCTCCATCTGCCAATTTTTGGGAGAAACCATATTTTGTTGCAGAATGTGGTTTATGTGGTGGCACTACTGGTGCTTTTAGGAAATCTGCTGATGGACAATGGGTCCATGCCTTTTGTGCCGAGGTAAACTTTTAACTTGTTTGTTAGCTAGTTGATTGCTGCTTTTCTTTTTATTCTTTATTCTATTATGTTTTTCCCTATCTTCAACAAATTACAATCAATTTTGGTTTCTACTTGGTGCTGTAGTGGGTCTTTGAGTCAACCTTCAGAAGGGGACAAGTAAATCCTGTTCTAGGACTGGTATGTGCACACGTTAAGTGGTTACATAACAAAAAAAAATTACACTGTTCAGATTACTAATGATTGCATGAGTATTTCTGCAATATATGTAGTGGTAGGTGTTGTGTTGAGGATGGATTTTTTTTTTCATCTTCAAGTTTATTAGTTACCTTGCCTTGATCTGATGCAAGTCTCTGTTATATGTGATGGAACTCCAGGAGACAGTATTGAAGGGGGTTGATGTTTGTTGTATCTGCCGTCGCAAACACGGTGTCTGCATAAAGGTGAGCTTTGCGGTTTTTTCGTCATGATACATCTTTCTTTTAAAGTTTCAAATAACTTTAGTAAATTGACCTGCAAATTTTATTGATGCAGTGTAACTATGGTCACTGTCAGACCACATTTCATCCCTCCTGTGCTAGAAGTACTGGGTTTTACATGAATGTGAAGTATAGTGGTGGCAATTTCCAGCACAAGGCTTATTGTGAAAAGCATAGCTTGGAGCAGAGGACAAAGGTCTGCTTTAATATTTACAGTTTATATGTGTTATTATTTGCTTTTATGAAGTGCACTTATTAACTCTGAATTTTATGTATCATGACTTAATTTTGCATATCTTAATTTTATAGGCTGAAACTCAAAAACATGGAGTTGAGGAATTAAAAAGCATTAAGCAAATAAGGGTAAGGGTGTTCTATGCTATTTAATTTAATTTGATTTAGTTCTCTTGATAGTAATTCTCGTTGGTCAAATACTTATGTGGATCTTTGTGTCCAGTTCAAGGATTATTTCAATCAGTTATTGTTGGTACTGGCAGAGTTGAACTTTATATAAATTGCCAAGTTATTATACTGGAATCGTGTCTTTTAAGTTAATGACATCTTCATATTATTGAAGCATAGGTGACCCGATAAAAATTTATAGAAAGATTGTCAAAATCGATGTATAATATTCTTTATTTTTAACTTTTAGGCAACAGTAACAAATTCCGTACGTATACATTTTTGATTTATTAAATCTGCACTGAACTATACATCATCAGATTTAAATCCAAGAATATTACAATTGGTATGATGTGTTACTTACCGTGGTGCATCTTGTGTCCACCTATTACTTGTTTTGCTTATATTGTATATATAATATTACAACTATTTTGTTAACATAATTTCTCCTATTACAGGTTGAGTTAGAGAGGATACGCCTTCTCTGCGAAAGGATCATCAAACGTGAAAGGAAAAAGGTAACACATGTTTAGAATGGATGTAGTTTCAATTTGTATTCTCTGTATATATTGACTGTACCTAGTAATGTCCAAGTGAGCTATTTATATGTTTGTCACTTTTACTCCTCGTTCCATCCTATTTCAGTTGATTGATTCTATCTATGGTTTGTTGATGCCTTTTCTTATCTTAGGTGGTCACTCCTTTTAAATTAATTCTGCCTGTGCATTTTTGCAGCGGGAGTTGGTTCTTTGCTCGCATGAGATTCTTGCTTTTGAAAGAGACAACGCTGCTCGTTCTGTGCTCTCTCGCAAACCTTTTTTTGCTCCAGACGTTAGTTCAGAATCAGCTACTACATCCCTGAAAGGTTATACCGATGGTTATAGGTCATGCAGTGAAGCTGTCCAACGTTCAGATGATGTAACTGTGGACAGCACTGCTGTTAAGCAACGAATTAAGGTTCCTGTGTCCATGGATGCTGACCAAAAGACAGATGACAGCTCTACATCGCAAAACATTTTTACCCAAAAAGCATCAGAGAGGGTGCCCTTCTCAGGGAAGCAAATACCTCATAGACCACTTTTATCACAAAGTCTTTCAAATGAAGAAGAATGGAGCTCCAAAGCTAGAAAGGTTTATTATTAATTGAATGGTTGACCATTTGGTTTCACCTGTATTTTTTTCTTAAATGATTATTTAGAGTTATGCTTATACAATACTATTAATCTCAGCATAGGGAAACGTTTGAAAAAGAGATGGTAATGACATCAGATGAAGCATCTTTGAAAAACCGGAAGTTACCTAAAGGATTTTTTTATGTACCTGTTCATCGCCTTCCAGAGGAGAAGCAGGTGAACCAAGATGCTTGTTCTGTTGAACCAGTGGAATCTGTTGAACCGGTGGAACCTGATGGCTAGACTGAACAACTATACCAGGCTTCTGGTGTCCTGACTGGATGTTGACAATCACCTTATCTGAGTTGGCTGCTTTCTGCTCCGGACATGCTATGTTGTTTTGATTTGCAGGGGCAGAGCGACCATGAAATTAACGAAGAGGTACATTGCTGGGCAATGTATCGTCATTCTGGATTGGGGTGGGAAGTTTTGGCATGATTGTTGTATATTCATTGTGAGAGTAAATTGTACAGTGGGTGAGGGTTTATTCCATTTTCTTGTATCTTGAGGAGCTCGGATCTCATTTAATTGAATGGTTGGTTGGGGGTGGGGTGGTGGGGGTGGTGGGGGTAGTACAAAGCTCCTCTTCATGTAATTGTATGGATGGGTATTAAAAGGTGTCACCCCACTGTGCTTGCACTGTAAAGTTAGTGTACATATTCTCACAGTAAGAATCCTCAAAAGAAATTGCCTTCAACGTCCAATTTGTCAGTTTGTATCCTCTTGTTTGTGTTTTTTACTTGATTCACTTGATCGCTATTAATTATTAAGGCATACTTTTTTATTTGAAAGAAATTATTAAGATATAAGTTCCGTTTGATTTTTTGTTCGTTGATCAAAATTTCTGCTTTTTTTTATTAAAAAATTAAAAAAGAAATATAAGTGATAAAAGAGAACTCTAATATATAAATTAATGATTCTAAATTAAATTTATTTAGTTATTAATAATATTTCAAATTTATGTTATTTTAGATAAATTTGTTTTTGAACAAGTTTTTTTTTTTTTTTTTTGGAAATTGAATATCATTATTAATGAATTATAACATTAATTTCTCACTATAATGGTTACTCTTATTGATTTACGTCCATCGATACTATTTAATGGACAAAAGCCCACTAGTACTACTTAATTGATAAATATTCAAATACTATATAAATATTCAAATACTACCATATATATATATATATATATATATATATTCAAGTCAGTACGAACCGATATAAATTCGTCAGTGTGTTAGACGTGGACCATTAGATTTGTATATTTTGATTTAAAGTATTTGTTAAAGTTTCTCTATAAGCAAGGGTCTACATGCAAAGTCTCTCAAATCAAGGGTCTACATGCAACATACTGATATAAGTTATATCAGTACACACTGACAAGAAAACCACTATACATAATAATAATAATAATAATAATAATAATAATAAATATTGTATCCTTGGGAATTTATAAGTGTACCACACTTTAACTTGTATATAATCTAATAATTACGATTAGGGTTGTAAGGAATAGATTAAATTAGTAAAGATAGTTTTATAAGTAGAACTTGTGTCAAATTTCACTGGATTTTTGTTAAGTGAAAAGTAAAAAAATGTCACTTTTCAAAACAAGTGGTTTTAGGGGTTTATTAAGTGATTTTAACACTTAAAAAATAAAATAAAATATCTGAATGGAACACATTAAGGTCCCGATCTGTAGCTATTTTTCAGTCCGTTTTCGTTTTTATTTTTCAAAAACAATTTTGAAAACACATTTGTTAACCGTTTTTCATTTTATTTTCGAAAATAAAAATGAAAAACAAAATCAGTGTTAAAAGTGAAATATTTGAAAAACACAAAATACTTGTTTTTGTTTTTCATTTTGTTTTTCACTTTTTTTTTATATAAAAAAAATCATTTTTGTAACTATTAATTATACTATTATATGTTTGATAAGGCTATGACAAAACGGAACAAGATTTTCAAATGACCAAAGTATCCCTCTTATATATATATCGGGACAAGATTTTCAAATGACCAAAGTGCCCATATATATATATATATAGTCCTTTTTCTATGAGTACACACTAATGAAATTATATAAGGATATTGAATGTGAGTCACTCATTTATAAAAGAGCTTTGACAAGTGCATACATGTCATGTTAAATTATGTAAAATGAGTGGCTCACATTCAATATCCTTATATAATTCCATCAATACGTACTTATATGATAATTTATGTATATATATATATATACACACACACACACACACACACACACACACACACATTATAATATTATATATTATAAAATTATAATATATATATATAAATATATAATATTATATTATATTATAAAAGAGTTTAGTTTTGATTAATTCATTTTTTGATATGTTTTTTTGAATAAATTTTTGATGTGTTACTTTTGTTTAATTTAAAACTTACAATACAAAAATTATATTGGTTAATTATGTAATCAATTTGTTTATAGTTGTAATAATATTAAACAAAATACCAAAATTGATATTTCAATTTTTGATAGTTTTCGGTTAACCTACCAGATACGTTTTTTTTTCGTTTTCATTTTCAAAATACAACTTTTAGTATATGTTATCAGACGCGTTTTTAAAATTCGAAACTGAAACCAAAAACACTGTTTTCATTTTCATTTTTATTTTTGAAAAACATCAACTGTAAAACACTTACCTGAAGGGCCCTAAGTGTCATTCAGTGTTAAGTGGAAAAATCAAACAGGGTCATACTGATTTGTTTTATTTGTTTGTTTGTTTGAATGTTTTCACTTAAATATTAAGTGTTTATATATATATATATATATTACACACCTTATTTAATGTATTTTCATTTTAATAATAATATTATTATGAAATGGGTTTTAATATTTTTTATTTTAAATAATAATAATAATAATTTAATTATGTTATTTGAAATAAATAAAAATAAAAAATTTATTATTTTCTTTAAAAAAAATTAAAAAAACCTGGCAAGGAATGCTAAAAAATAAAAATAAAAATAAAAATGGGGCAGCAAGCCGGAGGCCTTCGTCCAATTGCCTTAGGCTTAGTTTGACATTGCTATGCTGTTGGGGGAATTGCTTTTGGTTATGTTGTGGGGGAATTGCTTTTGGATTTACTGTGGGAAGAATCACATGAGTGTTTAATAAACTGATTTTAAAAAGTGTTGTGAAAACCAAAAGCAATTTTAACGTGTTTGGTAAACTGTAAGTAAGAAGTGATATAACTGCGCAAAATTACTAGAAATGACATAAATGAATATTGAAAATGTTTTGAAAATAAATAATTTGTTTTATTTTCATGTGACCATAAACATGTTATAAAAATAAAAAAAAAAAATTGTGTAATCATAAACATGTTATAAATTAATAATTTATTTTATTTTTGTGTGATCATAACACATTATTATTTTTAATCTATTGTCATATATATCAAGAAAATTCTTTTGATTTCTTCTATAATTTTTTATGAATACCAAAATAAGTTTCAATGAGTCGTGAGATTACAAAATTGAAATGGATAAAAAGATCCCAAATAAATGCTACCGTCTTTTCATTACAGCTTTCTGGGAAGCAGTTTTCTAAAAGTGACAAAAAATAGCTTCTCAAAAATGTTGTCGGGAAAGCTGAAAGTGACCAAAAACACTTCAACTGAATTTTACCAAACACCCTAAACCCAGTTCATAATCAATTTTGACCCCAAAAGTAATTCAGGAAGCATTCTTAAACTGGACCTTAAACATCCAATTCATTACTCTGCATCATTTGTCTAAATGTGTTCAAAATAATTTAATCTCCTCAGTTGGCATTAGGAATGACAATGGGTTGGGTTCGGGCTGGTTTGAAAAAAACTTAACCCAAACCCACGTGAAAATGACATCCAGACCCACCCACGAACCCCGAAATGTAGCAAGTTTGGGTTTGGGCTTGGGTTCGGGTTCGGGTTTGGGTTCGAGTTCGAGTTTCACCCGTGGATTTTAGCGACATCCAAACCCGCCCATGAACCCGTGAACTCCTGAGGATTTGTTATTCCAAAGCAACTCACTTATGTGTGCGTAACTCGGTCCGAGTCAAATCCAGTTGCCGGCAACCATCCACATTAGTTTTCTTCTTTCAGACTTTAGAGAAAAAGACAAAAAGTAAAGAGCAGAAAAATACTTAAAAATATCTGAGAAGAAAAATATATGAAGAAGAAGAGTTTTAATTTTGAAGAGAAAAAGAAAAAGAAAATAAGTTGCAGAAAAAATAAATGGGGAAGATGAGTTTTGATTTTGAAGAGCTCTTGTGGGGGGTTGAAGATCGAGAAGAAAAGAAAATGAAGACTAGAGATAAAAAGAAAAAGAAAAAAAATAATATAAGATATTTTACAATATGAAAATACAAATAAGAGGGTCCAATTGTATGTGATGTAACATAAAAACGAAATATAAAAATAATTATTATAATATTATTTGTTAATAATTATTAAATCAAACGAGTTTGTGGGTTCGAGTTTGGTTTTTTTCCAAATCTAACCCGAACTCATGACGGGTTGAGATTTCAAATCCAAACACGTCCACGAATTCTATTTTTACATACAAAATCCTCTCCAAACGGGTTGGGTTCGGACGGACCCCACAGGTTCGGATTTAATTGTCATCCCTGATTGGTATTTGTAATTTTATTCCAATTCCTGTATGTCACCATCTTGTCTTGAAGATGATTTTAAGGTCTGGAAGGCAAAAGAATATTTGAATCATAGATTACATAATTTGCAGCATTTATAAATAAATCGGCATTCTTGCATTTTAACACTCACCACGAGTGGTCCATTAAAGAAAACTCTTGTGTATGTCAAGTTTAAGAATGTAAATATATTTTCCGAAGTAATTGAAATATTGTAATTGATACAAATACTCCCTCACCTTTTACCATATTTTAGGCATTGTTATTTGAAAATTGACAATCATCTCCTCCGTTGGCGTGGAGGATATTCAATTCCTCCACACTAGTACACCATGAAATGATCTCCTCCACACTAGCCGACGATCTAGACCTCTACCGATGAGTGTGGATGTTGTTGGGAGCATTTTTGTTATTATTAATATTATTTGCTTCTAAAATTATTTTATATAGTTTTTTTTATATTTTTTGAAATAATTCATAATTGAAGAGACATAATAGTTCGTTTTCATAATTTAATTAAGGGAATATTAACGACATGAAAATTCAAGAAAGTTGTTAAATAAATCTATAACAATTCTTAACGTCGAGAAAATTCAAGGGAAGTTATTGAATAATACTATAACAATTAAGGGAATCTTAACTATGTGAAAATCTGGGGGAAGTTATTGAATAAAACAAGAGCAAATTATACAAACATACACCGATTATATGTATAATTATATTAAAACCTATGAAAATATCAAAATAACACAAATATATCTTCTGAACTGTTGACTAACGTTGACCACCGTTAGTTAATCACAACTGAGGAGAATTGTCACTTTTGCTTTTATAGAAATAATACTTAATTATATAAAATCAGTTAATTAATTAAAAATAAAAATATTAAAAAATATAATATATAAAAAAAGTATTGCCGTGGAAGGATGAGGATGCTAATTATTATTATTATTTATTTATTTTTTATGATGATGATAATTTTTTTAATTAATATTTATTTTCTTTTTAATAAGTTGTTTAGTTTTAAATTTTAATTAATATAAAATTCTTAAAGCAGTTATGTCTGTTTTAAATTACTTTTAATATTTAAAACAGACATGACTGCTTCAAGAATTTTATATTAATTAAAATTTAAAACTAAACAGCTAATTACTAATTAAAAGTTTGTGTAATAACATTAATTAAAATCAAGTATGACTGCTTTAATAATTAAAGTAGACGTGGTTGATTCAAGAATTTTATATTAATTAAAATTTAAAACTAAACAACTAATTAAAAGAAAATTAAATATTAATTTAAAAAATTATTGTCATCATCAAAAATAAATAAATAATAATAATTAACATCATCACCCTCCTAAACATTTACAACAATACCTTATATATATATATATATATATATATATATATATAATATTTTCTAATATTTTTATTTTTAATTAATTAACTGATGTTATATAATTAAGTATTATTTCCATAAGGGTAAAATCGATAATTCTTCTCATTTGTGACTAACTAACGGTGGTCAATGTTAGTCAACGGATCGGAGGGTACGTTTGTGTTATTTTGATATTTTCACGGGTTTTAGTGTAATTATACATATAATTAAGGTAAGTTAGTGTAATTTACCCTTATAAATATAAGGGCAAAGGGAGAGGTAAAACTGACATTTTCCTTTTTTTTGTGGTTGACTAACGGTGGTCAACCATTAATCAACGGGTCAAATGTATATTTGTGTTATTATGTAAATATCATTGGTTTTATATAATTATTTATATAATCAGGGTGAGTTAGTACAATTTACCCATAAAACAATTGTTGAAAGTAGAGAAGAGGTTTTTATATAGACAATTACCAACTAGGTCCTAGATTTTTTTTTTTTGAATTCCAAGTTGTCTATGGCTTTTACAAAAGTAACAAAAATGGTCCTCACATTTTATCCATGTGTCAAATTAGTCCATCTCTTTTTAAAAAGTGACTAAATTGACCCTTCTAATGATTTAACGATGTTAAGTATAACAATTGACTTTATCAAGTTTAGTTAAAGTACGTAAATACCATTTATTTATCATATTATAGTAAAATTGTTTTGTATTTTGTGCATTAAATCCACCAATATAATTACAAAAAAAATCAAAAATGTTATTAATAAAACATTATTTGTACCATGTTAATTAAAATTTTCTAAAAATATTTTAATAAGACAATATCAATTATACCCTTAGTTATTATTTATTCTCAGTTCAATCTTTTACCATTTTTATATAATTATTTTTTTGTTAATATTATACGAGCATTATTGTCAAAATTATTTAAAAATCAAAATCCACATACAGAATAAACAAAAATATACATGTGTTATTATAAAACTGTGCATATGTCATTATTATATTGTTTAGAAGTAAAATACATTTTTACCCCTATACAGTTAAAGTTGACTGACGAAACTTAGTTAGAGGGACTAATTTGACACTTGGAAAAAATGTAAGGACCAATTTGGTAACTTTTATAAAAGACGTAAACAACTTGGAATTTTATAAAAAGTCCAAAACCTACTTGGTAACTACCCTTTTTATATTTAACGCACGGTAATCGTAATGGTGTTTTCTTAGAAACTAGGCTTAATTAAAAAGGTTTTTTTTTGTTTTTTTTAAAGCTTTAATTAGAAGTTAGGGGAAATTATAGTATACCCCTTGAGGTTTTGTTTTCAGACATTTTGATAGAGAAGGTTGCGTATTATACACAAACACCCCAAAGATTAACAACCAACTGTTATTATTTAACGGTGAAAGGTTATTTTAGTCTTTCCATTATTTTCTATGAAACAAAAAAATAATGGGGTATTATCACTAAAGTCCCTACTTTTTAACGAATTGTCACATTTCTAAACGTCTTTCCTATATTAGTCACTTTAGTCCTTTATTTTTTCAAAATACATCAGTTTAGTCCATTTAACCAAAAACTAACGGTCAACTATAATAGAATGAGTAAAAATACCATTTTAACCTTAATGTTGTTTTTTAAATTTTATCTTTTAGTCCCTCTAGTTTCAATAATAGCTAATCAACCCCTGAAAAAAATTAAAATCCTCCATCAAGATTTGTGTTAGAACCCTGTTCACCGGTTACGCAGCGGAATTAGGTTTTAATTTTTTTTATACAGATCATAATTTGTATCTAGGACCAGTGAACTTGGGATCGTAATTATTTTTCAAAACTAATACATACAATATGTAAACTCAGGAAATTAAAATCGATATAATCAAGAAGAAGAAAATCTTACCAATGTTTGGAGACTCATTCACTTTACGTTATGCTCATGTCCGAACCAATAATACCAACGTTTGGAAGCTCCTTCACTTTACGATACGCTCCTGTCTGAATCACTCGATCTTCCTCGCTATCTCCCGGGACAGGTAACTGCGTGTGGGCGCGTCACGGTCTCAGGAACTTGAATGGAGGATGTAGAGAAATTGAAGAAACTCTTTCATCTATGTGTTTCATATATATATATATATATATCTTCGGCGCACACAAAGCACAATGTATTCCTTTTTTTGTCTCGATATACGAACCAAGCAAAAAAAAAACTTATTTTGTTTTTCTTTCACAAATCTCTCTTTTACGCACCTGCACTTTCGTTTATATATACAAATATATATATATATATATATATATATATATATATATATATATATATATTTGTATCAAGTATTTGCATCCTATACAAATTCTTCTTTTGATTAATGTTTCATGTATACACACCAATTTGCATCCAATGCAATCTCTTGTGTTTTTAATTGATATATATCTTTTAATTATCCTTTTCAAATATATCTAATATATTAAAAATGATAATAATAAGTATTTTAAATTTAAACATAAATTCAAATACTTAGATAAAAGATTTAGTAAAATAAAACAATCCTATTATTTTATCTCACCTAAATCCATTTATCAACTAACACCCCCCAATTAATAGTTAATTAATAATTCATAATTATCAATATAATTAAATAATCTAATTATTTAATTAATTTAACTATTAACATTCATTAATTAGATAATCTCGTTATTCAATTAATTCCCGAATATATATGTGTCACTTTTGTAACACAATTAATTGGACAATCCAATTAATTAACCGTGACCCTTGTTACCTAAATCGATCGGGCTAGCAAGAGGACCTAATGGACCCACAGTATTTTGAGCTCCAATAATCCTCAGAATCATTAATTAGATTCTTTAATTAATATTCCTTGATTATTAACTCCGGTGTTATTCCACTAAAAACCCGAAGCTGCACTCTCACAACTGCAGACGCTTTTACACAGACCGATACAACTCGATGTTCATCGATATAGCTATTACACATGTGTGATCCTCCACAGTAGTTCATAATTAGAGTTGGGTCATAATATCCGTCATACCCCCTAATTACATACATCCTTTAAGTACCGTTGATTCTATAATGAACAATAAATCCTATTTCCTCACGGAATTAGGAGAGCGCTCATATTGTCCAAGCCCCGAATCAACCCTTAAGGGAACTACCATATACTTCTCACAAGAATGAGTGGATTCCACTATTGTGTACAAACCTTCCCAGCCACAAGCCAAACCACAAGCCAAACCACAATCCCAACATACGGAGCATATTGATCGGGAACAACATCTGACCTCACCCATGGTATATCAAAGACCACGATCTAACCTGAAAGAGTCGATAAGACACTCATGATTAAGATCACCCACATATAGCCATATTTAGTTGATATATATGAATCTCATAGGTAAACGGATCTTGGTGAGAGATTCATATAGATCATGACCCAGTCCTATATGATCACATCACACAAGGTGCCTCCATTACCATATCTCATATGAATGATTCATGATAGAATCATCGTACATTACGGAATGAACCGCAGCTATAGATTAACCATAAATAAAGTACCTAGCTTTATTTGCTATCTATGAACTCTTTAGATTGCACGTCTCTTACTGTATCCATCCGTATATGACACTTATATACACAATTCGAGATTACATCCGGTAATCTTGAATGTTAAATATATGCACAAGTTATAAAATAAACAACACAAAAAGAATGAATTGAATTTTTCCTTTTATTTATTTCATAAATCCATTTACAAATTACATCTTTAGGGCATAAACCCCAACAATCTTCCACTTGCACTAAAGCATGTGAGGCATGTCTCGTAACCCTAGACCATTTAGGTGACCCGAAAACACTTTAGCCAGTAAGGTCTTTGTAAATGGATTAACATGATTGTCTTGTGAGGCTATCTTTGTGACGATCACATCCCCTCTCTACATTATCTCTCTAATGAGATTATACTTTCTCTCTATATGCTTCCCTCTCTTGTGGCTTCTTGGTTCTTTGAAATTAGCCACAACACCACTATTATCACAAAAAAGTATGATGGGCTTATCTAGGTCTGAAAAAACTTCCAGATCACTCAAGAACTTACGGAGCCAAACAACCTCTTTAGCAGCTTCACAATCGACTACATATTCGGCTTCCATGGTGGAGTCAGCAATACAAGATTGCTTGATACTTCTCCACACAATGGCTCCACCACCCAAGGTAAATACTGATCCAGACATGGATTACCTAGAATCCTTGTTTAACTGAAAATCAGAATCCGTGTATCCTAATTGGATCAAATCCTGTCCGGAATACACCAGCATATAGTCTTTCATTCTTCGAATATACTTGAGAATTGTCTTGATAGCAACCCAATGATCCAATCCTGGATTGGACTGGTATCTGCTGACTACTCCCATTGTATAGCAGATGTCCGGTCTCGTGCATAACATAGCATACATGAGACTACCTACTGCCGATGCATAGGGTACACGTCTCATATCCTCAAATTCTTGAGGTGTCTTAGGACACTTTTTCTTAGACAAGTGAACTCCATGCCTGGAAGGTAAATTACCTTTCTTGGAGTTTTGCATCGAAAATCACACAAGAATCTTGTCGATATATGATGTTTGAGACAATGCTATTAGTTTGTTCTTACGATCCCTTATAAGTTGGATCCCTCGAACATAACTTGCCTCTCCCAAATCTTTCATCTGGAATTGGCCAGCCAACCAACCCTTTACATTAGACAACATTTTCACATCATTCCCAATTAGTAGGATATCATCTACGTATAGGATATAGAAAACTATTTTCTTATCAATGATGCGCTTGTAGACACAAGGCTCATCAGCGTTCTGCTCGAAGCCATAGGTTTTGATCACATCATCAAACCTAATGTTCCAATATCTAGATGCTTGCTTAAGTCTATAGATGGACCTTTGCAGCTTGCAAACCTTTTGCTCTTGATCTGGAGACACGAATCCCTCTAGTTACATCATATAGATGCTCTCATCAAGATTGTCATTCAAGAATGCAGTCTTGACTTCCATTTACCAAACTTAGTAATCAAAATAGGCAGCAATAGATAAGAGAATCCTAATAGACTTAAACATGGCTATTGACGAGAATGTCTCTTCATAATCGACCCCCTCTTTATGGGTATAACCCTTGGACACTTGTCTTGCCTTGAAGGTCTTTACCTTAACTCTTTCTCTTGTAGATCAACTTAAACCCTATGGATTTTACCCCATCCGATAAGTTTACAAGATCCTAGATTGAGTTAGAGTACATGGACTCCATCTCAAGATTCATGGCTTTAAGCCATTCCTCTTTATCAGGATATTTCATTGCATTCTTAAATGTCAGTGGATTATCCACACTATCAGCAGAGACAACACCTTGTCCCTCATCTATTTCTAAATAACGTTCAGGTTGTCTCAAAACCCTCTCACTACGTTTAGGTGGTAGTGTATCCTGATCAGGAACCATCTGACTCTCAGATGTTTGTGGATCAAAAACTCTTGTTGATGAAACCCTAGTCTCACCAGGCTCTAACTCATTTAATACAATCTTGGAACGAGGCTTATGGTAACTAATGTAATTGTCCTCAAGAAACGTTGTATTTATCGATACAAATACTTTGTTGTCTTCAGGACTATAGAAGTGTCCACATCTGGTCTCCTTGGAGTATCTTACAAACAGACATATAACAAATTTGGAGTCTAGCTTTCCAGTTATGTTCTTCAGCACGTGTGCTGGACACCCCCATATGTAGAAATGTCGTAAACTAGCTTTACGACCATTCCACAACTCTATTGGAGTCTTAGGAACAGATTTGGATGGCACTACATTCAAAATGTATGCAGCTGTTTGTAACGCATATCCCCAAAATGAATTTGGTAATGATAAGAAACTAATCATAGATCTCACAATTTCCATCAGGGTTCTATTTCTCCTCTCCGCTACACCATTTTGCTGAGGTGTACCGGGAGTTGTGAGTTGGGAAACTATCCCATGCTCGACCTTGAAGTCTTCAAACTCTTGGTCAAGGTACTCACCTCCACGATCCGTTCGTAGTGACTTGGCAGTCCTACCTAATTAATTCCCAACTTCAACTCGAAATTCTTTGAACATTTCAAATGTTTTCGACTTCTGTTGCATTGGGTAGACGTATCCGAATCTTGAGTAGTCATATATAAAGGTGACATAATACTCATAACCACCTCTAGTTTTAACATTTATCGGTCCGCAGACGTCTGTATGTATAAGCTCTAGCGGTTCTTTAACTCTAAGCCCTTTTCTAGTAAAAGGTCTCTTAGTCATCTTACCTTCCAGACAAGATTCGCATACAGGTAATATGACAACCTTTAACTCACTTAAAAGTCCGTTTTTTACTAGTCTGTCTATCCGGTCAAAGTTGATATGACCAAGCCTTAGATGCCAAAGATACGTGTCATTATCTGGAGAAATCTTATGTAGTTTAGTTTTTGGTTTTTCAACCTTAAACATTTCGGTGTTGAGCAGTGTAATATGTGTTAACGGTCTTAACACATACAAATTGTTTTCATTAATTTCTGAACAAATATCCAGACAATTCTTTCCAATAATAACAGACTTATTATTAAAAGAAACGGAATATTTTTGTTCTAATAACTTAGAAACGGAAATCAAATTCAGTGTAAATCCAGGAATATAAAATACATTGTCTAACAAAATATAATTATTACAGAAACGTAATTTAATTATGCCCACTGCTCGTGTCGACACGATATCCTCTGACCCCACACACATTGAGAAGGCTTGCTCATCTTGCTGTGTCCAATAATCAGTGCATTGTAAAGAAGAACAAACATGGTTAGTGGCCCCCGAATCAACTATCCAGGGTGAAGAATCATCTTTTACTAAACACGACTCAAGAACAAGTAAATCATATTTACTTTTCTTGGACTTCTTCTTGCTTTGGGCTTTCTTGGGTTTGGGCTTACCCTTCGCTTTCCCAGTAGACCTCTTTCTCTTCTTATCATTAGAGTAGGAAGATGGTTAGGTAACATTTGCCTTACTGGTCTTACTCTTGTTGTCCTTAGTCAAGGACTCAAAGGTAGTGAGCTCATTGAGCAACTGTGTGAGATTGAACCTTAACTTGTTCATCCCGCAGTTGCTCTTAAACTGATCGAAACTCTTGGAAAAAGTCGTCAGTATGATGCTCACTTGACTGGGTTCGTCAATGGCCCTACCATTGACTTTTGTCGTGCTGAAGTAGGACATCATGCTCAGGACATGTTCCCGAACTGACGTTCCTTCCTTCATGTGAGTGCGCATAGCGGAACGAACAACTTCGTGTTGCTTTTGCTCGGAGGGATGCCCGAACATAGCTTACAACGACTCCATGATTTTGAATGCTGAAGTCATTGCTTTGTGCTTTGTGACAAGCACATTTGTCATTGAAGCCAACAGATATGTTCGGGCCTTCTCATCAGATGAAACCCATCGCTGGTATGCCTCACAAATAGTTCGTGTGGCATTGACAGCATGCACTGGAGGACATTCCTCCGTAAACACAAACTTGAGGCCTTTGGTGACCTATACTGTATTAATGTTAAGTTTCCACTTAGTGTAGTTATCACTAGTTAATTTGTCGTTTACGAGAACTGAAGTAATGCAGAAGACATTATTGCTGAAATAAATAAAACATTTATTCAGTCATTTATTTAAAACAAGTGCAAGTGCTTTGGCATAAATTTAAACATGATGCATGCACATGTTTAATGAACTAGAACTACCCTAAAAACAGTTACTATACCACGACAATCCAACATACCACAAATAAGTGCCGTCTTAGGGTCAGTTAAGTCTGTGCATGTTGGACCGAGACATTCTCAATCAAATGATATTCTAGAATAACTCTTATTCCATATCATTCAACCATCGTTCATTCAGTCAGGTTTTAATTAACAAACTTAATCAAAACCTTCTTGAGTGTAACCCACCATTTTAGATCTCACGAGCTTAACTTGAGAATTGCCGCCTTAGGTCGGTCAATCCCGAAATACCCTTAGAAATTCTATCCGTTAGGAAGTCAACCTTGGTATTGACCTTTGTGGAAACCCTCCTTAGGGAGGACGAAAGCACTATTTAAAACTATGGTTTTCTATTATCCGTTAATACACCTAGACTCTACATGATCAAAAGACTAACTTTAATCAAGTTATCTAGTGTATTAATTAATTAGAACTAAATTCTAATTAACTAATAAATTATTAATGATTTTTAACAATTAAAAATCTAATCTAATAGTTAATAATCTAAGCATTTGTAAACTATTTACTAAGCTCAGATTATTATGTTGGTGTATACCAAGTTTTAACTATTAAAACTCTAACACATTATTCGGTTAATTTATTATTAGGATATTAATCAAATTAATCCTGATTACCGTAAATGACCCTATTAATCTAACTTATTAAACTTTTTAATAACTAGATTAATAATTAATGAGAATTACCAAGTTTTTAACTATTAAAAACTGATATCATTTTCATAGCCAATTATGTATTTACCCGTTTTAATCACATTAAAGAAAATACATAAAAATATCAGGCTATGATGCATGTATGACATATCAAATATATTTGTGTATGCACATATAATCTAAATGACACACGTATGCATGACAATGCTTTTATCATCACATAATGTAAAGCATACATGAATTGATCGAGTACTGTGAATTATTTAACAAAAAAAATAGAATCTAAAATTATAAAAAATACCCCCAAGGCATTCCTTGGTCTTCTTGTAATTTTTGAGTCTTCCAGTCTCTTCAGGTCACTCCGATTCATCTCATGAATCATTCTTCGTGATTTTTCCAGGTCTTCAATATAGGTTACATTTTTCTTTCTTACAATACAATAACTGTAAAAAAAAAGAATATATATATATATATATAAATACAACCCATAAACCCTAAATCCACAGTACCATATATTTAACGATCAATCATGTTTTTGTAAATTAAAAAAAAAATTAATATACATACAAAAACAACATACAACATACAGTCAATTTAAATCGTGCCTACACAATCATACATACAGGAGCATTGAAAACAATTTCATGTTCCGAAAATAAAATTGTTTCTGATCCTAATTGTTGGAACCCCGTTCACTGGTTACGCATCAGAACTAGGTTTTAATTTTTTTTTACAGATCATAATCTGTGTCTAGGACCAGTGAACTTGAGATTGTAATTATTTTTTGAAACTAATACATACAATATGTGAACACAGGAAATTGAAATCGATATAATCAAGAAGAAGAAAATCTTACCAAAGTTTGGAGGCTCTTTCATTTTACGTTATGCTCCTGCATGAACCAATCTTACCAACGTTTAGAAGCTCCTTCACTTTACGATGCGCTCCTGTCTGAACCACTTGATCTTCCTCGCTATCTCCCGGGACTGGTAACTGCCTGTGGGCGAGTCACTGTCTCAGGAACTTGAATGAAAGATGTAGAGAAATTGAAGAAACTCTTTCTTCTATGTGTTTCAAAAACACACAAAGCGTGAAACAATATATATATCTTTATATCTCTGTTCACTGCACACAAAGCACAATGTATTATATTTTTTGTCTCAATATACACACCAAGCAAAATTTTGTTTTTCTTTCACAAATCTCTCTTTCACGCACCTACACTTTCGTTTTTAAATATATATATATATATATATATATATATATATATATATATATATATATATATATATATATATTTGTACCAAGTATTTGCATCCTATGTAAATTCTTCTTTTGATTAATGTTTCATGTGTGCACACCAATTTACATCCAATGCAATCTCTTGTGTTATTAATTGATATATATCTTTTAATTATCATTTTCAAATATATTTAATATATTGAAAGTGATAATAATAAGTATTTTAAATTTAAACTTAAATTCAAATACTTAGATAAATGATTTAGTAAAATAAAATAATCCTATTGTTTTATCTTCACCTAAATCCATATAACAACTAACACCCTCCAATTAATAGTTAATTAATAATTCATAATTATCATTATAATTAAATAATCTAATTATTTAATTAATTTAGCTATTAACATTCATTAATTACATAATCTCATTATTCAATTAATTCTCGAATATATACGTGTCACTTTTGTAACATAATTAATTGGACAATCCAATTAATTAACCGTGACCCTTGTTACCTAAATCGATCGGGCTAGCAAAGGGACCTAATGGACTTACAGTATTTTGAGCTTCAATAATCCTTGAAATCATTAATTAAACTCTTTAATTAATATTCCTTGATTATTAACTCCGGTGTTATTCCACTAAAAATCAGAAACTGTACTTTCTCAACTGCAGACGCTTTTACACAGACCGATACAACTCGGTGTCCATCGATATAACTATTACACATGGTGTGATCCTCCACGGTAGTTCATAATACCCCCCCTCCCCCCAATTACATATATCCTTTAAGTACCGTTGATTCTATAATGAACAATAGATCCTATTTTCTAACGGAATTAGGAGAGCGCTCATATTGTCCAAGCCCCTAATCAACCCTTAAGGGAACTACCATTCACTTTTCACAAGAAGGAGTGGATTCCACTATTGTGTACAAACCTTTCCAGTCCCAAGCCAAACCGTAATCCCAATATACGGAGCATATTGATCTGGAACAACATCCGACCTCACCCATGATATATCAAAGACCACAATCTAACCTGAAGGAGTCGATAAGACACTCAGGATTAAGATCACCCACATATAGCCATCATTAGTTAATATATATGAATCTCATCGGTAAACGAATCTTGGTGAGAGATTCATATAGATCATAACCCAATCCTATATGATCACAGCACACAAGGTGCCTTCATTCCCATATCACATATGAATGATTCAGGATAGAATCATCGTACATTATAGAATGGACCACAGCTATAGATTAACCACAAATAAAGTACACAACTTTATTTGCTATCTATGGACTCTTTAGATTGCACGTCTTTTACTGTATCAATCTGTATATGACACTCATATACACAGTTCTAGATTACATCCGACAATCTTGGATGTTAAATATATGCACAAGTTATAAAATAAACAACACAAGAAGAATGAATTGAACTTTTCCTTTTATTTATTTCATAAATCCATTTATAAATTACATCTTTAGGGCATAAACCCCAACAATTTGAACAATGGTTGAAAGATACAAAGACATAATATCTAACTAACTAAGCTATTAGTTTATTGTTAAAGATTTCTTGATTTAAATGTATATATAATTATATAATTTGTTTAAACTAATTTAAACAAATTTATATAATTGAAAATAAACTCATATATATATATATATATATATATATATATATAAACTCATATTTAATAATAATATATGAAAACATAATTATAAAAATAAAAAAGAAAATAAAAAAACAATAGAAAATCCAAAAAAATCAAAGCATTAAATTTTATTCTTTTTTATTTTTATTTTTTCCCTTTTCAAAAAAAAATATTATTTCAATTTGATAAAAAAAAACCTAGAAAATCAATGCCCATAAATTGAAGGGAAAAAAATCAACAAAAAAAAAATAAAAATGATAAACTCATATTTATATCATTTAAAATAAAATCATATATAATAATAATATATATAAACATTTATGAAAATGAAAAAGAAAATAACAAAACAAAAGGAAATAAAGAAAACAAACGTAAAAAAAATTCATTATTTTTTTTGTTGATTTTTTACCTTTTCAATTTATGGGCTCTGATTTTCTGGGTTTTTTTTTTTATCAAATTGAAATAATATTTTTTTTAAAAAAGAAAAAAATCCAAATAAAAAAGAAAAAAAAATACGGACTTTGATTGTTTGGATTTTCTGAGTTTCCTTTTTTTTTTTAAATATGTTTTTATATATTATATATTAAATATGAGTTTATTTTATATTATATATATGAGCTTATTTTATTTATTTTTAAATAGATTTACATTAGTTTAAACAAATTATATAAATAAATATATACATTTTAATCAACAAATCTTCAATAATGAGTTAATATAGTTCAGTTGGCTGGAGCTTATGCCTTTATGAACTCATTCTGTTATAGTTGACCGTTAGTTTTGGATCAAAATATCAAATAGACTAAATTGATGTATTTAGAAAAATAAATGACTAAAGTGACTAATATAACAAAGACGTTTAAAATTATGATAAATACGTTAAAAAATAGGGACTTTAGTGATAATTCCCAAAAATAATTCATTAATTATTATGCAAACCCTAACGGCCTAACATCTCCATTCTCATTTCTCACGGTTCTCAGCAAACACAATCCTTCCACCTCTCTATCTGCCAACGTTGCCGCCGACACCGGACTCTTCAGCGGAATCCTCCACCGGCCTTGCCTCCTTCACGAGATAGATTAGGATAAGTGGTGGGTTTTTTCTTTATTTATGGATTTAATGTGTTGTTGAAGTGTTTGGTTTTGATGGATTTGAAGGGTTTGATTTTGAAATGGGTATGAAGCAAATGGAAGTGAAAAGAATTTTGTGTTCAGAATTTTCCAGTGAAGTTTTTTAAATGATTCCTCTATTTGGAAGCCACTCTCAGGTGGCCTCTATTGAGTGATTGTGATCGTCAGAGGCCACTCTCACGGCGTTCATGGTGATTAGAGTGGTCTCCAATTGTTTACTGTGTTTTTTTTTTCATTTTCATTCTATTTATTTTCTTCTAAAGTTTTTGGTTTTTATTTATTTTGCAAGGGTAGTTTGGACATTTCTCAAGCAAAGTGGGTCAACTGGTCAAGATAACAGAAAGCTTCTCCGTCCAGCCGTTTCGAGGGGTCCAGTGTAATTTCCTCATAGAAGTTATCGATGGTATTATTTTGAGTCACGGGTCGGGACTCGGGACTCTGGACTCCCAGTCGAAGCTGTACAAAGAAGAATGGGATCGCTAGACACACCGACGACCACAGAAAACCATGGATCAACCCAAGGCGGCGGTACGTATGACGGCGGGGACCAAAAGCCTCCGGTGTCGGCGAATGGAACGGCTCCTCGATTTGAATCTATGGAATCAGAGGCTTCCAGGAAACGGAGGGCAAGTATCCTACCGCTCGAGGTTGGTACTCGCGTCTTGTGCCGTTGGAGGGACGGAAAGTACCATCCCGTCAAGGTCATCGAACGCCGCAAGATGCATATCGGTGGGCCCAACGATTACGAGTACTATGTTCATTACACCGAGTGTATGTCCTTTCCTTTTCTCTCTCTCGTTATATAATTTTATTCTAGTACTGTAAAATTTTCAATTTGCTTTAGTTTTAGGGTAATCATTTCGGTTTATGTGATGTTGGTGATTATTGATTTATTTCATTTTAATATTTTTTTGTTCTTCGTTTTTGTTATTTGGGATTTAGGGCTAGGGTTAGTGCACGTTTCATATTTGTATTTGCTTTGTGTATTTATCTGGTTTATTGCTTTATGCTTAAAAAAATCATTTGAAGATGGTCAAGTGACCTTTGAAAACTATTTGTTGATAACTTGATATGCTCTGAGATTACATCATGTACTCATGTAAATAACAATTTTGACGTAAAATTTACGGAAAGTATGGAAATTTGGCTAAAAACATTAAATAATAATAATAATAATGAAACTTTTAAAAAAGTTAAAATAATCAATAACCCAACAAAAAAAACACATTTGTCTTCAAATACATATAATATCTAACAACTATATGGTATAAATATGAATATAATGCACATACGAGCTATATTAAAATTAAAAATATTCCATTAAAACTTCATGCTTTAATAGTTTGCATTATAAAAGCCATATAAGTTTTAATCAGGGTTGTAAAAATCGGCCAAGGTGGCCGTCGGCTGTCTTGATTATGGCCAAATAGACCCAGCCTAGGCGGCCGGGCACCTGGCCTCCGGGTCAAATGCATCCTAGGTGGCATTGGCTGCCTAGGGTTTTTTATTTATTTATATATATAACCCCAAAACAACGTTGTTTTAGAGTTTATTTAAAAACCTCAAAACGATGTCATTTTGGGGTGGGGTTTATCTTAAAAACCCTAAACTTTCTTCTTCTTCTTCTCTTCTCTCACCTTTAACCTCCCCAGTCCACGCCTCCTGCCTCTGCTGAGGATTTGCCTAAGCGCTAGGTGCCGGGCCACCACCCGACTAGTGCCTAGCGCCTTTTGCAATACTGATTTTAATACCTAAACAGAGACGTAGGCCGTGGTTCAAACATAGTATGGTTACTATCTTGATTCATATGATATTGACAGCTATCACAGAAGAATACAGCTTTATTGGGACAATGGGTATGGACATTTCCATTTGAAAAATACTCTCTTTGGCATCAAGTAACCAGAAGTATGGACTTCATTTGAATTTTTGAGATTCCAATAGGGTCTCTAGAGGTAATTGTTGGCGCCCTTGGGTTTTATCTTTTATAGTACCACCTCGTCGTTACCTTTTATAAGGCTGGTGGTGGGAAATGGAGAGGAGATGATGCTTTTTCTTTGCTATTCCTCACCTCTATAGATTAACTGCAGGGAAAATTCTTCCTATTGCGGATTTCGTAGCTTGTGGAGCTTACTATAAGAGTTGAACATTATATTTCATAGCAACCTTAGGGAAAGGGAGACTTCTGAATGCGTTCTTTTGAAGGGATGAAGGAGTATAAAGAGCCTATATTCTGGAGAAATCAGGGCCATTTTCATTTTTCAGTCAACATTTTTTCCCGCCCTTAGTGATGACTCAAGCCTCTCTTCTTTTGAACCAGCTACCTTTATTAGAAAAGATAAATTTCCAAGGGAAATTTCTAGTCTGGACTATAGCTCATGGTAGAGTGCTACATTAATGATATACTCCAAAGGAAAATACCAAATATGTGCTTATAACCTTAATTTTGTGTGTTGTGCCAAAAGAATTCAGAGGGTATAAACCATCTTTTCTTGCATTATCCTTAGAATCCTCAGCAGTAGAATGAAGTTCTTTCTTTCAGCAGGTCTTTGTGGGTCTGTGCCAGCTTCTAGCAGAATTTTTTTGGCAGAAACCCCATAGAATTTGGAAGTGGAAAAAAGGCTGTAATTTTCTGGAAATGTGTTGCGATGAGTCTCAAATGAGAGATTGAAGAATTTTTTAAGACCATCACGGGGAATATTTCCTGTCCACGCGTGAAAGGATTGAATTCTGGTCTGGTCTTATCTGTGGGCTTCTGTATCTTATATTCTTATGAATTTAAACATGTTCGATTATTCAGTAAAATTGGATTGCAGTTGTCAAGTGAAATGAAAGTTCTATATTCAGCTTTGTTTTGTGTATATTGAGGGCGTTTTTTGAAGGTCCTTTGGGTTTGCTTGGTGGCAGCTTGCTTTTGTAGTGGCCTGCTCACCCTCATCTTTTCTGTATATCCCCATTCTCTTTATAGACTTTTCTTCTAATCAATAAAAAAGGAAAGTGGATGGGCATTCAGTTGAAGAGTATCAAAGGACTTGAAATCAAGATACATTGGTTACACACATACCCATAAACAACTATAATCATCTTTTAGTATTATATGATTTGTCTTTGCCTTAATTTTTCTTGGTTTCTTTATTATGGATGTCTCTTTGTTCTTTGGGTTGTTTAACTCTATACAATAGATGGGGTTGCAATATTGCTTCACATTTTAATATGTCTGGTATACTCATCTCTGGATTATCTGCATACATGCAAACTACATTAAAAGCTCCAAATTTAGTCATTAATGTTAATGTGTTTTTTGCTCCTTTCTTCTTTTCCCCTCCCTCTTTCAAAGTCAATAGGAGGCTTGATGAATGGGTGAAGCTTGAACAACTTGATCTTGATTCAGTAGAAACAGTTGTTGATGAGAAGGTGGAGGACAAGGTAAGACTCTGGTTTCATACCCTGTTCCTCTTGTTTTTAGAGTGTTCTCATTTGTCAATGAAATCATGGCAACTGTATATCTTCGGTCACAGTATTGTTATTTCTTCATTTTTTTTTGCGAGGAGGTGAGGGCATTCCTTTTTTTATTTTTTATTATTTTTTTATGCTTTTGCTTTTATATCTACTTGCCAGGTAACAAGCTTGAAAATGACACGGCACCAGAAACGAAAAATTGACGAGACACATGTAGAGGTATGTACAAGTTTAAATAGTTTTAAAATGTTGGTTATGATGATTATTCTATTCTTTTGTTATTGTTCTCTATAGTTGTGTTTTGAAACACGCCTTAAGGAAAGTCAAAAGACACAGAACACATCTATATTCATTATAGAACTTCTGGATACAAATATGTTTTTGCCAGTTAGCATTGTACTTTTAATTGCTGTTAGGATGTCAGTTGAATTCAGGAGGTACTAATCAGTTACATTATGCTTAGGAGTTAGGATTAATTTGGGATTTTTATGCCAATTTATCATATTTGATTGGAGTCAGAGTTTAGTGGATCATAACTCTACTATCTTCTTATCACCTTAACACCTACCAGCTCCTGTACAATGCACAACCATAGAATTTTATTTATAAGAGGTGAGAGGTTAATTTATGAAGTAGAAATTATACCTGGTGCTGATAATTGAATGGTGTTAGATGAAACTTTACTCTTAAATCATGTTAATTGATAATCCCCTTTTTGCTTGTATAGGGCCACGAGGAGCTTGATGCTGCCAGTTTACGTGAACATGAAGAATTCACAAAAGTAAAAAACATAGCAACCATTGAACTTGGAAGATATGAGATAGAGACATGGTACTTCTCCCCTTTCCCACCAGAATACAATGACTGTTTAAAGATGTACTTTTGTGAGTTTTGTCTCAATTTCATGAAGCGCAAAGAACAGCTTCAAAGGCACATGGTAAGATGTGCTTCAAATTTTGCAATTTTTGGATGCTTTATGGTGTAAATTGTGGTAGCAGTGTAGCACATGCATGATTTAGCTTTATGTGGCAAGGTTTTTGAGTGATTCTGCATTTGGTTCAATCTGTTTTGCAATTTTATATTCCATATTTTTTGATTGATCATCTTTGTGTTTGTGGTGCGTCTTATATGTCTTTTGTACAACTGAAGGGTTATACATGATATAATTTACCAAATTAACATCTTTTATGGATCTTGTTTGTCATGCATGGCTAGAATGTCTCCATTGAATTTCTATATTGGAATGATTTTTAATCATGTTGGGAACTGAAATCTGTTTTTGAATATGTCATATTTATGTTCATGTAACCTAGGAATATATCAGTTTTCTATCTTCATAATTTGTTGGAGTTGTCATCTTTCTTAGTATCCATTCTAATATATCTACTGAATTTTGTATTGACATCTTTCTTAGTAGGAGATTTAGGCTATCATCTGGATGCCATAGTTGGTAGTTAATTTTGTTAGAATTTCCAAGTACAAACGTACAATTATGAAAAGCCTTTGTTAAATTTTAATCTTATGCGTTTTCTTGATATTTGTAAGTTTTTCAATATGATAGCCAATTTTTTTGAAGTACGAATGTTTTAATTAACAGACTTCTCTGTAATATTTTTGGTGAATGGTTTAGAAATAAATTACACTCTACTTTGATTTGAGCACAATATTCAATTCAAATATGACTTGACTTCTTATTTTCATGATTTCGGCTGGATTTACTCTGCACATTGTGTTTTGTCACATTGAAGGTTGAGAATTGATGTTTATTATTTCTAGAGTAGATTAAGATAGAAAAGTCATTGTTCTCTGAAGATTGGATTCTGTGCTCTTGACATTCTCCTCCGCTCGCTTTTACAGTTTCCTATTTATTATTATTTTGTAATCACATAGACATAATAGAGATTTTACTGTATAATTTTTTATTTTCAATTGTCTGTTTTTGTAGAGGAAATGTGATCTTAAGCACCCGCCTGGTGATGAGATATACCGAAGTGGTACACTGTCGATGTTTGAGGTAAGTCCTTTCATTAATATCAATTTTTAGTTTTTGATATTGTAGTTCATAGCTGGACACCATTGTATTTTTTTTAATAGGACATGGCTGGCACCTCTTTTTGCCCCCTTACCCCCTCCTGTTTTTACATATCTAAATAAGAAGTAATTTTGTTGACTGTATAATATTCGAGTATTGTAAATATTTGCAACATTTCATTGGCTGTTTAAGAAGGCTTTTGACAAACTTCATACGATTCATAATTGACTCTCAAGCTTTTGATTTACTTGGAAATTGCGGTTTCACTTTGCTTTGTAAATGCAAGGAGAAAAAGTTTATTTGGCATTTTTCTTATTTCTTCTTGTCAAATGAATATGAAGTCGGTTGATTCATCGTTTCTTTCATTATATGTTTGGAACAGGTTGATGGCAAAAAGAACAAGGTTTACGGGCAGAATCTTTGTTATTTGGCAAAGTTATTTCTTGATCACAAGACACTTTACTATGATGTTGATCTGTTTCTGTTCTATGTTTTGTGTGAATGTGATGATCGAGGATGCCACATGGTTGGCTATTTTTCCAAGGTAATTGTTAGTGCATCTTCTTGCTTTGTTTGAAGGCAGTCTGGATTCTGGTTAAGGATTTAGGTCTTATTTGTAGTAGCCTAATTTTGAGCACGACAATTCATTAATTTCTATAGGCTATTTTCAGAAAGATTAAATGCAAGTGCGCTGAACGTATCATGTGATATTATGCAGGAAAAACATTCAGAGGAATCTTATAATTTGGCATGCATCCTCACCTTACCACCTTATCAAAGGAAGGGCTATGGGAAATTTTTGATTGCTTTCTGTAAGCTCTCTGCAGTTCACTTGTTTAATTTTCTCTAGGTTATGTTATTCTCACTGGTTACAGAATTAGAATAATGTTGAACTTAAAAGTCGTTTAACATCCGAGTCGTGTTAATAGACTATAGTCAATACAATTAAAGGTTTATATATACATATATAAACCAGCTAATTTACAAACACCTCATAGGCTTATACTCAATTAGGAATTTAGTTGGTTAAAAGATTGGCTCGTGTGCTATATAAGGTAGTATTTGTGAGTCTTGTGGTAAGACCGCTTTTCACCTACATTATTTCTGTCAAAATCTGGCTGTGCAACAGTACCATTGGTCTAATAGCATCCATGCTGGAAGTGAGTAGGCATGATGGAATTATCCATTCAACATCACCTGATGGTCCTGAGTGTACTTACTATATTAAAACTTTATTGATGTCAAAATTCTTCCTTGTCATTTATCGATGATATTGCATGGTTTAATGCATGTTCTATTTTATGTAGAGATAGTTGCTAATGTTTTCTTTGACATGGAGCAGCATATGAATTGTCCAAGAAGGAAGGTAAAGTTGGCACACCGGAAAGACCCCTTTCTGACCTTGGTCTGTTGAGTTACAGAGGATACTGGACCCGAGTCCTTTTAGACATCTTGAAAAAGCACAAAGGCAATATTTCTATCAAGGTATGTATTTTCAGAATTTTTGTAAAAATCTAGGCAAGTTTATTTGTGTGTTATTGATGCTCTGTTTTCTTCTTCTTTGGACTTGTTGGAGTCATATTTGGACATCCAATATAAGTTCTTAGAATCCATGTTGTAACCTCAAATAATGAAAACCATTGAGACTAACTAACCATAGACTATTATTGAATTCTATCTATGATATGAAATAACTTAAACGCCAAAATGTTTCTGTTTTTTTTTTTTTTTTCATGTTATGAATATTTCAGTTTGCTCAAGTATTTTGATCTCCTCCTTTATGTGCATTAAATTATATACCTTCCTTTCTCTAAGTCTTAACTTTGTGCCTAAGCCCATATAGTGCTGCCTGTTTTGCTTGTGTATGCATGCACGCATGCACAAATTGTATAAGCATCAAGTGGTGAAGAAAATCACTGTCTGCATACTTTGAAGGTAGTAAAGAAGAAACTGGTTCTGCCCTTGGAGTTGGGATATATGAATGGATTTACTTATACCTGTGTTCTGCAGATGGAATTTAAAATGATATGGGCACCTTTTTTTTTTCCTGTAATTGTTGATATGATAGGAAAAGAAGTTTAGTAATTATGTAATGTACGTATGGCTATCCTATTTGTTATTATGCCAATGTTTTTTAGTTGCTGATTTGGTAAAAATTTACTATGTCGATCATTGTTTGTTAAAACTTCCCTTTTTTTCCCTCAAATTTTGGTCGATATTGCTGATTGTTATAGATGTTGAAATATAACTCTTTCCTTAAATCATATAGGAGCTTAGCGACATGACAGCAATCAAGGCAGAGGATATTTTGAACACCCTTCAGAGCTTAGAGTTAATTCAATACAGAAAAGGTCAGCATGTCATATGTGCCGATCCCAAGGTATTGGATCGCCATCTGAAAGCTGCTGGCCGTGGTGGTCTTGAGGTTGATGTTAGCAAATTGATCTGGACTCCATATAAAGAGCAAGGCTGATGGTCACTTCATCCAGTGAATTGTTGTCTAATCTTTTGCTTGTATAAATAGAGATTTTAGTGTATGAGGATAGTAGAACTCGATATCTCAAAGCCATTGGCGGAGTGTAATGTTCATAATACTAGCATCTTATTTACCTGTTATATGTGTAGCAATGAACCTCAAATTCATCTAATGATGTTATCTGTTAATCTTGTTCGTGGTGCTTGTTAACCCGGTTTATGCATAATCTGGATCGACATACTTCATTTATGGCCATTGGTCATTCCAATACTGACAACATTTTCTGATTTTCTTCTCACGGCAAACTGGGCCTTAGTTGCTTGGCCAACATGTTTAATTATTTGAAAGAAATTGCAGGAGAATAATCAAAATTAATATTGACAACATTTTCTGATTTTCTACTTATGAAACGCTTGTGCTTTAGTTGCTTGGCCAACAGCATGTTTAATTATTTGAAGGAAATCCCTCCTTATGAATGTATATATTTACTTGTATATATCACTTCTAATCAGCATCAATTATCATAATCACTTTCCTTATTATTCTTGTTAAAATGTCACTATAACATTATCTTAGTTAACTTTGTAAATTTTATAAACATGTATGATGTATATCATTATAATAAAAGACAAACAAGTTTGGCCACTCAGCACGTGCCCAAACCACAATAAGTCAAGCCCTCATGTTTAATCCACCCAACATTTGGCCTACTACTTTGTGTTATAACAGTAATAATGTGATTGGTGATGAAACTCTGATATGAAATAGAAGCTTGATCTGACCATCTATTCACAACAACCGGCAACAAAATCAAAAATCAAACTGTGGGGATCTATCAATAATATAGACAAAATAAAAATATGAAAAGGTTTTCTAGATCTATCTCCAATATTGATCAATAATTTCATATACAGGCCGAAGAATAATATCAAATCAGATCAATATACATTTTACTATGTATGATGATGCATCATCTCACCTTAATTACTTTGTCAATCAAACAGTGTTGATTTCAAGCCGGTGCCTTGGAATATGAATCTGTTGCAATTCTAAACTTTTCAATGCACCCCCACTTGATCGTCTCTTCCAAATACTGTTTTCTTCCTCTTTTTTGTTATCTGCTTTTGCAACTTTCTTGATTACCGGCAATGGAGGATCCATTTCAAAGATGTTAATACAAACATCAGCACCACTCTCTTTTGATCCCTCATAAAACTTTGATCTTCTTCCATCACTCACTTCTTTTCTTGTACAAGCTGCTGTAGTTGTTGCAGTAGTGTTAGCAGTGAGATTCTTGCCGGAGAAGAGCTTCTTGAGCTTGAAGTACTTGACATTGTTGTTGTTTTTTGTGGTTATGGTGAGTTTGTTGTGAGAAGTAGTTGGGAAGCCATTGATCTTGTTGTTTCTCTTGACTTGGCCCATGCAACCGATCTTTGGCGACAAAGGGTCTTCAAACTTGGGCAGAGCAACATCCTTGATGGACGGCCTTGAACAAAGCATCGGCAAGAATGTGCTCTTCTGATGAACTCCAAGCTTTTGGTGATGAAAATGGTGGTTATATCCATTTCCCATTTATCAAACGCAGAGATAGATGGGCCTCTTGGACTTCTTGTACTTCTCAAGGAACAGAAACGGAGACAGAGGCACAGCACAGCGCATAGGTTGAGGGGAGAGAGAGAGAGAGAGAGAGAGAGAGAGTTTTTGTGTTTTTGTGTTTGAGTTGCTTTGGTCAAATATATGAATAATAAAGTGTTGTAACTTTGCAATCAAATTTTTTTTTTTTGGGTCTTTATTTCTTTCTGTTTACTCAGTTTTTGCTTGACTGCAAATTGAAAGATTAATAGATAAAGACACTAGTCTATTCATATTTCATTCAATCGATTTATTACTCATTTTCCATACACCCGCAATTTAGGACCATTATTTTGCTGCATTCGTTTTGTTGACCTCCAAGCCTTGTACTGAGAAATTTCGAATTATTGTATTTTATTTTTTTAAAATTATGTTCATACTTCATAAGTTATTACATTTCAATATTTTTAAAAAAAACCTAATGCTTAAAGAAATAATGGTTATTAATTAATAATTATGAATGGGGTGAGTTTGCACATTGAAGGGGTCAATCAAATAATGCCAAAATTACACGCTACTCTGCAGGTAAATCATGCAATGACCCCTCTTGTTGGCTCATGAAAATAATTCGCAATTCTTACAACTTTACTTCCAAAGTTTGAATGCTTTTATTATATAAATTATACTCAAGAGTCTAGGGTTTCCAGTCCACACTAGAGTTAATTAGTTCTTGGAATGTGGATGCCTTACTGCCTTTTTAGGGCTCCAGCCTCTACGTACCCTTAAAAGAATAGAAACGTACCTATAGCTTGTACTGTACTCTGCTGCCTATGACTACTTATAAATTATAATTTTAAATGGGTGAATTTCACTCCCTCATCCTAGTTATATGTATACTTGCACTAAAGTTTATAACAATTTAGTAATACGGTAATAACACTAGTTGGTCGCAACAATAAGAGATAGATGTGGGGCCTATTGGTCCTCCCACCCCGTCCCCAAACACCATTTGGGAGGAAGTGGGGATAAGAGTGTTTAGGGGGAGGTTCTCCCACCCCTACCTTTGTCTCCAATTTCTAATCCTACATTTTTTTAATTTGAAATATGAAATTTAGAATTTAAGAGGGAGTGTATTCAATTAGGATTCTTAAGGATATTTAAAGACATTTTTTAAATGACAGATTTTTATGGATTTCTATGAACTTTTATGAATCCATGTAGACTTTTATTGATTTGTTTAGATATTTATCTCAGATATTTATGGATTTATTTAGACATCTATCTCAGACTTTCATGGATTTGTTATCATAGACTTCTATTATAGATGGATTGATTGAGACATTCAAATACAATTTATAACAAGAGCATAAGAAAATTAACCAACTATCTAATAGATAACATCAATGAACTACTTAAAACAAACTGAAATATGAACTAAAAAATATGAATTAAAATGAAGCAAATCTCTCATTCTATAAACAAATATATGAACTCCAAAAGAAATAAATCTTTTATTCACACTATAGTATAAAGAATATCAAATAATATAAACGATGAAAGAATATAAACAAACAATAATGGACTAATCGAATAACCAAACAAATAATAATAAAATATTTGTTTATTCAACTGATCATATAAACAAACAATAATAAACTAATCGAATAACCAAGCAAAGCTACATATAAAATTTGAAAAAAAGCATAACCTTAAACCAAACCTCGTCACAACTGACCACTATTTGATCCACGATTTTTAATTAATTCTCTACAACTTAAAATCTTATGAAATTTGATATGGATAATCTAGACATATAGAATATACTAAATTAAAATTATCAATTTAATCCATAACCATTTGTATATGAAAACATTTTTTTTTTCTTATTTCTCGAATCTGTCTAACAGAAATCAATATTGACCTTTGTCCACTTCAAAATTTGTAAAACTATTTATAATTATTTTTAAATCACAAAATTTTACAGATTCACATTAGACATAATATTCTATCTAAATATAATTTTTCATAATTTCTAGATAGAAAAACTTATCCAAATAAATTTACGAATTCTGGTTTCTTAAATATATCCAGAAGAAATCAATATTGACATTTGTTCACTCCTAAATTTATAAAAGATTTTATACTTATTTATAAATCACTAAATTTTTCAGATTAATATTAGACATAACATTCTATCTAAATATAAGTTTTCATAATTTTATAGAAATAAAAAATTACCGAAATAAATTTACAAATTCTGGTTTCTCGAATTTATCCAATAGAAATCAATATTGACATTTGTCCACTCCAAAATTTATAACAATTTTTATACTTATTTATAAATCAAGGAATTTGCAGATTAACATTAGACATAACATTTATCTAAAATATAATTTTTCATGATTTTCTAGACAGAAAAACTCACCCAAATAAATTTACGAATTCTAGCCATTTGTCAAAATAGAGGGGTTCCAACAAGCTTTTATATATTTTGAAAGTTAAAGTCCACCAAAATCCTTGGGGAGAAGGCTGAACTTTTTATGCCTTTTGATATTCAAACTTCTCACCATCAAGTCCACCAAAATCCATGACTTAAGAAATTCTTTTAAAATCTTGTCTCAATTGAATACACCTAATTTTTATAGACATTTTTAATGTCTCTGTTCAATACATCTGGATTTGGAAAGACTCTTTAAAAGTTTATAAAAATCCGAATTGAATACCATTGGATTAATATAGACTTTTTTAAAGTCTTTAAATGTCCAAATTGAATACATCCGGATTTATAAAATCTTTAAATGTTCTCCAAAATCCTAATTTAATAGACCCCCCCCCCCCCCCCCCAGAATTAGAAATTCGATCATTCCAATCTTTCAATTCACCGTGTTTCAATATTCAATCCAATAAATAATTTAAATATTCAATCAAAAATATTTAATTGGTTTAATTTAATCAATATTAATATAAATACTAATATAGATAGGTTGACTCACTGGTGGTCGATGGATTAACGGGTGACCGTGGCTTCAGGGGTGGACCTACCTTTAGACCAGACTAGGCACGTGCCTACCTTAATTTTTTTAAAACATTATTGATTTTCCTTTTAATTATATATATATAAATTTTCAAATCAGTGCGCACTGATATAAATTCGTCAGTGTGTTGGATGTGGACAATTAAATTTACATGCTTTGACCCAAAGTTTATACACTTGTCAAAACTTCTCCATAATCAATAATCCACATACAACGCATTGATATAAGTTATATCAGTATGTACTGATTGGAAACTATATATATATATTTATTTTATAATGCAACATGTCATGGTAAAGCTCGGTTGTCACCTTCTATATTGGTGGTGGTTCAAATCTTATTACCGTATACAGTTTTATGAATATTTTTTATGCATTTTCTATTTTTCCATATTTTCCAATTCTTTTCACAAATTTTCATCTTATTCTGAAGCAAGACTTTTTTTTTTCGTCATTGTGAACTTCTTAACTACTTTCGGTTTGTAGCTACTTAATTCAATATATTTTATATTAAATTAACTATTATTATTTTAAATTTTTATTATTTCTAATAGTTTTAGTTGCATTCAATAAACCCTAAAATCTTAAACTTTAATTTATTATATAAAATAATCATTCTTTTATTATGATTCTTTTTATTTATCGTTAGTATTTTTCTTTATTTTTATATTTTTAATTTATTTAAAATCAATAAATCAATAATTTACTAATAATTAGAAGAATAAAAAAATCAAAAACATGTATAGTAATATTTATCAAGGGCTCAAAAAATAAATAGCACTATTTGGAGTGGTTGTTGTGCAAATATCACAACATTATTAATTCATGTTTAAAAGACACCATTTAAGATGACCATACCAAAATACCCTCAAATAATGTGTTTGTGTCGATTTTAAAGTGAGAGAGAAAAACTAGAGAGAGAAAGAAATCGATAGCAATCAATAGAAGTTTGAATTTTTCAATTGCATGGTAAATCTGTTTGTGTTGATTGCAATTATAGTTTAGGGTTGAAATGAGGATTTGAGATTGGTTGTGCGTTAGGTTAAGGTTTGAAATAGGGTTTGTCCATATTGGTCTTTAATCCCCCTCAAATGGAAAAAATGGAAAAAATGGAAAATCAACCCCTTCCGTCACATTTACCATCCAAAATAACGTTGACTCTTCAAATTGAAGGGGTATTATTGTAAAAGCATAAAATTAAAAAAAATTAAAAGAATTAAAAATTAAAAACACTTTCTCTCACAGACAACTCTCTCTTTCTCTCTCCCTATACAACTATTTCTTTCTCTCTCTCTCTCATCATGATCATCAGCTTCTCCATCGAATCACCACCACCAAATCAACTCTTCTCGTCGTTGCTTGATCTATTGCCGCCGCCGATCCCTTTCTCTTTCTTCCCATCTTTTTTCTTCTTATTCTTTTCCTTAATAAAGGTTTGGCCACTGTGGCACTCAATCTCTCTAGTGGCCGATCTTAGTTTTGGGGTTTCTTATTTGGGTTTGGTTTAGGGTAGTGGTGGTGGTTTGTTTTTGGGGTTTGCTAAGCGTGTGCGTGTTGGTTGATGGGGTTATGTTTGGTTTTGGGTTTGCTTAGGGTTCCAATTTTCTGCATTTGGGGATTGAGGGTGGTGCGTTGTGGATGGTTATGGGTCAATGGTGGTCAATCGATGAGGGTGGTGCGTTTATGGGTTGATCGATGGTGGATGGTTCTGGGTCGATGGTGGTAGATTGATGAGGGTGATGCTATTCTAGGTTTTAGGTTTCGTGATAATGGTTGATGGATTGGGTTTCTAGATCCACAAATTGTGTTTGGTTGGCTGTGGTTTCAACGTGTTTGGTGTGGTGGTGGTGTGTTGGTGGTGATGGTTGTGGCAATGGTGGTGGAGATCTACAATTTTCCACATCACCAGATCAAAGAGATGGATCTATCTCCATAATTTTTCAATTTTTTTTTTAATTTTTGTTGTTATTTGATAAAAAGATGGATCTGAGATTGGATCTCAGTTTTTTTTAAAATTAATTTAAATTTTGCTTTATTTTTAATTTATGTTTTTGAAATTAAATAAAAATAATTAAAAGATATCTCCACCATCCATCTCAAATATGGACGGTAGAGATTCATTTCTTTTTCTTAAATATATTTTTAATTTAATAATTATGTTTTTTTAATTATTTTTAGTTTTCTATTTTTTAAATATATTTTTTATTTTCTTAAAAAAATATTTTTATTTAATAAATATTTTGGGGATTAAATTGTCATTTCCTAAATATATCAAGGGTAAAATGGTCATTTGATTAAAAGAATAACGGTCAATGTAATTTTTGGACGGAAATTCTAACAGAAGGGAGGATATTTACAATATTTTCATTTCAGGGGGAAGACCGATCATTATGGACAAACCATGTCCTCACCTTTCTAATAGGGCAAAGGTCAGAGGGGGAAATGATAATATCCCTAAATATTTTTAATATCGTGTTACTTGCTTTTACTTTTATTTTTTAAAATGTAATATTATTTAGTTCATTTTGAATAAGTGTTCTATTTGTTTTATTTTATCTAAACATCGATATACCATCAATTTTTCTCTATGTAAAAAAAAACTCATTTTACCGTGATAATAATTTTTTAGTATTTTTTAAATATAATAATTATTTTATTTAAGTGTCTCATCTGATTAAAAATCTTAGGTCCGTCAATGTATTGGGTTAACCGAAGAGCGTGAGTTAAAGTTTAAAAAATAAATTAAAATAAAATAAAATTAGTATATATATACATATATATCATAAAAATATAGAAATAAGAAAACGGAGGAGGGGTGGTTCCCATCCCCCAACTAAGGGTGGGCCCAATGTGAGAAATGCACATCTCTCGACTCACTTATAATGGGTATTGTCATTTTTAATCTTAGAAAAATAATAATTAGTTATAAAAAACAATTAATTGATTAAATTTAATAAAAAAAATTAAAATAATAATAATAACTACAAATTCATAAAAAAAAAAAAAAATCTTCTCATTTTTCATCTCTCTCACCCAGGGCACGAAACACCTTATAAGCAGCCATGCATGCACAAAATCTCTTAAAACACAGGTCTCTCTTCATACTTGTACAAACCCACAAATTTAGCTCAACATAAAACCTCAAAACAAACCACATCTTTGATTTTTTTTTATCTCTTAATTTAAATTAACAAAATTTAGGGAAATTGAATGTCTATATTTGCAATTATACTTGTTAATTAAATATTGAACTAATATAGTTTATATTTTACAATTTATATGAACTCTTGCAGTCTTATATCAAAAGAAACTTAATTGTTCACATCCTCCTAATTTTTTTGAACTACATCATCGTATATATTATATATATAATGGTTATCTCATAAGAGATCTTTTATTTTAATTTCGGTAAGGATTTTGATGAAATCACATCCATTTTTATGAATTTGATATGAATTTTTACATGGATGATAGTTTCAATAAAATCTACTTATGAATAAAATTTGAAAAATTTCCAAACACTATAACTATTTTTTTTTTAAATTTTCTATATTTCGTCCATTTTTCGATGCCTTCATATTTAACAAAATAAAGATAAATAGTTGTAGTGATTGAAATTTTATTGATAAGTAGATTTCATTGAACTTATCATCCATAAAAAAATCCATATTAAAATTCATAGAAATCGATGTGATTTTATTAAGGTTCTTACCAAAATTAAAATAAAGGGACTTCTTATGAGAGAATCACTAATATATAATGGTTCTCTCATAACGGATCCCTTATTTTAATTTCGATAAGGACTTTGATAAAATTACATCCATTTTTATACCACTTTCATATATATATATATATATATATATATATATATATATCTGTGTGTGTGTGTGTGTGTGTGTGTGTGTGTGCTCTCATAAAGGATCCTTTATTTTAATTTCGGTAGGGACCTTGATGAAATCACATCCATTTTTATACTAATTTCATATGTGTGTGTGTTTCATTGAACTTATCATCCATAAAAAAATTCAGATTAAAATTTATAGAAATCGATGTGATTTCGTCAAGGTCCTTATCAAAATTAAAATAAGGGACATCTTATAAGAGAGCCACTAATATATAGTGGATCTCTCATAAGGAATCCCTTATTTTAATTTTGGCAAGGACTTTGATGAAATCACATCTATTTTTATACTAATTTCATACATGTGTATGTGTGTGTGTGTGTCCTCTCATAATTAAGAGATCCATTATTTTAATTTCGGTAAAGCCCTAGATGAAATCACATCCATTTTTATACTAATTTCATGTGTGTGTGTGTGTGTGTGTTTAGTGTGTTATAGTGGTTCTCTCATAAGGATCCCTTATTTTAACTTTGACAAAATCACATCCATTTTTATACTAATTTTACACACACACACACACACACACACACACACACACACACACACACACACACACACACACACACACACACACACACACACATATATATATATACAGTGGTTTTCCTATCAGTGCATATTGATATAACTTATATCAGTGTATTGTATGTGGACTATTGATTATGGAGAAACTTTGACAGTGTATGAGTCAAAGTATGTAAATCTAATGGTCTACATCCAACGCATAGATAAATTTATATCAGTGCGCATTGACTTGATTTTTTTTGTATATATATATATCTGTATGCGTGTCCTTTAATAAGGGATCCCTTATTTTAATTTCGGTAAGGACCTTGATGAAATCACATCCATTTTTATATTAATTTCATATATATATATATATGTGTGTGTGTGTGTGTGTGTGTGTGTGTAAGAGAGAGAGAGAGAGGAAATAGCATTTTTTTAACCAAAAAATTGTAGGGGTTTCTAGTTTTACCTGAAATTAGTGTTTTTATTATTTTTACTAAACTTTCCACTGAAGAGATAAATCTACCCCTGTACTAGATTAAATACACTAATACACTAAGAATTAAAACACACTTCTTAAACACGTTAGAAATTAATCTGGTGGAGTGTTTATTTGATGAAATCATGAAAACTGATGTGTTTAATTAAAGAAGACTAGTGTGTATAATTGAAGAAGTCTAGTGTGTTTAATTGAAGAAGATCGGTGTGTTTAATTAAGAATTCATTAAGGCTATTTTTGTCTTATCAGTGGAAAGTTTGGTAAAACAATCAAAACACTAATGCTGGATAAAAATAAAAACTCTACTAATTATATGGTTAGTTTCAATTTTAATCTCATATATATATATATATATATATATATATATATATATTCCTTGCATATTTGTGTTAAAGATATTTATCTCTCTCTTTTTCTGGTTTTTATTTATGTTAATAGCAAAATTTGGCTAGGGGTCCAAAGAGAAATTTTTCACTCTCCTAACCCGAATCAAAGCCCGAGTTCACCGTTCATTGAATCCCGGATCCTAAGGACTAACCATAGAGCTAGCCCGCGGAAGCAAGGAAGGGTCATCGAGCTTCAGGACTATCAGAAATAGAGCCCGACACGACCAGGTCGAACCCCTCATGCCAACACTGAAATTCTGGCAAAGCACGATGCGTGGTTATCCAGGCTCTCCGAGATCACTTATCCCGGAACCTCGGTTACTGAGGTTTGGCTTCGAATCTACTCCGTGAGAGCAAAGAAAGATTGCCAAGCTCGTGAAACGTTTGAGGTGAAGCCCGACACAAACGAACTAAGCTCCTTCCAAATCAAGGCATCCTGAGGATGAAATAAGCCCGCCAACCTCGACAAAAGCCCACTATCCATTCCAGACATGAAAATGTGGGTCTTTAAGGGGATCAGATTCGTGTTATAGTAATGCTCCAATTCATTAAAGGAAACTTGAACCTGCCTGATATGAAAGAAGAAGCTTGCCTAATCCACGAGACCCCCAGTGAGCACCCACAAGGCCATCTCAAGCTTTAAAGGACCAGGAAAGGTCAGACCGAGCTTCTAGGACTAGAGTTTAGGTATAGATCTACCTTGCTCTACGAGACAACGAGCGGCAAGCTCGATGACCCTCATAAAGCGACATGCCATGAAAGCACACGGGATCACATCTACACTCCAACGAACATTAAAATCTATGTACACGTAAGGCAAGAGATTGATTCCAAAGAGGAAACAAACTTATCTCCGCCAAAGATATTATCGAATCCGTAATTAATTCAGAATCAACAACTTTCAAATAAAATATCTCGCCTGATAAGGAGGGAACAAATTCATTGAATCATGGATGGCGATTCACGAGTTGAAACCTACTTGGACCATGTATAAATAGGTCCAAGCATGATGTAGAAAGAAAGGCAGAAATAGAGAGAGTCGACAATTGAGAAGAAACAGATCGACGGTAAAAGCGACATAGAGAAAACAGGGATTGAGAGAATGGAGATAGCCTAAATTCTATTATCAGAACATCATCACCATTGTATCTACTATTTGACAGGCACGAGGTTGCCACCCTCCTATGCCTGAGAGAGATTGTGAGCGTATTTGAGAGATTTCTGTATACCATAAGTGATCAATAATAAAATTCTCGTTTGTCATCCTAGTAGCATTCGAATATTCATTTCTATCGTAACAGGTCGGGTATCTAAGGTACTGACCCCGTCCACCACCTCCGTGGTAGTGGTCTCGAGGGTGTTAGTTGGAATTTCTCATCTTGAGCAAATTTCCCGTTAACACTTTCTGACGCCGTCTGTGGGAACAAACCACACCGTTATTTTTACACTTACAAATCTATTGTTTTATAATGATTATGAGGCTCCGCTCCTCACAGGGACAACCCAAGGCTTTGGAACAGCCTTCAGTGGCATCAACGTGAAAGGCCTCGAAGAAAGGAAAAAATCTGGGCACTGCAGCAAAATTTCGGGCTAGCCAACCCTTGGCGGGCTTCTGGTCCTCCTATGGTAAGCCAAGCCATGCTCGATCAACAGGTGGTGTCATTTGTGGAAAATATCCGCCTCCGTTTGCTCGTTGAGGGCATCGAGGTCCAGGCAGCAAACCCTAACACGCAGGGGGAGCCGAGCAGGCCCGAAACTAGGACACCTGCCTTCAATTGCCTGGGACTTTCTCCTCCGAAGCCAGCCCGTGAGGGGGGTCGGGCTTCAACCATCAATCTGGGGAATATTAGGGCACATGCCCCCAATCTAGGGTAAACAATCACATTACCAACCTAGGCGAGTTAAATCTGCAGTAGATGTCTTACCGTGGCAACAACAAGAGGCTCCTTTCTCGGTGGCCTTAAGAGGAGAAGCCTGGGCTAGAGAGGAAGGTAGTCGAAAAAGCCCCTGAGCAGATCCCGCCCCTGAAAATGACCGGGTAGAGGTCGCTAGCTCATCTGAGGAATCCGATAGCGAGGAATTTGAGGTCAACTCAAAGAAACCCGAAAATAAGCACCTGAGAGATCAGCTTACAAGGCTACAGAAAGAGGTCCAACTGATGAAGGCGGGAAGGCACAAGGAGGACAAGAAAGATCTATTGAGCGGGATGAATGCTTCCTTCACCAGAAGGATTCGAGAGGCGAAGCTCCCGTTGAAATTCAAGATGCCGACTGATAAATTCTCCGGAATGGAAGACCCCTTGAGCCACCTAGAGAGCTTTGTCCAGTAAATGGAAGTTCAAAAGACCATCAGGGTTACCATGTGCAGGATGTTCCTTATTACCCTGACTGATTACGCCAAGACTTGGTTCAGAAAGCTGTCTGCTGGTAGCATAGATTCATTTTCAAAGCTGTCAATCGATTTTTGCTCTCAGTTCCAAGGGGTCAAGCCAAATCCGAAGGACCCCCAACACCTACAGTATATGATTCAGGACCGAAATGAAATGCTCTGGTCATATGTTGAACGCTTCCATAAGAAAGTCATCTAGATGGGAGTCTTCGCTGAGAAAGAAACCCTAGCCAATTTCAGGAGGAACCTGTGGGTGGGTAAGCTTTTCCGATCCTTTACCAAGCTACCCCCGGAGATCTACCAGGAGGCCTATGACCGGTCTCTAAGCAAGTCGAAATCGACGAACAACGTAGGATCAAAATGGAATATGACGATATGAGAATAGCAAAGCGACAGAAGAAGAAAGAACCCAAGCCAGAGCCAGCTAAGAAAGACCAGAACAAACCCCCCAATAGATCGACGAACCGTTTCCCCATTTCTCAACCCATGCCAGAGAGGTATCCAACAAGAAAAAATCCTTCATGGGCTTCTCCTCATCCTCTCAGGACGGTAGCCCCTATAGCTCAAAACGAGAGAGGGTATGATCATTACACCCTCTTAAACGCATCCCGCGAAACAATTTATCTCTCCATTTGGGATAAAGGACTACTGCAAAAGCCCGCACCCATGAAAGCTCCGGTTGATAGGAGAAATCGATATAAGTACTACGACTTCCATGAAAACGTGGGACGCATCACTTCAGAGTGCTATAACCTGTGCAATCAAATTGAGGCTCTGATAAGAGGAGGATGTTTGATAGAGTTCTTACAACAGGTCAGGGACGCTATTCGGACTGGAAGAGAAGTACAAGCCGAGATCCGTGAGCATGCTGAGAAGAGAAAAAGGGAATAACCGGATCTGATGTAACAAATTCAGGTGATACAAACCATAAGTGGAGGGCCCATTCTGGCTGGTACCTCCAATAATTCAAGAAAATGCCACACAAGGAAGATCCCTCGTGTAGATGAAAGGTGAGGTATCTTTAAGGTCGACCAGAGCCCGGCCATCCCCTCCCCGTTGTCACATATCATTTTCACTGAGACGGATGTCTATAACACCGTGTAGCCTCATGATGACCCCATGGTGGTCACGGTACAGATTGCCAACTGCATGGTCCATCGCGTGCTTGTTGACACAGGCAGCAACATCGATATCCTCTTCAAAGATACCTTGGAAAAACTGAATTTGAAACAATTGTGTTACAATAGTTTCACCATTCCGCTATATGGATTCACTGGGGACTCGATCATACCTGAAGGATCAAAGATCCTTCTAGTAATTGTTAGAACATCACCCCTCCAGAAAAATGTTATGACGGACTTCGTGGTGGTAGATACCCTGCTGGCCTACAATACGATACTGGAAAGACCTTTCCTGTCATCCCTGAAAGGGATCTGGTCCATTTACCACAACGTCCTGAAATTCCCAATAGGAGATAAGGTGGGAGAGGTACGAGGTGACCGGTAAGCAACCATGAGATGTTATGTAGTGTCTGCCAATCCAACACCTCTAGCAAAGCAACTTGCACAGGTAACAACGATCTAGGATGGGGCAACACCTTAATTGACCTTGGAGGATGTAGAACCCATAAATCACTCGGAGGATCACCCCGTGGTGCTAGAAGAAGAGCAGAGGAGGGTGTGGCATAGCGGTCATCTAGTGGATAAATTAGAAGAGATTCCCATCCGGACGGACGATCCCTTGAAGGTCGTCAAAGTCGGATCCACCCTTGAACCGGTAGTGAATGAAGGTTTGATCAGGCTTCTCAGAAAATTCAATGACATCTTCACTTGGAGTCACGACCAGTTGCCAGGGATCCCGATGTCTTTGATTGCTCACCGATTGGCAGTGGATCTGACCTTCAAGCCCATCAAACAAAAAAGGCGTCACTTTAAAGCAGAAAGAAATGTTGCGGTTCAGGAAGAAGTGAACAAATTGACCAAAGCGGACTTCGTCAGAGAGACACGTTACCCCGAATGGATCGGCATTGTGGTCATGGTCACGAAGGTAAATGGGAAGTGGCGCATGTATGTCGATTACACAGACCACAACCGGGCATGTCGGAAAGACAGTTTCCCTCTGCCAAAAATTGATCAGTTGGTTGACTCCACATCGGGAAACAAGCTCCTGAGCTTCATGGACGCATTCTCAGGATATAACAAGATTATGATGCACCCCATCGACCAAGAAAAGACCAGTTTTGTCACTGGGCGGGGTTTTTACTGCTATAAGGTGATACCATTCAGGCTTAAGCATGCAGGAGCTACATATCAACGGTTGGTTAATCGGCTGTTCAGGCCCAAAATTGGAAGATCAATGGAGGTGTACATCAACGACATGATCACCAAATCGTAAACCACTGAAAGCCATCAGGACGACCTTCGTAGAACTTTCATGATCCTAAGGGAAAACCAGATGAGATTGAACCACTTCAAATGCACTTTTGGGGTGACTGAGGGAAAGTTTCTGGGCTTCATGGTTCATGAGAGAGGTATATAGGCTAACCCAGAAAAGATCATGACTATCTTGGACCTAGAGTCACCTACGTCACTTAAACAGGTTCAAGTCTTGACCAAGCAGATAGCAGCGCTCAACAGGTTTATTTCTCGATCTACCGATAAATCTCTCTCGTTCTTTAAAGCCATCAAGCAGAGAAGAAACATGAAATGGGACCAAGAGAGTGAGCAAGCTTTTCAAGTCTTCAAGAGATATCTGTCAAACCCTCTGATACTAGTCAAGCCAAGTCTTGGAGAAGAGCTGCAAATCTCCTTGTCTGTTTTAGAGACTGTAGTAGGTTCATCGACCTATCTACTACGTGAACCATGCTCTAACCAAGCCAGAAAAGAATTATACCCTTATGAAAAAACTCACTTACGCCTTGGTGACCTCAGTAAGAAAGCTCCGTCCCTACTTTCAAGCTCACTCAATAGGAGTAGTGAAGGACCAACCCCTTCGACAATTTTTGCAAAGGCCGGATGTGTCCAGAAGATTGGTTTTGTGGGCATTAGAGTTTACTCAGTTTGATATAAGGTATAAGCCCCCAAACCGTAATTAAAGCCCAGGCTTTGACAGACTTTGTGGCAGAGCTCTTGGTTCCTCTGGGCCGAGCGACCTTCGCAGCGGCTGATATAGCTCCTGAGAAGACTCCAGAGTCCGACAGCTGGCCAGAAGGTTACAAATCATGGATCTTCTACACAGACGGAGCATCCGGGCAAACCGAAAGAGGAGCAGGCATAGTTCTAATAGATCCGGAGGGGATTGAATGCTGCCATTTTTCATATTCGAATTTAAGGCGACTAACAATGAGTCACCTGGATGGCGGCGACCGTCGAGCTCGGGGTCGATTACTTACAGGTCAAGAGTGACTCGTTGCTCATAGTCAATCAGGTTTCAAGGGATTTTTAGGCCAAAGGGGATAACATGATTACATATTTGAAGCTAGTTCAGTTGCTTACAAATAAGTTTAAGGGAGTTAAGATCGATAAGGTCCCTCGACAACAGAACCGTCGAGCTGACGTTATTGCTAAGATAGCTGCTAATGGTGGCCAGGCCTTGCCACTGGGAGTTCCTTTCCAAGTGATCTCCCAACCAAGCATAGTAACAAGCAAGGAGACTTATGTCTTGGATCGATAAAAATGCTAGATGGAACCAATAATAGTTTATCTTCAAGAAGGAAGGCTTCCCGAGGAGCCCGACCAAGCCAAAAGAATCAAGAGGCTCTCAGTCCTATACTGCCTGGTGGACGGACACCTCTATAGAAGGGGCAGGTCCCTTCCCCTGCTTCGTTGCTTGCATCATGATGATGCCAAATGGGCATTAAGAGAGGTTCACTCTAGAGAATGTAGAAACCACATTGGTGGGGAAACATTGGCATATCAGGTACTCTGCATGGGGTATTACTAACCAACTATCCATCAAGATGCGAAGAACTTTGTGCGATCCTGTGAACCATGCCAGAAGATCTCTAACTTAAGCCACCTCCCACCGGAGCGACTGTAATCTCTCAGCTAGCCTTAACCCTTCGCTATGTGGGGAGTCGACCTGATCGGACCATTACCTACCGCTCATGGACAAGCCAAGCATGTTATTGTGGCAATCAATTATTTCACTAGGTGGGTCAAAGCCGGACCACTATCCCAGATATCAGAAGAGAATACGACAAGGTTTTTCAAAAACAACGTAGTTTATAGGTTCGGGACCCCTCTTGTCATTGTAGCCGACCTCGGTAAGGAGTTTGATAACGAATGATTCAAAGACTTCTGCCAAGGCTTGAGAATCAACCTTAGGTTTGCTTCAGTAGCCCACCCTCAGACTAACAGGTTAGTGGAATCCACCAATAAGACTATCAAGAAGCTATTGAAAAAGAAGCTACAACAGAGAAAATGCAGATGGGCTGAGGAGCTTCTGGAGGTCCTTTAAGCTTACCGCACTATAAAGAGAACAACCACCGGAGAAACGCCCTATTCTTTGACCTTTGGGGTTGATGCAGTTCTTCCCATCGAACACAAACTAACCTCCTTCAGAGTTCAACACTTCGAACAATGAAGCAATGAGGATAAGCTTCGAGCTAGCCTAGACCTCTTGGAGGAGAAACAAGATCGGGTAGCTGAGAAGGTAGCGATTTACCAGAGTATGATCGCTAGGTAGTTTAACAGGAGGGTTAGAGCTCAAAACTTTAAGGAATGAGACCTAGTTCTCAAGAAGGTAACCTTGAATACCAGAAAGATGTCAGACGGGGTCCTGGGACCCAACTAGGAAGGACCTTACTTAATAAAGGTAGTTGTCCGAAATGGGGCATACAAGCTCGAAGACATGGATGGATGCCCTATCGACCATGCCTGGAACGCAGATCACCTGAGGAAATTTGACCCCTAAGCAGGGAACTCCAGAGCAGGCTACCACCATTTAGGTTTTAGTGAAATCCTCGTCGATAATGTACTCCATTTTTTATCAATAAAGTCTGCTTTCTCTACCTTCAATTATATTCCGCCATGATTCATTTAGGGTCTACATGGGTAAGTTCGACATAAACATCTCGAAGACCGGGGATTAGCCGAGGAAGCCCCCTCGCTATTTCTGATGCCTTGGTCGGGCTACCACCCCTAAGAAGGATCTGAGTATAAGAGCATTGTTGACATCCAGACCTCGAGACCAGGATATAGCTAGATAACCCTTCTGATGCCTTGGTCGGGCTTCCACCCCTAAGAAGGATTTGAGTGTAAGAGCATAGTTTCCATCCAGATCTTGAGACCAGGATATAGCTAGATAGTTTTTCTGATGCCTTGGTCGGGCTTCCACCCTCAAGAAGCATATGAGTGTAAGAGCATAGTTTCCATCCAGATCTCGAGACCAGGATATAGCTAGATAGCCCTCCTGATGCCTTGGTCGGGCTTCCACCCCCAAGAAGGATCTGAGTGTAAGAGCATAGTTGTCATCCAGATCTCGAGACCAGAATATAGCTAGATAGCCTTCCCGATGCCTTGGTCGGGCTACCACCCACAAGAAGGATCTGATTGTAAGAGCATAGTTGCCATATATATCTCGAGACCAGGATATAGCTAGATAGCCCTCCTGATGCATTGATCGGGCTTCCACCCCTAAGAAGAACCTGAGTATAAAAGCATAGTCGCCATCCCGATCTCGAGACTAGGAAATACCTAGAAGGGCTAATGCCCTAGTCGGGCTACCACCTTTAAGAAGGGTTCGAGAATGGAAAACTCTCATACTTAAACTCCAATGCCCCAGTTGTTACTAGTTGCTAATCCTCCATGTATATGTGGTTGCTTGCTGTGACATGTGAGAACTAGCCTGCAATCACACAAGGGGACTATGCACTAAAGTCACAAAACTACAAGTTTTTATTGAGAATTGAGAGCTCGAGTTAGCTGTCTACTTTCACACTTAAGCAGTTTTTCTATCTCATTATTTTTCCAAGCCGGGTTAAGTCAAGTTATTTTTGAGGCTGCACCTAGATCGAGGTCGGGAATGAAGCGAGAGGATATCAATTAAATCAAAATTTATTGAAGAAAGCATGGATGAAATGTAAAGACAGGTTACATTAATGAAGGGGAGCCTATCCCCCGGAAAGGCTACAATTATCGAACAAGGTGCCCACCCCCCTTTCCGGGCTGTAAAAATCAAATTGTGAATAAATTACATCAGGTTTCTGCTTCTTCCTGGTTCCCTTCTGCTGCTCTCTCTTCCTGGTGAACCTCGCCCCCGGCTTCTCTTTCTGGTGGTGGATCATTTTGGAAAGCCATCTCCCCTACCCCTACCACCACCACCGGAGGGTTCCCGATTGCTTGCTGTTTAGCGGGGTCCTCCTCCAAGACCTCATTAACCACTGCCATAACCTCAGAAGGTTCTCCAAGGATTCTATTCGGTCTTGCTCGACCTCCAGTCCTTCTTTTAGGGTTTCTTCCGGATGATTATGGACCCCTCCCCGGGCCTCTGGTAGGTCTCCATCGGGTTGTGTAGACCGAACCCAGCTGGAGGTCTCCCCGTGACCTGAGGCTAGAAAGACTAGAGGAAAGGAGGATCTGTCACAACTACTTGCTTCCCAGTTCCAGCACAGTTACCTTCAGGTTTAGACATCACTGCAGCCTTCGACAAAATCTCATCTCTATCCCAGTTGGCAATAACTGATAGGTCGAAAGGGGAATGGAGGTCTGCGATAACCTGGTAGGAAGCATAGAAGCACCCTTCGTTGAAGGATGCATTCACCTCGGCCTGAAGCTTGGCAACCTGGGCATGCATATCTTGATTCTCGACCTCCAGCTTCTTGGCTTCAGCTTTCCAGGAGTCTCTCTATCTGGCCTGCCGCTCTAACTTGAGTTTTTCCTGGTCAAAGGATCGCTTCATCCTCTCATGATCACATCGAAGCTCACCAAGTTTAGGCTCGATCTCCTTTTGGTTGGAGGTCATCTCCTCTATAAGAGACCGAGCTTACCCGAGAAGCCCCATGACTCTTTCAATTTCGGCTTCAGCTTGGGCAGCCCGCTCACGAAGAAAGGATACATGGTGACCGATCTCTACATTGAACTTGAAAGCCTGTAAAGTATGTAGCAAAGGTTAGAGAGCAATCAAATCTTGCAATCGTAGAAAAGTATAAGGGAGGACAACTATTTCAATTAGAAGGGAAGACCATTTGGTAAGCAGGACCTCAACGGGCATCGATCCCATCCTGGAGAGACCACCTCAACGGGCATCAATCCCATCCGGGAGAGACCACCTCCCAGACAAGATGCAATGAACTGCTCCAAAACTTCATCTTGCGCCCCCTCGAGCTCGGCTGGCATTGGGAGTGGGTAGGAGGAGCTTCAGAAACACTAGCCTCTGAGCCCACCGAAGCTCGAGAAGTTAGAAGCTTAGACGGAAAGAGAGAAGCTTCTGGCAAGGCGACAGAAGGAGCATCAGCGGTAGTAGGGATAGCTGTTGAAAAAGTAGAAATGGTTGGATCAGTAGCTTGGGAAGTAAAGCCTCCCTTGGTTAGCACCTTGGAAGCCCGTGACTCAAGAATGGCCATCCTAGAACTAGCTTGGGTAGGAGATGGAGCAGGAGCAGGAGCAGGAGCATGAGCATGAGCAGGGAAAGCAGTAGCTGGAATGGTTGGCCGCTCTTTCTCTGAGGTAGCCAGGAAGACTTACCGGGATGATCTGGCAAGAGGGGGAGGGATCCGAGCTTGTTAGGCTTCATGGGAAGCTGGAGCAACAACAAAAATTGTTAAAAAAAAGAATAAGGATGTCAGAAGCGAGCCAGCTAACGGAACGAGGCATAATGACTTGGTATTACTTACGAGGGGTAGCATCGAAGATCCACAGGTATTGATTCAACCTACGGGGATCAAAGGGATCATCAGTTGGGAACTTCAAATTCAAATAGTTCCTGGTGAGGATAGTCCTTAACACCTTTTCAGATTCGGTAGGTAAAGAGTACCGATCCTAGGATGGTTTGTCATTGAAAGTTGTGAGAACCGTGAATTCATGCCCACCTATGAAGATCGAGCTCCCCCAATCACCGTCGACCAGTATCCACTCCTTTTTCCAGGCTGGATTCTTCTGTGAGGCTCCGAGGATGATGAAGTTAAGCTTGTTCTTGGCCTTTGCGTAGAACTGACCTCGGGGGGCTCCAGCCAGGCTCCCAATTTGAAAGAGGAAAGCCAGCTCCTCTGCTCCGGGCTCCATGGTTATCTTACTTATCTTGCACTGTTCCCTCTACAGCATGAGGAAGCCAATTAGGTGCCTCTAGAAGCCGCACATCAACTAGAGAGGAGCTAGTTGAATGACATTGAGGGCCCACCACAGGGTAGGATGAAGGGAAAGCGTGACCCCACTCTCGAAGGCCGCCACATGAATTTGGAGGATGCCTTTTGGAGGGTTAAAGACGTTGTAATCTCTGTAAGGGATTGTTATGGAGACGCTGTCAGAAATACTATATTTGGATCTCATACGGTTGAGGGAGTCTGAATCAACAGTGGAATTGGGAATGACCCTGAAGTCATAGGTCAGAAGCTCCACCGGAAGAGGACCAACGACCGTGACTTGACCCCTCCCAAAGGTGTCGTCCCTACCTTATTTATCGGAGTCTTCGTCAACTAAGTTCAGAGGGTTATCGGGTTGATTGGAGAAGTCAGAACCGATCGAGACATTCCTATTAGAAAGACGGCTCTGACGGACTGGGGAGGAGTCCTCGTCGCTAGAAATTCCTTGTACTTGCTTTCTAGGAACCAAGTTGGGGGAACCAGCGCCCTCAACCAGGGCTTCAATACTCTCAGAGGAGTTCGACATTGTCGGAGGAAGGGCTTGAAGAATAAAGGAAACAGTGAAGAGCTTGTCAAAGGTAGTGAAAGAAAGGGGTTTTCGAAAGTTTAAAGTTTGAAGAAAGTGTGAGGAAAGTGATAAGGAAGCAGGTTTTAAATAGAGCTGGGAAGGGTAGTGATGTCAGTAAAGTCTTAGGAAGGATTGCCTCGAATCGCGGAGTGACCGTAACATAGCCGGATTATTTTGGAGAATGCAACGGTCTTTTCCTGCCACATCATGGATATACATTATATGGGGAGAATTCGACCTAGATTTAGTAACGATAAAAGAGGGAAAATTTCCCGATTAAAATAAGAAATCTGACTCCAAACCCAACTCGATCACCGGTATTCAAGACAAAGGGGACTTCTGTTAACAGCAAATTTGGCTAGGGGTCCAAAGAGAAATTTTCCACTCTCCTAACCCGAATCAAAGCCTGAGTTTACCGTTCATTGAATCTCAGATCCTAAGGGCGAACAATAGAGCTACCCCAAGGAAGCAAGAAAGGGTTATCGAGCTTCATGACTATCAGGAAAAGAGCCTGACACGACCAGATAGAGCATCTCACGCCAACACTGGAAATCGGGCAAAACACGAGCGTGGTTATCCGAGCTTTGAGATCACTTATCCTGGAACTTCGATTACTGAGGTCTGGCTCCGGATCCACTCTGTGAGAGCAAAGAAAGGTTACCGAGCTCGTGAAGCATTTGAGGTGAAGCCCGGCACAAATGAACTAAGCTCTTTCCAAATCAAGGCTTCCCGAGGATGAAATAAGCCCGCCAACCTCGACAAAAGCCTACTATCCATTCCAGACACGAAAAGGTGGGCCTTTAAGGGGATCAGTTTCGTGCTATAGTAATGCTCCAATTCACTAAATGAAACTTGAACCTGCTTGATATGAAAGAAGAAGCTTGCCTAATCCACGAGACCCCCACTGATAGCCCACAAGGCTGTCTCAAGCTTTAAAGGACCAGGAAAGGTCAGGCCGAGCTTCTGGGACCAGAGCTTAGTTATGGATCTACCTCGCTCTACGAGACAATGAGCAGCTAGCTCAATGACCTCCATGAAGTGACATGCCATGAAGGCACACGGGAACACATCTACACTCCAACAAATATTAAAACTCTGTGTACGCGTAAGGCAAGAGATTGAGTCCAAAGAGGAAACATACTTATCTCCGCCAAAGATATTATCGAATCCGTAATTAATTCAGAATCAACGACGTTCAAATAAAATATCTCGCCCGATAAGGAGGGAACAGATTCATTGAATCGTGGCGGGCGATTCACGAGTTGAAACCTACTTGGACCATGTATAAATAGGTCCAAGCATGATGTAGAAAGAAAGACAGAAATAGAGAGAGTTGACAATTGAGAAGAGACAGATCGACGGTAAAAGCGACATAGAGAGAACAGGGATTGAGAGAATGGAGATAGCCTAAATTCTGTTATCAGAACACGACCACCATTGTATCTACTATTCGACAGGCACGAAGTTGCCACCCTCCTATGCCCGATAGAGATTGTGAGCGTATTTGAGAGATTTCTGTATACCATAAGTTATCAATAATAAAATTCTCGTTTGTCATCCTAGTAGCTTTCGAATATTCATTTCTATCGTAACAGGTCGGGTATCTAAAGTACTGACCACGGCCACCACATCCGTGGTAGTGGTCTCAAGGGTATTAGTTGAAATTTCTCATTTTGAGCAAATTTCCCGTTAACAATTTCTTTTTGATATAATAAGATTTGAGTGGTGCTATTGACACCCCACTACTAAACTATTTATACCTCGCTTTTTAAAATTTTGATATAATTATACAAAATTATATAGTTTTATTATTTTTATTATTTATTTCCAAGACTACCTATTTACTTATTTTTCAAACTTAATATACCTCGTATATTTTTAAAATAAATAAATATACACTTATCTCTAATCTATATTGTTATATGGATTTTTTGATAGCATGACACGTCAGCATGATCACCTGAAAACACGGTGATTAGATATGCCACGTCATAAAAGTCAAGGAAGATCAACCAAAGGCAATTAATAGACGACCTCAAGGCCTAGTCAAGATTACCCAAGATGGTCGGAAAAATTAACTGATCGGGTAGAGACAACCTGAACGGGCAAAAACCGTCTGATCGGGACATAAAAGGTCTGGTCGGGATTGAATGAGTGGTCAGCTAAACAACACGTGGGAGATATTAAAGGCAACTGCGAATTAAGTACGAAGAAGAATGATCTTACTCAAACATAGAATCTAGAACCACATTCCAATAAGGAAATATCCCTATTTCCTCTCTAGTGTTAGAAAATTATATTCAGGAAAGAACTCAAAGCTTCCAGAAGGATAAACACCAAACAGGAAATGAGACGCAATCAAGTAATAACTCTGTATTTTTGGAAGATTGCGCACCAATCAGGAAATAAGTCCTAAATGAACTATTCAACTAGAATCCTACGATGACTCTAATTCAATACACAAGATCTCCGAAACAAGAAATAAGACAAAGACGACTTCAACAAGGAGTCAGTCCTAATTAAATGTTAGAACCCCGTTCACCGGTTACGCAGCGAAACTAGGTTTTGAAATTTTTATACAAATCATAATCTGTATATGGGACCAATGAACTTGTGATCGTAATTATTTTTCGGAACTAATACATACAATATGTAAACACAGGAAATTGTAATCGATATAATCAAGAAGAAAATCTTACCAACGGTTGGAGGCTCATTCACTTTTCGATATGCTTCTATCTGAACCAATCTTACCAACGTTTGAAAGCTCCTTCACTTTACGATGTGCTCCTGTCTGAACCACTCGATCTTCCTCGCTATCTCCCGGGATTGGTAACTGCGTATGGATGCGTCAGGGTTTCAGGAACTTGAATGGATGATGTAGAGAGAAACCTTGAAGAAACTCTTTCTTCTATGTGTTTCAAAAAAACACACACACACACACATGAAACAAGATATATATATATATACTGCACCCTCCACTTGCGTTATATATATAATGTGCGTATCAAGTATTTGCATCATATGTAAATTCTTCCTTTGACTATTGTTTCATGTGCACACACTAATTTGCATCCAATGCAATCTTTTGTGTTATTAATTGATATATATATTTTAATTATCCTTTTCAAATATTTCAAATATATTAAAAGTGATAAAAAGTATTTTAAATTTAAACTTAAATTCAAATACTTAGATAAATGATTTAGTAAAAAATAAAATAATCCTATTATTTTATCTTCACCTAAATCCATATATCAACTAACACCCTCCAATTAATAGTTAATTAATAATTCATAATTATCAGTATAATTAAATAATCTAATTATTTAATTAATTTAACTATTAAGATTAATTAATTAAATAATCTCATTATTCAATTAACTCCCGAATATATACGTGTCACTTTTATAACACAATTAATGGGATAATCCAATTAATTAACTGTGACCCTTGTTACCTAAATCAATCGAGCTAGCAAGGGTACCTAATGGACCCACAGTATTTTGAGCTCCAATAATCCTCGGAATCATTAATTAAACTCTTTAATTAATATTCCTTAATTATTAACTCCGATGTTATTCCACTAAAAACCCTGAAGCTACACTCTCTCAACTGTAGACGCTTTAACACAGACCGATACAACTCGGTGTCCATCAATATAACTATTACGTATGGTGAGATCCTCCACAGTAGTTCATAATTAAAGTTTTGTCATAATGTCCGTTATACCCCCTAATTACATACATCCTTTAAGTACGTTGATTCTATAATGAACAATAAATCTTATTTCCTCGTGGATCTAGGAGAGCGTTCATATTGTCCAATCCCCGAATCAACCCTTAAGGGAACTACCGTCTACTACTCACAAGAAGGAGTGGATTCCACTATTGTGTATAAACATTCCCAGCCACAAGCCAAACCGCAATCCCAACATACAAAGCATATTGATCGGGAACTGCATCCGACCTCACCAATGGTATATCAAAACCACGATCTAACCTGAAGAAGTCGATAAGACACTCAGGATTAAGATCACCCATATATAGCCATCATTAGTTGATATATATGAATCTCATCGGTAAACGGATCTTGGTGATAGATTCATATAGATCATGGTCCAGTCCTATATGATCACATCATACAAGGTACCTCAATTCCCATATCTCATATGAATGATTCAGGATAGAATCACCGTACATTACGAAATGGAACGCAGCTATAGATTAACCACAAATAAAGTACCCAACTTTATTTGCTATCTATGGACTCTTTAGATTGCACTTCTCTTACTGTATTCATCTGTATATGACACTCATATACACAGTTTGAGATTACATCCGACAATCTTGGATGTTAAATATATGCACAAGCTATAAAATAAACAACACAACATTATTGAATTGAATTTTTCATTTTATTTATTTCATAAATCCATTTACAAATTACATCTTTAGGACATAAACCCCAACAATCTCCCACTTGCACTAAAGCATGTGAGGCATGTCTCGTAACCCTAGACCATCTAGGTGACCCGAAAACACTTTAGCTGGTAAGGTCTTCTTAAATGAATCAGCATGATTGTCTTGTGAGACAATCTTGATGACGATCACATCTCCTATCTGCACTATCTCTCTAATGAGATGATGTTTCCCTCTCTTGTGGCTTCTTGCTTCTTTGGAATTAGCCAAAACACCACTATTATCACAATAAAGTGTGATGGGCCTATCCAGATTTGGAATAACTTCCAGATCACTCAAGAACTTACAGAGCTAAACAGCCTCTTTAGCAGCTTCACAAGCCGCTATATATTCGGCTTCCATGGTGGAGTCAGTAATGCAAGATTGCTTGATACTTCTCCACACAATGGCTGCACCATCCAGGGTAAATACTGATCCAAACGTGGATTTCCTAGAATCCCTGTCTAACTGAAAATCAGAATCAGTGTATCCTAACGGGATCAAATCCTGCCCGGAATGCACTATCATATAGTCTATCGTTCTCCAAAGATACTTGAGGATTATCTTGACAACAACTCAGTGATCCAATCATGGGTTGGACTGGTATCTGTTGACTACTCCCACTGCATAGCAGATGTCCGGTCTCGTGCATAACATAGCATACATGAGACTACCTAATGTTGATGCATAGGGTACACGTCTCATATCCTCAGCTTCTTGAGATGTCTTAGGACATTGTTCCTTAGACAAGTGAACTCCATGCCTAGAAGGTAAATTACCTTTCTTGGAGTTTTGCATCGAAAATTACACATGAATCTTGTCGGTATATGATACCTGAGATAGTGCTATTAGTTTGTTCTTACGATCCCTTATAAATTGGATCCCTAGAACATAACTTGCCTCTCCCAAATCTTTCATTTGGAATTGGCTAGCTAGTCAGCCCTTTACATCAGACAATACTCCCACATCATTCCCAATGAGTAGGATATCATCTACGTATAGGATCAAGAAAACTATTTTCTTGTCAATGATGCGCTAAAAGACACAAAGCTCATCGACGTTCTGCTCGAAGCCATAGATTTTGATCACATCATCAAACCTTATGTTCCAAGATCTAGATGCTTGCTTAAGTCCATAGATTTACCTTTGCATCTTGCAAACCTTTTGCTCTTGATCTAGAGACATGAATCCCTATAGCTGCATCATATAAATGCTCTCATCAAGATTGTCACTCAAGAATGCAGTCTTGACATCCATTTTCCAAATTTCATAATCGAAATAGGCAGCAATGAATAAGAGAATCCTAATAGACTTAAACATGGATACTGGCGAGAAGGTCTCTTCATAATTGACCCTCTGTTTCTAGGTATAACTCTTGGCCACTAGCCTTGATTTGAAGGTCTCTACCTTCCTGTATACTCCTCTCTTTCTCTTGTAGATCCACTTACACCCTATGGGTTTTACCCATCCGGTAAGTCTACAAGATCCCAGACTGAGTTAGAGTACATAGACTCCATCTCGAGATTCATGGCTTTAAGCCATTCCTTTTTATTAGGATCTTCCATTGTATTCTTAAATGTCAATGGATCATCCACACTATCAGCAAAGACAACACATTGTCTCTCACCTATACCTAAATAGCGTTCAGGTTGTCTCACAACCCTCTCACTACGTCTAAGTGTTAGTGTATCTTGATCAGAAACCATCTGACTCTCAGATGTTTGTGGATCAACAACTTTTATTGATGAAGCACTAATCTCACCAGGCTCTAACTCATTCAATACAATCTTAGAACGAGGTTTATGGTCACTAATATAATTATCCTCAAGAAACGTTGCATTTGTCGATAAAACAGGACTACAGAAGTGCCCACCTCTGGTCTCATTAGAGTATCCTACAAACAGGAAGACAACAGACTTGAATTCTAGCTTTCCAGTTCTGTTTTTCAGTATGTGTGCTGGACACCCCCATATGCGAAAATATCGTAAACTAGCTTTATGACCATTCCACAACTCTAGGGGAGTCTTAGGAACATATTTGGATGGCACTACATTCAAAATGTATGCCGCTGTTTGTAAAGCATATCATCAAAAGGAATTTGGTAATGATGAGAAACTAATCATAGATCTCACCATTTCCATCAGGGTTCTATTTCTCCTCTCCGCTACACCATTTTGTTAAGGTGTACCGGGAGCTGTGAGTTGGGAAACTATCCCATGCTCGACCATGAAGTCTTCAAACTCTTGGTCAAGGTACTCACCTCAACGATCCGATCGTAGTGACTTGATAGTCCTACCTAATTGATTCTCAACTTCAGCTTGAAATTCTTTGAACATTTCAAACGTTTTCGACTTCCGTTGCATTAGGTAGATGTATCCGTATCTTGAGTAGTCATCTATAAAGGTGATATAATACTTATAACCACCCCTAGCTATAACATTTATCAATCCACAGACGTCTGTATGTATAAGCTCTAGCAGTTCTTTAGCTCTAAGTCTTTTTCCAGTAAAAGGTCTCCTAGTCATCTTACCTTCCAGACAAGATTCATAGACAGGTAAGGTGTCAACCTTTAACTCACTTAATGGTCCGTATTTTACTAGTCTGTTTATCCGGTCAAGGTTGATATGATCAAGTCTTAGATGCCAGAGATACGTGTCATTGTCTGGAGAAATCTTATATCGTTTAGTTTTTGATTTTTCAACCTTAAACATTTCAGTATTGAGCAGTGTAGTATGTATTAACGATCTTCACACATACAAATTATTTTCATTAATTACTGAACAAATATTCAGACCATTCTTTGTAATAATAACATACTTATTATTAAAAGAAACAGAATACGATTGTTCTAACAATTTAGAAACGAAAATCAAATTCCGTGTAAATTTAGGAATATAAAAAACTTTGTTCAATAATAAAAAACTATTATTATTACAAAATTGAAATCTTATCGCTCCCACTGCTTTTACCGATACGACATCTCCCGACCCCACACGCATTGAGAAGGCTCCCTCCTCTAGCTGTGTCCAAGAATCAGTCCACTGTAAAGAAGAACAAACATAGTTAGTAGCCCCCAAAACAATTATCCAGGATGAAGAATCATCTTCCACTTAACAAGATTCAAGAACAAGTAAATCATATTTACCTTTATTGGACTTCTTCTTTCTTTGGGCTTTCTTGGGCTTGGGCTTATCCTTCGCCTTCCCAGCAGACCTCTTCCTCTTTTTTATTATTTGAGGAGGAAGATGGTTCAGCAACATTTGCCTCACTGGTCTTACCCTTGTTTTTCTTAATCAAGGACTCAAAGGTAGCTTGCTCATTGAGCAACTATGTAAGACTGAACTTTAACTTGTTCATCCCGTAGTTGCTTTTAAACTGATCGAAACTCTTCGAAAGAGTCGTCAGAATGATGCTCACTTGACTGGGTTTGTCAATGGCCCCGCCATTGACTTCTACCGTGTTGAAGTAGGACATCATGCTCATGACATATTCTCGAACTGACGTACCTTCCTTCATCCGAGCGAGCATAGCAGAACGGATGCTTCTTGTAGCTTTTGCTCGGAGGGCTGCCCGAATATAGCTTGCAATGACTCCATGATTTCGAATGCTGAAGTCATTGCTTCATGCTTTATGACAAGCATGTCTGTCATAGAAGCCAACAGATATGTTCGGGCCTTCTCATCAGATGAGACCCATCGCTCGTATACCTCACAAACAGTTCATGTGGCATTGGCAGCAGGCGCTGGAGTACATTCCTTTGTAAGCACAAATTTGATGTCTTTGGTGAATAATATTGCATTAATGTGAGTTTCCACTTAGTGTAGTTATCACCAGTCAATTTGTCATTTGCGAGAATTTGAAGTAATACAAAAGACATAATTGCTGAAATAAAATAAAATATTCATTCAGTCATTTATTTAAAACAAGTGCGAGTGCTTTGGCATAAATTTAAACATGATGCATGCACATGTTTAACGAACTAGGACTACCCTAAAACTAGTTACTATACCACGACAATCCAACATACCACAAAGAAGTGTCACCTTAGGGTCGGTCAAGTCTTTACATGTTGGATCGAGACATTCTCGATCAAATGATATTCTAGTATAACTATTATTCCATATCATTCAACCATCATTCATTCTGTCAGGTTTTTAATTAACAAAACTTAATCAAAACCTTCGTGAGTGTAACCCACCATTTCAGATCTCACGAGCTTAACTCGAGAATTGCCGCCTTAGGGTTGGTCAATCCCGAAATACCCTCAGAAATCCTATCCGTTAGGAAGTCAACCTTGGTATTGACCTTTGTGGAAACCCTCCTTATGGAGGAGACAAGCAAAGTCGTCACGAGGCCCCACTCGGATCTCACGGTGTTGAACTAATAATGGAGACCGCGAGATATGTATGTCATATATCCCTCTCCCACTCACTATTTCCAAATTAGGGTTTTCTATTAACCGTTAATGCACCTAGACTCTATAGGATTAAACAACTAACTTTAATCAAGTTATCTAGTGCATTAACTAATCAGAAACAAATTCTAATTAACAAATAAATTATTAATGATTTTTAACAATTAAAAATATAATCTATTAGTGAATAATCTAACATTTGGTAAACTATTTACTAAGGTCAGATTATTATGTTTGTGTTTACCAAGTTTTCACTATTAAAACTCTAACACTTTATTTGGATAATTTATTATTAGGTTATTAATCAAATTAATCATAATAAATGACCCTATTAATCTAATTTTTAAACACTTTAATAACTAGATTAATATTAATGAGAATTGCCAAGTTTTCTAACAATTAAAAAAAACGAATATCATTATTCATAGCCATTTATGTATATTGCACATTTTAATCACATTAAAAAAAATACATAAAATATCAGGCTATGATGCATGTATGACATATCAAATATATTTGTGTAGGCACATCTAATCTAAATTATATACGTATGCATGACAATGTTTTTATCATCACATAATATAAAGCATACATGAGTTGACCAAGTACTGTGGATTGTTTAACCTAAAAAAAAATGTAATATAAAATTACAAAAATACCCCCAAGACATTCTTTGGTCTACTTGTAATTTTCGAGTCTTTCAGTCTCTTCAGGTCACTCCGATTCATCTCATGAATCCTTCTTCGCGATTTTTTCAGGTCTTCAATATAGGTTACATTTTTTTTTACAATACAACAACAATAAAAAATAATAATAATAATAAACAAATAATAATAATAATAATAATACAACCCATAAACCCTAAATCCACAGTACTATATAAGTAACGATCAATCATGTTTTTGTAAATTAAAAAATTTAATATACATACAAAAACATCATACAGTCAATTTAAATCGTGTCTACACAATCATACATATAGGAGCATCGAAAACAATTTCCTGTACCGAAAATAAAATTGGCTATGATACTAATTGTTGGAACCCCGTTCACCGGTTACGCAGCGGAACTAGGTTTTAAAATTTTTATACAGATCATAATCTGTACATGGGACTAGTGAACTTGGGATCGTAATTATTTTTCGGAACTAATACATACAACATGTAAACACAAGAAATTATAATCGATAATAATCAAGAAGAAAATCTTACCAACGTTTGGAGGCTCCTTCACTTTTCGATATGCTCCGGTCTGAACCAATCTTACCAACGTTTGGAAGCTCCTTCACTTTACGATGTGCTCCTGTCTGAACCACTCAATCTTCCTCGCTATCTCCCGGGATTAGTAACTTCATGTGGGCGCGTCACGGTCTCAGGAACTTGAATAGAGGATGTAGAGAGAAACCTTGAAGAAACTCTTTATTCTATTTGTTTCAAAAACACACACACATGAAACAAGATATATATTTACTGCACACAAAACCCCTTTTTTTTTGTCTTGTTTCACGTACCAAGCCAAAAACCGTTTTTTTTATAAATTGATAAACCTGATGCGTGTGACTTAAAGTCCAAAACAAAAAAGTGGAAATGGTAAGAAATGTCACCTTTTTTTTGTGAGTTGCAATGATGTCACCGGTATAATAAGTTAAGTTTAAAAGACACCTATTATGGTGAACTATCGAAGTTGCCCTTAAATAATCGATTCTTTATTCTTTAAAAGCTTCTCTCCAAAAAAGTTGTCTGAAAATCAATCAACTACTCCGGGTATATCTTCAAAAAATGAGTTCGATTCTAGATATTGCACAAGAAGGTAAACTAATATTTCTGATCTTCATTTTCATTTTTTCATGCATTTCTATTTGGTTTAACAATGTATGAACATTGATGAACATGTTGTCTCAATTTTTTTTTGTTTATGTCTGCGAGTTGTAAACTTTTTAAAAATAATGTATGAATATGTATGCATTTTTTTGTATATATATTTGGCCGAGTTGATTTGAAGTGGTGCAAACAAGTTTAAAATTTTAGGCGTAAAAGCTGGAAAGCATTTTTAAAAAGCTCGAAATATTAGTAAAAAAGCTCGATCCATAAAATAAATGCTCGATCCCTTACAAAAAAAAACTTGATCCCTAAAATAAAAAGCTCAAGCCATATTTGAAAAAATCTCGAGCCATATTAAAGAAAAGCTCGATCATGTACAAAAAGAGCTAGGTCTTGAACAAAAAAAACTCGATCCCATTCAAAAAAGCTCGATCATGTATAAAAATGGCTCGATCATGTACAAAAAAAGCTCGATCTGTAACAAAAAAAGCTCAATCGCTTACAATTTTGATTTTTGTTTAATCCTTTATAATTGTACATTTAATATTAAATATTATTTTCTTAATAATGGTTTTTGATGATGATTTTGACAGGAAAATGGATAAGGTGAGAATAGTCATATCTTACAACGGTCGATGGGAGCAATTACCCGACGGAAATCAGAGGTATTTAGGTTCCGATAACCAAGGTTTGTATGTGTCAAAGAATTTGAGTTACGACGAACTGGTGTCGATCGTGCAAACCATTGTGAAGTTTGATGAGAACAAATACAGTGTTGATCTACAGTCTATATCAATTGTTCCTAGGACTACTTGTCGTACATTTATAAGAAACAATGATGATGTTCAGTTTATGCTAGGGGAAGATAGGGTGATCCCTCAAGTATGTGTTAGTCTAATCGAGAGGCCAGCAAGAGGTGTCATTTGTGAAGATATCCCTCATCGTGATAACACCCAACAATTTAGATCGTCAGGCGGAAGCAACCAGTTGCTCACAGAAAGAAGTGGGATTGATGGTCGGGAAAACATATGTGTTGTCCCACCGGAAGTAGCCGCTCATGATAATATACTGGGACCTCAATTCGATGATGTCTTTGGTTGTCAAATTAAGATGAATGGTAGGCAGTACAACCACCAATACAATGAGATCTATAATGACATCAACAATGAGCAGAATACAACACCGAATGTTGGACTGATTCATGAGGTGGATAATGAGGGTAATTTCAATCCGGTAGATAATGTAGAGAAAAATAAGGATGATGAAGAACATGTCCAAACGGAAAGACGTGTAAGACATGTACACAGATTTAATTCCAGTGCATCAGATATAGCTAGGACGCTCAAGGTCCGGACGAATGTAACTCCAGATGATTCTAATAATGCCACAACATGGGTTATTCCAAGAGTAGAATCATACTCGTTTGGTATGGGTGGAAGCAGGAACTTGGTTGAAGATGAACCTATAAGCATGATATATAAAGGGCAATTTTTTCCAACGAAAAAGGATTTGAAGAGACTAGTATACCATTTTGCAATGTGGCAGAACTTCGAGTGGAAGGTGAAAAGGTCCAATAAGACAACATTACATCTAGTTTGTTTAATGGAAAATTGTACGTGGAAGTTAAGAGCAATGAGGAGAGATGAAGGGACATACTTTCAAGTAAGAAGTTTTTTCAATGAACACACTTGTCCGTTAGAGAAAATTCACTGTCGCCACCGACAAGCTAGTGCAGTCATAATTGGAGAAGTTATTACACCTAGACTTCAACAACAAGATGGTCGACTAATGCGTCTGAAGGACATAATCACCGGCATGAAATCAATGTATGGAATCCAAATCATGTACAGTAAGGTACACGCCGCCCTCGATTATGCGTTGTCACTGACATATGGAACGTATGAGGAAACCTTCCAACTGTTTCCATCATTTGGTTACGTTTTGGAACAAAAAAATCCTGGCACATGACTGACTTACAGTGCGACGAATATGGTAAATTTCTGTACTTTTTCATGTCGATTGGTGCCTCACTTAGAGGATTCCGGACGTGTATGCGTCCAGTAATTTCTGTTGATGGTACCCATTTGAAAGGACGATTTGGGGGTACAATGTTTGTTGCAACAACACAAGATGGGAACGAACAGGTGTATCCAATTGCTTTTGGGTATGACGACTCAGAAAACAACCTTTCATGGGAATGGTTTTTGGTTTGTTTGAAGGGTGCCCTAGGTCATATTGATGAGCTGGTTTTCATTTTCGATTGACATGTAAGCATTGAAGTAGGGATTTCTAAAGTGTTCCCTTATGCTGGGCGGTGGAGGGGACCGCATATCCTGGGTCTTCATGCTAGCTAGGGGAGGGGACCGCTGAGCTTGGATCGATATGATCAGAGACCGAAGGCGGAATATAAAGCCTGTCCTCCTCTACATACAGACTCCCTCCTCGTTTAGCCCCGCATAGTACAGTGTCAGTCTCTCAGCTGGTGTGGGCACCAGTTCCTTCCTCGCAAACATCTAAAATATTAGTTAGAACAATGTAATTGTACACATACTAACTAATATAAACATTAACAAATTTAAGACATACCCTGGCTTTGAAAATCTTGGCCATCTTCTTCCCTCTCGGTGTTTGGTCAACTCCCACTTCAAAATATGGGGAGACAGATCCGTAACCGTCCAGGCACCAAACTCTTTTCCCAAATCAGGGATCACCTCGAAAGCAAATATCTGCATCAAAGATAAGTATGATAACTAACCATAACATTAAGGGCAACACCAATAAAGTACAACTTGTAATTCGAAGTTCTTACCAATAAGGCATAAGATAGACCGTATATGTTGTAGGTCTCCACCGTATGTACGTCAGTGCCTTTTTCCTACTGGCATCACTCGAACCCGTCTCATCGCCCTTCAAGCACATGCTTGAATGAGTAAATAGAATGCCTGTACATGTGGGCACCCCACGGAAACGCATCGAACGCATCGAGATCCTCAACCAGTCGAAACTACCAAACTGGAATCTGAAATCTTGAATCTCTCATCCACCCCTATCAGTATCCAGTTCAGCATATATATGAGGCAGAGCTTGACAGTATCATACGCCTCTCCAAACTCTGTGACGGTGATAACACCCCTTATCTCCTCCAACGGGACATTATCGGCTCTAGGAAAGTACCGTTGATGTATGTCATTCTCCACTGCTGCATACTTGGTCGTGTCTGGTACAACTCCAAACCGTAATCCGGTGATCAGACAAAATTCCACCTTCAAAAATCTCACCGACTGGTTCCTTAACATGAACTACATCTCATCTGTTGGGTCGTTAAGATGCAGCTCCCTCAAAAGCAACCAATGGATAATACCACCAGAAAACTTCATCTCTTGATGGATCGTCAGGAAATGCCCAAAACATGGCGCCATGAACCGACCTCGATCTTCATATGCAAATTCTGCAGGGACCCGGTTTAGCGCGTCGTCTATATGGGCAAGGGCATCAAAATGGTTGTGTCGAGTCAATTTTCCCTCGTACCAGTCTCATTCTGGAGTTTTAAGCAAATCTCTCAACCTATTTCTCATCTGCAATGTAACAGAAATACAACATCATTAAACAGAAAAAATCTCGTAACCAAAATTATAAGTCTCGATCCAATGTAAAAACAGATCGGTCCTAAAAAAAATATGCTCGATCCCAGAAGAAATAAGCTCGACCCTTTAAAAAAAAGCTCGATCCTATGACAAAAAATACTCGATCCCATAACAAAAAAGTTCAGTCCAATTATCAAAAAGCTCGGTCCTATAAAAAATAAGCTTGATCCAAGGACAAAAAAGCTCGACCCTTTTAAAAAAAAACTCGATCCTATGAAAAATGCTTGATCCCTTAAACAAAATAGATCGATCCTATGTAAAATAAGCTCGATCTCATGAAGAAAAAGCTTGATCAAATGTAAAAAAAACTCGAGCCTATAGAAAAAAGCTCGAACCCTTTAAAAAAAAGCTCGATCTCTTTCAAAAAGGCACGATCCTATTAAAAAAAAAACTCGACTTACCAAAACCTAATTTTCACGAAAATAAAGCTCGAAGCATCTACAAAAAAGCTCGACCCTTTAGAAAAAAGCTCGATCCTATGAAAAAAATGATCTATCTCATAACAAAAAAGCTCGATCATATGTAAGAAAAGCTTGATCTCATGATGAAAAAGCTCGATCCAATGTAAAAAAAGCTCGAGCCTATTGAAAAAAGCTCGATTCCTTTTCAAAAAAGCTCAATCCCATTCAAAAAAAGCTTGAAACCTTACAAAAAAAGATAGACTTACCAAAACCTAATTTTCAGGAAAATAAAAGCTCGACTCAACTACAAATAAGCTCGATTCTCTTGCAAAAAGTCTCGATAACTCAGATTTCATCTTCCTCAACAGATATTCAACCAAATTACAAACCCTAACATAAACCACAACAATTCTCAGATCTCTATTTTAACCGGTTTCTACAATTTCAATTAACAAAACTCAATTCTAACATGTAATGCAAGTTATCAACAACAAAAACGAGGAAAAAAAAACTAATCTTACATTTGTCAGTCGCAGCTGTTCTCGTGTACTCTCGTTCCGGTCACTTCATCGTCGATTAGTTTCCCGTCGGTTTGACTAGGGATGGAAAAATTACCCGTGGGGACGGAGCCCACGGGGACCCGCACTTTTGGGGTAGGGACGTGTTTCAATTTAGTGGAGATGGGGCGGGGATGGGGATAGATAGTCTAACCCGCAATGGGTATGGGGCGAGGATGTGTTTTATACTCCCCACCCTGCCCTACCCTGCTTAAAATAATACTTAGTTAAACTACGTAGTTTCAAAGAAAATAAATATATCTAAAAAAATGAAATATATATAAATACATTAACCCTAACTTTACATCTATTTGCCGTTGTTTAACATAAAGTGACAATACAAAATAAAATTAAAAAAACCATAGCCGCTAACTGCAACTCTAAGACTTTATTCCACAAACAACTCAAAGTTCACCATTCAAGTTTAAACCTCAAATACAGTAAGTTTTTTTATCTTATGATTAGCTTCATGTTCTTCTACTACAACTGAGCGTTCCACATGTCTTGAAGAACCAAATTTTAATGAGGTAAAATAAATCATGCATATTAAATCAAATTAAGTTATTGATATTCAAATCAGATTGAATACAATTTTTTTTGTTGGTTCAGAATGTTATAGAAACCATGTGAGTGGGTGTCAACATCTTGAGGAGATGACAGATGAAGTTGATATTACGAAGAGAGAACAAGAGAAATAGATGCAACTATTAGATGATAACGTTACGATTTTCAAACATTTTGACTTCATACTTTATGTTTATGTTTGAGAATGATAGAATTTACTTGTGAGAATTATGTTTACGAGATGTTTTTGTAATAGCTTCATCAAATTATTTACTACTTTTTATATTTTATCATATTCAATGGTTATATATTTGTAATTTTAATAAATAAAAAAATTATAAATAGGGTAAATGGGTGGGGATGGGGAAAGCACTCCCCGTTGTAACAAACCCCGCCCCAACCCGCTCCATCTATGGTAGGGTTTATGAGGGGATGGGTTTTCAAAAAAAAAAATGGGGTGGGGTGGGGTGGGGTGGGGTGGGGTGGGGGGAAGGTCACCCCGCCCCGAACCCACCCCATTGCCATCCCTAGGTTTGACTATTGCTTTTCTCTGACTTAGAAAATGATAAATTCCTCACTGTTTTAAAATTTCGAGGTATTTTCGTCTGAACACGTTAAATGATGTCTTTTAATCGGGGTATTTTCGTCTGAACATGTTAAATTGTGTCTTTTAAACATACATTAGTACAGTTGTAATATTTGCACAACCCCCCCACCCACCAAAAAGTACCAATAATTTTTTGACCCCTATTGCAGTAGCTAGAACAGATGATAATAAATATCGACACATATAATAGTATCTCCAATACAAGTGTGGTTTATGAAAAAAAAAAGATACCACGTAGGATTAATAGACATTCCGTTAAAAAAATCTTTCTCTAATGCAACTGTGTATATTCGACCTCAAGTTGACGTAACAAAAAATATACTAGACATTGTCAACATGACCGTCCACTTTCAGACAGCCTGTTGCACAACCATCTTTTAGGTTGACTCAGCAAACATTTATGATTGACATTAAATTTTTATCTGTTTTTAGTAAGAAAATAAAATGAAAATGAAAATGGGAAATAAAATTGGAAATGTCATTAACACAAGATGTGTTTTAAACGAAAGTATTGAAGACCAAATTTTAAGTTAATCGGCTATCAAGTCCATATTTATACCACATAGAAAGTAAATCTCTTGATATTGTTGATATGTCAATAATATTTTATATGCAAACCATTTTTACATGGCCAGCAAACAATTAATCCATCACCTCTTTATTTATTATAATTATTACTATTTAAACTACATTTGACCCAAACTACTTGCTCACAGTTCACAGACAACTCACTTTCTCGTTTTATGGTTTTCAACCATTAATTAAACGGCGAACGAACGGAACTGAGGTACATGAATTCACATACAATTAAGAAAGTAAGGTCCCGCCCTGCAGCTATTTTTCAGTCCGTTTTTGTTTTTATTTTTCAAAAATGATTTCGAAAACGCGTTCGTTAACTGTTTTTCATTTTATTATCAAAAAACGAAAAAAAAAAACGAAAAACAAAATCAGTATTAAAAGTGAAAGATTTGAAAAACACAAAATACTTGTTTTTTGTTTTTCGTTTTTGTTTTTAATTTTGTTTTTCACTTTTTTATATATAAAAAAATTATTTTGTTTTTCATTTTGTTTCATTTAGTTCTATAATGCGTTTCATATGGCTAGGATAAGACGGGACAAGATTTTTAAATGACCAAAGCGCCCTTATATATATATTCTAAAATAATTTATTTCCAACTAGAACTAAAAGCATTCATGTAATAATATATATATATACACATTATAATAATTATTATTATTATATATATAATATATTATATAATATATATATATATATATATATATTAATACTTGTTGACGTCGATTTCTGGATTATGTCAGAAAGGCCAACAAGGATTGGATTTCGGCTATTAATTCAAAGAGAAAGAGATTCAGAGAGAGTAACGAAGGCAAAAGTTTTACATGGTAAAACTCCGATGAGCGGAGAAACGTCCACGGGTGGTTGAAGGATCAACCAAGCCAAAATCCACTATGAAAATATGATGTTTACAAGCTCTCGATCTCTCTTTTTTCTCTCTGTATTTGCTATGATTGCTTGTTGTGTGCTTTATTGCCTATCTCTTTTGGAACCGGATTATGGGTCTATTTATATGCTTATAGAACCCTAATCTGTCCATTTATATGCTTATAGAACCCTAATCTGCTTTGTACAAGTAATACAAGATCTTTGTATTTAATTGTGATTCGGTTACTTGCTTGAGGTTGATTTGTCTTCTTTCCTGTTTCGGAGTCTCTTATGGAAATCGAGTGGGATTCTAGTAGTGTAGTTCAATTTGGACTTGTTTCCTTATAAGAATGTAGTCTTCGTAAAGAAATCAAGTTATTTCCCGATTGGGGACTCTTCTAACTTAATGTTCCATTTTATTTGGGATTCCTTCCTGATGGATATCTTCGCGTATTTAATGACTTAATCCGTATGAAATAAGCACCAAGTTCTTACTCGAGTCGTATTTATTTTCGAGTAAGAATAATACCTGATGGTCCCGAGTAGCGCCGTTTGAGCCCGAGTGGAAGCGTTGTTCAACCAGTCCTGAGTGTTGTTAACTGATCCCGAGTAGGTTTCATTCTATATATGCTTACTCGGACTTTTCTTCTCTTTAATGATGCCTTGTAGGATATTTCTTGAGTGCCCATTTGGGCGTCCACCTGGCTATTTTCTCCTTCCTGTCAATGACGTGTATGCTTGATAAAATTCACATACGACAATACCCCCTTTAAATATTTTTGCCGAGTAAATTTCATTTCGGGCAAGAGTATTTTAATCGTCTTAATTTTCACTTGTCAGAATAGGGGTCATCTTCCCACCATCGTCTCTTTTAAATTGTTTTTGATGCATTAGAACGTGGGGATTTCCAGTTAGTATCTTGCATTAAACGATTACTGGGGGATATCCCAATAGATGAACCTCCATTCTTAGAGGTTGATGTTTCTGGGCTTCACCCTGACGTCACTTTCAGCCCTGTATCGAGTTCTCCATCTAGTTCTGATTCTGATATTTCTGATCACAGGGTATCTTTTCGAAGGATGGGTAAACATCAGAGCAGTAGTAAGGTATACAATCATGGCTCGAGCAGTGTTCAGACCAGGGAACAGACTGTTAACGAGGGTGACGTTGATGAAGTGTACAGGGCGTCTCGTCTTTTGTTTTCTGATACTCGCCCGAGTGGCTTTGATACTGAGCCGAATGTGGTCGGGCCAGCTGAGATATAAAAATACCGCTCCCGATTCGACTTGCCCGACTCAGTCACTTTGGTTCCTACGGGGGATAGAGCCGTATGGAATCCTTCCGAGGGCATGGTCACGATTTATGGATCCATGCTTTGTTGCGGCGTCACACTTCCCTTTCAGCCTTTTATTGCCTGGTTTTTGGCTGAAGCAGGTATAGCCCCAGCACAGTTGGCCCCGAATAGTTACAAAGTCTTGATGTGCATGTGGCACATGTTCAGTCGAATGAACCTTTCGCCGTCTTCCCGGAATGAAATCAGGCATTTCTTTACACTGAGGCAAGTTAGCAAAACGGGGACCTATTTTCTTGCGTCTACTCCTTCGGACGGTTGGGTCCCCAAAGAAGCAAAGGTGAATCGGGGGGTCGATGCTTCTGATGACCCAAAAAATAAGGGTTTCATATAGGGATTCCCTACATCCAACAAATTTTGGAAGAACAGTTGGTTTTTCACTGGAGGGGCTCTCGGGCTCGACATCACTGTTCGATCTGAGGATTCCCAAAAGGTGTTGAGTGTTCCCCGCTTCTTCTGTTCCCTCGAAGTGTGGAACAAGAAAATAATTGATTATAGTGATTCTGAGCTGAAGAGGCTGACTTGGGCAGCTGTTCGTACTCTGGAGAAGAGGAGCAAGAGCTATCTTTTCAAAGATGATGACTTGATAAAGCTCGGCTTCTTCAGACAGGTTTCAGGCCATCGCAGGCGATATAAGTAACCCGGCGCCCTTTCTGTTGTATTTCTCTACTTTTCATTTTTTTTCTAACATGATTTTTTTTTAGTGTTCGATACGGACGTTGTCAGCGATCTTCAGGCTCGCCAGGTGAAGGCGATTCTACAAGCAATTAGAAAGGAAGCTTCCCGTCAGGGCGATAAGGGTATTGCTCCACCTAAACCTGATGAGGAAACTGATATTGCTGAGTAAATCCCCGAGTACGTTGATCGGGGTGCTCAACTTTCTACTCAGGATTTTGCTGGTCCAAGTGGCCAAGGTGAGCCAATTGACACCCAACTGTCTGAAAATAGGGATAGGCAATATGAAGGTCCGGGTGAAGACCCTGTTGGACGGTTTGAAGCTGGCGACGGTGGTAACGTTTTGAAGGATCAAATGCCTGCAGGTGCCGAATTCTTTGAGTCTTTTCTGGATGATCCGTAGAAAGATCCTGCTGTTGATCTTAACTTCCACCGTTCTCGGGGTGAGAAGTGAAAAGCAGTTAGTTCGCCGTCTCGTCCACTCAAAGTTTCTCGGGTAATCTCATTTATTGATTCCAATGATGAAGATGTTGCGGATGAGATTTCCCCGAGTGTTGGCGTTGGAGCATCAGTAGATGCAGCCGCTTCAGAACAGAGTAGGGCTTCTTCTACCCCCGAAGTAAGAGATATAGGGGCTGAACCTTCGGGGGTTCCTTCTCCATCCTTATAACCGAACAGGGCTTCTCCTGCCCCCGAGTTTGGAAATCTGGGAGCTGAACCCTTGGGGGTTCCTTTATTCCTTTCTCCCCAGGATATGCTACTGGAGATGTCCTCCGATCGGGCTTTAATCGGGCAGGACCGCTGGAGCGGTTTTAGAGATGGTTCACTGTCCGAAAGTCTTCAAAAGGTTTTCAACGGCACATCTTATATAAGTTAAATCTGACTCAGTTAAATCTGACTCTTTTATTGTTTTGCTTCTGCCAGATTTCTAAGTATATCCCTTTGCAGATAGTGGCCGAATTTGCTGAGCTTATTGAGACGCGGCAACATCAAGCCGATCGAATAAGGTGTCTAAAGTCTCTGCTGAAGGCAAGTGAGGAAGGACATGCTCGAGCCGAGAAAGCTTACCAGAAGGAGGTCGATTCTGTACAAATATTTGCCGACCATTGGCGAAGCAGGTTGAAGCCGAGGACAAGGCATCTCTGGCAGAAGAGAAGGATGTATCACTTCAAAATCTTCTATCTTCTGCTGAAGAATCCATGCTCAAGGCCGAGCAGGAGGCTGAGCAGGCGAAGCCGGCGTATGACCAAAAAATTGAAGATATAGAGCGCCAAGTGCTTACAGTTGAATCCCTTTCCCGAGAAGTCAGGTTGGAACTGGAAGTCCAAGGGTGGATCATTTTAAAAGATCCCCTGCTTACGATGCCTTACTTCTTCGGGAATTTCAACTTGGGCTAGTTTCAGCCGGCGAGTTCTTCAAAGTTAAGAATAGGGCGACCGAGAAAGCCTGTACTAATTGGGAGCTGTCAATCAAACACCATGTGGACCCGTCCTTGGAATCTCTTCGGATTCAGATGAAGGAATGGAGAGCCTACTGTCGTAGTCAAGGCAAAGAGACCCATCTCATGCATTTAGAGATTCCGTCCGAGCATTCTCTCTCTACCTTTTATGCAAGTCAAGAGTCAGTAGAGGGTGCAGTCCCTGATGTCGAGCCAGTCCTGGGTGAAGATTACAGCCAGTGGATGGATGATACTGTCGACGGTATCAATTGGCCATCTAATGAGAGCCTGCTTCGTGAGTATGAGATGGTGCCAGATCCGAGTATTGGCAAAGGCTCAAAATCCTCGCAACCTTGATTTTGTAGAATTGTAGAAAATTCTGATTATTATTTTTTACTTGTACAGAACCATTCTTTGAACTGTAACCATTCTTTTAAGAGCAATAAAATCTTATTTTATTCTGAATTGAATGGTCTTGATCTGTTCATTGCTGATTGTTGCCGAGTGCTGTATTAAACTGGCTGGTGTTCGGGTAACTTAACCGAATATCTTATTAAACCGGTTGTTACTCGAATGACTTCAATTGCCAAGTATCTTATTAAACTGGCTTCTTCGATGTTCAGGTAACTTAACCAAGTATCTTATTAAACCGGTTGTTACCCGAATGACTTTAATTGCCAAGTGTCTTATTAAACTGGCATCTTCGATGTTCGGGTAACTTAACCGAGTATCTTATTAAACCGGTTGTTACCCGAATAACTTTAATTGCCAAGTGTCTTATTAAACTGGCTTCTTCGATGTTCGGGTAACTTAACTGAGTATCTTATTAAACTAGTTGTTACCCGAATGACTTTAATTGCCAAATGTCTTATTAAACTGGCTTCTTCGATATTCGGGTAACTTAACCGAGTATCTTATTAAACCGGTTGTTACCCAAATGACTTTAATTGCCAAGTGTCTTATTAAACTGACTCTTTATTATTAACCGAGTCATCTTGAAACAGAAGTTTACACGTGTTTCATACCCGCTTGCTACCAGAACGTTACATCAAGGCTCACCATGATCATACGTTTGAGTCCTTACGCAATACCAAATACGTCTCCCTAGTTTTTATGCACAAGGGTTTGCCAAATCGTTGAGCTCTTTTATTTAAAAAAAAAATGCTTCAACACAGCTACGCATTTCACCGGAATTTCTCCCGATAGCATCCCGAACATTTTTCCAGAGTCTGGTGCATCGGGTTTGCCTTTTTACGAAGGTCATTTTGACCATGCTCGGCTGGCATGCTCCTACGAGCTTCTCCGCCCTTTCGGGATTTGATAGTCCCGAGAATTCTATTTGCATGTTCTTATTATCATGCTCTTCTATATGTTCTTATTATCATATGATTTCTTTTGGAAATCCCGAGCTAGATGCTTTCCTTTCGGAAATTTCGAGTAATTTTATTTATTACTGTCAAATATCGACATATTTAAATTACAGTTTAGATTTAAATTACAGTTTAATATTTATCCTACCAATATTGTCCTGACTAGAAAAAAGAATAAAATATTCAATATAAATATATATATATATATTTTAAGGATAGAAAATCTTCAGATATTGGGCATTGCATGGTCGGGGTCACACCCCTCCATTAGGTCGAACAATCTAATAAGCTCCATGGCCAGCTATCCCCTCGATCTTGTATGGACCTTCCCATTTGTCAGTCAGGGATCCTGCGGCTCTATTTTTTATATTCAATGACACCTTCCTGAGCACCAGGTCTCCTAGCTGGAATTTCCTGATCCGAACACGAGAGTTGTAGTGGCGAGCCACTCTTTGTTAATATGTTGTATTTCTTATTCGGGACTTTTCCCTTTTTTCTTCTAGCTCATCCAAACTTTGTAGTAGCATATCAACATTCTGTTCTTCATCACATAGCCTGACCAGGGGGGATGCATACAATGTTTCTACGGGGATGACAACTTCTATTCTGAACGCTAAGGTGAATTGAGTTTCTCCTATTGAAGTCCTTGCTGTCGTCCGATATGCCCATAATACTTCAGGAAGCTTTTCAACCCAGCTTCCTTTTTTGTCATCTAACTTTGCTTTAATGGTGTGCTTGATAATTTTATTTACTGCTTCTACTTGCCCGTTTGTTTGAGGATGAGCGGGTGTCGCATAGTAGTTAGCAATCTGATACTTCTCGCACAACTGTCTAGACTTTTGGTTATCGAACTGAGTGCCATTGTCGGTGATTATAGTGTCCGAAACTCCAAACCTATAAAGTATGTTTTTCTTTACAAAATTTATGGTGTTGGCTTCTGTGATATGCACCAGTGTTTCAGCTTCTGCCCATTTTGTAAAATAATCGACAGCTACTATGGCCTGCTTTGCTGCACCCCCTGTCCCAGCTGGCATTGGCCCGATCAAGTCTAGGCCCCGCATGGCGAATGGCCATGGGGCAGTGAGGTTTCTGAGATTTTCTAAGGGTTGTCGGATATCGTTGGCAATCCTTTGACAGGTATTGCAACTTTTCGACTACTGCTGTGCATCTGAGAAAAGCGTAGGCCAATAATAGCCTTGCATGAGTACCTTATGCACCAGACTTCTACCCCCAGTGTGGTTCCCGCAAACTCCTCCGTGGATCTCTTGAAGTATTCGATGTGCATCTTCTTCCGGTACACATCTTTGGAGAGCTCGGGAAAACCCCCTTCTGTATAATTCTCCTCTGATCATGGTATACCTAGCCGATCGATACCTAATGCGCTTTGCTAATATCGAATCTTTCGGGAGCATGTCTTCTTCTAGGAACCTTCTCAGCTGGACCATCCAACCGTCTTGCGGTGTTCAGATTTCTAAAATTTCCAAATGCTTAGGTTCAACTGTACTTGGTTTAAGGAGGTGTGCAACTGGAATGGTCTTTGGTCTGATTGAGGTTGTTGCTGACGCTAATTTAGACAATGCGTCAGCCTTTTCATTTTCTTCCCTAGGAATCTGAGCGATCTTGTATTCTATAAATTTTTAGAGGAGCTGTTTCGCGATGTCACGGTAGGCTATCATACCTCCATCTTTGGCCTAGTACTCGTCCATAACCTGGTTGACAACTACCTGTGAATCGCTGAATATCTCAACTTCATCTGCTCCGAGAGCTATGCAGACTCTGATTCCAACTAACAATGCCTCGTACTCGGCTTGATTATTGGTTGCTTTAAAATCAAATCTCATGGCACATTCAACATCATCTCCTTCTGGGGTGCGAACTACGATCCCTGCCCCGCTGCCATGAGTATTTGAAGAGCCATCAACATACAGTTTCCATGGGAAACTCTTTTCCAAGAGTCTTTTTGCTTCCAGGTTTGGTTCTGTGAATTCGGCTATGAAGTTTGCCACGGCTTGTCCTTTGAGGGAGGTTCTGGGGACAATGAATATCGAATTCACTAAGCTCGATTCCCATTTGGTAAGTCTTCCTGATATTTCTGGTTTTTGTAAAATTTATCTTAATGGGCAATTGGTGAGAACCTGGATTGTATGGGCCTGAAAATATGGTCTCAGCTTTTTTGCTGCTGAAACCAATGCTAAGGCCATCTTCTCTGCCTGTGAGTACCTGGTCTGGCCGGTACGAGTGCCTTGCTGATATAATAAACTGGTTTCTGCACTCCATCTTCTATTCTGACTAAGACTGAATTTGCTGCAAGCTCGGTTATTGACAGATAAAGCTAAAGTATTTCCCCTTTTTTACGGTTTTGAGAGAACGGGAGCTTGTCCCAAGTACTCTTTTATTTTTAAGAATGCCTGCTCGCACTCTTTATTCCACTTGAGTCATTTCCCTTTTTTGATTATCTTAAAGAAAGGTGCGCACCTGTCTGTAGCCATTGAGATGAATCTTCTCAAGGAGGCTAAACACCCCTGTTAAGCGCTGTACCTCTTTCAATGTTTTAGGTGAGGTCATTTCTTGCAAAACCTGGATCTTCTCGGGACTAACTTCGATTCCTCTTTGATGGACTTGAAAACCCAAGAATCTTCCCGAATGGACTCCGAATAAACATTTGTTCGGGTTTAATTTCATGTGGTATCTTCTCAGAACATCAATTGTCTCTCAGAGGTCCCGGGCATGCTCATCTGTCGAGACGCTTTTAGTCAACATGTCATCAATGTACACTTCCATGTTCCTTCCTATTTGCCGAGTGAAGATTTTGTTGACCAACCTTTGATACGTAGCACCTGCATTTTTTAAACCGAATGGCATTACTGTGTAGCAATATAAACCCTAATCCGTTGTGAAAGCTGTTCTTTCTTCATCAGCTTTGTTCATCCGGATCTGATGGTATCTCGAGTAAGCATCCATGAAGCTAAGCAATTCGTGACCTGCGGTGGCATCCACCGACTGGTCTATCCTTGGAAGTGGGAAGCTATCCTTTGGACATGCCTTGTTTAGATCCGTGAAATCTACGCACATCCTCCATTGTCCATTTTTCTTCTGGACGAGGACTACGTTGGCGACCCACTGAGGGTAGCTGACTTCTCTGATTGATCCAGTTGCCAGTAGCTTTTCCACCTCTTGTTTGATTGCTTGACTTCTTTCAGGATTAAACGATCTTCTCTTTTGTATAACCGGTTTTGCATTCGGGCTAACTGCAAGGTGGTGGGATATTACTCGGGAATCTATTCCGATCATTTCTTTGTGACTCCAAGCGAATACATCTTTGTACTCTCTAAGCAGATTGGTCAAGTCTTGCTTGACTTTTCCATCCAGGTTAGCCCCGATCTTGATTTTCTTGTCCGGTTTGTCTTCTTCAAGTACTATTTCAACCAATTCTGTTTTGTATTCATCCGAGCCCTCCCTTGGATCCAGTTCGAATGACAAGGATTCTTCACACTGATTTGGCTGTATTATGGTGCACACTTGTTCAGCATCATGCTTGTCTTTGTATACTGACAGGCTTGCTCTTCGGGCCATCTCTTGAGATCCCTTGACTATCCCAACCCCTTGTTCTGTCGGGAACTTGATCATTAATGCATAAGTGGCCGTCACGGCCCTTGTTTTATTTAGGAATGGCCGACCCAATAATGCATTTGTACGGCCAATTATCCAAGTCAACTACCACGAAGTCGAGCAGGACAGTCATCTAGCATGGTGTCGTTCCGATCTTCACGGGTAGATTTACCGTCCAGAGTGACCTGACCTCTATCCCCCCCAAACCCTCTTAATAGAGTATGGAAAGGCTGTAAATCTTTTTGGTCTAGTCTTAGCTGGTCGTACACGGCCATGCTTAGGATGTCTGCTGAACTCCCATTATCTATTAAAATTCTCCGGACTTCCCTATGGCCAATCCGGGCACTTATAACCAAAGCGTCATTAAGTCGAACATCGACGCCATGGGAATCTGCCTCTGTAAAGACTATTGGGTCACATCCTTCCTTTACCCTTTTCGGGTCTGACTCAACCGAGTTTACGTCGAAGTTATTCCTTGCTTCTATTGCTTCTCTGATTTTTTGAGTTTGTTCTCGGTTGCTTCTACCAATAGAGGGCCCTCCGAAAATTGTATGTATTACTTGATTGGCTTCGGGGGTGGTTCTTTGATTTTGACCTGGGTTGTGATCAACCTTGATTTCTTTCTTAGTTTCTGATCTCTCATCTTTTTTCAAGATTACATCCCGCAGGTGCCCTTCCCGAATAAGAGTCTCTATGTAATCTCTGAGCTGAAAACACTTTGAAGTCTCATGCTCGGTTTCTTTGTGAAACCTACAATACTTGGTTGTATCTCTCCGGATGAACTGTGATTGTAGCCGCGGCTCTTGCACCATATTCTTCTCTTCCAAGATGGCTAAAATTTCTTCTTGTTTTTTCCGAAGAGGGGTGTAATTGGTATATCTGCTTCGGTATTTCTCTGTGGACCGTTCGACATTGAGCCAATTACCCCTATCCTTGTTTTTCTCCTTGCCGTTCCCTTTCAGTTTTTCCTTTTGATTCTGCCCCTTGGATTCGGTATTCTTCTGTTCGGGCTTTCCTCCATGCATATAGCTTCCTCCTGTAGCTAACTCTTCCTCCTCGATTAGAGCGTATCCTCCTGCCATATCCATCATGTCAGCATACTTAGTCAGCCGTGCTCTTCTCAAATCAAAGGACATTCGTCCATTCTGTAAGTTATTGGTGAAGGCAGCAATAATTGCTTCATCATTTGCACTGCCAATTTCTGATACTGCTTGGCCTAACCGGCCCAAGTACTTTTTTAATGACTCGTCCTTCCCTTGCTTTATTTGAGAGAGGTAGGCCACCGACTTCTTCATGTGAACCTGAATCTTTCTGGGAAAGGGGTCTGCAAAATTTCCTTGGTGAATGGACTGTCAGAGTCATCGTCAGATAGATCGTTACAGCCATAACGTCTGACCAGTGACTCCATATGTCGCCTGTTATTCTCAACTTCTCGAGTTAGACTCTGGATCTTGACATCTTTGTCCCCCATCGGACTTTCCCGACGCTTAAACCGTTGGGTTATCGTCATTCTTTCCTCAGACTCTTCACTCTGATGCCGGTCCTCTCGTGTGACTCCATGATGACGTTTGCGATGGTGTTGATCACTGTCTTCTGATGATGACCGACCTTTGCGCCGGTCGTATTTACGATGTCTGGCCCGTACTGTTTGATTGTAGTCCAGCCTCTGGTGATGTTCCTCTTCAAGTGTTTTCTGTCCAGCCGGGTTGATTGGGGAAGAGTTCCTTCTGGTTTCTGGCATAGTTATTCATGGCCCAACCACCATCGAACGGAGCCTTATGGGTGGAGGATTGGGAGTATGTGCTCCTACAGCCAGTAGATCAATCCCTTCCCTTGCTGCGTCCGTCACCAATTGCTGCAAGGCCTTTTGGAAACGCAGCGTAAGATCTCTACCGGTTGGAGGGACTTGTTGGATCCCCGCCAGGTGCGCAGACTGGTTTTCTGTGTTTGCTGCAGGATCTTGTGACGTATTGCCAACATGGAAATAGCCTTGTGATTTTTGGCCATTCCCTGAACTACTTCTGCTTCCTGCCATCGCTTTTAACAAGTTCGGAGCCCTCATTCTAGCGCCAATTGTTGATGTCGATTTTTGGATTATGTCAGAAAGGCCAACAAGGATTGGATTTCGGCTATTAATTCAAAAAGAGAAAGAGATTCAGAGAGAGTAACGAAGGTAAAAGTTTTACGTGGTAAAACTCTGATGATCGGAGAAACGTCCACGGGTGGTTGAAGGATCAACCCAGCCAAAATCCACTATGAAAATATGATGTTTACTAGCTCTCGATCTCTCTTTTTTCTCTCTGTATTTGCTATGATTGCTTGTTGTGTGATCTATTGCCAATCTCTTTTGGAGCCGGATTATGAGTCTATTTATATGCTTATAGAACCCTAATCTGCTTTGTACAAGTAATACAAGATCTTTGTATTTAATTATGATTCGGTTACTTGCTTGAGGTTGATTTGTCTTCTTTCCTGTTTCGGAGTCTTTTATGGAAATCGAGTGGGATTCTAGTAATGTAGTTCAATTTGGACTTGTTTCCTTATAAGAATGTAGTCTTCGTAAAGAAATCAAGTTATTTCCTGATTTGGGACTCTTCTAACTTAATGTTCCATTTTATTTGGGATTCCTTCCTGATGGATATCTTCGCGTATTTAATGACTTAATCCGTATGAAACAAGCACCAAATTCTTACTCGAGTCGTATTTATTCCCGAGTAAGAGTAATACCTGTGGTCCCGAGTAGCGCCGTTTGAGCCCGAGTGGAAGCGTTGTTCAACCAGTCCCGAATGTTGTTAACTGATCCCGAGTAGGTTTCATTCTATATATGCTTACTCGGGCTTTTCTTCTCTTTAATGATGCCTCGTAGGATATTTCTTGAGTGCCCATTTGGGCGTCCACATGGCTATTTTCTTCTTCCTGTCAACGTCGTGTATGCTTGGTAAAATTCACATACGACAATACTATATATATTATGATATATATTTATAATGTTATATATATATAATATAAAAAATATAATGTAATATTATAATATATTATTATAATATAAATTATAATATATGTAATAATATTTCATATATTTTTTATATTATTATAATATGTATATATATATATATATTAATATAATATATACAGTTATATTTTTATTATATAGTAATATATATATTGTAATTATTTATTTATAACTTATGAGTTTAGTTTTGATTAATTCATTTTTTGATATGTTTTTTTGAATTAATTTCTGATGCGTTACTTTTGTTTAATTTAAAAATTACAATACACAAATTATATTGGTTAATTATGTAATCAATTTTTGATAGTTTTCAGTTAACCTACCAGACGCGTTTTTTCCGTTTTCATTTTCAAAATACAGCTTTTAGTATATGCTACCATACGCGTTTTCAGAATTCCAAATTGAAACCAAAAACACTGTTTTCATTTTCATTTTTATTTTCAAAAAACAAGAACTGAAAAACGCTTACAAGACGAACCATAAGTTTACGTGTTAAAATGAAAACTTAATTTTCCCTTCCCATTAAAAGAATTAAATATCTTTTCCTAATCATACTTTAGCCGATTCTTTTTTATTTTCATTCATTAAATGTAAACATATTCGTACATGTATTTGTTTAGAGTTTGGATCCTCACCCGATTTATGTTTTAAAACTATTTTAATTTGAATGAAATATTTGTAAAAAGAAAAAATAAAAGTAATAAAATTGGTAATGTAGCAAAACATCATATTAGAATAAAGTATGAACTGGTATGTTCATGTAAACTTACCTATGATTTAGGAAAAATATGTAATTTAAAATTTTAATTTCATTTGACAGAACAAATATAACTTTAAGATTAAGATAAGGTAACTTTCTCAATCGTTAATTGTCCTTTTTTGGGGGCAAATGTCTGTGGGCCCAACACGCTCTAAAGACCCACCATGGGCATCTAGTAACTTGCCACGTCATATACATGGTCCGACTCCAATTATATTTCTTAACTAAGATGGTCAATCCGATTGAATCATTTGAATATGTGTCTGACTTATATATATATATATATTCTTTTAATGCATTAGTATATACCGTACGTGAAATTTTCGCTTACCCATCTTACATGAAAACTCTCACCATAATTCAACCAGACTCCATTCTAGGTAGATTCAAATTAAATTGACTTTTTAAAGTCCAATCCAATACAACATTAACTAGTTATTTTTGTAGCATCAATAGCAGTAGCAGACGCGCGCACACTGTCAAATGTCAATCCCTTAACAATGAAAAATCCAAGTAACGTAAAATGGATATAAATGGTAATTATAAAAGGCTAACTAGGGGTATTTGGTGAGGAGTGGAAGCCAAAGCACAAACAGATGAGATCACGTAAGAAGTTATAAATGGGGTGGAGCCGATGGACATGTATTCAACTCGGCCGACACGGTACAAATATCAGCATGTGCCTGCCACGTGAAACTTACGCTTTCTTACTTCCTACTTCCTACTTCCTACTCTTTTTTTTTATTATCCTCCACTTACTTGAGTTTCCTTTTCTTCTTTTCACATGTATGCTACCGTATACTATTCCCTCTATATTATATTCATTTTTACTCCAACAATATATATCCATTTAAGGACTGCTGGGAATTAATATAAACAGCACAACAAAATGACTTGACGGTCAAAAGTGTTCATTTACAATATTCAACGTTTGAGTTGTCATACATGCCACAGGTGTGATATATATATATATATTAATATACAAGTTCACTATAATTACGATATGGTTTGGTGGTGGCAGATATCGTCACCAAACCATATTATAACATTTTAGTATCATAAAATCTCATATTCAAGTCACCGTTCAGTAGTGAATTCATGATTTTCTATTAAGTGCGATTGAACTAAATGCTGAATACTAGTTACAATTGTTTTAAGACAACTATATTAGCAAGAAGAATTTCATTAATAGATAAAAAAGAATAAACAATTTTTATCTTGTAAGGGGAGAGGATAGATTGCAAACATACTCTCAAAAATTTTAAAAAAAATCGGACTGGGATAACGAGAAAGAACGCACAAAAGTGAATGGAGAAAACAAAAAGGGAAAATAAAGTTAGTTTGTATAAAAGAAAATAATCAGTGAAGAGAATGAATGGTCCGGTGGAATACTCTAGTGAAAATAATGAATTGAAATCAAGAAACAAATAGTTGATATATTTGTAATTCAATTGACATAAGAAGTCGATAATGATAACAAATCAATAAAGGTATATTGTAATAGAGCAGTGCTAGGTTTTTCAATTATTATTATTATTATTTATTTATATAAATCATGAAATTATATGGTGTTGACACCTTACATACATGTATCATTTTTAAAGGAATTTAGGAAAAATAATTAAAAACCCTAAATTTACTCATTGATGTGATAACGGGTTTAGTAAAACATGCTAATTTTAAAATAAACGAAAAACTGTCTAGGCCCCAAAAGAAGGCTCGCTTCTATCCCCATTCACCACCGTAATAGGTGATATATAAAATTATATAAAAAAATTCAATACAGTTACGAAACTCTTTTTCTAAACAGCTAACCTCAAAACTAGGGATATACGTTTAGGTTCCCTCATCCCCATTTCCATTTCCTAGACACTTTCTCCATCCTCCTCCCCCCTCCCATTTGAGAAAAATGAGGATGGGGAGGGAGGTCCCCCCATCCACATCCGTAGTTTTCCATTTTTCCCGTTTTTTCATATTTTCTCGTATGTCCCGGTCCTTCATTTTCCTATTTCCATATTTAACTAAAAATTATAAATTAAATTAAAAAAATTACAAACCTTCCATTACAAATAAAAAATATCAATGCATTACAAATTCAACAAAATGTTTTAAATAATTTAAATACATATTATAATTATATTTATATACTTTTGGGGGAAATGGGGAAATGAGGATCTCTATCCCCATCCCCATTTCCATTTAATTGTGGGGGAAATGGGGAAATGGGGAAATAAGGATGGGGATTAATTTGGGGATGAAAATCATCACAATCCCCCCCCCCCCCTATTTCCTCATTTTTCCGAAAAAAAAAATCTCAAATGGGGATAGGGGTGCTGGGATTTGGGGCCCCGGAAATAAATGTGCATCCCTACTCAAGACCCATGGCTCCTTTTTAATTTTGTTTTTCCATTTTTAGCTTCTTTGAAAATTAAATCAGTATTAATTATATTGGAGTAATAAGACCTTTGTTGATAGATCTATCCTTTTGTAAAGTTTTAGAAGCATATAGAAAGACTTTTGAGAATTTATGTACCACACATATAAACTTTAATTTGGTTCATATAATAAGGAAAGATAAACTTTTGAAAAAAAATTCAATCATGTCCTTCAAAAAAAAAAAATCAATCATATATGGAAAAAGTGAAAGAAGAAAAGATTATATCATATTGGGGAATATAACACCATTCAAATTTTGATGATCAAGCTTTACACCAATTTGACAAAGAACAAGAATGGGAAAAGGGATAAACAAGGCTGCAAAAAAGGGATCCTTTAAGTTTACGGCACATGCTAAGGAAATTTATATTATTACAAATTCAAATAAATAAAAACAAAAATGCTACATCCCTATATTTTGAAAAAAAAAAAAAAATTAAATTTGTATAGATATAAATCAAAATAGTATAAAGAAAACAAGAACCGGAATATTATAAAGAGTTTCCAGTGTGGAGTAGAGAAGGTAACAACAGACAGCAGTAAATGACCAGAAATTGTCTTGACACATTTATAACAAGTTTGTCTGTGACCCCATATCTCATCTCCTAATATCTGTGGTTAAATTAATTAATTAAAGGATCCAAAAATAATTGAAAGATTGTCTCCAAGATAATACCATATAGAGTGGTTGTACTTGAAGGTTGATCTCCAGTTGATCTGTCTGGCTGGGCAATAAAAAAGTAGATGACAGAAAAAGTCAAATCCAGATGACCCAAACACAGAAAATCACGCCCAGATAAAAATATTAGTAATTAATCAGGCACAGCTTTGTCGTGTTTGCTGGTTGTCCTACACTCCCTGTTGCTTTGTTTTTTACTCCCACACAGCTGGGTCAGATATCTATCATTCTAATCATTTATTTATTGACCGACCTCCAAAAGATTAAACGAAATCGATTCCCTTCATTTTTTTTTCAATTCGTTGAAAGATGAAGTTGCATTTTTCAATTTCCATTCACTATCATAGATTCGCAGTGTTATCAACTACATGGACTTGCAAATTCACAAGGCAACCTTTATTTACTAAGGATTTTCTGCACTGAAGGCTTACCGGTAACCAGCCAGAATTCTCAATAAATAAAATTGTTGCATCAACATTCACACCAAGGTTAATAAATGTAAGATTGCAAACCGATTTCGACCATAGAAAAATAAGAGTAAAGCATGCATGTCCCTGATCAGAAAACTTTGACCAACATTGAGGATTCTATACAATAATCCTGGTATGTTGCAATCAGCATGACAGTTTAAAATTCCACGACTTTTCTTAAAATTATGTTCTTATTTCTCTGATGAAGCAAACTTGTTATCAAAGGTACACAGAGATGCAGTTTCTGGCAACAGATCAACTAAATCTTTCATGTTAATTGTTAAAATGACATACTCAGTGGTCACACACCGGCAATGCAGCAAGATCCCAATTAACAAGAACTTCAATACTATGGAATCAAACAACAAGATTTCAATATTTTTTTTTATCATCAAAACGAAACCTCCCTAGAGGTCCTACAGATAAAAGGTCTAGATTACATTTTTTTTTTCTATTTTAACATTCCTAAAGCTTTAAATCTGCCACCGATATATGAAAACAATCACACCTTAAAAGCTGTAATATGCTTTCCTAAGTTAAGTTGAAGTGAAGTAACCTGCACAAGCACAGCTGCACCTGATACATCTTTCTGGTAATGGTGTTTGATGAATTTTCAAAGCAGTATTTCCCATATCTTCCCTTGATATTATCACAGCACTTCTCTATCCCACTTTTGTGGATAAATTCAGAAAGCATACTGTGATAGTTGCTGTTTACAACCTGAAGATAATGTAATGATGATTATCAATTCACTGCAAGACAAGAGAAAGAAAGATTCCTGATAGCTCAGAAGTCAGAATCACTCCATTGAGGACTTGTAGATGCTACGCAAAACATTTTCCCTAGACGGCAGTCATTGAGAAGTCCCATCATTTTTCCCACCTTGATGTGTATCAGCCTCAACTTGCGGCAAATGGGATTCAACATCTTCCTCAGAAACTGAGACACTCTTAGGGCCATCATCCATGCCAGCATCTTTGTCTGGTTCATCTTTCAGTCCAGCAATTTTTTGGTCTTCAGTTTCCTTTACAGTTTCGGTATGGTCTACGACTGGTGTATGCAAATTAGATGAAAGCAGAGATGGAGAAGTACTCCCCAATCCTTTGGAAAGACAAACATACTTGAAAACAAGTTGCTTGTAATTATTTAACAGGTCTTCAACATCGTTGATTGTAAGATCACCGACATTCGCAAATAAGTATGGGTACTCCTGAAAGACTTGGCTTGCCTTATCCTCCTTCAAAAGCATAGTTGCACCCTTATTCTCAAACTCTGAGAGAGACGGAACTTTCGTTATCGGTGCCTGATCTTTTGCATATGTTACTTTTTTGCTTCCAGATTTCCTTTCAGAAGATTTAGGCTGATTCACAGATTCCTTTTCCTTCTTAGAATTTAGAGCTTGATGATTGGAATCTATAAGTTGTTCTCTAGGAAGGGGTCCTGCATTTTGATCATTAAGATTATATAAACCATCCATATCAGTTGAAAGGCCAGACAGAAGAGCTAGAGCAGATTCCATGTTGTTCTGAAACTCAGATTCCTCCATTGAAAGGGATTTCGCATCAATGTTTGAAATGAAAGACTCTGCAGAGAGCATGTTAGTGAAAAAATAGGCTGCTTCTGCAACTAAACGGGATTGACTCCTGTATCTTTGTATACACAACAGATTTGAGTGCAGCTGAGGAGGGTTTGCCTGAAAAACATCAGCCATGCAAAGCAATTTCATAATCACAGTATAATATTATACATAGATATCATATTATATGGTTTTAGCCAAAATGAAAACTTCTGACAAAGTAAAAGCAGTTAGCTACACATGCATTGTTTTTTCAGCTGTAGATAGATCCTATCAGAAAATAGTTCCACTAAAAACTTTTTCCTTCCGACAGGTGGAAGGACAACTTCCTATCTTGAAACTTTTACAACATAAATCAATGCTTCAATAAAAAGCTCTATACTGATATTACTCATAGTATGAATACTCTATCATTCTTTAGTTTAATGTCGACAGTAGAAACTGAACTTTTTAAGTAACAAATTTATGGAGGATAACAAGTAGAAAAAGGAACTCAACAATGACAAGGGTTGAGTAGCCAATAGTAAAAAATAAACAAAGGGATCAGATGAAATCACACTCCAGGTTGATCATGAAATCACACATAAATTATTAAAATCTTACCTTTATAGTAACATAAATTAGGACAGGGAGAAATTCATCAGCCCCAGGGGGATTCTCATTCGAAGCTATAGAAGCATTAAACAGTAAATTGTTGATGACCTTGCAACAACTAAGAATACAGAGAAGCTTGTCTCTTGGAGCCTTGAACATATTTATCTTTTGCAGCTCCTTTTGTGCAAGCTGATGATATAAAAATAAAGATGCCGTCATAAGATTATTGAAATAAGTGAGCCGGACAAAAATTTAAAACTGAAATACCAATTCTCAAGTACAACATGAAAATAATACTATAACATAAGTTCCAAGATTAAAAAATAAATAAAAAATAAATAAAAAATAAGTAATGATGATTTGCAGTGGTTGCAGACTTGTGATCATTTGATGCTGTTGAAGGAGGTTCTCAAATGTTTCCATCAAGTTTAATTTTTTGCTGTTTAATTTTTGTGATGCCCTTTATATTAATATCACAGGCTTAATCATCTTTTCACTTATGAACTTAAGATATAATTTAATTTCTCTTTCTTTTATTTTTTTCACTTTTTTCAGTTTCAGATACCTTGTATTAACATTAGTTTTGAGTTTTTAAACATAAAACTTTGAAACTTTCTTACAATACTGAGTAAGTTTGTCATTCCACAGATAGTGGCTCAAAATTTTTAAATCAGTGTTTACGATAAGACCTTTAACTTATAGGAAGCAAAACACAAAGGGCTGGGGAAAAAGATATGGTTCTGTTTGGGAAACATAATTACTGGTTTCCAAAGCAAAATGTAGCAAGGTATTATACAACATTAAAATGAACACCTTTCAAGTTTTTGGCTACCTGTTAAAAGAATGTGCAATGACAAATGTGCAGGTCCAAAACCATTTTTGTAACAATACATATCGAAAATTATTGGTTACTTTCTAAATGTATGCTTTCATACAACTGTTTGAAAAGCAAACACATTTGGAGCTTCAGCCCCATAGTTGTTGCAAAACTGTAAGATGAAGCTTAGCATGAGGCCTACTTGTTGTTAGTACAACTATCAGTTACGAAATTACCAAAGCTATGTATCCATAATGCATTAGGTCATGCCAAATGTATGATAATTATTTTAGAAACAGGTTCATTTCAGTCTACCCTAATTTAAGAAAGTAAACCAAAAATTAACTTCAAAATATCGCTAACTGCTTACTGAACCAATAGGTAAAATTTGGAGACATATTTAGTAGTTATATTATAAAAAAATACAAGAAATTTTTTTTGTGTGCAACATGTTAAACATATTTATTTACATGTGAGGCTTATTAATACAGGGGGAGATGAACCATATGATCTGTCTTCCAAATTAATGTTATAACCATATGAGTTATCTTCCACATAAATGTTAATATAAAATGAGAAGTACAACATACAAAGACTTGCATGAGCAACATTGTCTCATATATTGTAAGTATTTAAATAAACAAATAACCCACAAGTGAAGTGAGCTAGACACGAGGATAATAAATAATTAAATATCACCTTGAAAAAATAAGAGAAAGAGAAGTTTATATAGCTATGGAAGTCACGACCCAATATCCTAATCTTTTTGGTTATAAGGCTACTTAATAATAGATAAACTAATTCTCCAAATTATAACAAGTCCAACGGATATAAAATTTCCTAACATGGTATTGGAGCCTTTGACACATGTCAATGGCAAAAACACGGGGAAAAATATAAATAGCACTTTTTTTTTCCATTTTTGCAAAAAGAGCAAAGATTAGTAACTTGAGTTGTTTTAGTATTGTGTTGCCACTTCGGACAAAATTACCCTTATGTTAACTTAAGGCTCACTATTGCCGCAATAAACCAACATCCAATAAATCTTAATGGCATAGTAATTTCCTAAGTCTTGAAGGCATACAAATAAATCTCAACAGTATAGAATAAGTCTAGAGGAAATAAAATATGTTTTGATATAAACATTGTTCATTCATGATCTTGTTCCCTTTCCAGTTGTAACATCAATGGATGTGTTCAATAAACAAAGCCAAATACATGGTTATAAAGATAAAAACAAATTTCGCAAAAACTTGCAGCACAAGGAATGTGAAGACTTGGCAACATTAGATTTTGCTGGGTTCCAAGGAATGCGAAGATCTTGTTAAATTTTGGTCCAAAGTTGTGGATTTGATGATTGGCATATGGAGAGGCAAGATTTTGTAGTTGAAAAGTCTTTGAGCGCAAAGGAATGGAGGGTAAAATAAAAACAAGAAAGAGTAAGAGATGATGTTTTGTAATGGAAGACAATTTCGACCTAAAAATAGTGTTTTAGTGCTTAAAATTCTTAACTTAGTGATTCTTTTTATTTTAAAAAAAGTGGAATAGCAATATGTTAGTTTTAATTATTTTCTAAAAAAAAAAAGATAAAAAAATAAAAATAAAACGAAGAAGAAGAAGAAGAAGAATGGCTATTCAATGTCAACTAGGGGTCATATATGAGGGGGAGTGTTGTAGATAATCAACATTTGTGCTGAAATCTAGCACCATGAAAGTCTGATGCGGTAGTTACAACTTATTTAGCACATCAGTTGGGTATGATTTTGGACAAATAATTTGGGCAATTTAACTCTTTTTAATAGGGAGAAAATCATTTTGGTACCTAGGTGATTTGGATTTATCAGTTTTTGACTTCCACCTTTGTCTCAGATGATGATGCATTTCAAATAATCTAGCGACCACGTGAACCAAAAGCGGAAACAATGGTCAAAAACTGATAAATTCAAATCACCCAATCCCCAAGGACCAAAACGATTTTCGTTCTTTTTAATAATATATAGCCATAATAAATTATTTAAATACATTAAAATAACTTTAATATTGAAGGAGGGTCCAATCTATCCCATAAACAAGGAATTCACTATTGGGATCTGTTCAAATCCCATACAGTTTGCACCAAACATGGGTAGAGCTTTGTTTCCCTCGATATGAGGAACACCAAACGCATGTTAACTCACATGTAAACATAATAGCTTGAAATGTAAACCTCTTCTCTTACCAGCCATGATGTTTCATTTTGAAAAGTAGGCGTAATATCCAAATTTTCAGGACGAATAAATTGTTGAACCAAAGCCATCCTCTCATAAAGCTCTTCATCACATTTTACATCATCAGGAAGCGAAGCAAATACACGGGTAAATAATTTTGTCATGACATACTTCTCTAGTCCCTGTAAGTGAAAAACATTCGTAAGTTGAGCAAATCAGCATAAACAAGAAGTATAAATCAATAAATACTTGTTCAGAAAACCCAAAAAGAAATGAATCTAAGATATATAGCATCAAGCTCACTTTAGTTTTACAATATAATAATGACATCTAAATTAAAGCAGTAAGGCTGTAATCCATAGCTCTTTTTGTGGAAAGATTGACCAGGATTTTCATGACTGGACTGGACTGGGGAATGGCATTGTTTTGCTTATTTAGTTTAAATAACTGAATATGACCAAAAGAAGAAACCTGTTTTGTTCCACTACATATGCAAGAATCCTGTTTGCTTCTTCAAGCTCCATACGTAGCCTGTTTTATTAGCATACACTAAAGGAAGGGGGTTATTCACTTATTCCTTCTCTTACTTGTATACTAAAGATACCCAGAATGTTTTCTAGGTCTCGTGGGTCACGTCTCTCTTGGAAGTAACCTAGTGAATGGATGGCATACAAAGGATTTGAATAATCATCTTCTGTGGACAAGTCCCTCCCACTGAAAGAGGGGTGAGAGAGATGAGAGTTTTGTCTACTTGTTACAGAGAGAGGGATGCCATGAGAGATAAATAGAACACTAAACGGCGACAATAATACATTAATATCGTTGAGAGATATGAAACAAATTTCCCAAGTTACTCACTTCACCAGCACTATCCAGTTCTTCCTCTGAACAACCAGCCCAAAGGGGATGAGCCCTAAACGCTGCTTCCATATTGGCAAGGAACTCCTGCACTGCAGCACTATCCCTTTCTGGATCAGGTGCATTGTTCGAAAACGACACAATGAAACTGAAACAAAAGATTTCACACTCAAAACCCAGTGCAAAATTTAGGATTCTTTTAACTTTCACATTAGATATAGTGGCCAATTCTACCGATCAACCATAAATATTATTTACACCAACTCTGCAAACAAATAAGAAGACCTACTAAAGACTGGAGAATCGTATTAGATTCTTTATGATTCGTTTTAGGCAACTTGTTATAATTAATTATCAAAAAACTATAATGTTTCCAACTCCTTAAACTGGATTAAGTACTGATCAAAAGTTAAGAATTAATGTTGAACGATATTCTATACTACATTTTTTTTCAGTGATTCAATTTCATTTTTCATCCATCAATTCATCATCTGAACCTTTGTACATTTGATCACATTCAAATATCCTTTTAATACACATTAACTTCTTGGAAATGCTTTTCTTAATTAAAAAATAAATAAAAATATATAATAAAAAAAACTCTTGAGTACGAGTTCCATATTGAAAGCCAGAAAAGTAGTTAAAAACTGCTAATCTAAAACATCGTAGCCGAATTACAAGCATTAGCTTAATTTATAAGACATCAAATGGACCGCTAAAATAAAAATTAGATTCGATCAAATTAAAACAAGAAAAGCTAGAAAGAGTAAGAGAGAGTGAGAGACCTTTTGATGGATTTGACGAAATCGGCAGCGGAGGGTTGGCGCATGCGTTCAAGAAAGTCGTGCAATCCCAAGAACACGTCCGTGTTCTCCATTCAACCTCCGCCGTCTGATTGCCTCAGAAATTTCAGCTGACGGTGATCAGAAGGAGACGGTGACTTTCGAGTAGAGTCTGTCGTCTTCTCCAGATATGATGGTGTAGTAGACATAAATTATGTACAATTATTTATTTACGAACAAATTTCACCAAACTTGCACTGTTATTGAAGTAACTTTATCGTTAATTAACATTATTCTTTTTACCGTTAGAGTTTAATCGTTAAATATAAGAGTTGACCGTTAAAAAGCGATAAAAAACATAAATGTCCTTGATTCATAAAAAATCTAAAATAACTAATTACATCAAACTCTTCTAAGATTTATTTTTTTTACGCACACAAACAACTTTATTGATAAATGATACTCAAACATCTCTTACTATTAGTCAAAGTTGGTCAAATTAAATCGTATACCAATTTTGACTATCAAAACTAAGGATAGTTTAGTCATTTGAAACATTTTAAATATATAAATTTTAAAAAATTGAATAAATATTTTTAAATGGAGCTTTTTTTAGGTATTTTAAAATGAAGATTAAGCAAACAAAAGAAAACTGTTTTTAAGATTAAGAACTTTTTTGGAAAGAAAAATAAGATTAATTGAAAATTAAGAAAAAAAAACGGAATTTTTCATTAAAAAAAGGGACAGACCAATCTAATTCCAAAAAAAAAAAGAATTTAAGAAAATCTTAATACCTTTAACAATTCACCAGTTCCGTCAACAAAACAAATCACAGTCCCTTCCTAATTTGGTCGATATCCTCTATGAGAGATTGAGCCAGATTTATTCCTAAAATAGAGTCAGTTCGCCAGTTCCACCAAAAACATAAATCACAATCTCTTCCTAATATGATGCAATTTGTTTAAAAAAAATAAAAAAGGAAAAAAAACTCAAAATCTAGTTATAAATAAGAAAAAATATGTTTTCTAAAGAAATAGAGTTAAAATTTTTAAGTTTTTTAATAAATAGAAAAAAATAAATAAAAACAAATTATGAAGGAATTGTGATTTGTGTTGTTAATGAAACTGGCGAACTAAATCAGTCTCTTATGGAGGATATTGAACAAATTAGGATGGGATTGTGATTCGTGTTGTTGGTGGACCTGTCGAACTGTTAAAAATATTACGATTTTTAAAAAAAATTTAAATTAGATTGGACTGTCCCATTTTTAATGAAAAATCTCATTCTTTTTTTAATTCTTAATTTTCTATCAAAAAAAAAAATCTTAATTTTAAAAACAGATTTTTTTCACTTGATTTTCATTTTAAAATACCTTTAAAAATTCTTCATTTTAAAATATTTATTCAATTATATATATGGGTGTGTGTGTGTGTATATATATATATATATATATATATATATATAAAAATGTATGTATGTATGTATATATATTTAAAATTCTTCAAATGACTTAACTATCCTTAGTTTTGATAGTCAAATTTGGTTACGGTTTTATTTGATCAACTTTGACTAATGGTAAGGGATGTGAGTGTCAATTATCAATAAAGTTGTTTTTGTATGTAAAATAACAAACCTCTGGGGATTTTGTGTAATTAGTTATTTTAGATTTTTGTTGAATTATGGGTATTTCTGTCATTTCTGATTTTGTAACGGTCAACTCTCGTACTTAACGGTCAAATACTAACAGCAGGGGAAATAAGTGTCAATCAACGGTAAAGTTTTCGTATATAAAAGAGCAAATCTCATAAAAGTTTGGTGTAATCTATTCTTTATTTAAATTTTTAATTTCACGCTTTACCCAAAATATTAATGAGCTCAGAACCAAACAATCAAAGGCCGACATTTTTTTGTTTTTTGAAAAATCAAAGCCCAATATTTGTTAGAGCCTAGTGAACAAGACATGTTTATGCATTTTCATATGTATGTACACCCATTTACAATTTTGTAAGACTAATACCAGATATCTCACATTTGGATCGAATTTATAAAACATAACATAAGTGAAATAAACCATCGTTAATATGTATTTATTTACCGATTTGAATGTAAATGAAATACAAAAGTGGAATGTTTAGTATTATTTATTTGTAAATGGTCGGACTAAAACAACTTAAAATTTTGATTTAAATTTGTGACTTCGGTATTCATCTTTTTTTTTTTTTTTTTTTGCAATTCAAGGGTGATCATCTACCTTGAATTCTTACTATTCTACTCTCTTCGATTGCAAGAAAATGGATTTTACCGTTTCTAATCAGGGGTGAAGCCAGGATTTAGTGTCCGGGTGGACTAAATTAATTAATTTTGTTTTTTTGTATACACATAGTGCAACGACTCTAACCTAGAATATTTTCATACTAAATGAACGTAATTTCCTACCTAAACCACATTGGGCGGTAGTACAAAGTTTTTTTTAAGTAAACCTTACAATAAAATTTTCCTAACTAAAAAGTATGTACATAAATAAAAAGTTTAATGATCTTTGTCCTTAAAAACATTTAAAATAATTCAACTTGGAAATAGAGAAAAAAAAATAGAAAACGATATAAACTAAATGCATACTTGTTTGAGTTTCTTTTATCTATGGAATGAAATGGGGAATGATGAGGAAATAGAAACATTAATGTTTTTAAGTGTCAACAAAATATTGAGCAAACTCAGGCCATCTGGGCTAATCTTAATGAGCTGCGGGCGGCTTCTAACTGTGTGGGACCAAATTCTTGGAGAATACTTCTGGATATTGGGGCCAGTTAGAGGTATTGGTGGATATTGAGAAGCGATATTAACGGTAGAGAGCTAGTGTTGATTGGCTTTGTGGAGGGGATAAAAACTCTCGTTTCTTCAACATGATAGCCTCAAGAAGAAGAGTTCGAAATGGGGTGCTATTTGATAACACTGGCGAATGGAAGGACAGTAAACATGATTTAGAGCATGTGGTATGTCAGTATTTCCAGAATTTATTCACTTTTAGTTATCCATCGCTACAATGCATGTATATGGTTCTTGGAGGTATTGAACCGAAGCCGTCTGATTCTATGGGAAGGTTTCTTGATGGGTGGTTTACAGCGGATGAGATTAAGCATGCCGTCTTTGACATGGGTGCTATGAAAGCGTCAGGTCCTGACGGGTTGTCGGCAATGTTCTATTAGGGTGCGTTTGGTACACGATACGGGACAACTTTCTCTTGTCCCCCGTTTGGTGCGCTATTAACATGAGACATGACGGAACAAGGTGGGACAAAAACCATAAAAAGTTATTCCACCTCAGACCCTTGGCTAGCTTTGTCCCATGCATGGGACAAGTGTGGAAAAGAGACTTTTTCCCTCAAACCTTCCAAAAATTACATACATATATATACACCACCAACTGATTCACAATTTCTCTCTCTCCTTCGTTCGATGGGCTTGATTTAGGTTCAATTATTTCTCTCTCTCCTTCATTCGATCTCTAGAGATCAAACCCATCACCACCAACAGCCAAATCAAACCCAGACTGAAAAAAGAGAAAGAATCAAACCCAATCGACGTTGGGTTTCATGGTGGCCGGTGTTTTCTACGACTGGGTTTGCTGGGTTTCACGGCGGCTGTGAGGTTTGTGGGTTTCACGGTGGCGATGAGGTTTGCTTGGTTTCGTGGCGGCGGCGAGGTTTAGGGTTTGGCTCCACTTCCAATTGGTTTGGTTTCATGGCGGCGACGAGTTCGTCATCTTCAACAACCTAGTTCGTTTGTTTTGAGTGAGAGAAGCCGATGGACTGACCGTGATGATTATCACGATGAGTTGATGACTTTGTTATTTTTGTTATTTTTATTTTTGGTTTGTGATCTGGAAAAAAAATGTGTTCAGTGTGAAGAAAACCAGACTACAGTGTTAGTTTGGTCTGGAAAACAAATGTGTTTGTTAGTATGGTTCATTGATTTGCAATTAATGATGGTATGAACAAGATCAAGTTGTTGTTCTCTTGTTCTGCTTTTGTATTATGTGTAGATCAGATGATAAATTTAATAAACTTGATGATGTACCAAGTTCAACGATTGTTGTTCAGCTGTTTTTGCTTTCTAGTTTTTTTTAATCTTTAAAGTCTCTAAAATTAATAAGGACATTCTAGTAATTTAAACCTCTAGTCCCATCCTGTGTTAGTCATACCAAACGTATAATAGTACAGTTAACAGTTATATCCCAAGTCTTCCAAACACGATACAGAACAACTTGTTTAGTCCCGTCCTGTCCTATCCAGTCATGTCCCGTCCAGTCCTGTCACATCCAAGTGTCAAACGCACCTTTAGAGGTTTTGGGGTACTGTGGGACCAATTGTTACTTCGGCTTGTCATAAGTGTCAGAATGAGGGTGCTAATCTTCACACTATGAATGGGGCAATGATTACTTTGATCCCAAAAATTAACAATGCGGAGCGGATAGTCAATAAGTCTGTGTAATGTCTTGTATAAGATAATTGCAAGTCCCTGGCCAACCGATTCAGAATGGCGCTTGGAGAGGTAATATCTAAGATGCAAAGTGCGTTTATTCCTGGACGTTCAATTACAAATAATGCAATCGTAGGGTTCGAGTGTTTACATGTTCTTAAGCCGAAAAAGGGAAGGATAGATCACTGGCTCTCAAACTAGATATGTCTAAAGCATATGTCAAACTGGATGCATATAGGGTTTTCGGCAAATTGGGTGGACCAAATTATGAGATGTGTTAGTTCGGTCTCGTACTCTTTTATGACAAATGGCGATATTAGTGGAACCATTAAGCCAATAAAGGGATTCGGTAGGGTGATTCATTACTTCTGTAGCCTCGGGACAAGGTGACTCAATCGGCTCACCTTATCTCGATGAATTTTTTTTTCATGGCTTGAAAAAAGCCTTAGGACAGGGTAAACCCGATGTCGGGTTAACCTGTCTAAAACCTATTTTTCAAGCTCTGAAAATTGCTAGGGCGATTTAATCTTCATAAAATGGGAAGAAAAAAGATTATTGGATATTTCAAAACTCTCAAAATTAGGCTAATGAGATTGAAAAAATAGTTTTAAAATATAATACATACCTTCAAATTACTTTATATAATCTTCTCCGATGTTCTTAAAACCTAAAATTGAAAAACAAATATGTTGGAATCAAAGTGTTCTAGTGTATGAAAATTGTTAGTTTATTGGTTTGATAAGTTGGTTGGTAAAAGTTAAAAATAAGAATAATAAATATGATGAGTGATGAGAAAGAATTTCGAGAAGAATACGGTAGATTTTTAATTGAATTCAATTGTAAGAGATTTGCTTTTAAGCCTCGAAAATAGGGTATTTTTCCTGAATCCCAAATTTAAAACAATAAAATAAAAAAACTACATGATTTTTTCCTTCTGTCTTTTTCCAAATTTCGCCTTCTGAGATTCATCTCTTCTTATCTCGAGTCTGTAGGATTTTTTCGTTTCTGCCATTGATTAGATTATTCGAAAACTTGTCTAGTAGAATAATGTGCAAATAGTAGTACCCGTGCATATTGTTGTTAACGCCTGTGATGTTGATCTACGAGTCAACATTTACTAATAGTCTAATAATATATGCTAATGATAGGCAAGATGATCGACTGTTATATCAGGACTAACATTTGACGAAAATATTAATATAAGTAATATTATAAGACTCATATAATTAACACACATAATTAATCTAAATTTCAATCCAAATTATATGGTAAGTAATTTGTTATCACTACACACAAAAACGAAATTAGAAATTTTATTTCGGATGGACCGTGGATAATTTCTTATAGATAAAAATTATAATATATAATAAAAAAATCATTTTGATGACAAATCTCAACAGTATGAGAGAATTTTTATTAGTTAAAATAAAAAAGTATACCTAATCAATGGGCATAATGAGTCGTACTATCAAATACATATTCTAACAAAGAGAAAATACAATGAAAAAATATACCTAGTCAAAGGACATAATGAATCTTACTATCAAATACATATTCTAACCAAGAAAAAACAAAAGAAAATAAAAAGGAAATACGAATGCAACGTAAATACAATAATATCCCACTTATATTTTAAATTATGCGGTTTAAAAGAAACAAAAGCATCTATTATAGAATATGAACCAATTGTAAAAACAAGTTTTCTTTCAATATAAACAACCGTATAAATTCTCAAGAAACTCGTCATTTATCTTTTTACTTAAAAACTTTTTGACTTGTTTCATAGCCAAAAATAAAACTTAATTTTACAATTAATTTTACAACATAAACTTTAAAATAAAAATAAAACTTACACTTTTCTCATTTTTACGTCTATGTACCTCAACAAATCTAAAAGCTAGGAATACTCATAAAATTAAAATTAAAATTAAAATTATTGGAGACTTTGAGATTAATTTATAATTTTATATGGTAAATCTACTGCTTTTGATTTGTTGTTAAATGATTAAATTTTTCCAATTTGATATTTCACTTGGTTAAGGAAATACAATGGACTTTAATGAGTTTGATACATGTTTTTAAGTTATTGGACTGTTATTAAGATAAAGAAAAGTATGGTAAATTAAGTGAGAATCGAAATTGGGTTGGAATATAATTAGAATTAAATGGGATGTATTTAAAACTATTGAAAATACTTTTTTTTTCTTTCAAAAGACTAGCCCACCCTAGCCAATCATGTTTTTGCCTTTGATTATACACAATGAGATTACGTGGTTAATGAAAAAATCATTTGTCACATAATTTGGTTGAAATTTGGACTAAATTTTTAGATTGTATAGTTTTAGTGTATTAATAGATATATCAATATGACAATATTATAGATGGGCATTTATTTCTGGATCTCTAAATCCTCATGTCCCAATCTCCATTTGGGGAAAAAAAAAATCATCCCCAAAGTTAAATGGAGATGAGGATGGGAATGCCTCTCCCATTTTTATTTCCCCATTTTCTCTTTTTCTTTTTATTTTTTTAAAAAATGGGGTTGGGATCCCTATTTTCTCTACAATATATATATATATATATATATATATTTCTTATTTTTCTTTTTTTCTCATTTTTTCCATTTCCCCACTTTTTCAATTTAAACTCTAACTATAACTACTTTATTAACTTCACATTCAAATTAGTGTTATGAACTTATGGATTACAATTAGTTTTTATTTGAATTTGTAATGAATTTAATTTATTTGTATCCGTATTGCATAATATAAACCATGGATTTATTATTATTTTTTAATATGTAATTTTAGTCAAATAAGATCAAACGGGGAAACAGGGAGTTTGGAGGGTGGGGGATGAGGATGAGGATGGTGATAAGGGGGTCTATATCCATAAATTTTTTGCCTCAATGTCCATTTCTAGATGATATCGATAGATATTAACGTAAAATTCCTATAAAATACAGAAATTTGTTTAAAAACATTAAATTTTTTAGTAAAACTTTTAAAAATTATTAAAATAATCAATAAACTAACAAAAAAACATATTATTGAAAAATAATTAATTAAAAAAGTCAAAATAATCAATAATCTAATGAAAAAAATACATTTAATTTTCAAAAACATATAATATCTAACTATATATTATAAATATGAATACAAGGCATGAGTAATATAAATTTGAAAATATATCATTAAAACGTCAATCTCTAACAGTTTTCATCATACATGTCATACAAATTTTAATAATAAAAGGAAGATATAGGTAGCCATATTATTATTATTATTATTATTTTAAATCCAGATAGTCATAAAGTTTGATAGTTTCGACGGAATCGATTTGAAACCGATCCGTCTAAACTGTCATAGTGGAGTAGTGGAAATGATGTACTTATACGAGAGTATTGTATCATTTGTTTTTTGAAGTATGAGTATTGTATCATTTAATCAACTTATTTCTCGTATTTATATTAAAATTGTATTTATAGTAAATTTATACTTTTTTTCCAAGCTTGCCTTATTTGAGAACCCAAATTTTCATGGATTCACTTTCAAGCCGTATCCGTCAAAACCACCAATATGAGCAAATGCAAGTATTGGTAACATTGTTTTCATATCGTTTTTGTTAATTATATTTAACTATTAAACTTGTTATCTTAATCAAATTTATACTCATTTTTTTTACTTATTTGTACTTAAACAATGAGAACTAGAGTTTGGTGTTTCGATGGATTCGGTTTGACCGACTAAACTGTCCTAATGGGTATTTATATGGAAGTATATCGCTTGATCAGCTTATTTATTATATTTAAAATAAAATGTTATTTTTAATATATTTTATAATCATTTTTTCGAGTTTACCTATGATTACCTAAGTTTTCGATGAATCGATTTAAAACTAAATCCGTTAAAACGACAAATACGGGCAAATGCAAGTATTGTTGACATGTTTTCATTTGATGGTTTTCATTGTTTATACTTACATTAAACTTGTTATCTTAGTGTACTTTATACAATTTTCGTTCTTAAACAATGAGAACCAGTGTTTTGGCGTTTCGACGGATACAGTTTGAAACTAAATCTATAAAAACTGTTCTAATGAGTACTTATATGGGATTATTGTATAATTTGATCGACTTATTTATTATATTTACATTAAAATTGTGTTTTTAGTATATTTTATACTTATTTTTTCAAACTACCTTTGAGAACCCAAGTTTTCGACGGATTCGGTTTCAAACTGAATCTTTCGAAACCACCAAAAAGGGCAAATTCAAGTATTGTTAACATGTTTTCATTTGATTTTTTGTTGTTACTTATAAATTACATCAAACTTGTCATCTTGGTCCAATTTAAACTCTTTCTTTTTGTCTTTAAACTATGAAAATCAGAGTTACAATTTTAGTTCCGTCTAAATTGTCCTAATGAGTAGTTATATACTTATATGAGAGTATTATATCATTTGAATGACTTATTTTTTATATTTATATTAAAATTGTGTTTTAAGAATTGTTGACGGAAAATTTGTTCGGGATGAGAAATTCTTGCTAACACCCTCGAGACCACTACCACGAAAGTGGTGGCCGGGGTCGGTACCGTTGGTACCTGACCTGTTAAGAGATAGATGAGAGGCTGGATCGTAATAACAATAAATGAGAGCTTTTATTATTGAAACTTGTTTTAAAATACAAATCACTCTCTTATATGCTCGCAGTCTCTCTAAGATGTAGGGTGGTGGCAACTGTGTCTGTCGAATAGTGGAAACGAAGGTGGCCGTGTTCTGAATACAGAATTTAGGCATTCCCCTCTTATTTTCTTTCTTTCTTCTTTCTGTTGCTATCTATCTTTTTCTGTGTATGTGTGTCCTCTTTCTGTATCCTGCTTGGCCCTATTTATATATGGTCCAAGTTGGTTTAAATTTACTGATATCCCTTTACGATCCTTTGAATCTGTTTCCTCCTTATCGGGCGGGATCCTTTATTCAAAAGTTGTTGACCCCGAGTAAATAGCGGAAACAATTAGCGTGAATGCTTGGCTCGCACATATACCGGATTTAATGATGGTTATCTCCTAGATATGATCTTGTATGTTATCGCGGCATGGTTTTTCATGGAGGTCGCCCAACTAGCTGTCTATTGCCCCGTAGAGCGAGGTAGATCCCTGCTCCGACTCTGTTCTTAGAAGCATGAGATGGATTTTTCCTGACCCTTGGGACTTGATGTGTTCTTATAGACATTCCTGGGAGGTAGCCGAGGTAGTGTAGATTTATGTGTGATTCTTCCTTTATGTCCAGCAAGGACAGCGGGCTTCTGGAGAGGTTGGCGGGCTTCTCTCGAATGTCTCCTGAGCTTGGAGACTTCTCTTGGCATTCACGGGGCGGTTGAGGAGCTCGACCTCAGAGCCGAGGTTTCCCGATAGATGGCCTGGAGAAACTCGGGTTCTAGTATTCTAGTGCGGGCTAGTCCTGGTCGCGCCTGGCTTGTTTTTTGGTGGTTTTGAAGCCGAGCCGACCTTCCTGCTCCTACGGGGTGGCTTTATGGTTTATCCGGGCTTCATGATTGCAGATTATGAGTTTCGACTTGTGGCGGGAAAGTGGAAAATTTCTCTTTGACCCCTGGCCAAATTTCACTATTAACAAGAATATTTTAAGCTTATTTTTCAAGTTTACCTATGAGAATCTAAGTTTTGGACGAATTTGGTTTAAACATGAATTTGTCGAAACCACCCAAACGGGTACATATCAAACACATAATTTTGTGTAATGATATATATCAGAATATGCCAGCACCAATATTTAGGGATGTGAAAAAAACCACTTTACCGATCCAACCTGTCTAACCCAACCCAAACTTTATGGGTTGATTCAATTACACTATTACACGTATTAAAAATATAGATAATGGTAGACATCTAACCATTTTATCCAATATTTACATCTAACTTGATAGGACAACTTACATGACACATCCTTGCCAGCTGCCATATCATAATATTGTCACGTTATTACACTTTTTAATGTGTAAGAGACTGTGCAACCCTTTTTATTTTTAATCTAACATATTAAAAAGTGTAATGACGTGACAATGTTATGATTTGACAACTGATAAGGATGTTTTATGTAAACTGTCACATCAAGTTGGATGTAAATATTGGATAAATGGGTTGGATGTCTACCATTATCCTAAAAATATACTAATCGATTTGTTCGACGACAAATCGATCGAAGACCGATTCGGTTTGAGTTGCTTGAAATACAATTCATACAACCCAAACCAACCTATATATTCAATAAAAGTCAGGTACTTTTAGGGTTTTGTAACTTATATATATATACATATATATATATATATATATAATCATTTTTCTATCGGTGTACAGTTACACACCGATGAAATTATATAAGAACATTGAATATAAACCATTCGTTTAAAAAAAGTTTTGACAATATATAAAAGTTTATTCTGTTACATTACTTTAGTCTACTTCTTGATAACTCATATCTCAATAAGTCACATCAAGAAGTACACATACTGACTTCATGGTTACGTTTTTTTTTTCTATTATGATATTTGTTATTTTTATATTTAATATATTTATATTTAAATAATTATTTTTTAATAATACAAAATAGAAAGATAAAAATTGGATTCGAATTTAAACCGATAAATTTATCTAAACCAAGCCCGATAAATCTACCCAAACCAAGCCAACTGCCAATATTTGATCGTAATTGCTCCTGTGACTAGAGGTGGGCAAAAAACCAATGAACCAAACCGAACCGAACCGAACCGAACCAGTGGATCAAACCGGTCCAATTGGTTTTTTACCGGTTTTGATTGAGTGATCGGTTCGGTTCGGTTCTAATTTTAAAAAAACCGGTTGGATCGGCTTTTGTCCGGTTTAGTTCCAAAAACCGGAAAACCGAACCGGCACTCGACTATAAATTAAAAAAAAAAACTAATTATATCTTCCACTCTTCACTCTTCACTCTTCACTCTTCAATTATTATGTATATTTTATTGGATTTTAAAATGTAATTTGACTTTGTTTGGTATTGACTATTGTATTAGCTATCAACAAAAATGTTTGGCTAACATTATTTTGAAATGCGTTTACTGTTTTGTATTGGATTTTGTAGTTTTTTAATATGTTTTTATTGTGATACAAATAAATTTGGTCCAATAGGTTCAAAAAAATGAACTAAATATGTAATAAACGAAATTTAGAATTTTGGCCCATTAGGCCCAAAACCAAAAAAACCGAACCGAACCGAACCGGTCTAATTCGGTTGGTTTTTTATCGGTTGACGAATGTCAATTTGATTGGATCGGATAAATTTTTTTAAAACCGAATTTTATCGGTTTTATGAAAAATCGAACCGGTCCAATCAACGTCCACCCCTACCTTTGACAGTAACTTCACATTTAGAGGCACCGCACAGGTTTTCCATTAAAATAAAATAATAAATGAAGGAAAAGTTTGCTTCTTACTCTATGAACCAGAGCTAATGTTCTCCAGAGGATTCCTTTCCTTCAACATCAATGGTATCAAAATCTATCACACTTAACAATACATAATCTTTCCAACTTAATAAATTTAATGGTAATGAAAAGATGAAAATCTCCAAGAACAGGTGAGTTTGGATATCTATCAAAGAGAACAACAATTCATGGACTTTTCTATTACTGGAAAAAAGTATAGCAATTTCGAGGAAACAAGTATGTGACTCTTCATTTGAGCCTTTTGCAAATACACCTATCTGACAAATTACATTCAAAACTTGAATGCTTTCAAGAAAAAAAAAAGGGTATAAATTGATTTTATGTGCCTCGATGAAGTATAGGGACGTATATTGAACATGACTGATATTTTCAGGTTTACATATATGCAACAGCTACCAGGTCGAAGAATCAGATTCCACACAAGGAACGCATAGAGGTCCTTCGATTTCAGTAACTTACGTAGAATCTCCGAAAATTTGAAGTTGCTATATATCGGACTGTGTATTTCTTGTCTAAATTCTCTGCTCTCCCTACCCCAACTCTCTAAACATCCTCTCCTCAATCCTCATTGACTGCTGTTCACCTATGAAACACCCTTCCACTCATTTTAGTTTAAAATAGAGCACTCCAAACAAAACCATCCCCTTCACCACACTTTTCATGAACAGATTTTATCTTCTCAACTGACTTGCAGATTCCACTGCAGCTCCAATCAAATGATGCAACACATAAGGCACCTGCTTGTGCTTTCCACTCACAGTCTGCAGAGGTAATGCAAATAAAATTCAGAAACCCAAAACCATAAATATCTCTAATGAATTATTTTAGTTTAAATGAGGACTCAGTTCTCTGAAACAGGGTTCTCTGCCCCACAAATAGATCAAATGCCAAGCTTTAGATCCACCCTAGTTTGGGAGAATAATAATAATTTAGGATGTATAGTGGATGTTTAACTTTCTAGCTGCATCAATTTCTCCAAACATAGGAAAATATCTCACCATTAATTTGAAACAATATCATATCAGATGCTTTAATCAAATGATGCTAAATTTCAGTGTTTTAGTCGTTCTTAAATGGCTCAAGTTGGATGTTTATTATCCTACAAATATGATCGACATTCTAGTTTTGGCTAAGACGTCCCATCCCCATATAGTTATTTGAGAAATTATTACTTCTTAGAATGGGATTGGTACAAGGGAGTGGGACACTACTTATGTATCTTTTAGGAAATGTTACCTGGTGGAGTCCCGCAACACATATTGCGGTCATCAATGTGCTCCACCTCGAGACCAAGAAACCACGAACCAAGAGATACATCCTCATTGGCAAACTTATGCAATATGGGCCTGCAGTAGCAAACAGCACCTTTAATAACTTAATTCGATTTTTTAAAACATAAGATTGTATGTGCAGAAGCTCAATCAGTAAACTAGAACATTAAACCAATCTGTCATAGCCACATAGGCAAGGGGTTTACATATAAAGCAAATCTCCAATTACAATTTTAACTTGTTAATTTTGGAGATCTTCAATAAATACTATTCAGTAATACCAAAGCTTAAATGGCAATTTCAAAATACGTGTTATTTATAAGACCAAGATGGTGAAGAAGTAACTGAATATTTTTACTGCTAAGTTCAGCATAAAAGTACTTAGAGCATCTTCAATGCTATTATGCATTTTGAGAAAATGGAGTGCCACATAGAATAAATACTAAAGAAGTTAGAAAAACTCTTTCCAATGTAATTATCTAAGTTGAATATGGAGATGATGTGACAAAAAAAAAAGTTAGAGAATATGGATTTGAGTTTCTAATTCTAGAAACTCTCCTAGAAATGCTGTCTAGGATTTCGAATTCTTTCCACCAATAATTTTAAAGCTCATTTAATTGTAAAATAAAATAGAGAGAATGTAATAATTGTTTTACTATGATTGGTAATAAAACAAATGCATATTTAGCTTTAGATAATTGTATTTGAGATGTGAATATGCATTTCTCTACAAAAAATTCAAAAGTGGACCCATAATGAATAGAAATGCTGATGTGACACTATTTAGAAACTCAAAAATGTATATTTGCATTGGAGATGCTCTAAACTAGAAGATGGGTCTCAAGGTGACAATTTTCAATTCTTACTGATTGATAGAGATATATGTGGCAAGATCCTTTGAAATTGCATATATCTGCCCAGTTGCATGTCGGAAGTAATGGTTCCCCTCCTCTCCGAATTTCCAGTACTCTGGCTCATGGTACTTGACATCCCTAGGGAGCAAAAAAATTAAATAAGACATATATAACAGTGGTTGAGAGCACCAGGAAACTAAATAGCAACATTCTCATTGATATAAAAGTATGGGATATACTTTCGCGCTAAAACAGGTCCAGATTTCATACACCCGATGTAAATTCTTGGCTTTGAACGGTGACGAGCAAGAGTAGCAGCCAACACGCCTACATGAGAAAGACATGTAAGAATTCAACTTCAGAAATGATAATTAAAAAATTTCATACTTAAAAAAGAAAAAAGAATAAGAAGAATGTTTTAAATTTCAATAATGAATAGTAAAATGGATCGCTAAGCCAAAGTGCATACCAAGATTGACATGGACGTCATCATCCACCTTGACATAGAAATCAGCATCCCATTTTGCAACAGCAGTGGAAAAGAAAGTTTTTGTTTTTGCAGACAATTCATGATATCCTTCAATGTGCTCCTACAAGAATAGAAGGTTGACATGAAAATCACATAACACTGATAAAAGTGTATGAATTCATTTTGGGGAAGATACAAAGCTTTTTGTCTGCTTCTTACCAGCCGCAAGAAATCCTTATGCTGAGAATCTTCTGAATCAATAGCTTTATCTAAAATGCTGTTGGATGTTGGACTGAATGGAATGAAGGCAGACATCACTCAGGTCAGTTCCCAATTCTATATGACTGAGCAACATTATGTCAATGTGCAATGACAGACAAATTATATATGTACACTTTCGTATAAATGAAAATCTTAATAGAAAATATTATACAAATGAGATGCACCAGTGGATGCTATATATTGTTGAAAACTAAAAAAAAAATTGTAAAGTAAATCTAATGCAAAATGCATATGCTAGAACCGACAACAAGGATATAAATAAAAAGAAAACAATACAAGCATCTTATGAGGAGCTCCAAGAAACATGCAATAGAACCAACACTAGTCTGTCACAATGCATAAAGCTAATAATTTATACCTATGGCCGATCATGAACCTGATGATAATCCCCCTCTCGCGCTCCAACTGAATAAGCTTTTCTCCTAATCAAACATAACAATCAATTACAAAAAAAAAACTTATAACAATGAAAAAGCATCAAAAGACATGCCAAAAAGACTATCACAAGTCACAACACCAAGATACCTTGAGGCATCCAAGTCTCTCTAACAGAATCACGCCGCTTCCTACTACTGAAAGCAGTATTAATTCCAATAACCATGAAAACTTTCGGCTTTGTTGGGGTCAAGGTTGTTGAGTTGGAACCAACACCTTCCAAGCCAGTCAATTCCCGAGAACTCCTGGATGCTGCAAGTTCCATCTGAAGCATAGCAATTGCCTTGTCAAGAGACCTGACAAGTCCCCAGGAAAACCAGAGCAGCAACGAAATCATTAATAACAATTTCAATTCAATCACGCCCGAAACCGAGAAATTCAGTCAAAATTACAAGGTTCTCAGTATGTACTTACTGAATTGCTCCGTGGGTTTTCAAAACTTCGTTCATTACCTCTTTATTTTGTGAAAACTTCTAGCACATAAAAAATAATAATTATAAACAAAAAAACAAAATTACTCAAAAGTTTTTATTACAATTTAGCAATATGTGAAGAGTTAGATTGTGACAGTGAAAAACATACTTTTGAAGTTGCGCAATCGTCGGAAACCATTTGGAAACCACGGCCACCTTGGTGGCGTGGCATGAGCTGACCGTTGAATTCAGGCGGGGTCAACGTTCTGATCCAAAGTCCATAGATACTACCAATTCATCATCATAATCAAAATTTCCCAAAAATATATAAATTCAACCTAAATATTTGACGATGAAATTCAAAATTCATGGAGAGAGGGAGAGAGAGAGAGAGAGATGTACCTGTTAGTGAAGAGAATTCCAAGAGCAAAACAAAAGAAGCAGAGAAAAGGAATCCATTTAACAGATATTATATTAATGGTTCGAGGCTTCATTTTTATGTGTGTGTGTGTGTGTGAGAGAGAGAGAGAGAGAGAGGGAGAGAGTGAAATGGCGTAGATGGAATTGTATGCAATGTGGAAGATGGTTATATAAAGTCTGTTTTTTTGTATTTGGTTGGACAGTCTATGCACGTCGGAGACTCAGTGCGTCAAAAGTTAGGCATTTGAATGCAATGCAAGGATTTTCAAGCAAAAACTAAAATTATGCGAATTTTCGTCGTTTCGATGGGCCCCATCCCCATGTCGTGGAATTCACGTCGACGCCACTCGCATTGTCGCATGTCACGCCTCAACTCAGGATCCTACATGAATTATGAATATTCATACATTATACGTACCACCAACATTAGGAAATTGCTATGCACCTTCACCCTTATACTGTATAATTTTTTTTTTTCTTTGATTAGGGATTATCTCGTCCCTTCGTTTCAATTTTCAAATATACTTTTCATACTTTTTTAAATTTTATTTTATTTAATTTGATACTTTTATTTTTGTTTTGTTAACCTTCAACCGTATTATGATTTTATAGCTTTGTTTATGAACCCCAACGATTGAGGATAGCGTTTACAGTGTTGCCAACGCGATCTCTTCGACGCTTAAATTAGATTTTTATCCCAATTAACGTAAATAAGTGTTTAGTAATGAACTAGCAAAAAAAAAAAAATGATCATCTATTTCCTTAATGTCTGTCAGGACATATTTATAATAGTTTTCTAGTGGTAATTCAATCTCCGTTACTACTCATAAATGAATAATTTGCAAAGCTCAATCTCTATTATATGTCATGTAAAAACAAACGTTGTGAAAAGTTTAACCACTTGATCATCCGTACTTATCTTTTGATAATTATCATACATATTTTCTATTTTATCGTATAGTGTTATGCTACGAACTATTAATTTAATATTTTATTAACATACGACCGTGACCTCAAGTTGCAAAATGCAAAATGCAACTTCATCTTGATACTTGCAATTTGCAAGTCGCGAACTTATCCTGCAACTTACAATCTTCGAGTCGCGACCTCATCCTGCGGCCTTCGATATGCAAATCGTGTTCTCATATTGCAAGCTACAATATCATCTTATAATCTTTTTATAGAGGAATATCATGATTCATATGACATCTTTATTTATAATACATTTTTCTTCCTTTTATCTTTTCGGTATGATTATCTAGAAAATTACACTCAACCGACTAATTCAACTAAAATTTACTCACAAAAGCAGTTGATGGATCTAGCTCTACTGTGTTGAGTCATTAATGGATTTGATTATTAAAACTTAAAAAATAATGAATCGGTTTTTACGTCCTTTAAAAACGGTATACGTATTCTAAATTAATATTCGTTTTAAAGTCTAATATAATCATAGGGTAAAGTAAATTAATATTCGTTTTAAAATCTAATATAATCATAGGGTAAAGTTAATAATAAGGCTAAATATATTGGACCCCACAGATTATTAATTCCTATTCTCTCATACCTAGCTTCTCATCCAAACACTAGTTCCATGTCGCTTAAAAAAAAAATACTAATTTCAAATATCTTTTTCTTTTAGGGAAAATCAAATTGATATTCAAAATTAATTAAAATTTTCTTTTAAGATTTTACTACATTAATCCCCAAATAATTTTTTATGGTTCCGCCACCTGATATATATAAATATTTATAAAAAAAAAATTCTTAAAGATTAAAAAGAATATGACTGTTTTTCACTACAATTAACATATGTATTCATATTTTTTTTTTTTAGAATAATATGTATGTATATCAATTTATGATTGTAAAAGCTTATTTCATTCTCATGTCAGACGGATTTGGAAAAAAGTTTTAGAGAAGCTTCCGTCATAATCAGAGATGACCATTTTACCCCGGGTACCAAACCCCCGCTCCCCCATCTCCATTTGGAGGAATTTTTTGGGAGGGAATGGGGAAATAGGGGGGAGGGATGAAGATAACTTTTAACCCCAAATTTAAATGTAGTTGAGGATGGGGGACCCATCCCATCCCCATTTCCCCATTTCCCCATTTCCCCTACAAATTCCTTAAAATGGGGATGGGGATGGGGATGGGGATGGGGTTGGGGTTGGGGTTAGGTGCCCCCATCCCCATTTCCCCATTTCCCCATTCCCCCAAATATTATAATATTATATAAAAAATATATTAATATATATTTTTATTATATTTTTAATATTTTTATTTTACTAACTATATATACATATTTATAAACTATAACTTAAATTACACACCAAGCAATCTAACTATATATATACATATTGATTTTCTTGTTAAATTACACACCAAGCAAACTCCATATAATTTATTAACATATTTTACTAACTATATATATATATATATATTAAACAACTTAACTTTCATTTCAATTTGTATGAGATGTTATTTTGTATTTGAATTTATTGGATTGCGAATTTATATGTTTCTTTAATATGTAATTTTTACTGATATAGGGAAAATAGGAGAATATGGGACTTTAGAAAAATGAAAAAACAAGAAAAAACAGAAAAAAAATAAAAAAAATGAGGATAGGGAGAAAAAGACCTCCCTCCAAAATTACCCCAACCGGGGGACCTACATCCGCCCCGTTTCTCCATTAGTCATCCCTGCTTATATTCATGAGAATGACATAAAACCCAACCTAGTCATTTGTATATCATGACAAGTCCTATAATTTCTTAAGCTCTTCCTACCCAAAAATATTTTTCAACCTATAAAAGTCGCATATACTATAATATTTTTCAACCAATAAAGTTCGCATATACTATTATACCACCGACTTATTTTAACTTAAAACATTATCATACTCAAAATCTTACATAACATTGTTCTATATTTATTTTTAAAGTCTCATACATATTTAGGAAGCAGTTTTATATCATAAATTTCAAAGGTAGTAGCTTTACATCATAAATTACATTGTCATATCAAGTCGAAAGCAGGGTATCTGATAAACAAAATTGTCTGATCGGTGTTTAGTATCCGATATAGTTTACTGATGAATACTTATTCAGTTTAATAATGTTTACGTTCGAATAATCGTCGTCATAGGTGTTATATATATACATAAAAATACAATATTATACCCCTTCAATTTCGGACCTACCTTCCCTAAACTGAATTATTGTTTGTAATACATATTCATGTTACCATATAAAAATCTTTTGACCATTGTGTAAATTTGTTCAATCTCCATCTCCATATCATGGGTTGCTCAACAGGTCAAGATTTTGACTCATTGAGTCATTGACAGCCACATTAATCAAACGGTTTTCATTTCATTATATAGTCTCGATACTCATTATAGAATTGTTCTTCTATATAATTATAGTCAAACAAGTTAGCCAAATTCATGATTAAAATCTGTTAACTTAAAAAAATTAAATATAAAAATAATGAAAAAGTTGAAAAAAGGTTGTTGGATATAGAAATTTTGTTGACGGAACAGCATTCAGTTAGATTGCTAATCATGTAATTGAACTATTGAAATAATGAAAAATCCTTCAATAATAACTCCGTGCTTGCTGGGATTGTTGATTGATAATCGATAAACCAACCAAATAACAACTTTAAGTTGGGTTACTTTTGGAAGGTATTCGATATAAATATATATTTTTAAGTTTTTTAATAGTGTCATATCAATATTTCTATTTATTATGATCAACTTTTAAAAATGTTTTTAGAGAAATATATATTTATATCTCAAATACAATTATCTAAAATTAAATATACATACATATTATGTCCAATAATAATAAAATAATTATTTTATTCTCTCTTCTCTTTTATTATACAATTAAACGAGTTTTAATATTATTGGTGGAAACGGTTAGAAATCATAGTCATCATTTCTAGAAGAGTTTCTAGAATTAGAAGTTCAACTTCATATTCTCTAACTTTTTTCTTACCACATCATCCTCATATTGAAGTTAGATAATTGCATTTGAGAGTGTTTTTCTAACTTTTTAAGTATCTATACCATGTGACAATCAATTTTTTCCAAATGCATATTTGTATTAGAGATGCTCTTAGGAGTTCTGGGGTGAGGTTGAGGTCTTAAAAGTACCGGGCCGTTGCGGGCATTATCTGTTTCAGTCTAAGTCCGTCTGGCATATTGAGGTTTGGGCCAAGCCCGAGCTGGGTTGAGAGAGCGATCTAGAAGCTCGAAAAATACATTATCGACCCGTGTGCCTTGAGGGTTGGGTTATGTTTATAGTCTAAGAGTGTGTTTTGTATGACTTTTTATGTAGAACTTTTTTTAGTAGAGCTTCAAATGGGTAGAGCTTCTAACAAAAAAGGTTTTTTGTTGTGTAAATTACAAAAAATGTGTTGACAATGTATTTTTTAAAAAGCTTTTGGTTATGTGAATTACAAAAAGGGTGTTGACAATTTATAATAAAAGAGTTGTACGGTGGAATATCTAAAATTAATAAAGGGTGATAGAGACAATTCATATGTTATAAAAAAAGCTCAAAAAAAGCTTTTTAGAGAAACCCAAATTTTGGACTTCTCCTAATATACATAAAATAGCTTTTATAAAGGGTAAATAAGAAAATTTCATATATTAAAAAAACCATTTTGAGCTTTACCAAACAATAAAAAAAAAACTCCAAATTAAACAGCTTCTAACATTAAAAAAGTGTTTTTGGCTCTTTCAATCGCCATTCATATCAAACATACACTAAACCCATTAGATCCACCGAAAATTAACATATATAATAAAATAAAATTAGACATTTGTAATATTATCACTTTTGTATTTTAAAATTTCATGTTATTTTTATTAACCGTATGTGATAAAATGCTCATTGTATTTAAAAGTGGTCATAGATAAGGTAAGATAAAAATGATTACAAGCAAAATTTGCAAGAAAAAGTGTAAAAGTATTTATTATTTTATGTATTTTATAAGTATAAGCTATATAACTTTTAATTTTCTTAATTATCTATACGTACTTATATTATTATTTTGACTAAATTACAGCCAACTTGTTTGAGGTTTGCATATTCTTGGCCGGAAACATACAAATTAGAGAATTATTGACGTCGATTTCTGAATATGAGAAAAGTCAACAAGATTTGGATTTTAGCTGTGATTTCAAAGAGAAAGAGAATGAGAAAGTAATCAGATACAAGGTTTTACGTGGTAAAACTCCGATGACCGGAGAAACGTCCACGAGTGATTGAATGATCAACTAAGCCAAAATCCACTATGAATAAAATAATTATAATTCTCGATCTCTCTTTTTTCTCTCTATATTTTTCTATATGATTGTTGTATATCTTTTGCGATGAGATTATGAGTCTATTTATATGTCCATAGAACCCTAATATTAATTTTACAAGTAATAAAAGATCTTTGTATTTAATTATGATTGTTTGCTTATTCGAAGTCGTTTGTTTTCTTTCCTGTTTCGGAGACTTGTATTGAGATCGAATGAGACTCTAGTAATGTAGTCCAATTAGGACTTATTTTCTTATAAGAGCGTAGTCTTTTTGAAGAAATAAAATTGTTGTCTGATAATTCTGTTCTTCTTGGAATTCCTCTTTGATATGGATATCTTCGTGTATTTTAATGACTTGATTCGTGTGAACTACGTGCTGGACTTTTTATTCAGTTTTCTTCATGTTTGTACCGAGTAGATATCAGCTGGTCCCGAGTGACGTCAACTGGTCTCGAGCAGACAATGTTATCAACTGGCCCAGAGTACCTTTATCTGACCCCGAGTAGTATATGACGTCAATTGAACCCGAGTAGGTTTTGTCCAATACTTGTTTATTCGGGCTTCTCTTCTTTGGCGATGCCTTACAGGATGCCTATTCGGACGTCCACCTGACAATTTTATCCTCTTTGTCGATGACGTGTACATCCGATAAAATTTACATACGATAATACCCCCTTAAAATATTTTTACCGAATAGAGTTTTGTTTCGGGCAAAAGTATTTTAATCAATTCTTCAGTTTTTATATCTTCTTAGTGTCAGAGTAAATGTCTTATCATAATGGCGTGTCTTAATGGTGACCCTGTAAATTCGATTTGCCCCCTCACACGAGATCTTCAATGATGGCGGCGTTTTGGAATTCTGATGACAAAAGCCAGTTCTCTTCTTGACACGTGTTCTGTGCTGCTTCGTTTTTCGATTCCATTTATGAGAAATGACCTTTGCATCTCCCCGTGCACCGCCTACGTCATCAAATCTCGTCATAGATTTTTCCCGCCTAGAGACCCTAGGGTTTCGTGCTATTATTTCTTTAAATTCTTCACTGAGGGGTCGCGCTGATTCATTCTTAAAAATTTACACATGAATTTTTTCCAGCCCAGGTTTCTTTACGCAGAAAATCGTCATTCTTCGTTGAAGATTCTGCATCAGTTTTCATTAAAGGTTAGTTTCAATGAATCCATCTTCCCATCATCGGCTTTTTACCATTGCTCTCGAAGCGCTCGATCGTGGGGATTTCTCGCTGGTTTCTTGCGCTCGAAGATTATTTGGGGAAATCCTCCCGAATGAGCCTCCATTTTCAGAAGTTGACGTTTCTGGGCTTTATCCCGACGTCCATTTTTCTGTATCCAGTTCTGATTCTTCATCCAGTTATGAATCTGTCGTTTCTAATCACAGGGTACCACTTCGGTCAAGGATGGGAAAACATCAAAGTAGAAGCGAAGTCCACATGCACAACTTGGGCAGCGTCCAAATCAGGGAGCAGACTGTTGACGAGAACGATGTTGAAGAGGCTTTCAGAGTATCTCATCTCTCTTTCTCTACTGATCGCCTGAATGGGTTTGACACCGAGCCGAATGTGGTTGGGGTAGAAGATATGGGAAGTATCGTGCCCGATTTGATTTGGACAACTCGGTTATTCTGGTTCCCGTTGGTGATAGAGCTGCGTGGAATCCTCCTCCGGGCATGGTGGCAATATATGGATCCATGCTCTGCTGCAACGTCACACTTCCTCTTCAGCCGTTCATTGCCTTGTTTTTGGCTGAAGCAGGGATCACCCCGGCTTAACTGGCCCCGAACAGTTACAAGATATTGATGTGCATGTGGCACATGTACAACCAGATAAACTTGTCGCCGCCTTCCCCGAGTGAGATTAGGCATTTCTTCACGCTGAGGCAGTCTGGCAAGACAGGACCTATTTCCTCATGTCTAATCCGTTAGACTGCTGGGTCCCCGAGGGGACAAAGGTGAATCGGGAAGTCGATACCTCTGACGACCCCAAAAAGAGGGGGGGTTTGTATGAGGATTCCCTTCATTCAACAAGTTCTGGAAGAACAGTTGGTTTTTCACCGGAGGGAATCTGGGTCTTGAAGTCACCCTTTCGGTTGAGGAAACTCGGAGGGTGCTAAAAGTTTCCCACTTCTTCTGTTCTCCTAAGGTTTGGAACAAGAAGAAGCTCGAATTTAGCGACGCTGAGCTGACCAGACTTGCTCGGGCAGTAGTTCGCACCCTAGAGAAGAGGAGCATGTCTTATCTTTTCAACGACACGAAAATGATAGAGCTTGGCTTCTTCAGCCAGATTTCGGGCTACCACAGTCGATGTAAGTGATCTTTGTAATTCTTCTTTTCACTGTTATTTTTGCTTTTTATATTCTGACGCGGTTCCCTTTTTTTTTTAGTATATGACACGGACATCGTCTGCGACCTTCAAGCTCGTCAAGTGAAGTCGATTCTTCAAGGGAGCCGAAAAAAAGCTTCTCGTTAGAGCAATGATAGTATTGCCCCACTTGAGTCTGATGAGGAAACCGATGTAGCCGAGAAGCAAATCCTCGAATATGTCCCTGAGGACGTTGTTCAACCGACCGTCGGGGAGACTAGTGGTTCGAGTGGCCAGACAGATACTCAACTGCCTGATGATAGGGAGAGGGAGAGGGAGAGGGAGATGTAGAGTGAGGGTCTTGGTGAAAGGCCTGTCGAGCGGTCAGACGCTGGTGATGGAGGTAATACCTCTACGGGACAAGTACCTTCAGGTCCTAAATTTTTTGAATCTTTTCGGGATGATGCTCTGGAAGATCCCACAGCTGATCTAACTTCCATCGTTCTTGGGCTGAGAAGCGAAAGGCAGTCGGCTCCCCTACTCTCCCTCTCAAGGTTCCTCGGGTGGTCTCATTCATTGACTCTAGCGATGATGACACTAGGGCTGAGATTCCTCCGAGCGTTGAAGTTGGAGCATCCGCGAATGCGGAGACTTCTAAGCCGAACAGGGGTTCCTGTCCCCCAGAGGTTGAAAATCAAAGGGTTGAACCCTTGGGGGTTCCTTCATATCCTTCTCCCTAGAATATACTGCGGAAGATGTCATCCGATCGGGCTTTCATCGGGGATGACCGCAAGAGTTGTTTTCAGGATGGCTCCCTGACAGACCGTCTTCAGAACGTTTTTAATGGTGCATCTTATGTAAGTTATCCTTAACTTCAATTGTTTTGCCTGTTCACCAGATTTTTAATTATATTCCTTTACATATGGTGACCGAGTTTACTGAGCTGGTTCAGACGCAACAACATCAAGCTGATCGAATAAGGTGTCTTGAGGCTCAGCTAAAGGAAAGTGAGGATAGCCATGCTCGGGTCGAATAGACTTATCAGAAAGAAGTCGGCAATGCCCAAGTGTTCATTGACCATTGTTTGGCGAAACAGGTTGAGGCCTAGGAGAAAGCTTCTTTGGCAGAGAAGAAGGCAGCTTCACTTTAAAATTTGTTATCCTCTGCCCAAGAATCAATGCTTAAAGCCGAACAAGACGCGGAGCAGTCTAAGGCTGCGTATGAGCAGAAGATCAAAGACTTGGAGCGCCAAGCTCTGACAGTCGAGTCCCTATCCAAGGAGGCCAGACTGGAACTTGAAGTGCAAGGGGTAGATCATTTCAAGAGATCCCCTACCTACGATGCCCTTCTCCTTTGAGAGTTTCAGTGTGGGTTGGTTTCGGCTGGCGAGTTCTTCAAGGTTAAGAATTGGGCAACTGAGAAAGCCAGAACCAACTGGGAGCTATCGATCAAGAATCATGTGGATCGGTCATTGGAATCTCTTCGGACTTAGATAAAGGAGTGGAGAGCTTACTGCCGTAGCCGAGGTAAAGAGCCCCATCCTATGCATTTGGAGGTTCCATCCGAGCACTCCCTTTCTACTTTTTACGCCAGTCAGGAGTCGGTTGTGGAGGGTGTGATCCTTGATGTCAGACCGATCCCAGGAGAAGATTACAACCAGTGGATGGACGATTCGGTCGACAAGATTGCTTGGCCTTCCAATGAAAGTCTGCTCCGCGAGTACGAGATGGTGTCCGACCCGAGTATTGGAAAGAATTCAAAATCCTCACAACCTTAATTTTTGTAGAATTTTCATAAGTTTTTTGTAGAGATATTTTGTAACAATTCTTTGTAACAATTCTTTGTAACAATTCTTTTGTAAAGAATTCTTTGTAACAATTATTTTGTAACGATTCTTTGGAGAGATTAATAAAATCCCAAGTTTAGCTTTTCTGAACCGAGTGGTCTTGATCTGATTTATTACTTCAAGGAGTTTCACCTTCAACTTGACTATTGTTGAGTATCTTATTAAACCAGCTATTTCTGATGTTCGAGTAACTTAACCGAGTATCTTATTAAACCGGTTTCGTTCCCCGAATAATTTTTAACGCCAAGTATCTTATTAAGCTGGGTGTTGCAATCTTCATGCCAAGTATCTTATTAAACTGGTTAATTCTGATGTTCGGGTAACTTAACCGAGTATCTTATTAAACTGATTGTCACCTGAATAATTTTAATGCCAAGTATCTTAATAAACTGGCTCTTGCAATAGCATATCAACATATCAACATTATAATAGCATATCAACATTCTGTTCCAGCTCATCTAGACTTTGTAATAGCATATCAACATTCTGTTCTTCATCATATAGCCTGACCCGAGGTGATGCATATGACGTTTTTATGGGGATAACATCTTCTGGTCCAAACACTATAGTGAATGGAGTCTCTCATGTTGACGTTTTTGTTGTTGTCCGATATGCCCATAACACTTCGGGAAGCTTTTCAACCCAACTTCTTTTCTTGGCATCTATCTTTGCTTTGATTGTGTGCTTGATGATTTTTTTCATTGCTTCAACCTGCCCATTTGTTTGAGGGTGGGCAGGTGTGGCATAGTAATTGGCAATCTGGTACTTTTTACACAACTGTCTGAATTTCAGGTTATCGAACTGGGTGTTGTTGTCAGTGATTATAGTGTTTGAGATTCCAAACCTATAAAGTATACTTTTTCATAAAATTTGTGGTGTTTGCTTCTGTGATATGCACCAATGCTCCAGCTTCTGCCCACTTCGTGAAATAGTCAACGGCTACTATGGCATACTTCGCTCCACCCCCTGTCCCGGCTGGCATTGAGCCGATTAAATCCAAACCCCACATGGAAAATGGCCATGGGGATGTGAGGTTTCTGAGCTGTTCAGGGGGTTGTCAGATATCGTTAGCAATCCTTTGGAAACTATTGCAACTCTCCAAACATCGTTGTGCATCTGAGAATAGAGTATGCCAATAATAACCTTGCCTGAGTACCTTGTGTGCTAAACTTTTACCCCCAATGTGGTTTTCGCAAACTCCTCCATGGATTTCATGTAATATCCGATATGCATCCTCCTCTAACACACATCTTTAGAGTGTTCGGGAATACCCCTTTCTGTATAGTTCTCCTCCAATCAATGTGTACCTTACTGATCGATACCTGATACGTTTTGCTTGTAAGGGATCTTTCGGGAGCACGCCTTCTTCTAGGAACCTTTTTAGCTGAGTCATCCAACCGTCTAGCGGTGTTTGGATTTCTAAAATTTCTAAGTTTTTCAGTTCAGCTGTGCTCGATTTGAGAAGAAGTGCAACCGGGATAGTTTTTGGCCTGATTGTGGTTGTTGCCGACACTAGTTTGGACAATGCGTCTGCCTTTTTATTCTCCTCCCTGGGGATCTTGGAAATCCTATATTCTTTGAATTTCTGGAGAAGCTTTTTTACAATGTCACGGTAGGCTATCATGCCTTCATCCTTGGCTTGGTATTTGTCTAGGACTCGGTTGACAACTACCTGTGAATCGCTGAATATCTCGACTTCATCTGCCCCGAGAGCTATGCAGACTCTGAGTCCAGCTAGTAGCGCCTCGTACTTGGCTTGATTATTGGTTGCCTTGAAATCAAACCTTATGGCACATTCGACATCATCTCCTTCTGGAGTGCATACTATGATCCCTGCCCCACTGTCATGAGTGTTTGAAGAGCCATCAACATACAATTTCCATGGGAATTTTTTTCCCAACATCTTTTTTGCTTCCGTGTTTAGCTCTGTGAACTCTGCTATAAAATCTGCCACTGCTTGTCCTTTGAGGGATGTCCTGGGGACGTAGTGGATATCGAATTCATTTAGCTTGATAGCCCATTTGGTCAGTCTTCCTAAAATCTCTGGCTTCTATAGAATTTGCTGTAATGGGCAGTCGGTGAGAACTTGGATTGTATGAGCCTGAAAATATGGTCTTAGCTTCCTTGCTGCTGAAACCAATGCTAGAGCCATTTTCTCTACCTGTGAATACCTGGTCTTGGCTGGTAGAAGTGCCTTGCTGGTATAGTACACTGGCTTCTGTACTCCGTCTTCTGTTCTAACTAGGACCGAGCTTTCTGCTAGTTCTGTAATTGATAAGTACGAATTGAGTGTCTCTCCCATATGTGGTTTTGAAAGGATGGGAGCCTGCCCTAGGTATTCCTTGATTTTTAAAAAAGCCTGCTGGCACTCTTCATTCCATTCGAGTCCTTTTCCTTTTTTAATTACTTTGAAAAAGGGTGCGCATCTGTCCGTGGCCTTTGAGATGAATCTACCCAAGGAAACTAAGCATCCTGTTAGGTGTTGTACTTCTTTTAGTGTCCTTGGTGAAGTCATTTTTTGCAGAGCCTGGACCTTCTCAGGGTTGACTTCGATTCCCCTTTGGTGGACTTGAAAACCCAGGAATCTGCCTGAAAGGACTCTGAATAAACACTTGTTCGGATTTAGCTTCATTTGGTATCTCCTCAAAATATCAAATGTCTCTCGCAGGTCTGAGGTATGCTTGTCTGTCGAGATGCTCTTGGTCAGCATGTTATCAATGTACACTTCCATGTTCCTTCCTATTTACCGTGCGAAGATTCTGTTGACTAGCCTTTGATATATTGCCCCTACATTTTTTAACCCGAAGGGCATCACTGTGTAACAGTATAAGCCCTGATCAGTTGTGAATGCTATTTTTTCTTCGTTAGCCTTGTTCATCCGGATTCTGTTATATCCTGAGTAGGCGTCCATGAAATTGAACAATTCGTGGCCTGATGTTGCGTCCACCAACTGATCTATCATCGAAAGTGGAAAACTGTCTTTTGGGCATGCCTTGTTCAAATCTGTGAAATCTACGCACATTCTCTATTGTCCATTTTTCTTTTGGACGAGGACTACATTAGCTACCCATTGAGGGTAATTGACCTCTCTAATCGACCCTACAACGAGTAGCTTCTCAACTTCCTGTTTGAATGCCTGACTTCTCTCAAGATTGAATGATCTTCTCTTTTGTATCACCGGTTTTGCATTCAGGTCTACTGTGAGATGGTGAGATATTATTCGGGCATCTATCCCGACCCTGTCTTCATGACTCTAAGCGAACACGTCCCTGTATTCAATGAGGCTTTGTTTGACTTTTCCTTTCTGGTTGGCCCCGATCTTGATCCTCTTATCTGGTTCATCTTCTTTCAAGATAATTTCTTCGACCGGTTCAGTTTTGGATTCATTCGAATCTTCCCTTGGATCGAATTCGAATGACAGTAACTCTTTGTTCTGACTCGGCTGCGTTATGGTGCAAACATGTTTATCATTTTTGTCTTTGTATACTGATAGGTTAGCTCTTCGGGCCATCTCTTGGGATCCTTTAACTACACCGATCCCTTGTTCGGTCGGGAACTTGATCATTAAAGCATACGTGGCTGTTACGACCTTAGTTTTATTTAAGAACGGCTGACCCAACAACATATTATATGGCCAATTGTCTAAGTCTACTACCACGAAGTCGAGCAATACAGTTCTTTGGCAAGGTGCCACTCCAATCTTCACAGATAGCTTTACCGTCCCGAGTGACCTGACCTCAACTCCTCCGAATCCTCTGAATGGAGTATGGAAAGACTGTAGATCCTTTCGGTCCAACCTAAGTCAACTATTTTATATTTATAATAATGTGTGAGGAATGAGTGATATTTTTAATTATTTTATTAATATTTGTTTTGTTGGACAGTTAGATGAATTTAGTGAATTACTACAAAGATTAAACTTTTTTAAAACTGAATGGATTTTTAATTTGTTAATCATTAGAAATAGACTAATTGTTAGAGAACCTTTAGTTCCGGAAAAACTAAGCATAGCACAAAGACATTTTTTAAACATAATTGATGAAAGAATATTAGACTTAAGAAGAATTTTACCATAGTGGAAATGGTGAGAAATGTTACATTTTTTTTGGTGAGTTGCAGTGATATCACCGGTTTAATAAAATAAGTTTAAAGACACCTATTATGGTGAACTACCGAAATTGCCCTTAAATAATCGATTATTTATTCTTTAAAAGCCTCTCTGCAAAAAAGTTGTCTGAAAATCAATCAACTACTCCGGGTATCTCTTCAAAAAACGAGCTCGATTCTAGATATTTTACAAGAAGGTAAACTAATATTTCTGATCTTCATTTTCATTTTTTCATGCATTTATGTGTGGTTTAACCAATGTATGAACATGTTGTCTCAATTGTTTTTGTTTATGTCTACGAGTTGTAAACTTTTTTAAAAATAATGTATGAATATGTATGCATTTTTTTTTGTATTTATATTTGGCCGAGTTGATTTGAAGTGGTGCAAACAAGTTTAAAATCTTGGACAGAAAAGCTCCAAAGCATTTTAAAAAGGCTCGAAACATTAGTAAAAAAACTCGAGTAAATTTTAAAAAAGCTCGATCCATAAAATAAATGCTCGATCCCTCACTAAAAAGCTCGATTTGTCACAAAAAAAACTTGATTTCTCATAAAAAAAAGCTCAATCCCTTACAAAAAAAGCTCGATCCCTAAAATAAAAAGCTCTAGCCATATTTGAAAAAGGCTTGAGCCATATTAAAAAAAGCTCGATCATGTACAAAAATAGCCCGATCCTGAACAAAAAAAGCTTGATCAAGTTCAAAAAAGCTCGATCAAGTTCAAAAAAGCTAGATCATGTACAAAAACGGCTCGATCATGTACAGAAAAAACTCGATCAGTAATAAAAAAACTCGATCGCTTACACTTTTGATTTTTGTTTAATCCTTTATAATTGTAAATGTAATATTAAATATTATTTCCTTAATAATGGGTTTTTATGATGATTTTGACAGGACAATGGATAGGGTGAGAATAGTCATATCCTACAACGGTCGATGAGATCAATTACCCGACGGAAATCAGAGGTATTTAGGTTCCGATAACCAAGGTTTGTATATGTCAAAGAATTTGACTTACGACGAACTGGTGTCAATCGTGCAAACCATTTTGAAGTTTGATGAGAACAAATACATTGTTGATCTACAGTCTATATCAATTGTTCCCGGGACTACATATCGTACATTTATAAGAAACAATGATGATGTTCAATTTATACTAGGGGAATATAGGATGATTCCTCAAGTATGTGTTAGTCTAATCGAGAGGCCAGCAGGAGGTGTCATTGGTGAAGATATCCCTCATTGTGATAACACCCAACAATTTCGATCTTTAGGCGGAAGCAACCAGTTGTTCATAAAAATAAGTGAGATTGATTGTCGGGAAAACATATGTGTTATCTCACTGGAAGTAGCCGGCCATGCTGATATACTGGGACCTCAATTCGACGATGTCTTTGGTTGTCAAATTGAGATGAATGGTAGGCAGTACAACCACCAATACAATGATATCTACAATGACATCAATAATGAGCAGAATACAACACTCAATGTTTGGCCGATTCATGAGGTGGATAATGAGAGCAATTTTAATCCGGTAGATAATGTAGAGAACAATGAGGATGATGAAGAACCTGTCCAAACGGAAAGACGTGTAAGACATGTACACAGATTTAGTTCTAGTGCACCATATATAGCTGGGACCTCCGAGGTCCGGGCTAATGTAAATCCAGATGATTCTGATAAAGCCACAACATGGGTTATTCCAGGAGCAGAATCATACTCGTTTGGTATGAGTGGAAGCAGGAACTTGGTTGAAGTTGAACCTACAAGCATGATATATAAAGGATAATTTTTTCCAACGAAAAAGGATTTGAAGAGACTAGTAGGCCATTTTGCAATGCGGCATAACTTAGAGTGGAAGGTGAAAAGGTCTAATAAGGCAACATTATATCTAGTTTGTTTAATGGAAAATTGTACGTGGAAGTTAATAGTGGTGAGGAGAGATGAATGGACATACTTTCAAGTAAGAAGTTTTGTCAACGAACACACTTGTCCGTTAGAGGAATTCACCGCAGCCACCGATAAGCTAGTGCAGTCATAATTGGAGAAGTTATTGCATCTAGACTTCAACAACAAGATGGTCGACTAATGCGTCTGAAGGATATAATCGCCGACATGTAATCAATGTATGGAATCCAAATAATGTACAGTAAGGCACACGCCACCCTCGATTATGCATTGTCACTGACATATGGAATGTATGAGGTAACCTTCCAACTGCTTCCATAATTTGGTTACGTTTTGGAACAAAAAAATCCCGACACAATCACTGACTTACAGTGCGACGAAGATGGAAAATTTATGTACTTTTTCATGTCGATTAGTGCCTCACTTAGAGGATTCCGGACGTGTATGTGTCTAGTAATTACCGTTGATGGTCCTCATTTGAAGGGACGATTCGGGGGTACAATATTTGTTACAACAACAACACAAGATGGGAACGAACATGTGTATCCAATTGCTTTTGGGTACGGCGACTCAGAAAACAACCTTTCATGGGAATGATTTTTGGATTGCTTGAAAGGTGCCCTAGGTCATATTGATGAGTTGGTTTTTATTTTCGATAGACATGCAAGCATTGAAGTAGGGATTTCTAAAGTTTTCCCTTATGCAACCCATACCATATGTTGATGGCACTTTGCTGAAAACATTAAGAAGTGATTTCATAGGAAGGATGTTGCCGTAATAATGGACAAAGCAGCCCGTGCGTACACCGAGTTTGAATATAACAGGCATATGGAAGAGTTAAGAAACTTGCACCAGAATGCATATGATTATGTAATTGATGCCAGTTCACACAAGTAGTCCCGTGTACACTGCCCCGAAAGAAGGTACAGGGTAATGACAACAAATGCTGCAGAATGCATAAACTCATGCCTAAAATTTGTACGACAACTGCCTATGTTGACTCTGGCTGAGTTCATTAGGAATATGCTACAACGGTGGTTTCACGATCGCTATAGAGCTGCACAATCCATGCGTCATCAGTTGACCGATGCAACACATCTTGTGATCTTAAAACATGTGGAGAAGTATGGTTTTATAACCATAAATCCAGTAGACTGGAATATTTTCTAGATCAAGCGGTCTGGAAAATAGTGGACTGTTGACTTAGCCAGGAAGATCTGTACTTGCAACAAATTTCAAATGGATCATATTCCATATTCTTACGCACTTGCGGCCGCACGGTACATTACTTTCAAGTTTTACTGTGAGGTGATTATTATTGAAACGTGAAGCTCATCGTTTTCAATGTTTTTTTTGCAGGGAACGAAACTTGGATTTGACAACTTTGTGTTTGAACTACCACAAGAGACAAACACTTATTGACGCGTACTCGGTTCCTATTATACCAGTTGGACATCCTTCCATTTGGGTTGTGCCATCTGACATTGCTCATAGGGTGATTTTGAATCCAATCTCCAGGAGACAAGCAGGACGCCCCAGGATGGGTCACCATGTCTCGTATTCGGAGAGGACAACTACACAATCGTGTAGAAGATATGGACAACTAGGGCATAATTTCAGGAGATGTTATAACCCACCTATGATTAATGAAGGTCCAAGCAGAGGTGTTCCCAATGAATACCGCCGCAAGTGTAACATTTGTCATTCAATTAGACACAGCAAACAGACGTGCCCTAACATGGACTCTAATAGGGAATGAATGACTGTAGTTTTGATCACATTGTAAACATTTGGAATCATATCAGTAGTAATAATTTGGAATTGCTGAAAATAATAACTTATTATTTATGTATTCGTTAACATATTGTATCACATTGTCAAGGTTTGGTATGTGTTTCGTACATGTGATGACATACACTCGAAACAAAAATTGCCAAACTGAAATTGAAATAATATTAATGAATTGCAATGTCTTTATACATAAAAAATGGTAGGAAATATTAAAAATATACAACCAATCACTAGACGGGCCTGGAGTTAAAAAAAATCTCCACAGCCATTTTCTCCCGAATGATCCCCATGTCATCCTCTGACCAATCAAAAAGGCTTCGACCTGCCAGTAAGTACTCAATAAGTCTCAATGTATGGGGACCAAAGTTACCTATGTAATTGGACACATTAAAACGCGTTACAAATTGTTTTTAAATAATATCTAAGGACGTGAATGAAATAGAATGTCTTACGATTTTTTTTGTTAGAGGACTGTAGGAGTGGGGACCACGCTGACCCAGAAGGGCTTATTTTCCTTGGGGAATGGCCGACGACCACCTCGTATTGTAGTATGGAACCCCGCGTCATTCAACATGGATGGTAAAAACCACCGTAATGGCCGACCTGCTGCTTCCTGATATAATGAGGAACTTCCTGTCTCCTGGAGTCAAATATGTCAACCTTACCGAGAATAAGTTCGACGGTCACCACTAGCCAATGTTGGCCCCTAACGTTGCACGGTATCAGAACCTGTAATAGTATGTATAAGGTGTTAGGTCAGGATATACGAACAGTTTATATTTTAAATCATTTCCACTATCTAACACTTACCAAGTCAACCTCATGCCATGGGCGGTTTCCACTCGTAGTGCTCCACGGACCGTCTGAAGGTTCTCTTCCAACCATCGGGACTGTAACAATTCCACCTTGACATGGTCACAGTCCCGTGCAAATCAAGAGGCATCATTCTCTCCACTATAACAACATAAATGGTTGTACATACAATCATTGTCAAAATCGTATCAATAATAAAAAACCGTAAAACGCGATACGATTCCAATAATTTATAACTACTTACATAGAATTGTGTATCCAATACGTTGATCCTCTGGTTGTACACAATGGGGAATCCTCGCTGACGCTTTCGAAGAATATAGAGGTATGCGTCCATATGCTGACAAACAATAAAACTAATGAATTGTTAACAATACAACATTATTTAAACAAATGTTAATATGAAAATCACGTAAGTTCGTACCGTTTCCTCCAAGTCCAAGAAGTTGGATTGCATACGTATGAACCATCCAGCGTCCACTGGTGCCAGTACGTCCACATCACGTCTGTTTAATGGTTGGATTATCTTTAGATAAAATTGAAAAAAACATTAAAACACTGCCATTTTAATTAGATGAATTTGGACTCACAGTTCCCCGTTGATGTTCCTCTTGAAGGCTTTGTATGCCGCAAGCTGGTCGGCGTCCACAAGTTTGTAGGGGTCAAATATGTGTTCCACGGACTCGAGCCGTGTCCTCAACCTCTTCGGGCGGCATGGATCTGTGTAAAGGCTCATCAACTGCCATCCGCACTTAACTATACGCTTCATGTGCGGTACTCCAGTTTTCGATGAGCTCTGGAGCTCGGTCGATGTGCTGGGTGGGGGAGGGAACCGCTGCGGCTGAATCGATACGTTTGGTGGTGGAAAGGACCACTGTTCCTGAATCTATGTGCTGGGCGGTGGAGGGGACCGCTGAGCCTGGGTCGACATGCTGTGTGACGAAGGGGACCGCTGAGCTGACACCGACATGCTGTGTGAGAGAGGGGACCGCTGAGCCTGAGTCAATGTGCTGGGTGAGGGAGGGAACCGTTGAGGCTGAATGGATATGCTGGATGGTGGAGGGGGCCGCTAGGGTTGGGTAGACCCAGATAGAATAACTGGGAGGTTCGACCGGACTGCTGTACGTGTAGCAAGCCTACTATTACTGGTACACAACTGAGGTTGACTCTCCGGACCTACCCCCCAGTAGGTGGGTCCTCGCTACATCCACCTGTCATGTCTGTTCTCCCCCCCGTATACCCATCAGTCCTGTCTCCGGGACTAAAGTCTGGATCAGGAGGTGGGGGGCCATCCCTGTGTGTACGTATGGTCGACCCCTGAAGCACTTGGATCATATCCAGTAACACTCGGTGTTATTACTGACGATCCTCGTCACTCTTCAGGATCATATCCACCAACTTCAAGTGTTGATGCTCTCAATCCTCCTCACTCTTCTGGAGGTATTCATGCACATCGTTCAACAGATCTGCCCATGGGGCCTGAAATCATGTCTACATTGTTAGTACAAAACTATCAACATCACGTGTTAAAAAAAAAATAAACTTTGTTTACAACTTACCTCTCCATCACGTCCAACGCCCAAACGGGAATCCCCTGTATATGTACCATGTCCGGGGGCGGGGGCGGGGGGGAGTGGGGGGGGGGGAGGTAAATCGAACCCGCCTATGCCTATACCTTTCTCGTTGAGGGTCTGTTTGATATCCCTCACTGTCATTGGGCCTTAAACCCCCAGCATCGGGCTGAGATCCCTCACTATCGCTGGTCCTGTCTGTCAAGCCCCCACTCTCTGTCCCACTGTTCCCACCAAAGGTAGTTTAATCAGGGGTCGGAGGCGGAATATGAAGCATGTCCTCCTCTATATACAGGCTACCCCATCGTTTAACCCCGTATAGTATGGTGCCTGTCTCTCAGCTGGTGTGGGCACCAGTTCTTTCCTCGCAAACATCTGAAATATTAGTTAGAAAAATGTAATTGTACACATACTAACTAATATAAACATTAACAAATTAAATACATACCCTGGCTTTGAAAATCTTGGCTAGCTTCTTCCATCTCGGTTGTTTGGTCAACTCCCACTTCAAAATACGGGGAGACAGATCCGTAACCTCTGGGCACCAAACTCTTGGCCCAAATCAAAGATCACCTCGAAAGCAAATATCTGCATCAAAGATAAGTACGATAACTAACCATAACATGGAGGACAACACCAATAAAGTACAACATGTAATTCAAAGTTCTTACCAATAGGGTGTGAGATAGACTGTATATGTTGTAGGTCTACACCGTATGTACGTCAGCGCCCTTTTTCTTGCTAGTGTAGCTCAAACCCGTCTCGTCGTCCGTCAAGCGCATGCTTGAATGAGTAAATAGAATGCCTGTACATGTGGGCACCCTACGGGAACGCATCGAGATCCTCAACTAGCCGAAACTGCCAAACTGGAATCTTGAATCTCTCATCCACCTCTATCAGTATCCAGTTCAACATATATATGAGGCAGAGCTTCACAGCATCGTATGCCTCTCTTAACTCTGCGACGGTGACAACATCTCTTATCTCCTCTAACAAGACCTCATCGGCTCCAGGAAAGTACCGCTGATGTATGCCATTCTCCACTGCTGCATACTTGGTCGTGCTGGTACAACTCCAAACCGTAGTCCGGTGATCAGGCAAAATTCCACCTTCGAAAACCTCACCGACTGGTTCCCTAACATGAACTGCATCTCATCTGTTGGGCCGTTATGATACAGCTCCCTCAAAAGCAACTGATGGATAACACTACTCGAAAACTTCATCTCCTGATGTATATTCAGAAAATGCCCGAAACATGACGCCATGAACCGATGCCGATCTTCATCTGTAAATTCTACAGGGACCTGGTTCAGCAAATCATCAATATGGGCAAGGGCATCAAAATGGTTGTGTCAAGTCATTTTGCCATTGTACCAGTTTCCTTATGGAGTTTTAAGCAAATCCCTCAACCTATTTCTCATCTGTAATGTAACAGAAATACAACATCATTAAACAGAAAAAAATCTCGTAACCAAAATTGTAAGTCTCGATCCAGTGTAAAAACAGCTCGGTCCTAAAAAAAAAATGCTCGATCCTAGGAGAAATAAGCTCCACCCTTTAAAAAAACTCGATTCTATGACAAAAATTCTCGATCCCATAACAAAAAGGCTCGGTCCAATTATAAAAAAGCTCGATACTATAAAAAAATAAGCTCGATTCAAGGACAAAAAAACTCGACCCTTTAAAAAAAAGCTTGATCATTTGAAAAAATGCTCGATCCCATAACAAAAAAGTTCGATTCGATGTAAAAATAAAGCTCGATCTTATTTAAAAAAAGCTTGATCCCATGATGAAAAAGCTCGATCCAATGTCAAAAACGCTCGAGCCTATAGAAAAAAGCTCAATCCCTTTAAAAAAAGCTCGATCCCTTTCAAAAAGGCTCGATCCTATTCAAAAAAAGCTAGAATCCTTATAAAAAAAGCTCGGCTTACCAAAACCTAATTTTCACGAAAATAAAGCTTGATTCACCTACAAAAAGCTCGAAACTTTATAAAAAGCTCGATCCTATGAAAAAAAGGCTCGATCCTAATAACAAAAAAACTAGATCCTATGTAAAAATAACTCGATCTTATTTAAAAAAAGCTCGACCTTAGGGTAAAAAAGCTCGATCCAATGTAAAAAAAGCTCGAGCCTATTGAAAAAAGCTCGATCCCTTTAAAAAAAAACTCGATCCCTTTCATAAAAGCTCGATCCCATACAAAAAAAGCTCGACTTACCAAAACCTAATTTTCACGAAAATAAAAGCTCGACTCAACTACAAATAAGCTCGATTCTCCTACAAAAAGTCTCGATAACCCAAAATTTCATCTTCCTCAATATATATTCAACCAAATTACAAGCCCTAACCTAAACCGCAACCATTCTCAGATCTCTATTTTAACCGGTTTCTACAATTTCAATCAACAAAACTCAATTCTAACATACAATGCAAGTTATCAACAACAAAATCGAGGAAAAAAAACTAATCGTACCTTTGTCAATCGCAACTTTTCTCGTGTACTCTCGTTCCGGTCATTTCGCTGTCGATTAGTTTCCCGTCGGTTTGACTGTTGCTTTTCTTTCACTTAGAAAACGACCAATTTCTCACTGGTTTAATATTTCAGGGTATTTTCGTCTAAATATGTTAAATGATGCCTTTTAAACATACATCAGTAAAGTGGTGATATTTGCACCCCCCCCCCCCCCCCCCCCAAATAGTGCCAATAATTTTTTGAACCCTTTTACCATATATATGAATTTTAAAAGATTAGAATATTTAGCTCTCGAAATCTCAAATTTTAAAAAGACAAAGCTTAGTTTATAGAATAATATAAAAATCAATTGTAATGTAGAACATCTAGAAAACCAATATAAGCATATTCCACATACAAGCAATAGTCAACAAAATTTTATAGTTGATTTATTAATTAATTTAGGACAAATCTTAGAAGCAAATATAGATAAAACCAATAAGAATATTATAGATATAGTTAAGTTCTTTGAAAATAGTAAAGTCGAAAAATTTAGATTATATAAGAGAATCATTGACAAACTTTAAAAGTCAAATTAACAAGTTTTCTAGTATGACTGAAATAGCAGAATTAAATAATTTAATTGAACTAAAAAGTGCTAAACCTGTCGAAATATAAATCAAAGAATTAGTTAAAAGCCTTCATTTGAAGATATCAAAAATACACAAAAAGAATTAAAAGAACAATTAAACATCATTAGAAAAGTAGTAATTGAATTAATAATAGTTTAGCTGAAATATTACACGAATTAAATTTAGAAACCTCTAATAACCCACTAGTAGGCATAAGTGATGTATAATTTACTCAACAAAGTAATACTATTGCCCAAGGAAAGAGTAATGCAATAATAAAGTTACTTATAAAAGTTTTAGAAAAAATTGAAAAGTTAAAACAACAATTAGAGAAATTAAATCGTAATAAAATAGACTTAAAATACCTAGCTTGGTTAGTAAAAAGAATAGAATTAATAGAACCTAGTTCAAATTTAGTAAACTCTAAAGTAGAAATAAAAGATATTTTAGTACCAATAGTGAATTTAAGAATTAAAAATGGAACTAGTAAGAACCTATAGTGTAAAAAAGTCTACAGCAAATAGAGTAAGAAATTTACTTAACTATAATAATAAAGGAAAAGAAATAATACATAAGACATAATATTTAATTCAAGAAGATGTTAATAAAATGCTAAAAGTGGGATTTAAGAATGTTCAGAAGAAAAACCTTTATAGTGAAAGTACTACAGATAGTCTTAAAAGCAGTTTATATGTTTACAAAGATGAATTTACGATATCAATAGTCAATAATCGTGAAAAAGTTACATTAATTAGCCCTCCAAGTGCAAAAGAAATTAAAAAGAATGAATATTTCACCATATATTTAGGAGTAGTAATCATTGGAGTACTTAGTCAAATAAGAGTTGGTCTAGATACTAAAACACATTTGTATTTATATGATGGTAGATTTGGTGATCATGAACAAGCCAAACTAGCAACATCTGAAGTAGATTTGAGAAATAAAGTAGCAGTAGTATGATGTTTCCCTGATATAGACATAGACGTAAGCGAATTTGTTAGTAAAATAAAATTAAGTATACAAACAAAAGGTTTTAATATGAATGCATAATATTAAAATCTTAGAGTAAAAATATTTATGTTAGGAAGATGTTATGATAAATATCATAAAAAGTTTAGATTTATAAATAAAAGCATAGTAGAACATTTTCATAGTGATTATGTACAAATGCAAGTACCAAAGAAGCTAAACAAATGTGAATTACAACACTTACAATGGAAACTACCAAGTTCAAACTTTAGAATTACCAGAAAGTAGTAATTTATACATTGATAAAAAGAATAAAACTTTTCAGAAGTTTAAAGATTATAAGAAACATGGAGATATAGATATAACAGAAGAAGATTTTGAGATGAAATAAATATGTTACATATAGAACCAGAAATTAATAAAGAAAAGACACTAACAAAAAATAGAGATTTAATTATAGAATTAATATTTAACAAACCAAGCGATTATTTACTAGAAGATATATTTGAAGAACTTTGTAATACCTTGACTTAGATTATAATGAAGTAGATAAGTTAATTATAAAAAATATGAACTTTGAAGAATTAAAAATTGATAGTTTACAAAGTATTTATTGCATAGAAGATGAAATATATGTAGGAGAAGACGAAATGAAAACAGAGGAAGGTGAAAGTAGCCAACCAAAAGTTTCTGCTACTGAAGATCTTCTTGCATCAATAGAAGATTACTTAGAAAAAAGAAGTATACATGATTCTAAAGAACAATATAAAGATTATAAAGATAAAGAAAGAATATATAAAGCTAAAACCAATTTAGAAAACTGGAGAAAAGCACCTAAAACTAAAGAAATATTAATTCTAAGTCTATAGGGTCATAAATGTAGTGAATGGAAACAAATATTTAATAAATGGGAAGAAAACTTAATTAGACATTCTATGGAAGTTTTGAATAATATACTAGATTGCAAATACAAGCTAGTATACCTAGAAAGTACTTTAGGATATAATGAAAAATAAATTTATTTAGGATGGAGAGAATATATGAAGAATGATGATAAAAGAAAACTAGAATTAAAAGAATTTGAAATAAATATAACCGTATTAAGTTTAATAGATGGAATTAGAAAATGTATTTTAGGAACGTCAATGGAAGAACTGGATAATACACAAAAGCAAATAAGAGTTATATGAAGCTTAGAACAGCTAAAAATATGTGATTTACAATATTTTGATCATTATGTAGATTTATTCTATAAGTACTGGATTCAAATAGGAAGACCTTATGATGAAAATATATTAATGAAGTTTGTAACAAAATTACCAGATAAAATAGGAGAAAAATTATATAAAGATTTAGAAGAATGGTTTAAAAATAAAAAGAATGAAAGAGTAATTTGTCAAGTTTCTCTAATACCTACAGTAGAATTTGTTAGACAAAGAGTTAGAGATCTATGTGATGAAGAAAAACTTAGAAGACAAGCACAACGATAATTTAGTAAAATGGGTATAGATTTATATGAAGTACCGACATTGGATTGTGGTAGAATAAAAAGTTACAAGGATAGATATAAGAAAGATAAAAGGTATAAAAAGAATATAGCAAAAAGCCTTACAATAGAAGTGTTGACGGTGATTTTTGGATGGATCACACGTCGAACAGAATGTATATGAGATCACACAATTGTAAATTATGAACAACTAAGGAATTAAAGAGAACATAAAGATTTTACGTGATAAAACCCCAAGTATGGGGAAACGTCCACGGTTGTCGGAAACCAACAAGGAAAGGAATTCACTATGAATAATTGATTACACACTCAGTCTCTCGTGCTCTCTAGAATCTTTATTTTTCTCCCACCCTTTTATGGGTGTTATTAGGGTCTATTTATACATACATAGAACCCTAATTCATGCTATACAAGTAAATAAAGTTGACGTGTTTGAGTCATTTTATTCTTCTTTCCTATTTTGCAATCTTCACGTGTTAGGTTTCTTGCCCAATTTGGATTCTGGTATTGATAGGGAGATCCAATTCCTTATCAAGGCGTGCTTTGAGACATCTTGTGGGAGTAGGACTCATTCTACTTGTGTTTGGAAGAATCCATTTGTCGATCCACCGATCATCTACCAAAACCCAACCAAGCTTTATTCACCCCGATCGTTTATTCAATCCCGACTGGGGTTTTGTCCTGACCATCTCAACACCCCCGATCGGGTGTCATGAGATCATCTTTGGTTAGCTTAGGTAGGTTTAGGAAGGATGACTTTTTGTGACATGACATTTTTATATCCCGTATCTCTAGGTAATTATGTTGACTCATCATTCTTTAGATTTTACCAATAATAATACCCCCTTAAACACACGGGGTCGAATAACTAATTGTCATAAATAGGGCGCGTTTGGCTGCGTGTGTTTAATTCACTTCATTATTTTTGTCATGTAATCCATTAATGCTTTTTAATACGCCATAGTTATCAACCATGCATATTTCGGCTGTTGAAATCATTGCGCATCTTTTTCAAAATTCAGATGGTGCATGGTTTTCGGTTCTCACGCATCTTTTCCACTTTCGACTGATGACGCATGCTTACCCTGGTGACATCACTTGCTTGTATATATTGTCTTGAGGCGATTCACTTTTTCTTTTTACGATTCGACATCTTTCTTTGGTGAAAAACAATCCCTAGATTTCTTTTCCTTTGAGTCCTTTGCTCTTTTTAGATCTTCCATCCTTTCAAGCATTTTTCAAGGTGTGGATCCTATTCTTCGTCATCAATACTTTGAGCTTTTTCTTCGTGCTATTAAGGCTGGTGATGATAAGAATGTTGCTAGGTTCGAGTCTAATCTCCAGGTCCATCTTCCGTCTTCCTACCAGCCTACTTTATTAGACGTGGATTATTCTATGGTTCAACCAGAATTTTCTCCCATCTCTTCTGATATTTCTAACTCTGATCTGGTTGATGTTTATGTAGATATGTCAAAACAAAGTAGCTCTAGGCGGACCAACAGAGCTTCTCCTAAAGAATCTGCGGGTGCAGCAATCAACTTGAAGATATCTTTTTAACTTCTCAAAATAAAGGACGTGCCGCAGGAGCGACAAACTTGGATGCTAAAGTTCAGCACTGAACACCCATGTTCGTTTGATTCAGAGGTAAATATTGTGACTGAGGTTGAGCTAGCAAAGTTTGAGGACCGATTCGATAAGACTAGTGCGTAAAAACTGTACTGTAGCGGTGATCGGGCTATGTGGAACTCTACCCCCAGTACAGTCGCTATATACGGGGCTATGTTATCCTCAGGGGTTACTCTCCCTCTTCAACCTTTTATCGTTTGATTCCTGATGGAGGCTGGCATTGCTCCCACCCAGCTGACCCCCAATTCTTATCGGGTGTTGGCCAGTTTGGGACATCTATGGAAAAAGCTTGGGGCAAAACAACCCCTGACCCCTCACGAGATCTGCATCCTTTATACGTTGAACTGATCTGATAGTGGAGGAACTTTCTACCTTCAATCCATATCTCAGAGCTTGTAGATTCCTCATGGATATAAGAGAAAACATGTACCCCCTTCAGATAAAGATTATAAGGGATTTATCTGGAGGTTCCCCTCCTCAAACAAGTGCTGGAAGAACAATTGGTTCTTTGTAAGAGGTGACAGGGGTAAAGAAGTCATCGCTGATCCCATACAAGGGCTCATACAGAATATAGTTCCAAGGCACTTATGCAATCTTGAGCATTGGAACAAAACTTCCCCTTCTCTGACATAGAGCCAGGTTGATATGGTGGTCAAGACGGCTGAAACTTCTTGGGAAGAGAGGGATTGCCATCCTCCTCGATCTCAAAACGATCGTCGGGGTCGTTCCAAAGAAAGAGCCGATCGGGTGCGGTCTAGTTTTGAAGCATCTGATCATGGAAGACGTGATCGAGATAGGTCTGAATGGGAGCATCGGGGAATGCAAGATTCATGAAGGGAGAAATCACATAAAGTATATATGACAAATAAGGCTCCAAGTCATAAGGTGGTTAAGACTGCTGAAGAGTCTTCCGCTCCCTATTCCCTTCTTATAGGAGTGGGTCTTGCATCCGGAGTCGACCCGACATTGCCTACTCTTGTGGTTGACCCAATCATTTTGGAAGAAAAGGAGGAGGAGGATGACCGGGAGATGGTTTCTGTCCTTATTTCGTGAGAACTACGATCCAATAAAAGAAGTGATCGAGATTCATTAAGCTTATCTTCCACTCGCCCCGAGCCAATCGAGATTACGGACCAGACACTTCCTTCGAGTGAGGCTTCCCTGGTTCAGGCTATGTCACCTTCTCATTGCCCTGAGAAGGCTCCTATGTAGCTTATCGTTGGGCGTCAGATCGTTTTCTCTGATCATAAAGGTTACGATGGTGGTCCAGACGAGGAAGAGAAGATAACTGATGAAAGCTTTCTTGATCTGTCTGAGGAGCAGGGTCTCCATTCTTTTTTGGACCCAATGGAAGAAGCAGCTGTGCAGTTGGAGGGGAATGTTAGAGTGAGTGAGCCTATTAGGATGAATGAGCCTATTGGTGCCCCTTCCACTATACCTATTAAGTTTCTTTATCCCGAGGGTACTATCGAAAATCAAATTTCTGAGAACTAGGCCCCCCGGGTCGTTACATCTGCTAATCTTCATAGGGAAGACGTTAGGATTTTAAAGACTCCAACCAATGCTAATCATGCCATTCCGTCTTCTCCTCAGGTTCGGTCTACTCCTAATGTTTTCGCTGCTGAGCTTTCTCATTTCCTTTCATCCAGCAGTTCTCAAACCGACCTCATTTTTCAAGCTTCACTCAATATCATCAAGGGTCGGATATATTGGTGAAGGGTACTGGAAGGATGCCCAAAATGCTGCAGATTTTGAGCGGGTCCGTATGATATTTAATAATGGTGTTTTTGTAAGTCTCTCCACCATTTTTGTTGTTTTTCTTCCGATCCTTCTATCTATCTAACTTGCCTTTTGTTGATCCTTTGTAGGCGGTAGATACGTTAACTCGGGCAATCTCTGAGAAAAATAAACTGGTTACTGAGATTTCTCAGCTGAAGCTAGCTCTCACCGAGAAAGATGATGCTTTAAAGTCTTCTACTGCCAGTGCTTTCAAGGCTAGCCAACATGCAGAGAAGCTGAAGACGCATACAACAACCTAGATGGCTCTGAGAAGGACACTTGTGAACGTTCAGAATAGAGCCGCTGCATCTGATGAAGCTTTCAGGGAACTCACTACAAGAAATGTTGAGCTGGAGAAGAGAGTTGCCAAGGCTGAGCTACGGAGTGCTAAACTTGAATCAATGGCCATTTTGGCTGAGACATTGGCAAAGAAGGCTCGGAAAGAAACCCGGATTGCCTAGGACTCCCTTGTATGAGCTCAGCAGAAGATGCTAGAGGTGCAGCAGACGTCTGAGGAGACTAGGCTTCACTATGAGCATCTTGCCAAAGACTTGGAGCAGCAACAGGTCAGTATGAAAGTTCTTTCGTATGAAGCCATGCTAGACCTCAAGGTTCAAAATGTTGATCTATACAAGAGGTCCCTGCTTTCGATGCTACACTGCTGAGGGAGTTTAAAAAAGGACTGGCGGCTATCAGGAGGTTCTTTAGCTCTGGGGAGAGGTCCTCCAAAGAATCTCGCATGAAGTGGTACTGGATAATATCAAAGCATCAGAGAGAGTCCATAGAAGCGATCAAGAACTAGCGGATTAAGTAGATGGCCTATTGCAAATCTACTGGAAAGGATCCCCTCCCCATGCATCTCGAGCTCCCTTCAAAGGTATCCCTTATGTCTTTTCATACTGGTGAGGATAGTGGCGCTCTGACCAAAAGGGTCGACGTCAGTCCTCACTCGATGTAGATTACTCTCCCTTTGTATCTACTGATCTTGATGGCAATATCTCTCGGCCAAATTTTAGAGACTTCAATGAAGACGATGATGTCCTTTCTTTCGGTCTTGGGGGTTCCTCCGTTGCTGGAAACAACTGATGCCTCTCTGCTTTTGTAGATATTTTATATGTATTTACATTTGTAATACTTGATAGACTATGCCAGTTAATATATTTTTCCCTTATTTGCTCGTTTTCAAGATGTTTACCGTTTTATGTGCGTGGTTTCTTATGCTTGCACTCATTCATATTTTATCACAACCTGAACTATGCATGTTGACTCATGTCAAATTGACAATCATGAGTTAGGCTAAGCAGAACCACCTGTATACCGATCATTTGGGATTAATAACCCTCTCTTCTGAACCTATGTTGTCCTGTAATGATCGACTTAATTTCCTCATTTCCAGTGGTTAACGACCCGTTGGAGAACTGAACCGTGCTCTGCGATGATTTCAGGTTTACCTCGGGTAGATCTATTGCATTTTGCTGTTCAGGTTCTGGCTGCTCCCGATCATTTGCTTTATATCTTTCTGTTGAGCAGTGTTCATTTTTAAACCAATTGTACAGTTTATATTTATAGACTTTCATCTTTTATCTGTTAACTAGGTCATCAGAACGTCTCCCGACAGTCTGTTGATTAAGATTTGTTGCAATAAGGAGTAACTTGTCCCACCAGCTTTATAAGCATCTACGACTTCGTTTGGCTTCTCTTATAGGTAGGATTTACACCTAATCCAACTCTTGGCGCATCCCGTCGGGTTTATATACCTGAAGGTGCCCTAATAGTGCTTCATATGCACCTAGTCAGTTTCGGTTAGTGTGCATTGTCTTGAGGACCTATGCTTTAGGCCCCCTAACTGGGCCCTTTGGGATCCCTGTCAGACTCAATCGATATTTTGAGGTATCCTGTAAATGCTCTTACAAGAGAATATTTGGTTTTGAATACTTTGCTTGATATTTATAATTTCTCCCCCTAGGGATTTTTATTGATTTCTCAAAAGATAAAAGACAATTAGCTAATAATTTAAAGTTTAAACTATGGAAATAAATAACAAAAACAAACGTATGAATCTCCTCATGGGTAGAAGATCTTTAAATATTGTGCATTGCATGGCCTGGGCAACACAGTTCCTTCGGGTCGGGATAGTCGATATGCTTCATATCCTGCTATCCCGACCACTTGGTACTGTCCTTCCCATTTGTCAGCTAATGATCCTACGGATTTGTCCTTTGTATTAAGTGTCACTCTTCTCAGAATTAGGTGTCCGAGTTGGAATCTTCTAACCTTGACATGCGAATTGTAATACCTTACTACCCTCTGTTGGTAGGCGTCATTCCTTACCCTGGACATGTCTCTTTTCTCTTCTAACTCGTCCAAGTCTTGTTTTATCATCTCCACATTTCCTTCAGGATCGAAGAGCTGTACTGTAGGGGACTTGTGAATTATCTCAACTAAAATTACTGCTTCCATCCCAAACACCAACGAGTATGGTGTTTCCCATGTTGAAGTCCTTTCTGTAGTCCGATAAGCCCATAAGACTTCGTATAATTTATCTGCCCAGTTTCCTTTTCTTCCCTCAAGCTTTAGAGTATGCTTGATTATTTTATTCATTGCCTTCGTTTAACCATTAGTCTGAGGGTGAGCTGGTGTGGCGTAATAGTTTTTTATCCCGAAGTCTTGACACATATTTCTGAAGTTTTCACTATCGAATTTAGTCATGTGGTCTGTGATTATCGTTTTTGGGATTCTAAACCGATAGATGATATTTTTCTTCACAAAACCGGTCGTGTTAGTCTCTGTGATATGTACTAGTGATTCCGTTTCAACCTATTTTGTGAAGTAGTTGACGACCACTATAGCATGTTTTGCCCTTCCTTTAGTTGCGGTTGGCATCAGACCAATCAGATCTATTCCTCATGCTAGGCAACTCGTCAACCTTTGGATTTCCTTCAATGTCTTGGGAGACCTCATTTCTTCCAGGGCTCTTATTTTCTCCGGGTTTACTTCGATACCTCTTTGGTGAACTTGAAATCCTAGGAACCTGTCTGATGGTACTCCGAATACGTATTTCTTTGGATTTAGCTTCATTCTATACTTTCACAGTACCTCAAACGACTTCCTTAGGTCGGTTGGATGGTCTCGGATGTTACACTTTTGGTTAGCATATCGTCCACGTATACCTCCATATTTATGCCAGTCTGTCGAGCGAACATTTTATTACCTTTGGTAAGTTACCCCAGAATTCTTTAATCCAAATGGCATGACCTTATAACAATACAATCCTTGGTCAGTTGTGAACAAGGTTTTTGCCTTATCTGGTTCAAACATTATGATCTGGTTGTAACCTGAATAGGCGTCCATGAAGCTTAATAGTTCATGACCGGCTGTTGCATCTACCTACTGGTCAATCCGTGGCAAATGGAAGCTGTTCTTTAGAAATGCTTTGTTCAGGTTGGTGAAATTGACGCACATCCTCCACTGGCTATTTTTCTTTTTCACCAGGACTAAGTTGGCAACCCATTCGAGATATTTTACTTCCCGAATTGATCCCGAGGCTAATAGCTTGTCCACTTCTTCCTTGATCGCCTTGCTTCTTTCTGGGTTGAAGCGTCTCTTTTGGATGATTGGTTTCTGATCGGGATTCACTGCTAAGTAATGCAAAATTATCCTTGGATCGATCCCTAGCATGTCCGTGTGTTCCCAAGCGAACACATTCTTGTATTCTTTTAGGAGTTAGATCATATTGCTTTGATCACGCTTCGTCAGTTGGGACCCAAGCCTAACAGTCCTCTTCAGATCATAGTTGCTCATGGCAACCTCCATGGTCGATTCCCTCGGACCTTTGTCACTCTTTGGCGCCACCTCTTTTGGGTCTTGGTCGAACCTGGTTGGGTTCTCGGCCTTTGCCTCCGTTGGGTCTATTTTTAAGTCTTCACTTTTTTTGACAACATCCACTTTCATTACCCTCGACTCTACCTTATCCATGTATACTGTGAGATTCGCTTTCTTGGCCCACTCATGTGAGCTTTTCATGATCCCAACCCCTGTTTCGGTCAGAAATTTTACCATGAGCTCGTAGGTTACAGTTACGACTCTTATTTTGTTCAGGAAGGGCTGATCTAGCAAAACGTTATATGGCCAATTCTCAACATTTACGACCATGAAGTCCAGTAATACTGCCTTCGTACAAGGAAAAATTCTAGCTTCTACTGGTAGTTTAACAGTTCCCAACGCCCTGACTTCAGCTCCTTCAAAACCCCTCAATGGAACCTTTAGTGGTTGGAGATCGTTCCTCTGTAACCCGAGCTGGTCAAACTATTCTATGCTCAAAATGTCTGCTGAGCTACCATTGTCGATCAGTATTCGTCTTACTTGCATGTGCCTGATGCGGGCTGACACAACTATCGTATTGTTTGGTCTGACCTCCGAGTCGTGTACGTATGCTTTAGTGAAAGTTATTGGTCACTATCCTAGCTTTGCTTTCCTTCGATCGAGGCCTAGATGATTCACCTTCATACTTCTTTGGCCGTTCATGGCTTCCCTAACTTCAGACATCCTTTCTCGGCTACTGCTTCCAGTATTGGGGCCACCAAAAATGGTGTTTATTGCCCCGCTATCTGAGTCTTTCTTTTGGCTCTTATAACTCCTAACTCGATCCCCTGTGTGGAGATCCTTTTGTCGATTCTCCCCTCATCTGAGGATGATGTCATTAAGATGGCCTTTCTGGATTAGCTTCTCAATGTAATCCCTAAGTTGGTAACACTTGGAAGTTTCGTGTCCTGGTGGAATCTGCAGTACTTGGTAGTATCTCTTCTGGCGAAGTTCGACTGCCTCGGGGGTTTTTTATATAAGTTTTTATCTTCTATTATACTCAAGATTTCCTCCTACTTTTTGGCTAACGGGGTATAGTTGGTGTATGGGTGTCTTGAGTTCCTCCATGTTCTATCATCATCTTTTCACTCGTCCTTTCCTTTTCCTCCATTACCTTTCGGGTCATTCATACCATTGTTTTTCGAACCGCTCTTTTGGCTCTTTTGACTGTTGGTTGGGAGACCCCTGTGTATAAATTATCCCCTGTGGGCAATTTGTTCTTCTTCTACCATGGCGTATCCCCTAACATGATCTATCATGCTTGAATATGTGGTCAGTCCCCGCTGTCTTAGGCTTAAAGTTAGATGACTGTGTTGCAAGCTGTTTATGAATGCAGACACCACTACATCATCGTTAGGGTCCTGAACTTCTGATACCTCCTACGAGAACCTGGTTAAATAGTCTTTTACTTTTTCATCTTTTTTTTACCTCAAGGTAGAAAGTGCTGACACCAATTTTCTTCACTGGATATTCCCCATAAATTGTATGGTGAACGCTCTTGTCAAACCTTCAAAACTCCTGATGGATCCTGATGATAATCCTCTGAACCACCTGGATCCCTGGTCCCTCAATGTCTGAGGGAACATACGACACATGAGAGCATCATCATAGTCGTACTGAGCCATGACGCTCTGGTATCTCCTGATATGTCCCTGTGGATCGGTATTGGCTTTGAATTGCTCCACGTACGCATCGTGAATTTCTCCAATAAATAAGCCCATCTTATGGTATCAGCAAACGGACTCCCAAAATTCCTGACCAGGGGGTTTTCTTGACTTTGTTTTTTTTTCCAAAGCTTCTATCCTCTTAAAAAGAACCTCGTGCTCTCTTTCGGGTTCACCATGCCTATCTAACCTTTGGTGGATTGTGAACCCATACGGGTCATTTCACCTTCTAGGGGTGCGCTCGTCATCACTTAAATTCGATCGGGGCTTCTTACTCCGGCATCATACCTGTCGTCTTGCTCATAGTATTATCTTGCATTGCCGTACATTGCGGTGTCCTCGCGTGAGCTTGACTCCTTACGTTCCTTCGCTCTTTTATCCTGGCAAGGGCTGTTTCTTCTACGTGAATGTTCTATTTTGCCCTATTTCTCTGACCTATCTCTTCCAGATTTTTAGGGTGCACCTGGAGCAGTTGCCACGATCTCAGAGCGAGCCTTGGGTTCTTGAGCTACCACAGGTGTAGAGAGCCGGTATGGTGAACTTAGATCTGCAGTTGCAATTATGCTAATTCCCTGTCTCGCGGTGTCATCAGTGACTCTCCACAAGGATTCTTGAATTTTCCTAAATGCATCTGGAGATATTGTTGTAGTCAACCCCGTGGTTGTGAAGGCGTCATGTCTGCTTGATGGTGGAGTTCCTGATGGTGGATATGTTCCTGGTGCATCGGTGTCCAAAATATTTACCTCTCATGGGACATCAACGTTGCGCGGGGATGAATCTCTATTGGTGCTGGAAACCATGATTTTACTTCGTAAGACTAAATCCTTGGCAAATTATAACGTTGAAGGTGCACCCCCTTCTTCTAGCACCAGTTGTTGATGGTGATTTTTGGATAGATCACATATCAAATAGAATGTATATGAGATCACATAATTGCAAATTATGAACAACTAAGGAATTAAAGAGAACACAGAGATTTTACGTGGTAAAACCCCAAATATGAGGAAACATCCACAGTTGCTGGAAACCGGTAGGGAAAGGAATTCACTATGAATAATTGATTACACATTCAGTCTCTCGTGCTCTCTAGAATCTTTATTTTTCTCCCACCCTTTCATGGGTGTTATTAGAATCTATTTATATATGCATTGAACCCTAATTCGTGTTGTACAAGTAAATAAAGTTGACGTGTTTGAGTCGTTTTATTCTTCTTTCCTGTTTTGCGTTCTTCACGGGTTAGGTCTCTTGCCCAATTTGGATTCTGGTATTGATAGGGAGATCCAATTCCTTATCAAGGCGTGCTTCGAGACGTCTTGCGGGAGTAGAACTCATTCTGCACGTGTTTGGTAGAATCTATGTGTCGATCTGCCGATCATCTACCAAAACCCGACCAAGCTTTATTCACCCCGATCGTTTATTCAATCCCGACCGAGGTTTTGTCCCGATCATCTCAACACCCCCGACCGGGTGTCATGAGATCATCTTTGGTTAGCTTAGGTAGGTTTAGGAAGGATGACTGTTTATGACATGGTATCTTTATTTCTCGTATCTCTGGGTAATTATGTTGACTCATCATTCTTTAGATTTTACCAATAACAAAATATAAGAAACAAAAGTTTTTTCAATATAGTCACAACAAAGATAAAGTAAAGAAAGCTTTTAAAGAAAGAAAGAAAGTTCACAAACAAAATGACCATAAAAAATGTAAATGTTACTTATGTGGAAAGATGAGACATATTAAATCAAATTGTCTAGAAGCTAAAAATAAAACTAACTTGGCAAAATTAGTGGATATAGAAGACTTAGACAATCTAGAAGAAATCTATAATCCAGATGACATATCAGATAAAGAAAGCATTTGCATAATAGAAGACAGTAGTTCAGAAGAATCATAATCTGATGATGATATAGATGAAGACGTTGGTATTTATAGTTTTGAATCTATTATAAATATAGTAGAAGAAATTGTAACATTTTTTGAAAAAAAATTGTCACGATTGTAATAATTTTAATAAAGGATATGAAAATATTAAACAATATTGTCGACGACGATTTTTGAATCAACCACTCGTCAAACAGATAATATGAATAAAAATTAAACCACAAATCAAAATAAATAAAAAGCAAGAAGCAACGTAAGATTTTATGTGGTAAAACCTCAAGACAAGGAAACATCCACGGTTGCTGGTAACGGCAAGAGAAAAAGAATCCACTAATATGTAAAAGAATACACTCACAATCTCGCCTGCTCCCTCTTATGCTTAACTTACATTTTTTTTTCTTTATGTGTATTGTTAGAGTCTATTTATACATGCATAGAACTTTACTTCTTGATGTACAAGTAAGGAAAGTTCACATAATTAAATGCAACTCTAACTTATTGGAGTCGTGTTTCCCTTCTTTCTTGTCTTTCATTTATTGTGTTTCTATTGTATTAGGTCTCTTGCCTAATCTGGACTTTGATATCTACAAGGGAATTCACTTCCTCATCAAAGCATACTTCTAGACACCTTATTTTAGTAGGATTCACCTTCTACGTGCTTTGGGCCTGACTTCGTTAAATCTAAACGTTGTCCACTTGTCTTGCAACTGACCATCTACTGAACCCGACCAGACTCGCTTTTTCCTGATTGGTGGTCTTACTCGATCATGACCTTTACCCCGACCATCTTGACAACCCCGATCAGTTTTTCTTACCCGTTCGATTGTGTCATCTTTGTCAGGGGGTTTGGACGGGTGCTCTTTGGTCAACTTGGGTTTATTCGATCGGGTTATCTTTTGGTGAAGTTGCATCTTCGGCCCTTATAATTTGTTATCGTATCATATCGTCCAAATTTTACCAATAACAATACCCCCTTAAACATACGAGACCGAGTATCTGTTCCAAATGGACTTCACTCGGCGAGGTGTGTTTAATGTGTTCTTTTTTCTTGTCTCGTTGCTTATTAATGTGCAATTATTATTTTACGGTTAAGCGTCGATGTGAATCATGCATATTTCGGCTGACGCAAACATTTAGCCATCATTTTTAATTTCAAACGATGTGTGACTTTCGGTTTGTGTGCACCTACTACTACTTTCGTCTGGTGACTTGTGTAAACTCTGATGAAGTCATCCAATTCTATATATAATTCAAAACTCTTCATTTCACTTCCACGACCTTACACATTCTGTTCAAAGAGAAAACCCTAATCTTCTTTTCTTCTTCAAACTCTCATTATCCTTTGCTTTCTTCCTTTCTTTACAAACCGTTTATGTTTTTACCGCATTCATTTATATCTCATGTATGGATCCAACTCTCCGCTATCGATATTTTAAAATTCTTATGCATGCTATTGAGGTTGGCGATAACGAGAATATCGCTAGGCTTGAATCCGTACTTTGGGGTCACTTACTCCTTCATTTTAACCCATTGCTTTAAACGTAGATTATTATGTGGCTCGTCATGAATTTATCCCTTTGTCTACTAACTCTTTTGGTTTTACTTATATTGATGTTTGTCAGATATGTCGAAGACAAGTAGTATAAGACAAACTACTAGAGGTTCACCCAAAGAAATCGCCAGTCTAGCGAACGACTTGAAGACAGTTTCACAGCTGTTAAAGATGAAGGAGGTCCAGAGGGAACGTCAGGCATGAATGCTAAGATTTATAGTTGATCACCCTTGTGCCTTTGATTCTGAGATTAACGCGGTAACCGATGATGAGCTTGAGAATTTTAAGGATCGGTTCGACCTTCCACGTTCGATGCAACTGTCTTACAGCAACTGTCTTACAGCAACTGTCGTGTTGTATGGAATCCCTCCTCTGGTGTAGTTACAGATTATGGGACTATGTTGTCCTCTGGGGTCACTCTCCCTATTCAACCCTTCATCGCTCGATTCTTAGCAGATGTAGAGATTGCCTTCGCCCACTGACCCCAGCTCATACCAGGTGCTGATAAGCTTGTGGCACTCGTGGAAGAAAATCGGGGTCAAACATCCCCCGACCCATAAAGAGATACATAATTTCTATACCTTAAGGCGATAGGATACTGGGGGCACTTTTTATCTTCAATCTATCTCCCTGAGCAACTTGATTCCTCATGGCTACAATGGAAAACCTACCCCTCCTACACATAAGGACCACAAGGGCTTTACTTTCGTCGAACAAGTATTGGAAAAATTATTGGTTCTTTATCAACGACGACTGAGGTGAGACCATGGTTGCTGATGCCACCCATTGGTTGGCTCGGAGCAGTGTCCTGAGGCGTTTTTGTAGCCCTGAGCTATGGAACAAAACTATGCCTGTGATGACAAGTGAGTAGGCCAATACTGTCGTCAAGACGACTCAGACTTCTAAAGAGGTCAGGGATCGTTGCAATTTGTATTCAGTAAGGGAGTTGATTCAGCTGGGACTTTTTCTCTAGATTTCGGTCCGACGCTAGCGTTACAGGTTCTTTTATCTATATTCCTTAGCACCTTTGTTTTACATATCTGTTCTTACCGCTTTCTTCTATGTTTGCCTTTCCAATATATGAGGTGGACATCGTCGTCGGTGAGCAGGCCGAAAAAGCTAAGAGCCTTGATCGGGTGAGCAGAAAAACTGATTCTTATCAAGTGGCCCAAAGAGTTGCCCCCCCCCCCCCCCTCCCCAATGGTCATGAATTGGTAAAGCATGTGAATGAGTCTGGTCATGACTCATTGGCGGTTCTTGCTGGATGGCTGAATCAAGTGGTCGCAGTGTCGCTCCGTCGGAGAGGATCATCTAGAGATAGGTCTGCCCGGGTGCAATCTACCCCTGAGGAATCTGATCAAAAGAGATATGCAGAGAGAGATTGAGTCGAGATAGACCCACTAGGGATAGGCCAAGCAAAGTTGAACAGAGCAAGGGTCGGTCCTGTAAGGCAAAATCTGGCGAGAAGGCCGATGGTAACAAAGTGGCTGAGACTGCAGGGTGATCTTCTGCCCTGAGGCCATTCGTAAAAGAGCGGAGGCTCCGCGTGATGCTGACCCGTTACCGCTCCAGCTAAGGGTTGGCCCTATCATTCTCGATGAATAAGAAAAGGATAACCAGGAGACCGTGACCAACCTGATCTGGTGGGAGCAACAATCGAAGAGAAAAGACGATAGGGTTGCTGCAATATCTTCTTTTTTCCCATCCGATCCGGTCAAGGTTGTTAACCCGGTTGTGCTTCCTACTAATTATAAGCCTTCTCTGGTTCAAACTGTCTGTCCTTCCTCAGATTTACGCACACATCACCCAGGGAAAGTCCCCATGTAATTATTGGTTAAACATTAGATAGTCTTTACTGACTCTAACTCTTACGATGGCAGGCTCAACTCGGAGGAGTAATTTTTTGGATGATTTTCTTGATGTCTCTGAGGAGTAATCACTCATTCTAGTGTTCAAAACAAGGACTGGGGTTGCAGTTAAACTGGCTGAAGATGTAGATTTAAAGTAGCCTAAGAATGTCCCCTCCATCACACCCTATAGGTCTCTTCCTCAGGATGGTGAAAATGAAGGTCAAGCCCTGATGGGTAAAAATTAGAAGCCTCTGCAACTGACTCTCAGGCTGGAAAGGGTACTGCAATTTCACGAGTCAAAGTGTCATATATCCGACCCATCCAGCGATGCCCTCGACCACTTCCACTTCTAGACATGATTTACTTACTCCGTCAGCTCTCCCGACTGCTTCTGTTTCCATGTCCTCCCATCATCCTCATTTAAGTAGCTCTCACACTGATCCCTTTTCTATGCTCTGATCGATGTCAGTTGGCGATGGGTACATTGCCAATGGGTACTGGAGGGAACCCAAAGTTGCCAGTGCCTCCGAGCGGATCCACATGATATTCAACAATGGAGTTTTTGTAAATGCTTTCTACATTGCCCTTTGCCCGCGTTTTCGTCAACTTTGCCAATTCTTACTTTCTCTTTCAGGTGGTGGAGAAGCTAACTCGAGTCTTAACTGATCAGAAGAGGCAAGACATTGAGATGTCTCGACTGAAAAAGGCTCTTGCTAAGAAGGACGATGCTCTTAAGTCTTCTCCTACCGGTGCCTCCAAAGTTAAGCAGTACGAGGAGAAACTGAAGGCCCATGATGCGACTGAGGTTGCCTTGAGGAAAACCATAGCCAATGTTAAGGGCATGGCTTCTGTAGCCAAGATAACTCTCAGAGAACTCACCACAAGAAATGCTGAGTTAGAGAAAAGGGTCGCCAAGGCAGAGTTATAAAGTGTTAAACTCGAGTTGATGGTCATTCTGGCTGAAACAACAGCAAAGAAATCTAAAGAGGAGACCCAAATTTCCCAAAGCACCCTTACCTCTGCTCAGTAAATTATGCTTGAGAAGCAACAGACATTTGATGAAGCTCGGATCCACTATGAGAACCTGGCAAAGCACCTTGAGCAACGATAAGTTAGCATAGAGGTGTTTTCTTAGGAAGCCAGGTCAGCCCTTGAAGTCCAGAATATGGACCGCTATAAAAGATCATCAGTCTTTGATGCTGTCATGCTGAGGGAGTTCAAGCGAGGGCTAGCCACCACTCGAGTATTCTTTGGCGGTAAGAAGAGGTACTCAGAGGAAGCTAACCGAAAATGGGATGAGACTATCAAGAAGCGTAAGAATGAGTCCTTAGAAGCCATCAAGAATCAAATGATCAGGTGGAGGACCTACTGTAGATCCATCGGGAAGAATCCGCATATTATGCACCTGTAGCTTCATTCAAAATCTTCCCTGGTGTTTTTTCATTCGGGTGAAGAAAGCGACACCTTGACCAAGAAGACCACATCCCTTGTCCAGACTTTGGAGACCTGAACTGAGACCATGGGGGTGGTGACCTTCCTCTTAGACTCAAAGGTCATTCTAGTGCTCTAGATGCTTAACTCTCTTTCTTCACCTCTTGTCTCCATTACTAATATAACTGCTATTTTGTAATTTTTCCATTTTTAATGTAAATAACATAACTTTTGTATATTAATATATACATTTTCACTTTCTCTTCTTAAGCAAATGACTTAACTTGAATTGTTTATTTTATCGTATAATCGGGTTGATCCAGGATCTAGACCAGAACGAGTAACTAACTAAAAACTGGGTAATTCAAAAACAGGATCCAGACCATATATTTGGCTGGCAAGTATCTTGTCTTAGCTAGTAGCAAAGCCTTGCTTGTGTAATACACTGGCTTTTGTACACCCTCATCCAACCTGACTAGCACCTTACTTCTACAGCTATTACTCACAGGTATAGGTAAAGCACGTCTCCTTCAAGAGGTTTACATAGAATTGGTGCTTTACCTAGGTACTCCTTGATCTTTCTAAATGCCTGCTCCCACTCATCATTCCATTCTACCCCCTTGCCTTTCTTTATTTCCCTAAAAAAAGTCAGGCACTTGTCTGTTGATTTGCTTACGAATCGGCTCAGAGATGTTAAGCAACCAGTTAACCTCTGAATTTCCTTTAATGTCTTCGGGGATCTTATCTTCTCCAATGCATTTATCTTTTCTGGGTTTACTTCGATTCCTCTTTGATGATCTTGAAATCCTAGGAATCTTCCCGAGGCTACCCTAAACACATACATCTTTGGATTAAGCTTTATACCGAACTACCGTAACACCCTGAATGTCTCTCTGAGATCCTTTACCTGTTTTTCGGATGTTGTGCTCATTGTCAGCATGTCATCCATATACACCTCTATTTTTCTGCCGATCTGTCGGGCGAACATCTTATTTACCAGACCCTGGTAGGTTGCCCCAGCATTCTGAAGACCAAAAGACGTAACTTTGTAGCAGTAAAACCTCTGATCAGTTATGAAAGATGTTTTGTCTTCATCAGGTTCAAACATTCGGATCTGGTTGTATCCCCGAGTAACCATCTATGAAGCTTAATAGTTTATGACCAGTTGTTACATCCACCAGTTGGTTGATCTGAGGCAAGGGAAAGATATCATTTGGACATGCCTTATTAAGGTCAGTTAAATCGACACACATCCTCTACTGATCATTCTTCTTTTTTACGAGCACCAGTAACCCATTTGGGGTACTTTATTTCCCTTATGGATCCTACTGCCAACAACTTCTCCACCTCTTCTTTAATTGCCTTGCTTCTCTCGGGGTTAAACAGTCTTTTTTTTCTGAACGACTAGTTTTCCGTCGGGGTCAACTGATGAGTAATGGGAGATTATTTTTGGGTCGATCTCAGGCATATCTTCATGTTTCCATGCGAACACGTCATTGTATTCCTTCAGTAAGTTGACCGTTTCATTCTGAACTTGCTCTGACAGTCGAGCCCCGAGTTTTACAGTTTTTTCAGGGTTATTATCATCAACTGCAACTTCCATGGTTGGTTCGTCTTCTTGGCTTTTCCCATCTTACAGAGATGTCTCTCTCAGATTCAGGTCAAATCGGGTTGGAGTTTCCGCTCCAGCTTCTACCTCATCCAGTTTCAGGTTTTCATCTTTCCCAAGGGTATCTATCTGTATTACCCCCGGTTATGCTCTTTCTCTCGGCCAAATAATCCTTTTTTGCCCATTCTTGTGAGCTCTTCATGACACCTACTCCAGCTTTTGTTGAAAATTTCACTGTTAGAGTGTGGGTGGCAGTCACAGCCTTCGTCTTATTTAGGAAAGGTCGGCCTAACAAGGCATTGTATGGGCAATTCTCTACATTCACAACCACAAAATCTAATAGTACTGTCTTGGTGAAGAGGGAGCTCCCGATCTCCACAGGAAATTTTACTGTTTCCGGTGATCTTACTTCTGCTCCTCCAAAGCCTCTTAATGGGACTCTGAGGGGCTGGAGGTCTTTTCTTTGTAACCCAAGTTTATCGAACACTTCCACACTCAAGATGTCTGCTGAGCTCCTATTATTGATCAATACTCTCCTCACTTCTCTATGCCCCACTCGAACTGACACGACAATGGCATCATTCGGCTTTACCTCTAATCCATACCTGTCTGCTTCGGTAACGACTATGGGATCTAATCCTTGTTTCAACCTTTTCTAGTCAGGGCCCAACAAATTGACCTCCAAATTCCTCTACCCATTTATGGCTTCTTTGACCTCAGTCATTCTTTCTCGACTGCTTGCCTCGGTATACGGTCCACCAAAGATGGTGTTAATTGCCCCGTTATCCAGATTTCTTCTAGAGCTGTACTGGTTTCTATCGCGCTCCTCCCTCGAAGTGTTCTTGTGTTGGAACCCCATTAACTGGTAAAGCAGCGGAAATTGGTTTTAATTTTTTTTAATAAAGATTGTAAACGATCTGAAACCAGTGAGCTTAGGATCATAATTTTTTTGGAACTAATAATATAAAATTATTACAATAATAAAATATACATATATACAGGAAATTGAAATCGATATAATCAGAAGGAGAAAATCTTACCAACGTTTTGAGACTCCTTTACTTTACGATATGCTCCTGTCTGAACCACTCGATCTTCCACACTATATCCTGGGACTGGTAACTGCGTGTTGACGTATCACGGACTCAGGATCTTAGAATGGATGATGATGAGAGAATAAGAATGAAGAAACTTTTTCTTCTTGTTTTCACGCAACTCTTCAATGTAACTTTTCTTAATTGATACACAGTGTTTTACGTACACACACTTGCATGTTTGCATATGAAATATGCACTGATATCTCTTTTAATATCAAGCAACACTTGCACTGATATATCTTTTAAGATTAATATCAATTCACGCACATAACAAATACAAATTTTTGTCTCTTACGCAAAACGAATTGACTTCTCTTCTCTCTCTCTCAACCCACTTGCACATATATCTCATATATGCACTCATGCGTTGATCAGGTAAGGTTGATTTTTTTTTTAAAAAAAAAGATATCCTTTTTAAAAGTGATCTTTGATTCGATTTTATTAAAATTAATAAATATCACATATATATTTTATTTTAACTTTTGAAAACTTGATCAAATCTTTATTTGATTTTTAAAATCTTTCAAATAAAAATATCTCATATCTTTTATTTAAAAAATAATTAAATATTTATTTTGAATTTAAACATTTTAAATTCAATTTCCAATATTTAATTTTATTTAATAAAATAATCATATTATCTTATTTTATTCAAAATCAAATATCAATTAGCATCCTCCATTTAGTGATTAATAACATAATTAAATAATCTTATTATTTAATTTATTCAATCACCATTATTCATTAATTAATTAATCTCATTATTTATTTAATTCTCGAATAAATACATGTCACTTCCGTAATACAATTAATTGGACAATCCAATTAATTAACCGTGACCCTTGTTATCTAAATCGATCTAGCTAGTAAGGGGACCTAATGGACCTACAGTATTTTGAGCTCCAATAATCCTCGGAATCACTAATTAAACTCTTTAATTAATATTCCTTGATTATCAACTCCGGTCTTATTCCACTAAAAACCCGAAGCTACACTATCTCAACTGTAGACACTTTTACACAGACTGATATAACTTTGTGTCCATCGATATAGCTATTACATACGGTGTGATCCTCCACAGTAGTTCATAATTAGAGCTGGTTCATAATGTTCGTTATACCCTCTAATTACATATATCCTTTAAGTTCTATCGATTCTCTAAGGGACAATAAATCCTATTTCCTCACGGAATTAGGAGAGTGCTCATATTGTCCAAGCCCCGAATCAACCCTTAAGGGAACTACCACATACTTCTCATAAGGAGTGGATTCCATTATTGTGTACAAACCGCAATCCCAACATACGGAGTATATTGATCAGGAACTGCATCTGACTTCACCCATGGTATATCAAAGACCACGATCTAACATGAAAGAATCGATAAGACACTTAGGATTAAGATCACCCACATATAGCCATAATTAGGTGATATATATGAATCTCATCGGTAATCAGGTCATGGTGAGAGATTCATATAGATCATGACCCAGTCCTATATGATCACATCATACAAGGTGTCTCCATTCCCATATCTCATGTGAATGATTCAGGATAGAATCACCGTACATTACGGAATGAACCGCAGCTATAGATTGCCCACAAATAAAGTACCCAGCTTTATTTGCTATCTATGGACTCTTTAGATTGCACGCCTTTTACTATATCCATCCGTATATGATACTCATATACACAGTTCGAGATTACATTCGGTAATCTTAGATGTTAAATATATGCTTAAGTTATAAAACAAACAACATAACAAGAATGAATTGAACTTTTCATTTATTTATTTCATAAATCCATTTACAAATTACATCTTTAGGGCATAAACTCCAACACATAGTATCGATTATCCCCATTTTTAAGGATCACGTCTTTAAGGTATCCTTTTCTAATTGGTTTTCGATGTAGTCCTTCAGTTGATAGCACTTAGAGGTTTCGTGGCCATTGTCTGGTGAAACCTGCAATATTTGGTGGTGTCTTTCTTGACAAAGCTTGAATTTTGGGGGCTTCCTGTATAAATTCTTATCCTCTATCACATTTAAGATCTCCTCTTGCCTTCTGGTCAAAGGGGTATAATTGGTGTATTGCTGCTTGTAGTGTTTGTCACCTTTGTCATCTTCTTTACATCCATCCTTACTCTTTCCCCAGTTGTCTTTCAGGTCCCCTTTGCACTATTCTTCGAGCTGCCATCCCTATGTTTTTGGATACTCTCGGGCCGACCCCTATTATAAGTTATCCACCATGGGCTATATGTTCCTCCTCTGCCATGGTGTATCCTCCCACATACTCTACCATGCTAGCGTATGTGGTCGGCCCTTTTTATCTCAAACTCAATGTTAGATGGTTGTGTTGTAAGTTTTTGACAAATGCCGACACCACTGTATCATCATCGGGATCCTGTATTTCAGACACTTCTTACGAGAATCTAGTTAAGTAATCCTTTAGCTTCTTATCCTTCCTTTGCTTTAAGGTCGACAAAGCTGATATAAACTTCCTTTACTGGATATTTTCCATAAACTGTCTGGTGAAAACTTGTATTAGTTCCTCAAAGCTCTGGATGCAGCCTGTTGTTAGTCCTCCAAACCACCTGGATCCTTGATCCACTAAGGTCTGTGGGAACATTCAGTACATGAGGGCATTATCATAGTCGTGCTGCATCATTGTGCTCGGGTACCTCCTTACATGCTATTACGGGTCATTATTGGCCTTGAACTGTTCCATATGCATTATCCTGAACTTTTCTGAAAAATGGGTTTGTCTTACAGAATCAGCAAACAGACTTTCAAAATTTCCAATCAATGGATTTCCCAAGTTCTTTCTTCGCTAAAGGGACTCTATTCTTCTGAGGAAGAAATCTTGCTCCCCTTCCAACTCTCTATGCTCATCAAACTTCTAGCGGATAGTGAGCCCGTACAGGTCCTTGGGAATTTGCCTGCTGATCTGGGCACCAAAGGTGAAATTCCCTAAAAAGTGTGTATCTATAACCTAGAGGGGGGGGGGGGGGGGTGAATAGGTTTTAATTCGATAGATTACCAATTTTGCGAATTAATCAATATTAATAATTCTACCCCATTCTACTTAAATGCCAATTAAATGACAACAAACATAAAACAATAACAACACGAAAAATATATATGGAAACCCTCCAAATGGAAAAAACCACTGGCTATTTAGAGCGCCACCCTCAATCCTCAAAATCCATTATTGAGTAAAAGTTTACAACCTAGGTTGACCTCCCGTTTAACCCTCCAGTTACTAACCCCTTCACTCTACCCAACAGGCCTTAATAGTGATTTTGAATCACTAGCCTTGTGCACTAACCATTTAGCCACAAGGTAAAACAACAATGAAGAGATAATGACAACCTAAGTGAATATGCAAGAATATTCAATATGCAAAAATTCTAGGTCAATACATTCATGCTTATCTAGGATTAATAATGACAATTAAAGCAAATCCTAGATATCAATGTTCTAAATGCAAAGGTAAGAAGAATTAGCTAGAAGGGCAAAATCGTCCTAAATGCTAGATATCACAAATTAATGCATCTCAACCAACAATCAATACACAAGCATGTCATAAAAGCAATTAATCACACAAGCAAGCAATTAATATGCAATAAAGACTAAAACCCTAGGTATACATGTCTTAATAATGAAATCATAAAGCTTAGAGCATGTAGAGAATACCTAGGTATGAACACACAAGAAACCCATGCTTGAAAGATGATTGATGGTTTGGATATTAAGGATGGTTGAGTAAAAATGCATTCTTGGAGCTTCTCTCTCTAAAAAACCATATCCCTCTCTTAAAAATAGGTTTGGAAGCTCTAAAAAACGAGTTGGGAAGAATATGGTATATTTATATGAAGCCCAAAGTGAAGCTACATCATTTTGGCAAAAACAGGCCAAAATACGCAATGTGCGCTGGTCGAGTAGCGCACGACCAGCGACAACTCGCTGGACAAGTTGCGTTGGTGAGGTGTGCATGACGACCAGCGCACCACCAGCGATAATCCTCTGGACAAGTTGCGCTGGTGTGGGTGCACATGACGACCAGCGCACCACCAACGACACACTACTGGAAAGTTACGCTAGTGATGGCGCTGGTGAAGGTGTTGCTCGAGTAGCGCACAACACACCACCTTCACACACACACACATTTCATGCAAGAGAAATGAGGTGAAGGGAATGAACAATTATTTACTTATTAAGATGCAAGTTCACTCTCTTTGCTTGAGCTCCCCATATGGGGTCAACCACCAAAACCCATCAATGCATATGACAAATCCCAATAGACCTACTAAGAGATTTAAACGTAGTTGAATCTAATGATTTTGTAAACAAATCCGCTAGTTGATCATTTGTGCCCACATGTTCAAGTGCAATGCACTTGCTATCAACTAGCTCCCTTATGAAATGATGTCTAATGTCAATATGCTTAGTTCTAGAATGTTGGACAGGATTTTTTGAAATATTGATGGCACTCATGTTATCACAATAAAGGGTTAGAGTACCTTGCTCAAAGCCATAATCCACAAGCATTTGTTTCATCCAAAGGAGTTGTGTGCAAGCACTCCCAGCTGCTATATACTCGGCCTCGGCTGTGGATAATGAGATGGAATTTTGCTTCTTGCAAAACCATGACACAAGATTGTTCCCAAGGAAGAAGCAACCGCCCGATGTATTCTTCCTATTATCATAATTACCTGCTCAATCTGCATCACTAAAGCCAACTAAACTAGCATTAGTGTCAAAAGAGTACCATATCCCATAGTTGGATGTCCCATTCACATATCGAATGATTCTTTTCACAGAGGAGAGATGGGATTCCTTGAGATTGGCTTGGTACCTAGCACATACACCAACACTAAAAGCTATATCAGGCCTACTACCAGTCAAGTATAGCAAGCTCCCTAGCATGCCACGATATAGAATTTGATCCACACTTTTTCCACTAGCATCCTTGCTAAGTTTCAAAATGGTACTCATTGGTGTGTCACAATGTTTGGTATTCTCAAGGCCAAACTTCTTCACTAGTTTCTTGGCGTAATTAGCTTGGGATATAAAGATCTCATCATGCATTTGCTTGATTTACAAGCCTAGGAAGTAATTGAGTTCACCAACCATGCTCATTTCAAACTCATGAGTCATGAAATCAACAAATTGTTGAACTTTCAAGTTGTTGGTGGAACCAAAAACGATGTCATCAACATAAATTTGAGCTATGAATAGCTCATCTTTAGAGCACTTGATGAAAAAAGTCTTGTCAACACTACCTCTAGAGTAGTCATTGTCAACAAGATAAAGAGTGAGACGTTCATACCAAGCCTTTGGTGCTTGTTTCAACCCATATAGCGCCTTCTTGAGGCGATAAACATGATTGGGGTGGTGAGGATCCACAAACCCCTTAGGTTGCTCAACAAACACTTCCTCTTGTAAGAAGCCATTGAGGAAGGCACTGTTAACATCCATTTGATACAATTTATGTTTGTGAACACAAGATATGGATAAGAGAAGCCTAATGGACTTTAAACGGGCAACGGGAGCAAAAATCTCCTCAAAGTCGATACCCTCAATTTAAGAGTATCCTTGTGCAACAAGTCTAGCTTTGTTCCGTACAATGTTGCCATCCTCATCTAATTTGTTCCTATAGACCCACTTGGTGCCTATTACATTAGTGTTCTTAGGCCTAGGAACTAGAGTCCAAACCTCATTTCTTTCAAATTGGTTTAGCTCTTCTTGCATAGCAAGAACCCAAAACTCATCACTTAAAGCTTCATCTACATTTTTGGGTTCAATTTGAGAGGTGTAGCAAGTGTAACTAATTTGATTTGCTAATTGATGTCTAGTCCTCACACCCTCATTCATATTTCCAAGAATGTCACTTTTGTTGTGGAGATGCCTAACCCAAGGAACGGGTTCCTTAGAGTCCAAAGTAGGATCTCTATCAAGAGATTGAGTGACCTCTTTTTCAAGTTTTGATTTCTCATCACTAGAAATCTCATCAATCTTCACCAAGGGAGTATCATCAACCACACTAATCTCCTCATCATGGTTACTAACCTTAGGCCTACAATCATCTATGACCACATTAGATGATTCAATAACACTTCATGTCTTCAAATTAAGAACTCTATAGGTTTTACTATTTAGGGCATAGCCAATGAAAATCCTCTCATCACTCTTAGCATCAAACTTGCCAAGTTGATCACGATCATTTAGAATGTAGCACTTGCTTCCAAATGAGTAGAAGTAGCTAACATTTGGCTTCCTACCCTTCCATAATTCATAGGAGGTTTGCCTAGTCCCGGGCCTAAGAAAAACCCTATTGCCTATATAACAAGCTGTATTGACAGCTTCAGCCCAAAGGTTCCTAGGCACATTGTTGCTATGCAACATCACATGGGCCATCTCTTGGAGGACGCTATTCTTCCTCTCTACTACCCCATTTTGTTGAAGAGTTCGAGGAGCTGAGAAATCATGGGAGATTCCAAGACTATCACAAAAAATTTCAAACCAAACATTTTCAAATTCTCTCCCATGATCACTCTTAATTCTCTTAATGCATTTTATGTGAGAATCCTTCTCATTTTGAATTTTAGTGCAAAGCATTTTAAAAGTTTCAAACGTTTCAGATTTTTCTCTAAGAAAGTAAGTCCAAGTAAATCTAGAAAAATCATCCACACACACAAAAATGTACCTCTTGCCACCGAGTCTTTTGGTTTGCATGGGACCCATAAGGTCCATATGAAGAAGCTCTAATAGCTCCTTAGTGGTAAAATACTTACCCTTCTTATACATACTCTTAGTTTGCTTTCCTTGTTGACAAGGTCCATAAACTCCCTCAATTCTATTTCCAAACTTAGGAAAGCCTCTCACAACTTTCAGCCTCTCAAGAACTTTCAAGTCTTTGAAATTCATATGACCTAACCTTTGATGCCATAATTCAACTTGATCACAACTAGACAAATTGCAAGAGATGCCATTAGAATCAAGACAATAACAATTGTCACTTGATCTTTTGCCTTTCAATAAAACATGTCCATCTTCTCTTAGAATAGAGCAATCAACTTTTCCAAACAAAACCGAAAGCCTTTCATCACTTAAATGTGATATGCTAATGAGATTGGCTTGCAAGCCATCTACATAGAGAGCCTTAGGCAAGGAGGGAAAACCGGGGATGAAAATGTTTTCTTTTCCTAGAACCTTCATACGTGAACCATCACCAAAGGTGACAAATCCACCATCCTCCATCACAAGAGTTTCAAAGAAACTCTTGTTTCCGATGATATGCCTAGAACATCCACTATCAAGGTACCAAGTGTTAGAAGCTTTCGCCTTCAACGCCACTTGTTCCACATGGCAAACATACTCATTAGTTCTAGTCCACCTAGTAGCAACATTGTCATTCCTAGGAGCCTTGGGTTCATTAGCTCTAAAATTCCTATGTGCATGCATTTTGGCTCTTCTAAGCATATTCTTCTCAATCATGCTTTCAAAACGACACAACTTAATGAATTTAAAACAATTCAGCCTTATGTGACCTTCAACACCACAATAATGACAAATGAGAGTAAAGTAAGAATTCATACCATATCCTTGTGCAAACATGGAAGACTTCCCTCTCCTTTGAGTTGTCCTTTGGTGTTGAGCCGAATCTCTTCTTTGAAACATCCTTTACGGTTGAGCCACATTAGCTTCTCTTATTGGTTGTGGGTGAAAACTTCTTTGTTGAATTTGAGAGCTCCTTGGAGGTTGTGGTCTTGTTTGATGAGCTCTAGCTTTTGGTGAATTTGTTTTAGCTTGAGACTTTGTTTGTGCTTGCTTTGATGATTCACCAACCTCATTTGATCTCATTTGTTGGTGTGACTCTTGAACCTCTTTATCCTTTAGACTCTTAACAAAGATGGTATTCTTCAAGGAAGTGGCATCCTTGCCTTCCACATATCCTAGGCCAGTTTTATCACTAGGACGCTTCCCACATGATAGCATCTTGTCAAGTCTCTCGGTTCCGGATGTCATATTGGCAACCAACTCTTTCGCTTCCTTAAGGTCAATCTTCAAGTTTTCTTCACTCTTCTTAGTGATCACAAGCTCCAACTTTAAACTCTCTTCTGACTCTTTTCCACTCTTTACCTTCTCACTCAAGCTCCAACTTTAAAGTCTAAATTCTTCTTTTTCAACTCTTGAACCTCCTTCTTCTTTTTCAATCTAGACTTTTTAAAAAACTTTATGAAGTCTACATAGTCTATTTCCTCATCAATCTCAAATCTAGAGTTAGAAGAGGTACTCTCATCACTAGAGTCATCTACTTCTTCCTTGTCACTCACAACTTCCTTGCCATTATGAGATGTTGTGAAGGCAATGAAGTTTTCAACTCGATCTTCATCATCCGAAGACTTTTCTTCCTCTTCTAAGTCTTCACTATCACTCCAAGTAGCCGCCATTGTCTTACCTTTTTCCTTTTTCTTTAAATTTGCACATTCTTGAGCAATATGACCAAAGCCACTGCATTCATAGCATTGAATGCCCTTCTTGGAGTCATTTTCTTGAAACTTTTCAATCTTCTTGAAGGGAGTTTTCCTTTTCACTTCCTTCCCTTTTGACCCAAAATCTTTGCTCTCAAACTTCATGAATTTCTTGAATATTTTAACCATGAGGGTCATTTCTTCATCTGAGTCCTCCTCATCTTCTTCAACCTTAGTGGTCTTCAAGGCAGTGCTCTTTTGCTTCTTCAGAGGTATGGGTGAGGTGTTCCATCTAGACTCATAAGCTAGAAGTCTTCCAATGATTTCACTCGGCATCATGTTCTTGTACTCACTATTCTCTTCAAGTGCCATCACTTTTGATTCGAACCTTGACAGAAGTGATCTCATAATCTTTTGCTTGACTCTTCTATCTTAATAGGGACCACCAAGTTGATGGCTTTGGTTGACAATATCCATCAACTTCACTTGGAAGTCATTAAAACATTCATGCTCCTCCATTCTAATAATCTCAAACTGCATTTGAAGAACTTGGAGCTTTAAGTCATTGACTACCTCGATTCCCTCATGTTCCGTTTGAAGAATGTCTCAAGCCTCCTTTGCAATCCTGGTGTTTTAGATCAGCTTGTACTGATTATCGTCCAAGGCACAAAGAATGGTATGCATAGCCTTGTTGTTCCACTTAGATGCTTCAAACTCTTGAGTACTCCAACTAGACTTAGGCTTAGGAGCTTCTACACCATCGTTAGTGGTCATTGTTGGAGGAGTATAACAGTCTTCAATGGCCATCCAAGCACGGTCATCTATTTGGCAAAGATAGGCTTCCATCTTGCCCTTCCAAGTAGTATAATTCACCCCATTGAGCAAAGGGGGTCTTGTGTTTGAGGCTCCCTCATGACTATTTCCGTTTCCACTCATTGTGTTTGAGGGTAATGAATGATATGAAGATGCAAATGTAATGCAACACACAAAAAAGCAAACAACCAAAATGCACAAGGTAATACACACACAATGCACGGATCACCTAAGTATATCTAGGCACCGGCTCTGATACCAATTGAAATTCCCTAAAAATTGTGTATCTATAACCTAGAAGGGAGGGGTGAATAGGTTTTAATTCGATAGATTACCAATTTTGTGAATTAATTAATATTAACAATTCTACCCCATTCTACTTAAATGCTCAATTAAATGACAACAAACATAAAACAATAACAACACGAAAAATATATATGGAAACCCTCCAAATGGAAAAAACCACTGGCTATTTAGAGCGCCACCCTCGATCCTCAAAATCCATTATTGAGTAAAAGTTTACAACCTAGGTTGACCTCCCGTTTAACCCTCCAGTTACTAACCCCTTCACTCTACCCAACAGGCCTTAATAGTGATTTTGAATCACTAGCCTTGTGCACTAACCACTTAGCCACAAGCTAAAACAACAATGAAGAGATATGACAACCTAAGTGAATATGCAAGAATATTCAATATGGAAAAATGCTAGGTCAATACATTCATGCTTATCTAGGATTAATAATGAAAATTAAAGCAAATCCTAGATATTAATGTTCTAAATGCAAAGGCAAGAAGAATTAGCTAGAAGGGCAAAAGCATCCTAAATGCTAGCTATCACAAATTAATGCATCTCAACCAACAATCAATACACAAGCACGTCATAAAAGAAATTAATCACACAAGCAAGCAATTAATATGCAATAAAGACTAAAACCCTAGGTATACATGTCTTAGTAATGAAATCATAAAGCTTAGAGCATGTAGAGAATACCTAGGTATGAACACACAAGAAACCTATGCTTGAAAGATGATTGATGATTTGGATATTAAGGATGGTTGAGTAAAAATGCCTTCTTGAAGCTTTTCTCTCTAAAAAACCTTATCTCTCTCTTAAAAATAGGTTAGGAAGCTCAAAAAAATGAGTTGGGAAGAAGATGGTGTATTTATATGAAGCCCAAAATGAAGCTTCGTCGTTTTGGAAAAAATAGGCCAAAATACGCAATGTGCAATGTGTGCTGGTGAGCGTGCGCTGGTCGAGTAACGCACGACTAGCGACAACCCACTGGACAATTTACGCTGGTGAGGTGGGCATGACGACCAGCGCACCACCAGCGATAATCCTCTAGACAAGTTGTGCTGGTGTGAGTGCGTATGACGACCAGCGCACCACCAGCGACACACCACTGGAAAGTTGCGCTGGTGATGGCGCTGGTGAGGGCACTGCTCGAGTAGTGCACATCACACCACCTTCACACACACACACACACACAATTCATGTAAGAGAAATGAGGTGAAGGCAATGCATTCTAATGCCTACATGACATGACATTTTAATCACAATATGCAATCAACACAAACAAGCATGGGATGACGAAATTAGGAACAATATCAAGACAATAAGCACAAATGCAAAGCGATCAAAAACATGCATGAGAGTGAGTGTGTGCACTAAATCTCTTCAATGAAGGTTAAGCTAGTGATTTTACCTTTGAAGCTTGAAAGAGGACTTAAGCAATGATGACCTAACCACCCTTACACATTGAACCCCAAATGTGGTTGACAACGAAATAAGCCAATCAAAACCGAGGAACTTACAAAAGGGATCATGCCTGACCGTAGGGCTAGATCTCTGCGCCTTTTGGTAGCAGTTTCATTGTCACTTGAATTTGAGCGAAACCTTTTCCTCTGGCAATCGTATCTATCTACTTACTCGGGGTGAGCTTTCATTCCATCATACCTCTCCACGTCTTCCCTTGAACTGGACTCCCGATGTCCCATAGCTTCCTGGTTATCTTGGCAGTCACCTTTTCTGTGAGAACGTCCCATTTTTTCATAGTTCTCCACCTTATCTCTCCCGAATTTCTAGGGTGCTCCTAGAGTGGTTGCCACTATTTCAGAGCATACCTTGGTATCCTAGGCTACCACTGGAGTAGAGAGTTGGTATGGGGAATTTAAATTGGCAGTGGCCGTTATGTTGATTCCCTGTCTAGCAGCGTCGTCAGTGACTTTCCGTAAGGATTCCTGGATTTACAGGAACACGTCTGGGAAAATACCTGCGGTTACACCTGTAGATGTATTGGCGTCAGGTTTGGTTGATGGTGGGTGACACGTCCTAAAAAAGTGTTCCTACTCCCAAGTATAAGAGTGTCAAAGTAATAAATTAACCGGTAAGAGCGGGTCGAACCATAGGGAGGTTGTTCACTTGTCTTTATAGAATTAATTATCTAGATTAATTAATAAGCTTGTTATAAAAATGTAAATCAATTAAAATTAATACTGGGGCTAAGGGATCCACTGTTGGTAATTTGAATATGATCCAATTATTAATATTTAGTCTAGATTAATGGGATGGTATTCCATTCTACTGACCTTTCTCTAATAGATGTGGGTAAAAGTACTCGTTGTGCTAGACAATATCTGTCTGTCTACAGTGAGTGAAAACTCCATAAAGATTAGAGGGGATAAACCACTCTCTAATAAATATGGGTAAAAGTACTCACTGTGCTAGACAATATCTGTCTGTCTACAGTGAGTCAAAAGCTCCACAAAGATCAGAGGGGAGAAACCACTCTCTGATAAATATGGGTAAAAGTACTCATTGTGCTAGATAATATCTGTCTATCTACAGTGAGTCAAAAACTCCACAAAGATCAGAGGGGAGAAAGCATAAAAATAATAAACTTACCAAAACTGGATCATATTTTCCATACCAACAGTATCACCTTTGGCCCCAGCTATATAAAATTAACCAGACATAATTTAACTAGAAAATAGCTATTTTATTTAAACTGAGAATTTGAGAATAAAAGAGAGAGAATTTCACAAATCTAATATCAGATTTGGATTCAGAACATCAAAATTAACGGGGAGATGCCCCCTATTTATACAAAATACAGATGAAAATTGACCATCGGATGAATTTAGAATGGAGCGTCCAGATTTTGTCACGTCATCAGTGAACAGTAACACATCCGTGAAGTGAATAGTGAACAATGATAGTGAACAGTAATGCATCTGTGAGTGAACAGTGAAAGTCAACTGTGAACAGTAAAAGTCAAATGTGAACAGTGAATAGTTAAAATTATAAAAATGCCCTTCATGGTCTTCCTAAGGTTTTTGACGTTCAAAACTTGAAAACGATGTTTGTTTTACCATCCGACTTCTCCATAATTCTGAATTGATCGAATTACCTATGAAATACAAAGAAAAATACACTGATTACTACACAACACATTTATTTGAGCGAACGAACGAAATTATGTCTAAATTGAAGAATTAATCATATGGGTAGTGTAAAATGATGATATTATCCCTTAGTAAACATACACTTTTCAGTGTTAATCAGTGGGGTCCTTAAGGATGGATCTTCTCCAACAACGCTGTCATTAACAGGATTGGGGACATTAGCATTGCACGGAGATAAACTCCTATCTCTGCTAGTGGCCATGATATCGCTTTTCACAAACTTTTACCGGAATTAACTATCCAAACTTGATGTTATCGGAGGTTCACCCCTTCCATCTAGCGCCAGTTGTTGCGGTGATTTTTGGATCAACCACTCGTCAAACATATAATATGAATACAAATTAAACCACAAATCAAAATAAATAAAAAGCAAAAAGCAACGCAATATTTTACGTGGTAAAACCCTAAGGCGGGGAAACATCCATGGTTGCCAATAACGGTAAGAGAAAAAGAATCCACTAAGTTGTTAAAAGAATACACACATAATCTTGCCTGCTCTCTATTATGCTTAACTTACATTTTTTTTCCCTTATGGGTGTTGTTGGGGTCTATTTATACATGCATAGAACCCTAATTCTTGATCTACAAGTAAGGAAAGTTCCCCGTAATTAAATGAAACTCTAACTTAATGGAGTCGTGTTTCCCTTCTTTCTAGTCTGTCGTTGATTGTGTTTCAATTGTATTAGGTCTCTTGCCTAATCTGAACTTTGATATCTACAAGGAAATTTACTTCCTCATCAAAGTATACTTCTAGACACCTTATTTAAGTAGGATTCACCTTCTACGTGCTTTGGGCCTGACTTCGTTAAATCTGAACGTTGTCCACGTGTCCAACCGACCATCTACTGAACCCGACTAGACTTGCTTTTCCCTGATCGGTTGTCTTACTCGATCATGACCTTTACCCCGACTATCTTGACAACCCCGATCAGGTTTTCTTACCCGTTCGATTGTGTCATCTTGGTCAAGGGGTTTGGACGGGTGCTCTTTGGTCAACTTGGGTTTATTCAATCGGGTTATCTTTTGGTGACATTGTATCTTCGACCATTATCTTTTGTTATCGTATCACATCATCCAAATTTTACCAATAACAAATATTATTGTAAGGATTTTGTAAATAAGTTTGAACTTATATTAATAGATGCAAACAATTTCCAGTAACTATTCATCTTAAGCTTTTTCCATAAAAAGTCAAACCGATTATCATTCGGAATTTTTGCTTTTAAGAGAATAGATTTCAACATATGAGCGTGTGTGTGCATGTGGCTCGTCATCCCATTTCTGTTTTTCAACCCGAGCTCATTTGATTTTCAACTATACTCCTTTTTAAGTCTTCCTCCTTTTCTTTTTAGGCTTTGAATCAAAGAATTTTTCTTTTCATGATTTCATTTCAACACTTCTTTGATTTTTCCAATTTTTTAAACATAAAAAAATTCAATTCATGGCGGATTTGTCTTATCACAATGGTATAGCTCTTTCCAACATTGGGTAGCTTTCACAAACAATGTGTGTAGCCCTTTCCATGAAGGTGTTCGTTGAGTTCTATGTATTTGCCGAAGCAAAATGGATACTAACCATAGGTCATTTTAAATCATTTTAAATGTACTTAAGCACAAAAACTTCAAGGTGTATCCAAAGTTTACATATTAGTAAACTCAACCTACTAGCAAAACATATAAGAGAAGCAAGGTGCAAATTTTAGAAAATCAAGATTTTATAGCTCATAAGCACATGATCTAAGAGCAATAAGTAGAGACTTATTTAAGATCATTACTTCTCTAATGAGTAGCTTTCAAACAATATGAAGCTCATATTTTCAAAAGTAATGCCACTCAATATACTATACATAAACATCATCAAAGTTAAGATCAATGTGAACAATATCACTATTAGATCCTAAAATAGCAAATGTCAATGAGAACCATATGTATGTTATACAAAATTCTCTAATATGACATACTATGAGATGTATATCAAAAATTGAGTCAAAAGATGAATATCTAAGAGAACATGCATTAGAGTATAGAGATACCTTTTACACATTATATTCACCAAATATCATACTTCCGCCCTTTTTATGAGCACTCTTGTCTCGAATGTCCTCATGACACCAAGTTGACGTTGTTTCACAACAAGAGTATAAAAAGCATAATATCTCAACTCAATCAACACATATATCAAAAGAACTTCTCTAAAGTTAACCAACAAATTTTGACCATCATAACAAACATGATGTGAGATAACCAAGTTCATATCAATACATGTAGTATTCAAAGCTAGCAAGCGAGAATTCTCAACACAATTGATATATTGCCTCAAAGCTACCTCACATGTGCTTCTTATATTAGTGATAAGAGCACTCACCCTTGAACCACTTGTTCTTAGGTGTACCTACACAAATATTTCCAATATCATCCTTGATAACAATGTTAAATCTAGAGTAAAGTCTTTCAATGACTTGATTAACAAGAATATCATTAATACACTCTTCCTTAACATTTTCAACACAAACTTTGTCAAGTTGAACAAGATTAGTTTTCTTTCTACTCCAAAACTTTTTTTCATGCTTAGCAATATTATCATGTTTTTCAACTTTCAAATCCTTAGCATGTTGTTCAAGTTAAAGTTTAATCTCCTTATCTCTAAATTCATTTCCTAATTTGCATTTTTCAATATATTTATAACACTTAGGCTTAATATGACCTATTGTGTTGCAATAGTGGAAAATTGGAATAAAAGATGAGATTGTACCTTTTAGAGTTAAACTAGCTTCACTGGGAGTTTGCAAGGATACCTTGTTCGCCAACATCTTCTTAGCTTTTGATCTTCTCTTCTTGTGTGGTTTCTTATCAATCACGACTTCATCCAAGTGAGTAGGAAGTGGTACTTCCAAGAGCTCCTCTTCAACTACCAAGTCGTCTTCACCACTATGAAAGTTAACAAGATTCCTAACACTAGACACTTACCAAATTATTCACCAAGTCCTTAATGGCCTCCTTAGTCGTTTCTATCTCTTCTATTAATTCTTGTTCTCTCTTCTTCAAAGAAGATATCACATTATCCTTCTCAAGGTTTATCTTTTCAAGTTCTCTAAACTTCTTCATAATATCACCTTTCTCACCAAGAAGTCTACGAGTGACAATCACAAACTCATCTAGTTATTTCTTGATCAAACCATCATTCTCAACTACCTCTCTTAGAGCATTATCTCTATCTTCTTCAAGCTTCTCTATCTTGGCCAACAACTCAAGATTAGTAGGAATGGAACTAGAGCTTCCATGATGATTTGTATCAAAGCTCTTGTTTAAAGGTATTGTACCATCAACATCTAGTGGAGAATGAGAAGCCGTTAGAGCTACAAAGTTGCTCACCAATTTTTCATCACTTGAAGACTCACTACTAGAGCTCTCATTATCACTAGAGTTATCATCACTCCAAGTAGCCGCCAACACTTTATCTTTCTTGTCTTTCTTAGATGGCTTCTTGGTGCACTTACTAGCAAAGTGACCGAAACCATGACAATTGTAGCATTGAACATCTTTCTTATTCATGGCTTGACTATTCTTCTCATTCCTTAGAGATGATTTTTTCTTAACTCTTTTTTCCTTAGAAGATTTTCCTCTAGGCTTGGCATTCTTCTTTAGAAACTTCTTGAACTTTCTAACCAAAAGAGCCATCTCTTCATTTTCATCATCACTCTCCTCCTCTATAGCATTGAGAGCGATTCCCTTACTCTTAATCTTTGGCTTCAAGCACATCTCATAAGTTTGGAGAGACCCAAGAAACTCATCAATGTTCATGCTATCCATATCCTTGCTTTCCTCAATGGCCGTCACCTTTGATTTAAATCTCTTCGGAAGAGACCTAAGGATTTTACAATTTAAACGCTCTTTTGAGATAGTTACTCCAAATGATTGACATTGGTTAGATTTGTTAAGAAGCCGAAATTGGAAGTCTTCGAACTTTTCTTCTTCACCTATACTTAAACCTTCAAATTGTGATGCCAACATTTGAAGCCTTGATTTCTTCACCGCTAAGGGTCCTTCATTAGTAACTTGGAGAGTATCCCAAGTTTCCTTTACAGATTCAAGATTTTGAATGTAGGAGAATTGATGCCCATCAACTCCTCCAAAGATGGCATTCATAGCACGATAGTGCCACTTAGCAACCTCAAACTCATTCATTGTCCATTCATTCATTGGCTTGAGTATCATGGTTCCATCCTCTTGAACCTTAGTAGGAGGACTATAACATTCTTCCACTACCATCCAAGCCATTTCATCAATAGAGCGGATGTAGGCTTTCATCCTCAACTTCCAATACCCATAGTTAGTGCCTCGAAGTAATGGTGGCGTAGTATTTTAGGCTCTTTCCGCCATTACATCATTTTATAAACCCATGACTTGAAATGCTTTGTAAAAACCGTGAATGTATCACCTGGACTCTCACTAAGTACAATCTAGTGTCTTGCTCTGATATCAATTGAAAATACAAACACGGTTAAATGCTTAAGCTAACCTAGAGGGGGGTGAATAGGTTTGACACCTTTTTCGACTCCCTTAGAAACAAACAAAAGTTTGTCCCTCTAGATTGCTTGTATCACAATATATATATATACCAATTAAAGACACTTAATCAATATATAAAACAAGTAAAGTGTGATACAAACAAGTAATCATAACACATACACAATCTATATTATGGAAAGGAAGTCAACTTACATATAGAGTTCTATCTATAGTATTCAAATAACAAATACAAATATAAGAGAGATAGGGATAGAGAAAAGTTGACATAAGATATAACGTGGTAAACCTCCGAAGAGGAAACATCCACGGGTTAGCAGCCATCGGCAAACAAAATCCACTAGTCGATAAGACAAGTACAATCTCTCAAGTGACCCCTTCACCTAGAAACTACCCTACTATCCTACTCATGAAGATGTCGCCCTCTTGGTCAACAATCCAAGGCCTCACATCTGTTGTCAAGACTTCCTCACTCACCCTTCCGGATCCTCACGACCCTAGGCAAGACTTCTTACTCAACTATCCGAGTCCTCCCGACTCTAGTCAAGACTTCCTCGCTCACCCTTTCGGATCCTCACGACCCTAGGCAAGACTTCCTTGCTTGACAATCCGAGGTCTCCCACCTCTTGCCAAGACTTTCTTGCTCAACAACATAGGTCTCACACCTATTGTCAAGACTTCCTTCTCACAAGGCATCTAGGTGATCATGAATGTAAAACACAAACAAGCACGCAACATAGAATGTTGTGATCAACACATCCTACGAAAAATACTAGACATGAGCATGTATGCACAAAACAAATGTAGTCTAGTCAATCATGCATGTTTAATCCATCTAGATCATGTAAGATATGTTCAACATTAATTACAACCTAGATACATGCATAGATCTAAAACTTGATTCACAAGATATGTTCAATTAACACATAATCAAGTTTAAATCTCATAAACCAAAAACATGCTAAAATCATGTGACAAAGTCATTTAGATTAAAGCAAGAGTTCTAGAGCATATTTCTTATTCATAGATTCAACAAAGCACATGAATAGCTCAAAAGAACACAAACACATGTATTATAGTGAGATTTCGGCCAAAGATAACCTAATACATGTGAGGAACTATTTTTCACAAAATCAATCAATCAAATATCATCAAATAGTCCTAGAATCAAAGCTAGCACAATACAATCCCAAACATGTGAAAACATAGGCAAAATCAAAACCTAACTCAACATGTGAGATTTCAATTGAAACTTAATCTAACTTTAAATGAGTTTAAAGCTCAAATCAAAAGAATTACAAGACACATATATATGCTGAAGAAGAAAACCCAAGGCAATTAACCAAGTTTTAAAAGAAAACTTTGAGAGAAAATCAATACCTTAGTTGATTTTGGTGCAGTCCCGTTTTTGTGAGATTAGACTCCAAAAACAGCAGTAAAACTAACTCAAACCTTCAGAGAAAAGATGGAGGATGAATATACAAACACTCTCAACTATGAATCACTCAAATCGGAGTTCAAATGAAGAAGTTATGGTGTTTGGAAGGTGAGAAAATTTGGAGAGAAAATTCTGCACTCAAATTTTTGAATCTCTTCTTAGAATGAAATGTGAGAGGGAAGAGATATATAAAGGAGAGGAAAAATGGGCATATGAAATGACCAAAAGGGACAAGAAGCAGCCAGGCTTGCTTGCTGCATGAGATAGCATGTGGGAATCTCGAGGCAGCAAGCCTTCTGCCCCGAGATGGCCACGGGCCATCTCGGGAAAGAAGAGCTTTGCTGTCTTCTTTTTCCCTTGACCTTTCGTCACGTTCTTCGACCGTTCTCTGGCCTCCGAACCTCGGAATTCGAATCCGTTTGTAGATTATGAACTGTAACTCTCTCACGGACATGGAAATATAAGATACTCAACCCATAAAATAATAATTCGACTCGATATACAAAGACGAAGACAATGTATACAACATGAGTTGAAAATGTAGTATCTTTTGACTTAGAACTTGAAATCAATAGTATGAGTAACCGAAATGAACAGAACTCAATCAAGAATGATTTAAGACTAAATTCAAGTTCAATATCCCTGTTATACAAATATATACACATACAAACACAATTCACACTAGAATGTAAACTACATAGAGATAGTCTCCAATCATGCATTTTCCAAAACATGTTATTTTCATACCAATGCATGAGCATTCATCTTCAAGTGTATGAATGTGTTATACATGGTGCACAATGATGCAGGGACACATATGTATGAATTGTATGTGTGTGCCTATAATGGTGCACAACGATGCAGGGACACAAATGTATAATTTGTGTGTGTGTGCCTAAGCCTTGTAAGAGAAAGATAAGGTCTTAGTATACCTTTGTATAACCATATGGCATCCTTTATCTTTGAAGACTTTGAACTTGCTTTGACTAGTTGTTCCTTCTTCTTTGAAGCTTGAATCATCATGAATTTAAACAACTAAATCATTACAAGTAAACATCAGTTTGATATGGAATTAATGCCAACATAATCTAAAACCTAACATCCTCTCCAGTGTCAAATAATTTTATTCAGAAAAGAACTCAAAGCTTCCAGAAGGATAAACACCAAACAGGAAACGAGTCCAAATCAAGCAATAACTCTGCTCTTCTAGAAGACAGTACACTGATCAGGAAATAGGTCATAAACGAATCATTCAACTAGAATCCTACGAAGACACTAATTCAACACATAAGATCTCCGAAACAGAAAAGAAGGCAAAGACGACTTCAACAAGTAACCAGTTCTAATTAAACACTATCACATTTCCTTATTTGTATAACAAGGATTAGGGTTCTAAGCACATATAAATAGATTCATAATCTCACATAGAAAGAGGGATAACAACACACACAAAAAGATACAAAGAAAGAGAGAGACACCGAAAAAGAATGAGAGATTGAGTGTGTAATCATTATATTATAGTGAATTTCTTCTCACCGTCGCTGACAACCGTGGATGTTTCCCCACCATGGGGTTTTACCACATAAACTTATGTGTGCATATTTTCTTCTCTTTTTTCTATTTTCTTCATAACATCTTTAATAATTGGTAAAACTTATTTGACACGTGATCAATCCAACGTAATCCAAAAATCGCCTTCAACAAAAATAAAGCAGAAAATAGAAGAATTAGAAGGTTTAAATATTATAGGAAATAATCCTATAAATAAAGATAGTGTAGAAATATATAAAATAGAAATAATAAACCATGATGTTACTATAATCACACAAGACTTACCTTATAGTTTACAAGATAGAAAAAATGTCAAATGCATATAAAAGATCTTTTAGAATTAAAAGCAATAAGAAAAAGCACTAGTGGACACAGAAGCCCGGCATTTATTGTTTTTAATCACAGTGAACAAAAAAGAGGTAAAAGTAGAATGGTTATAAATTACAAAAGATTAAATGATAATACTTTAAGAAATAGCTATAAACTCCCTAATAAAGATGCATTAGTAAATTGTATACAAAAATCATCTTGGTTTTCGAAATTCGACTGTAAAAGCGGGTTTTGGCAAATAAAATTAGATGAAGTGTCAGTGCCTATGACAATGTTTAGTTGCCCTGAAGGATATTTTGAATGGTTAGTCATGTCATTTGGTTTAAAGAATGCACCTCAAGTTTTTCAAGTAAAAATGGATAAAATATTTAAACAATTTTCCAATTTATGCATAGTTTATATCGTTGATATTCTTGCTTTTAGTAATAATAGATATATACATACAAGTCATGTTCGTCAGGTATTAGAAGCTTTTAAAAAGAATAATATAATAATTTCTAAAACAAAAATAGAATTATTTAAGAATAAAATAGATTTTGTAGGATTAATTATAGGCAAAGGAATTACAAAAGAACTACAAAAGTTTTTAGGATTATTAAATTATGGAAGAAAATTTATCCCTAATTTAAGTGCATTAGTAGGATCATTCTCCAATAAGATTAGAAAAAATGGTCAAAAATACTCTAATAGTGAAGATGTAAAATTAATTTAGAAAATAAAAGAAACAGTAAAAATCTTAAGCCTCATAGCACTTCCAATGGATAGCTATTATAAAATAGTACAAACATAGCTATTATAAGATAGTACAAACAGATGCTAGTGGTAAAGGATGAGTAGGAATATCAATTCAAAAACCTACAAAAGGAAGTTTAAAAAATACTGAAGAAATAGCCATGTATATAGTGGAAAGTTTTCAGAAACTGAAAGTTGAAGATCAAACACTGAATTAGAAATTTTAGGCATTATAAACTCTTTAAATCAATTTCATATATATATATATATATCCAAAATGAGACTTTTACAGTTAGAACTGATTGTAATAATGTTGTAGAATTCTACAAAAAATTACAGAAGAAAATTTTGAAAAGAACAATTATTTTATTAGTAAATGATAGTTAAGTTTTTTAGAAACATTAACCAGTAGAGGATATAAATCAGAATTTGAATCAGAATTTGAACATATAAACGAAAAAGATAATGCAGTAGCAAATATCTTGTCACGACTAATAGATTGCTAAATTATTTACAGAAATGACAAAAAGCTCAAAAAATGTCCAGAAAAGCTTTAGTTCCTCACCACAAAGCAATAGTGGTAAAAAGCTTAGTATAGGGTCTTATACGATTAATTATAGCCCATATGTTCCTTTCCAACCCGTAAATCATTTGAATGAAAAAATTATTGAACCTCAGCAAGCTTTACTTAATAACATTTGTTTTTTTAGAAATGATAACAAAGGTTTTTTAAATTCGTTGAATATTTTACGCCAGTATTTTTCAGAAAATAATAAGTTTTCCTATTATATAGTTTACAGAGGAAGAAAAGTTGGAATCTATTCAACTTGGCTGGAAACTGCTAGTTATGTTGAAGTTTTTCCTAATCCCCTTTTTAAAGGATTTTTCTCTTTAGATGAAGCTAATAAATCAATAAGCCTGTTTTTGCAAAATCAAGATGGTTTCGAACTAATTTTAGAATTTAATGGAGTTATTTACGATCGAAACCAAGTAAAAATTTTTATGAATCATTTCAAAAATATTAATGAAGCAAAAAGGAAAATTTCTGAAGAATTATAGAGCTGCAAAAAAGAAATGAGTGAGCTCTTAGACAAAATGCAAGCTGAAAATACAGTTCTAAAGCAAAAGCTATAGATGGATGAACAACTAACTGACCAACTTCAAAAAAAATGGATATAAAGCAAAAAAGCATTCAAAAGCCAGAAAATCAAAAGAATAAAGAAAAAGAGATAGTTAGCAATGAAGAGTTCATGGAAACATACTCTAAAAGGCCACTAGATCTTACAAATATTACCCTAATGAGGAACCAAGAAAAATATATATATAAGGCAGTAGAAAAACTACCTAATGATATAAAGCAGAGCATTTTTTGTCATTCCAGAGATGATAATCTGAAGTATTTTCTAAAAATCCAAAAGTTCCTTTCTTTGGGCGTAGGATTACCTACGGGAATGATTACGTTTTTTCATAAAAGAAATATAAATCAAAGAATTTTATACAAATTTATTACAGTCCAAATAAATCTGGATGTTTTTCCAACGAATTTCAACATTCCAGACTTTGGGCAAGTTCGTAATGAGGAGCTTTTTAGTTATGGGATCATTGACGGCATTGTTGCAACTAGCATTTTAAAGATCTCATTTCTCTTTGAAAAACACCAGCAATCAATTCGAATGTTTGGAGGAAAGTTAGGTTTTTCCTAGACATCGACTCAATACCACGTGAAAGGATAATGTTGACGAATATTTTTGGATGGATCACAAATCGAACAAAATGTATATGAGATCACACAATTACAAATTATGAACAACTAAGAAATTAAAGAGAACACAAAGATTTTACTTGGTAAAACCCCAGAATGGGGAAACGTCCAAGGTTGTTGAAAACCGGTAAGGAAAGGAATTCACTATGAATAATTGATTACACACTCAGTCTCTCGTGCTCTCTAGAATCTTTATTTTTCTCCCACCCTTTCATGGGTGTTATTAGGGTCTATTTATACATGCAGAGAACCCTAATTCCTGCTATACAAGTAAATAAAGTTGACGTGTTTGAGTCGTTTTATTCTTTTCTCCTGTTTTACGTTCTTCACGTGTTAGGTCTCTTGCCCAATTTGGATTCTGGTATTGATAGGGAGATCCAATTCCTTATCAAGGCATGCTTCGAGACATCTTACGGGAGTAGGACTCATTCTGCACATGTTTGGTAGAATCCACATGTCGATCCGCCGATCATCTATCAAAACCCGACCAAGCTTTATTCACCCCGATCGTTTATTCAATCCCGACCAGGGTTTTGTCCCGACCGTCTCAACAGACTTGACCGGATGTCATGAGATCATCTTTGGTTAGCTTAGGTAGGTTTAGGAAGGATGAATTTTTGTGACATGGCATCTTTATTTCCCGTATCTCTGGGTAATTATGCTGACCCATCATTCTTCATATTTTACCAATAACAATACCCCCTTAAACACACGGGGTCGGATAACTAATTGTCACAAATATGGCGCGTTTAGCTGCGTGTGTTTAACTCACATCACTATTTTTGTCATGTAATCCATTAATGCTCTTTAATGCGCCACAGTTATCAACCACAATACTTCGACTGATGAAATCGTTACGTATCTTTTTCAAAATTCAGATGGCGCTTGGTTTTCGGTTCTCGCGCACCTTCTCCACTTTCGGCTGATGACGTATGCTTACCCTGGTGATGTCACTTGCTTGTATATATTGTCTTGAGGTGCTTCACTTTTTCTTTTTACGACTCAAAATCTTTCTTTGGCGAAAAACAATCCCTAGATTTCTTTTCCTTCGAGCCCCTTGCTCTTTTCAGATCTTCCATCCTTTCAAGCATTTTTCAAGGTATGGATCATATTCTTCATCATCAATACTTTGATCTTCTTCTTCGTGTTATTGAGGCTGGTGATGATAAGAATGTTGCTAGGTTCAAGCCTATTCTCTAGGGCCATCTTCCCTCTTCCTACCAACATACAGCATTAGAGGTGGATTATTCTATTGTTCACTAATAATTTGCCCACATCTCTTATGATATTTCTAACTCTGATCCGGTTGATGTTTATCTAGATATGTCAAAACAAAGAAGCTCCAAGTGGACCACCAGAGCTTCTCCCAAAGAATCTACGTGCCCAACAATCGACTTAAAGATATCTTCTCAACTTCTCAAAATGAAGGACGTGTCGCGGGAGCGACAAGTCAGGATGCTAAAGTTCAGCGCGGATCACCCTTGTTCGTTTGATTCAAAGATAAATGTTGTGATTGAGGTTGAGCTAGCAAAGTTCAAGGTCTGATTCGATCTGACTAGTGCATAAAAATTGTTCTGTAGCGGCGATCGGGCTGTGTGGAACCCTGCCCCGGGTACGATCGCTATATACAGGGATATGTTATCCTCAGGGGTTACTCTCCCCCTTCAACCTTTTATCACTCGATTTCTGGCTGAGGTTGGTATTGCTCCCGCCCAAATGACCCCTAATTCTTACCAGGTGTTGGTCAGTTTGGGACATCTCTAGAAAATGCTTGGGTCAAAACAACCCCTGACCCCTCAATAGATCCGTATCTTTTATACACTGAACCGATTTGATAATGGAAGGACTTTTTACCTTCAATCCACATCTCAGAGCTTGTGGATTTCTCATGGATATAAGGGGAACCCTGTACCCCTTTCGGATAAAGATCACAAGGGATTTATCTAGTGGTTCTCCTCCTCAAACAAGTACTGGAAGAACAGTTGGTTCTTTGATAGAGGTGATTGTATTGAAGTAGTCGTCTCTGACCCAACACAAGAGCAGATATGGAATAGAGTTCCAAGGCACTTTTGCAATCTTGAGCATTGGAACAAAACTTCCCCCTCTATGACAAAGAGCCAGGCTGATATGGTGGTCAATGCAGCTCAAAATTATTGGGAAAAGAGGGATCGCCATGTCCTTTATGTTAAGGCAGATTTGATCAAGGCAGGGCTTTTTCCTGCGATTTCTGCCCTGTCGTAGACGATGTGAGTCATTCTTGCTTTATTTTTTAGTGTAACCCGTCATGCGTACGTTTCCCCTACACTGGCTGTTGATTATCATTTGGGCACTTTTTCCTTTCAGTATACGATGTAGACATCGTCGCAGGTGATCAGGCCGATAAGGCCAAGCACATCGATCGGGTCAGTAGAAAGGCTGCAGCCAATCAGGTTGCTTAGGGAATTGCTCCACCTGAACATGATCTGGTGGAACATGTGTATGAATTTGACCGCCATTCTTCCGATGTCCCCTCTGAACTGGTTGGTACGAGCGATAGCCATCCTCTCCGAACTTAAAACGATCGTTCCGCCGTTCCAAAGAAAGGGTCGGACGGATGCGGTCTAGTTTTGAAGCATCTGATCATAGAAGACGTGATCGAGATAGGTCTGAAAGGGAGCGTTTGGGAAGGGAAGGGAAGGGAAGATTCACGAAGGGAGAAATCACATGAAGTAGATGTTACAGACAAGGCTCCAAACCATAAGATGGCTAAGACTGCTGAAGGGTCTTCCACTCCCGATGCCCTTCACATGAGAAAGGGTCTTGCATGCGGAGTCGACCCGACATTGCCTACCCTAGTGGTTGACCCAATCATTTTGGAAGAAAAGGAAGAGGAGGAGGAGAAGGAGGAGGAAGAGGAGGACCAGGAGACGGTTTCTGCCCTTATTTCATAAGAACTACGATCCAAGAAAAGGATTGATCGAGATTCATTAAGCATGTCTTCCACTCGCCCTAAGCCAATCGAGATCACGGACCATACGCTTTCTTCGAGTTAGTCTACCCAGGTTTAGGCTGCGCCAACCTCTCATTGCCCCGAGAAGGCTCCTACGAAGCTTACCGTTAGGTGTCAGATTGTTTTCTCTGATTCTGAAGATGACGATAGTGGTCTCGATGAGGAAGAGAAGATAACTGATTAAAGTTTCCTTGATCTGTCTGAGGAGTAGGCTCTCCATTCTGTTTTGGAACTAAGGGAAGAAGCAATTGTGCAGTTGGAGGGGGATGTTAGAGTGAGTGAACCTATTAGGATGAATAAGCCTATTGGTGCCCCTTCCACTATGCCTGTTGAGTTTCTTTGTCCCGAGGGCACTATCGAAAGTCAAATTTCTGAGAATGAGGTCCCCTGGGTCGCTACATCTACTAATCTTCATGGGGAAGACGATGGGATTTTGAAGACTCCAACCACTACGGATCATGCCACTCCCTCTTCTCCTCGGGCTCAGTCTAATCCTACTGTTTCCACCGTTGAGCTTTCTCATTTCCCTTAATCCAGCAGTTCTCCAACCGACCCCTTTTTCATGCTTCGATCAATGTCATCAGGTGTCAGATATATTGGTGAAGGGTACTGAAAGGATGCCCAAGGTGCTTTAGATTTTGAACGGGTCCGCATTATATTTAATAATGGTGTTTTTGTAAGTCTCTCCACCATTTTTGTTGTTTTTCTTCCGATCCTTCTATTTATCTAACTTGCCTTTTGTTGATCCTTTGTAGATGGTGGAGATGAGTGTAAGGTATGTTCAAATTTTAGTTTAGCACTTATTTGTTTTAAACGTATATACATGTGCATGACTGACAATGTGTAATTTCCCTTCAGAGCCGCCTGAAGCGTAGAATCAAACAATTGGAGGCTTCGGTGTGTGGTTTATAGGATGATCTCCAGAGAAGTGAGATAGAACGAATCAAACAGTATCAGGAGTTGATGGACTTGGTCTGAGGCCTTTAGGGTTCGACATCATAGACAATAGGAGAGGGTCAACCGTTCCATGATCGAGACTCCAGTCCTAAAGACAGACGGGCGACGTAGCTATATCGAGGGGACAGACCCTGGGAGCGTAGGTCAGATGCAGGGTACCGGACCCGAGACATAGGGTACTGGTACCGAAGCCCAAACACAGGGCACCAGGACTAGAGTTACAGGGCGATAACAGGAGACTCGTACTGACGGTCCCCCTGACTTTCCCCTGCTTATGGAGGTCCAGAAGACTTCGTTCGAACGATCACGTCGTCTGAGTGTTTCCTTCACTAGAGTTGACTCTACAGTTCGATCTCATGGTACCCCACCTCCTAGGGACATATTTGGGCCATCCAAACAAACCCATCCGCTAAAGGACACTTCCGAACCATCACGTAGAGCCCATCCTCATCCCAAGGATACCTCAAGATATTCTCGTCGGTCTCCCTTTTAGGGACAGGTCGGGTCGATCACGTGGGTCCCCTGCACCTATCAGAGACAGGTCCACACCATCCCGTGGGACCCATTCACCTCTCATGGATAGGTTCAGACCATCTTGTTGCACCCCTCATTCTCCCACTGACACATCCAGAGGATAGTAAAGGATCCCCGCACCCCCCGGATCCCCATATTCGCAAACGCGGTTGGCAGCTTATAAGTCCATACACAGACCCGACTCGCCCAAAGAGGCCAAGGACAGTGTTGGCAGCATCAGAGCATGCATTAACTCCTACTGTGTTGGTAGATGCTGGCCAGCTGGAGGCCCACAGAGCATATAAGAGGAACAAGACTGGGGAATTGTAAGTATCAGTCTTTTCACTTAACTGAAGCACCTTTAGTTTATTTTACATTAATTGTTTTGATGTTTTGGAAAATTGAATTCAGGTGCGATATTGATCTCATGGAGCCATTTGACATGGATTGGTTCCAAAGACTCCAAGAGAACTACATGGATTTGTTTGACACGGTACGCACCTAACTTTAACAGGGTTTCACTTTCATCACACTCGAATTCTAATGTTGATTTGTAATTATGTTTCAGCATATGGACGCGTACCTGAACATCTTACGAAAGTGTCAGCGAGCATTCCCCACTATGTACAACCAGTAGGTGAACATTCTTGACACCCATTTCTATGTAAGTGTTTTTTAATGTTCGTAACTCCGCTGTTTTCTGTGATCCTAGCTCCGGTGGAAATATCTCTTCTACAATCATTGTTAGAGTATCAGTGGGATAGAATAATACCTCGTGATACTGACGGGGATGTGAAGACACTGGTATGGAAGGTGTTGTAATACAGGTGGTCCGCTGACGACCTTACGACCGTACATGGTTTACTCTCGTTAGTAATCCGGCCATGGCACGAGGTTGACATGGTAAGTTTCATAATATCTTTCTCCCATAATTTTGGTGAACATTATGATTTTACCTTATGTTAATGTGGTGTACATGTTCTTATACCATGCAACGTCGGACGCCAGCATTGGCTTCTGGCCAGAGTGGACCTGACTACTAGGATAATACACATTGTAGACACGTTCAGACAGGACGTCCCCCTCAGCATCAGAAAATGCCAAGTACGATCATTGAGATGGTTTCTACCATCCATGTTGCATCAGTCCAGGTTTCACAACTCCAGGAAACCCGACGAGGAGAAGTTCCAGAGATAGAATACACCCTTTGTGGTGAGCCTCCTGTCCAAATCAGCTGTGCCGCAACAACATAAAAGGTATACGCGTTCGAACATCAAAATAATTTCCTGTATAATTTACTATCAACTTAACAGTTGTCCTTGTCGTAATTTGCAGCGGTAACTGTGGGGCGCATATGTTGAGGTTGATAGAGTCCGTACTGGTAGACAAGGTCAGAAGGCAATATGCTCACCATATGGGAGAATATGGCCGTAGAGGTGTTCTGTAACTCCCAGCCACAATTTCGATTGTAGTGACGATACATATATTTTTTGTATACAAATTTGTAATATTACCATTATTTGATTATTTTAAATTCTCTACGTTGCACAACAACACATTGCATACCGAACTTAAATAGGGAACTGAAATTTTACATCACCATATAATTTGAAAATTGAAATGTGATACAAGTCATACAATTACAACTAATGAAAATGACTCTCAATTGAACGCATCCATTCATACTACAGTAGAGTCTTTCTGAGGGCACGTCTGTTTGTTGTGTCCAACTAAATGACAGGATATAAACTTGCGCCAATATTCCTAAGGAACAACTCTGCTCGGACCATCATTATCAAATATGGGTTAGGACACCTCCTAGCATTATGACCTGATTGTCCACATCTTCTACACGATTGAGTGGTTGTCCTCTTCAAAGCCGAGGCATGTCGGCTCCCCCTCGGATGTCCTGCTTGCCTCTTGGACAACGGATTCAATACAACACGCTCAGTGATATCGGCTGGCACTACCCAATAAGAAGAATGGCCAACAATCATAATTGGAATCGAGTACGCATCGATAAATATCTGTATCTTGTGGAAGTCCGTACACAAAGAAGTGAAATCTAAGTTTCGCTCCCTGGAAGAACATAAAAGTTAGAAACAAAATCCATTTCCAATAACACAAAGATATGAAATCCAAGTACTGTACCTTGCTGCTGCAAGCGCATGTGAACATGGAAACATGTCCATTTGAAGTTTATTGCACGTGCAAGTCTTTCGGGCTAAGTCAACAGTCCACTGCTTCCCAGACCGTTTGACGGAGAATATGTTCCAACCAACTGGATTGATGGTCATATAAGCACACTTCTCAACACTTTTGAGGATCAATGGATGTGTTGTGTCGGTCAACTGATGATGCATGGACTGTGCAACTCGATAGCGATCATGAAACCACCTCTGTATCATATTTCTAATAAACTCTGCCAGTGTCAACATAGACAGTTTCCGTATGAATTTTAGGCATGAATTTATGCATTCAACAACATTTGTTGTCATTACCCTATACCTTCTTTCTGGACAGTGTACACGGGACCACTTGTGGGGACCGGTATCATTGGCATAATCATATGCATTTGGTGCAGGTTACGTAACTCTTCCATGTGGAGGTTATATTTCAATTCAGTGTATGATCTAATTGTTTTATCCACTATGGCTGCTACATCATTTCTTTGAAATTGCTTATTCATATTTTCAATAAAATGCCAACAACATATCGTATGGGTTGCATCGAGAAACACTTTGGAAATCTCAGCTTCAATACTTGCATGCCGATCAAAAATGAAAACCAGATCATCAATATGACCTAGGGCGCCCTTCAAGAAATCCCAAAACCACTCTCATGAAAGGTTGTTTTCTGAGTCGTCGTACCCAAAAGCAATTGGATACACCTGTTCGTTCCCATCTTGTGCAGTGGCAATAAATATTGTACCCCCGAATCTTCCCTTCAGATGGCTACCATCTACTGCAATAACTGGACGCATACACCTCTGAAATCCTCTTAGTTAGACACCTAACGACATAAAAAATAGAGAAATTGACCATCTTCATCACACTGTAAGTCAGTGGTTGTGCCAGGATTTTATTGTTCCAACACGTAACCGAAAGATGGCAGTAGTTGGAAGCTTTCTTCATACGTTCCATACGTGAGTGACAACGCATAATGTAGGGCTTGATGTGCCTTACTGTACAAGATTTGGATGCCATATATTGTTTTCATGTCCGTGATTATGTCCTTCGGACGTATGAGACGATCATCATGTTGTTGAAGTCTAGGTGTTACCACTTCTCCAATTATGATTGCACTAGCTTATCGGTGGTAACGGTGAATCTCCTCCAATAGATAAGTGTGTTCGTTAACAAAACTTCTTACTTGGAAGTATGTCCCTCATCTCTCCTCATAGCTCTTAAGTTCCACATATAGTTGTCCATCAAACAAACCAGATGTAACGTTGTCTTATTAGACCTTTTTACCTTCCACTCAAAGTTCTATCGCATTGCAAAATGACCAACTAATCTCTTCAAATCCTTTTTAGTAGGAAAAAATTGCCCTTTATATATCACGCTCATAGGTTCTTCTTCTACCAAGTTCCTACTTCTACCCATACCAAACGAGTATGAATCTGCTCTGCGAATAACTCACGTTGTGGCATATAGAGTTACATTAGGGCAGACCTCTGAGGTCCTAACTATATATGGTGCATTAAAACTAAATCTTTGTACACGTCTTGCACGTTTTTCCGTAGGGATAGGTTCTTCCTCTTCCACATTGTTCGCTACATTATCTAACAGGTGAAAATTTGCCTCATTACCGAACTCATTATTCGACCCAAGATTCTGTTCAGTGCTCTCCTCAGTGTTCATGTCATTGTTGAAGTCATTGTAATGATGGTTCAACTGCCCATCATTCATATCAATTTAACACCCAGACACATCATCGAATTGAGGTCCGACAAATTCACCGTGGTCGGCTACTTTCGGTGGGACACCACACATGTTTTCCCGATCAGACATCTCACTTCTTTCTGTGAACAATTGGTTGCTTCCACTTGACGATCAAAATTGTTGTTTGTTATCACAATGAGGGATATCTTCACCAATGACACCTCTTGTTAGCCTCTCAATTAGACTAACACATACTTGAGGGATCACCCTATCATCCCCTAACATAAACTTAACATCATTGTAGTTTCTTAAAAATGTAAGACATGTAGTCCTAGGAACGATGGATATACATTGTAGATCAGCACTGTATTTGTTCTCATCATACTTCACAACGGTTTGCAAAGCGACACCAGTTCATCGTAAGTCATGTTATTTGACACATATAATCTTTGGTTATCAGAACCTAAATACCTCTGACTTTCTTAGAGTAATTGCTCCCATCGACCGTTGTAAGATATGACTATTCTCACCCGATTCATTCTCCTGTTAAGAACGTCTAATTTAAATTAATAGAACAATTAAAAAAAACTTCAAGATTTTTTAAGAACTACTCAAGATTTTTTAAGAACTACTCAAGATTTTGTTGCAACTCATTGAGCTTCTTTCAGAGGTACTCAAGATTTTCTTGGCAAGTTATCGAGCTTTTTTGCCAACTACATGATTGAGCTTTTTTAGCACTTCGTCGAGCTTTTTTATCAAGTTCCCGAGAAGTTTAAAACATCTAATTAAAAAAATAACATTTCAAAAACCTCAAGTTTTTTTAAGAATTACTCGAGATTTTGTTGCAACTGATCGAGCTTTTTTTAGAACTAATCGAGAATTTCTTGTCAATTGATTGAGCCTTTTTGCCAACTGCATGATCGAGATTTTTTTGACAGTCTTCGAGCTTTTTTTTCAAGTTCCCGAGAAGTTTTTCCCTCAGCCCGAGCTTTTTATAAAAAGGTCTGAGCCTTTTTCAAATGCAACAACAATCGTTACCGTTGAAAAAAGCTTGAACCATTTTCATAAAAGCTCGGAACAGTATCAAAAAAGCTTGGAATAAGCAAAAAAAAGCTTGGCAAAAAGAAAAAATAATCTCGGCCACATTCTAAGTTTTACAAGCTCATAAACGGATGAATACATGGTAAAATCACTCAGAAATGCATGTAAATATAAGACCGTGAAGGAATGTTACCTGCAGATTGAAAGACTTCAAGAATTTTTTTTGAAAACATATTGGAGTTGTAGATCGATATTCACACAGCAATTTTGGAGAGACAATACAACTTTTCGTTTAAATGGCATTTTCGACAGTTCACCATAATAGGTGTCTTTTAAATATAAGTTATTAAACGAGTGACATCATCGCAACTCAACTTAAAAAGGTGACTTTCTTCACCATTTCCACTTACAAAAATATCTCAAGATAAATTTACCAATAAGGACAAATTACATTATTAATAATAAACCAAATACTATATACACTCATTAATTACATCAATCTCTTTAATATATTTCTTTATTAAAAAAACTTACCTTTCAAAAAAAAACTTATGATAAACCCTAATTTTATTTCAAGTTTCAAATTTTCTCATTATCACATGATTATCATATTGTTTATGTCTTTATTTTATGTGTAGTTATGAACTCTATCAATAAATAATTTTTTTTAATGATAGCTATAGATATCAATACGTTTTTTTTACGATAGCTGCAGTTATTAGTATTTTTTTAAGATAACTGTGTAAATAAGAGAATTTCATATTGAAAATCTCTTGATCCAATATACCCCTCCACATATTCCCTTTTATACGACTCTTATATTCGAGATATTTTCAAAAGTAAATTGAACCACCATTAAAAGAGGATTTGATTCAAAAAATAATATGATTTTTTTTATAAATTTGGTGTGATAATAATTTAAGAGTGTTTATAAATAATATATATTAAAATGAATATATCTATTTCAATGAAAGTACTAATGACATTAAAATGAGTGCTTATAATATTTATTTTTAAAATTTTAGATATGACTGTACTTATAAAATAAGTATACTATATAATATAATAAAAACATTTTCTTATTTTTATAAAAAACGGATATTTATAAATCTGAAATCTTTTCTGATAATCTAAAATCTTTTCTTTACTGATCATAATTAGTAATATATAAAATTTAAAAACTCTTTATGAAACTAGTACTGAGGGGAATATCTCATGTAAGTAACAAAGCATCTCAATACACACGCAGAGTAGGAAAGTATATATCTTACATACACGGTGATATCTAATCAAACATGCAGAGTAATCTCACATACACGTCGATATATGATTGATCGTGCAGAGTAATCTCACATACACGTGCAAAGCAACCTCAAAGGCTAATAATCTGAATATAATCTCACATACACGTCGATATCTGATCGAACGTGCAGAGTAGTCTCACATACACGTGCAGAGCAGTCCCAAAGGCTAATAATTTGAAAATAATCTACTGGGGAAGGTACATATCTGATATGTTTAGATCATATCAATCTTTAAAAAACTCTTTTAACTTTCTGAACATACATATGTAATTCTTATAAATACTTTTCTGAAAACATAAAACAATCTTATTTTCTTTTCTTTTCTGAAAATTCTCATAAAACACTTGAATCTGGAAAAATTTCTGAAAATCTGGTAACTTTCTGAAAATCTGACATAAAATCTGACAATCTAAAATTCTATCTGAAAATTTGGAAGTCAGAAAAATCTAAAAATATAACTGGAAACATGTCTGAACATACATGACCTATTTTTCTTTCTAAATCTTAATTCAATAGCTAATCTATTTATGGATCTGTAAATATACACTTTTACAACATAAAAAATCATTAGGAATTATATTTTCTGAATAAATCAATAAATCATTCATTTCTAACAATCAAAGCTAAAATATTAATAATATTAACAAAAATCGAGTCCCATAAAAAGATATTATCATTAACATAAAAATAAAAACACAAAATATTTTCGTTGTTTTTGTTGTAATAAAAATGGATAATGTCTATTTCTTAATTATTTTCATATTTCGTTGTTTTTATTGTTTCAGATAAGGTAGTTTCACACTTTAACAATTCAATTGGACTCTGACTTTGAATTGACTGAGTAGTTTTCTTTGTTAAATTTAATTGTTCAATTGAGTTGACTTTGAAAAGGAAAATAAATAATAAATACAAAGAAATGGAAAGATTGGACCCTTTTTAAACTTTGGACTCTGATTTCACAAAACTAGGGACAAACAAAACAAAGAATAAATATATTTGATCCATTGGGGAACCTAGTAAAATGTTGGGTTTGTTGTCCCCACGGGATATATATATATATATATATATATATATATATATACTATACGAACACTCGAACTCGTGATATATGATATATGCTAATAATATGTTAAGAGTGAGTCTTTCATAATGGATATTTTATTTTAATTTCAGTAAGAACTATGATGAAAATACATCAATTTTAATGAATTTTAATCTGATTTTGTTTATGGATGATGAGTCCAATGAAATCTACATATGAACAAAATTTGAGAATTTTCTGAGTGCTAGAACTATTTATTCAACAAAAATTGTTAAATATGAAGTCATTAGAAAATAGGCAAACTATATAAAAATTCAAAAAAATCAGTTATAGTGTTTGAAAATTTCTCAAATTTTGTTCATTTGTAGATTTCAATGAACATGTCATCCATAAAAAAAAATTCAAAACAAAAATCATTAAAATCGATGTATTTTCATCAAAATTCTTATCTAAATTAAAATAAATGATTCATTATGAGAGACTCGCTCTTTGAAGGCTCTTCCATCCTCTCTTTTTTGTGTAATAAAATGTTATGGAGTCATGTGGTGAGCTTTGAGCGTATGCTTTCAAAGAAATTTCCTTAGTTGACTTCAAATCATATCAAAATAAGCTTTGTATACAATTATTGAATTTTACTATTATATTTGTTGCAAAATTGGTTGTATGCAATAATTTGATATTAACTTATTGCCAAAGATCTTTTATTATAATCTTAAGAAATGTTTGATTGGAGTATTTTAGTAGTAACCATTTTCAAATAATTTTTTATTTATTTATCATCGAACAGATTAAATGTATGTAGGATCTAGCGATATCAACCGCCACAGACACAATTCGAAATACAACTCTTAAATCTTTCCACATTTTACGATTAAGTGAATAAATATAAAATTTAAATCATAATCATATAAGTGAAGGGAGGTGTCCAACCGCTCTAATAAGAGTGATTGTAATTACTTGTTGTTTTAAAACGTTTTTATGGTTGTAACATACCTCATATGCATGTGATTTTTTATTTATTTTTTTGTGAAGAGCCTCACATTTGAATATTATTCTTATACATGTATAAATTAAATATATATTAGTCAAAATTGTAAATAATGGAGGTTTTAATTGCTATAAAGGGAACAAGTCAATACTTCAATATTGATAAAAACAAAGGAAATTGTTAATTGTTTCTTATATAGTCCACACACAAATTCAATTCAAAGAATAGGCATTTAGTCAACAAAATTGGTAGTTTTATTTACTTATATATATTCAAATGATGAAATAATTGATTTAAGAGCACTAGTGAGAATCACGTAAGCTTGAATGCTTGATCATCAAGCAAAGAAGATATAGTTAGTTGTCCATATTGATAAACAACATTATAAGAAACAACTAGCCCAATAAATTAATAAAATGTTTGTTAAAGCACTTGAGAAAATGTTTCTTTTAGACAAAGCCACTTTGCCCGACTAATTATTTTTTGTGAAAGCACCTGAGATCATGGCCGGCCCTGGCATAATAGGCCCACGAGGCGACTGCCTAGTGCCCTCATTTTTTAAGGGCTTCAAGTTTCAGGTTGAAAATAAACTTTGTATATTCAGTTTTTAAATGAGTTTTTAGGTCGTATATGTATATACATATATATATATATATGTGTGTGTGTGTGTGTGTGTGTGTGTGTGGGGGGGGGGGGGGGGGGGGGGGGGGGGGGGGGGGGGGGGGTTGGGGGTTGAATTCGTCAAAAAACAAAAAAAATATTGATTTATTGTTTTTAACTATAAATTTATTTTTTATTGTTTTCATCACTTTTGACCACATTCGGACAAAAATACCCCTAAATTTGAAATTTGAATAATAAAAATAAAATATCAAACGTTTGTTAGGGTTAAGTGAAATCAAGCAAAAGAAAATGAAGAGAAAAAGAGAAAAAAATCGTTCAGTTCGTCGCCCTCTCGTCGTTGTTGCCGCTCTCATGGAATCCGCCGGACCTCTTACCATCGCCGCACTTCTAGACCTCGCCGCACCTAGCGCTGAAATCGCCGCTCTAGGTCGTAGAATCTAGCCTCTAGGTCACCATCGCCACACCTCTCGTTGCCCTCATCGTCGAAGCCGCTGAATCCACTGCCCTCTCGCACCTTTCGTTTAATCTTCTGTTTTCCAACCACATGTAGCCCCAAAATTATATGGGTTTAATCTAGTGCTCTTTGGTTTGTGTTTTGCTATTGTGAACCATTGGTTTGTGATTGTCCTTTATTTGTTAGATAAGCAAGATTGACTTGGGTGAAATTCTAATTTTTTCTTTGTTTGTCAAACTTTCCTAGAGCAGAGTTCTCAGTTTTGTTTGAGTGTTTTACTAAGTTTCTTTTGATTTTGAAGGTCAAGGTAGTTGAATTAGTGATTCTGTGAACTAGGTACGTTCATTTGACTTCTTGTGTGATTTATGTTTTCTCTATGTACATTGTTGTTATTTTCTTTAGCATATTGGTTATCATCCTATTAAACATATTTGATATGTGACTAGGTTGGGTTAGAGGTGGCAGGAAGTTATGAAATATCCAAAAATATTTAATAACTAAAATGGAAACTGATGAATTGAATTCCAAACAATAAGCCTTAAAAGAAAGTCAACAATGATAAGTTTGGGGACGGCTTAAGTCTATAATAAGCCACTTCAAACATTAGCCTCGTCCATTTCGAAGAGACAAGGGGCCAAGCCACAATCGTAGCTAAAGAGGATGCTTTTAAGCAAAGCAATGAGCTTGGCAGGTTTAAGACCCAAATCTCTTGTGTCATGATGATTGGTGTAAGCTATAATTGATTTATTTTTGGAAAAATTAGCTAAATCTTAAGCTATAAACAATTTTCCTTCTTTGGATGCCGTTTTGGATTGACTGTATGAAATAAATTATAGCATAATTCATTTTCCACTCCAGTAAACTTATATCACTTGGTATTGTCTGAAAACTCAAGTTTGTGTTTCCATTTCTTTTCAATGAATTGAGTATCATACTCCAACTTTGCCAACTATATCTGGTGATAGGTTGAGTATCATACTCCAACTTTGCCAACTATTTCTGGTGATATGTCTTGGATACAAGGTTAGTGGGATATGTTGTTTTACTTGCACAAGGTTGTCAAGTTAATACTTATCGGAAATAATAACATGTTTCAAAGTTGACTAAATGACAAAGTGATCATGGCACTTCCATAGCTTGGCATAGAATTAATGCATTAGATTGAAAAAATTTTAATGCCAATGATTTTTAAAGTTACATGCTCATTTATTTTGAAATTACATGTTAGTTGATTTACAAGTTACATGTTATATGGTTTTCAAATTGTTGACTTTATAAGTTATATGCCAAAGATTCCCAAATTATATGTTAGTTATAATTGGTGTTCAATATAATTATGTAATTGTATCAGATTAGACATGTTTTCTAAATCAATTGATGTTCATGTGAATTATGTGCATGGTGGAGTGTGAGAGGAAGAGAGGCTTGAGATTCACATTAAGTGGAAGTTTTCAATTTTTATCAAGTTCTTGTTACTAATGTGGGCTTGGATGGTGAAGTCATTACTGTCAAAGTGAAGGGATCAAAAATAGGATGGATACCAATGGCAAGGAACGGAGGAAAAAACTGGCAATGCAATGTCAACCTTATCGGGCAGCCTCTATCTTTTGTGGTGACCAACCATTAGCAGGAGAACACCCACATCCTACAATGTTGCTCCCTCAAACTGGCAGTTTGGTCAGACGTATGAAGGGAAACAATTCTAACATGGAAAGCTTTTGGAGATTACAAATATGTGTAATTTTTATGAAATATGTCTAAACAATACTAGTTCCCGGTTTTATCTTTATGATCAAGATTGGAGAGCATAATGTTGATGAAATGTGTAATTTTTGTAAAGGTATTCAAAGATAAACTTGCATTCTCTTGTACGAGTATGACTATCCTTGATATAGATTACACCGTTTTTCGAATTGGCTTGGCTTATGCAATTTTACTTCTACAAGAAAAATCTGATTGTTGATTTACATGACTAGCAAATGTTCTTGTTCTATAGACGCTGCCAAAATTTCATATGCACGTAAGTCACAGGCTTGCAATAAACAATAAAACGTTTTTAATTCAGCTATTGCAATAACTTTATTTTTAACTAGCATGTAACTTTAGTATCAACTGACATGTAACTTCTAGCATGTAACATTACTGGAATTGTGTATGAAAACACTCTTCATAATGAGTTGATTAAATATGATGGCATGCAACTTCATTTTTAACTAGCATGTAACTTCAATATCAATTGGCATGTAACTTCTAGTATGTAAAATTATTGGAATTGTGTATGAAAACACTCTTCATAATGAGTTGATTAAATATACTGGCATGTAACTTCATTTTTAACTAGCATGTAACTTCAATATCAACTGGCATGTAACTTTTAGCATGTAACATTACTGGAATTGTGTATGAAAACACTCTTCATAATGAGTTGATTAAATATGTTGGCATGTAAATTCATTTTTAACTAGCATGTAACTTCAGTATCAACTGGCATGTAACTTATAACATGTAACATTACTGGAATTGTGTATGAAAACACTCTTCATAGTGAGTTGATTAAATATGTTGGCAGGTAACTTCATTTTTAACTAGCACGTAACTTCAGTATCAACTGGCATGTAACTTATAACATGTAACATTACTGGAATTGTGTATGAAAACACTCTTCATAGTGAGTTGATTAAATATGTTGGCATGTAACTTCATTTTTAACTAGCACGTAACTTCAGTATCAACTGACATGTAACTTCTAACATGTAACATTACTGGAATTGTGTATGAAAACACTCTTCATAATGAGTTGATTAAATATGATATCATGTAACTTTATTATAAACTGGCATGTAACTTTATTATAAACTGGCATGTAACTTCATTATAAACTGGCACGTAACTTTGGTATCAACTGACATGTAACTTCAGTATCAACTGACATGTAACTTCTAGCATGTAACATTACTGGAATTCAATTCTCATATTATTTCAAAACGACATTGGTAATACAAAAAATAATTAAAACGTCATTACTAATACATAAGTTGTACCACCATACATATAAGAATTAAAACATAATTTCTTATATGGTAAAACCTATGTTGTACCACCAACTTCCATTGTCAATGGACACTTCTGTGAATTGTGGCCTACTTCTCTACAGTTTCTACACCTGTAATGTCTACGTGGTTGCTTCGATGTTGCGAATGTTGCGGATGTTTCGAATGGGCATGGTTTAGGAGCCTGACAAGGCTAAGCATTCTTACATGACACGTCACTGTCGTTCTCAATTCTCCGACGAGCAGTACCACTATTTGTGAAGGACAATGGCATAATTGTAAGTTGTACCTAGCAACATCAACTTTGGCAACATCTTGTACCAACTTCACCAAGGCATCATAACTTAAACCTCTAAGAACATTGACCCATTTTATCATACCACCCTCGTAACAATTGTCCACCCAACTTCCACCGTGATAGATGACCAATTTCGTTGCACCCATATTCCTACATGTAAAGTAATTAACATTTAAAGTATTTGACATGTAACTTTAAAAGGAACTGACATGTAACAAAACAGGATTTGGATGACATGTAACTTCAAAAATAACATTAAAAAATAAACTAGTATGTAACATCGAAAATAACCTAACATGTAACTTCGAAAATAAACTAGCATATAACTTGGGTACAAAAATAACCTAGCATGTAACTTCGAAAATAGCATGCATGTAACTTTAAAAAATACTGGCATGTAACTTTATAATAGTTGGTTCACTCTAAATCCAAATTACTGACAAACATATAACTTTGCAATAAATTAACATGTAACATCAAATTGACCTAACAGTAACATTAAAATATCTTGGCATGTAACCTGGGAATAAAAAATTACAGAACATGGATTTCACTCAAAATCGAAACCAATATCTTTTTCTTCAAATCAAACTTAATGATTCTTATCAAAAACAAGTGAGAAAGGGTTACATACTTTCAAAAACAGTTGGGTTTCGGATATGGATCTTCCTTTCAAGATTGTTGTGACCCAAATTAGTTGACAGAGATGAAATGTTGAGCCAAAATACAGAGACGAAGAGCCGAAATAATGAGACGAAGACCTAAAGTACAGAGACGAAATGCTGAGATGAAGACCCAAATCAGTTTAGAGAGAGATGCCCAAATTGGTGTAGAAAGAGATGCCCAAATCGGTGTAAAGAGAGAGATGAAGATCAAATCGGTGTAGAGAGAGATGAAGACCAAATCGGTGTAGAGAGAGATGAAGACCAAATCGGTGTAGAGGGAGAGAGAGATGAAGATGACCCAGTCTAGAGAGAGAGATGAAAATCTTATTTTCAAACAAAAATGGAGGTTGAAGACACTGATAAGCCAAATTTTTGGGTGGAAATTTTTGGGTCAAGTAAAACAAAAGTGAGGGTATACTTGTCACTTCAAGGTTAAATATGCTAATTATAATAAAAAATAAACTTTTGGCTAAAAACAATAACTCAATAAATTTTTAGGTTATTTCTTGTAAATTTCTCAAATATATATATATATATATACATATCACTTAACCAAATATAAGTCTGAAGGTCCATGTACTTTAAAAAAAAAACAAATATATACTTAACCATATAAAAGTTTGGAGGCCTACTTTATATGTGTGTGTGTGTGTTTAAAGGCCTAACTAAGAAATACAATTATAATACGATACTTAACCACATCCACATCAGATCAAACAGAGTATCAATCTATCTAATATTTAAAAAAAAAAAAAAACCAATTCTAGGGTTCTGAAGGAAACACAATTATAATACTTAGTTAGTACTTTTACTTCTAAAAATGTGAGTCAGGTAATGTTTAAGCGATACATTATTTGATGTAATTAAAAAAAAAATCAGTGACTTTTTATTTATTATTTTGTTATGTTGCAGTCTTGATTTTTAGTTATTATATTGATTTTTATAAGTATTTACTATTATATATATATATATATATACATAAGGATTGAGGCCTCATTTTTATAGTCCGCATCGGGCCCTCAAAATCTCAGAACCAGTCTTGATTGAGATGTGTGTCTATATTCACATTTGAACAACATAGAAGAATTATAATTAACTTTTACTTATTTTTGTTGAATAAAAATATTGTTTTGCCCATGATAAAATTATATTATTTTGAAATATTGATAGTTTAATAGATTACCCAATCAATCTAAAATTGAGTTTTATGTGAATTTTGGGTGGATCCAAAAATAAGTTTTGTGAGTGAACAATTTTTATTTACGATTAAATTAAGAGTCAAGATAAATCAACTTAGATTTGTGACTTAAAATTTGGACTTCAATATCTCAATCACACATGTGCTCTTAATCTAACGATTGAGATTTTAATGCATTTAATAACAGTTGGATGAAAACACATGAGTGGTTGAGATGTTGAAGTCGAAATTTTAAGTCACAAATCTAAGAGCCAGTTTGGTATTGCTGTAACTTTTATGAAAATTAGTTGAAGAAATAATCAACTGTGAAGTTAATCAGCAGACGTTTGGTTAATTGTACTTTTAAAAATAATGTATAGCTTGAAATATATATATATATATATATATATATATATATACACGTTTGATAATTTTATTGTAAAAGTGTTGAGATTTGTTATAATGACTAAAATATATATGATTTTATAACTATAATTCAATACATTTTTTTTCATTATATATATAATTATTATTTAAGTTTTTCTTCAAAAACAAATTCAATAATTAAGTATAATATTTAAATTATAAAAAAAAATCATAAGAACAATAAAAAGATTTTATAAATCAAATTAATATTTAATATTAAGATAAAATAAGATATATAAATAATTTTAACTTGATTTCATAAGAACAATAATGATATTTTAAAAGATTTATTCCATAATCACTTTCAAAAAGTAAACCCCACATACTTGTCAAAATCACTATAAAAAATTGTCAGATTATCAATTAATCACTTTTGAAAAATTCACCGAATATTATTTTTTGTCAAAATTATAAAATTAGTTGATTTTAACTTTTCAACAACAATATCAAACTGACTCTAAGTTGATCTATCTTGACCATTAAGTTAATAATTTTAAAATTAAATGTTATTTTTAATTATGTAGAAATTATTAAAAATAAATGATTTATTATTTTCAAAAAAAAAAGAAAAAGAAATAAATGATTTATTCAATTTTTGTTTGAAAAAAATTAATCAATTATTAAGTTAATTGTTATTGGTAAAATCTAAAAAATGATGAGTCAGCATAATTATCCAAGGATACAGGAATTATAGATGCCACGTCATCAAGAGTCAACCTTCCTAAAGCTGACCAAAGATGGTTTCATAACACCCGGTCGGGGCTATCAAGATGATCGGGATAAAGCCCCTGGTCGGGACTGAATCATTGGTCGGGACTGAATCATTGGTCGGGATGAGTAAGGTTTGGTCAGGTTTTTGTAGATGGTCAGCAGATCGACACTTGGACATTATCAAATACATACAGAATGAGTCTTACTCCAATAAGGTGTCTCGAAGCACACTTTGACAAGGAAGCGAATTTCCTTATTGATGTCAGAGTCCAAATTAGACAAGAAGTCTAATACGTGAAGAACATGAAACAGAAAAGATTGACAAAATGACTTAAACACGTCAATTCCACTTACTTGTATAGCGCGAATTAGGGTTCTATGCATGTATAAATAGACCCTAATAATACCCATGAAAGGGTTGAGAGATAGAAAAAAAAAATATAAAGAGCACGAGAGATTAAGTGTGTAATCATTACAATATAGTGAATTTCTTCTCGCCGTCACTGGCAACCATGGATGTTTCCCCACCTTGGGGTTTTACCACGTAAAATCTTAATGTTTTCTTTAATTCCTTAGTAGTTTATAATTGGCAATTGTGTGATCTCATATACTTTCTGTTTGACGTGTGATCCATCCAAAAATCACCGTCAACAACTGGCGCTAGAAGGAGGGGGAAGAACCTTCGACATTATAATCAGCCTCAACACTGACAGAGATTCATCCCCGCACAATGTTGACGTTTCACGAGAGGCAAATGTCGTGGACGCCAATGCACAGGGAACAGATCCACCATCAAGGACGCCATCACAACCACGGGCTTGACAGTAGAAATATCTCCGGATGCATTTAGGCAAGTTCAAGAATCCCTGCAGAGAGTCATTGATGATGCGACTAGACAGGGAATTAGCATAACTGCAACTGCAAATCTAAGTTCACCATACCAGCTCTCTACACCCCTGGAAGCTCAAGGACTCAAGGTGCGCTCTGAGATTGTGACAACTACTCCAGGTGCACCCCAAAAATCCAAAAGAGATAGAGCGGAGAAGCGGGACAAAAGAGAACGCTCACGTAGAAGAAACAACCCACATCATGATAGAAAAGCGGAGGAACGTGAGGGGTCTAGCTCACTCGAGGATACCACGAGGTACGACAATGTAGGACAATAATATGAGCAAGAAAATAGGTATGATGGACGGGAAAAGAAACCTCGATCGGATTTAAGTGAAGACGAACACGCCCCCGAAGGCGAAGGGACCCGTATGGACTCACAATCCACCAAAGGTTAGATAGGAATGGCGAACCCGAAAGAGAGCGTAAAGTTCTTCTTAGAAGGTTAGAAACCTTGGAGAAAAAGCAAAGTCAAGAACACCCCTGGTCGGGAATTTTAGGAGTCTGTTTGCTGATAACATATTGTAGGCTCATTTTTCGATGAAATTTTGGATGCCGCATGTGGAGCAGTTCAAAGCCAATACCGATCCACAAGAACATATCAGGAGATACCAAAGCACCAAGGCTCAGAACGATTATGATGATGCTCTCATGTGTCGTATGTTCCCTCAGATGTTGGGAGATCAAGGATCTAGGTGGTTCGGAGTATTAACTTTAGGATCCATTAGGAGTTTCGAAGGATTGACACGAGCATTCACCAGACAATTTATGAGAAATATCCAGCTGAGGAAATCGGTGCCAACTCTTTCTACCTTGAGGCAAAGAAAAGATGAAAAGCTAAAAGATTATTTAACCAGGTTTTCGCAGGAGGTATCGGAAGTTCAGGATCCCAACGATGATGCAGTGGTATCCGTATTCATAAACAGCTTGTAACACAGTCACCTAACCTTGAATCTAAGGCAACGGGGACCGACCACATATGCGAGCATGGTAGATTATGTCGGGGGATACACCATGGAAGAAGAAGAACAAATTTCCCACAGGGGAGAGTTCATACATGGAGGTCGTCCTGCTAGCAATCAAAAGAGCCAAAAAGGTGGTTTGAAAAACAATAGTAAGAATGACCCGAAGGGCAATGAAGAAAAAGGAAAAGACGGGCAAAAAGATGATGATAGAGCAAGAAGGAATCCAAGGCGCCCGTACACCAATTATACCCCGTTAGCCAAAAAACTGGAGGAAATCCTAAATATAATAGAAGAAAAAACCTTATATCAAAACCCCTCGAGGCAATCAAATTTCGCCAGAAGAGATACTACAAAGTACTGCCGATTCCACCAAGAAAATTGCCACGAAACCTCAAAATGTTACCAACTCAGGGATTACATTGAGAAGCTAATCTGGAAAGGTTATCTCACTGATGTTATCCTCAGAGGAAGGGAGAATTGACAAAAAGATACCCACATAGGGGATCGGGATAGGAATCATAAGAGCCAGAAGAAAGACTCGGATAGTGGGCCAATCAACACCATTTTCGGTTGCTCAAAAATCGAAAGCAATAGCCGAGAAAGAATGTCTGAAGTTAGGGAAGCCATGAATAGCCAAAGAAGTATGAAGGTGAATCATCTAGGTCCCGATCGAAAAAAAGTAAAGCAAGGATAGGGGCCAATAACTTTCACTGAAGCAGACGCATACGAGTCGGAGGTCAGACCAAACGACGCTATTGTTGTGTCAGCTGGCATTGGGCACAGGCAAGTAAGACGAATCCTGATTAACAATGGTAGCTCGGCAGACATTCTGAGCGTAGAGACGTTTGACCAGCTCGGGCTACAGAGGAATGATCTCCAACCACTGAAGATCCCATTGAAGGGTTTCGGAGGAACCGAAGTTAGAGGGCTAGGAATTGTTAAACTACCAGTAGAAGCTGGAAGTTGCCCATGTACGAAAACATTATTGTTGGACTTCATGGTCGTAAATGTAGAGAATTAGCCATATAACGCTCTGTTAGGCTGACCCTTCCTGAACAAAATAAAAGCAGTGACTGCAACATACACGCTCATGGTAAAATTTCCGATCGAAGCTGGGATAGGGATCATGAAAAGCTCACAGGAATGGGCCAGAAAAGTGAATCTCGCCGTATACAGGGAAAAGACAGAGTCGGGGGTAATGTAGATGGAGGCTGTTGAAAAAGGTGAAGACCTAAAAATAAATCCGATGGAGACAAATGCTGAAACCTCAACCGGGTTCGACCTAGACCCGAGAGAGGCAGCGCCGGAGAGTGACAAAGGCCCGAGGGAACCAACTATGGAAGTTATCATTAGCAACGATGATCTGAAGAAGACTATTAGGCTGGGGTCCCAACTGACAAAGCTCGATAAAGGAAAGATGGTCGAACTACTAAAAAAATACAATGACGTGTTCGCTTGTGAGCAAGCGAACATGCCAGGGATCGATCCAAGGATGATTTCATATTACTTAGCAGTAAATCTCGATCAGAAACCGGTTATCCAGAAGAGAAGACGCTTCAACTCTGAAAGAAGCAAGGTGATCAAGGAAGAGGTGGACAAGCTATTAGCCGCAGGATTTATTCAGAAAGTGAAATATCCCTACTGGGTCGCCAACGTAGTCCTGATGAAAAAAAATGGCCAGTGGAGGATGTGTGTGGATTTCACCGACCTGAACAAAGCATGTCCGAAAGATAGCTTCCATTTACCTCGGATCGACCAGTTGGTAGATGCAACGTCCGGACATGAATTGTTAAGTTTCATGGATGCCTATTCAGGTTACAACTAGATCATAATGTTCAAACCAGATGAGGAAAAAAACTTCATTTAAACTGACCAGAGATTGTATTGCTATAAGGTCATACCGTTTGGATTAAAGAATGCTAGGGAAACTTACCAAAGGCTTGTGAATAAAATGTTCGCTCAGCAGATTGGCAGAAATATGGAGGTATACATAGACGATATTCTAACCAAAAGTGTAACGTCCGAAAACCATCAAGTCGACCTAAGGGAAATGTTTGAAGTACTGCGAAATTATGGGATGAAGCTGAATCCAAAGAAATACGTATTCGGAGTACCATCAGGTATATTCCGAGGATTTCAAGTTCACCAAAGAGGGATCGAAGTAAACCCAGAGAAAATAAGAGCTCTGGAAGAAATGAGGTCTCCCAAGACATTGAAAAAAATCCAAAGGTTGACGGGTTGCCTAGCGTCCCTGAGACGGTTCATAAGTAAATCCACGGACAAATGTCTACCCTTCTTCAAAGAAATTAAGTGATACAAATGGGTAGAGTGGAACGATGAGTGAGAACAAGCATTCAAAAAAATCAAAGTATATTTGGGAAAAGCTCTGATACTATCTAAACCACTTGAAGGGGAAATACTCTATCTTTACCTGTCCGTTACAAATGTAACAACAGGGTCGGTACTGCTAAGATTGGAATAAGGAACGCAGAAACCTGTATACTACATCAGCAATGCTCTGTTACCTATGAAAACAAATTACTCTTCAGTTGAGCAAATGGCTTTGGTCTTAGTAACAGCAGCAAGAAAATTAAGACCGTACTTTCAAGCTCACAAAATTAAAGTATACACTAACTGTCCATTGAAACAGATTTTATCAAAACCAGAGGTGTCGGGAAGGCTGACTAAGTGGGCAGTGTAACTAAGTGAGTTTGACATTGTCTACTCGCCAAGAGCGGAGATTAAGGGACAAGTGGTAGCGGATCTGGTTGCGGAGTTTGCAAACCTGAACAGCGAGGTGATCAGAATGTTAAGAGAAGAGGATTTGTTTGCTTAGAAACTACATGTGGATAGATCATCAAATATGTATGGTAGCGGGGCAGGTATAGTTATATCTACACCAGAAGGTGACCAGGTGGAATGTGCCTTGCGATTTGACTTTAAGGCCACTAACAATATGACAGAGTATGAGGTGTTTTTGGCAGGTCTTAGGGTGTGCATGACACTGGGAGCAGATGAGCTGAAAATATTCAATGACTCAGATGTGGTAGTCAATCAAGTTCCAAATGAATACCAAGCCAAGGACAACAACATGGCCGCATATTTAACCATAACCAAGACACTCCTCGAAAGGTTCAAAGCATACAAAATCACCCATATCTCGAGGGAGGAAAATGAGAAAGCGGACACGCTGTCAAAATTGGCATCAGCCACCAGTGTATGGTCAAAAACGATCCTGATCGTCCACCTGTAAAAATCGAGTATCGAGAACGAAAATCAAGCCATAGTGTCAAGGGTAGAAGTAATCGAAGAGGAACAAACTACCTGGATGACCCCGATCAGAGAATATTTAGAGAAGGAGATGCTCCCGATGAAGACAGTTGAGGCAAAGCTTCTCAGATATAGAGCCACAAGATATTCGATGGTAGAATGAGAGCTATACAGAAAAGGGTTCTCCAAAGTCCTTCATAAATACGTAGACCCGATCAGAGGTAAGGAAGTATTAGCAAGTATCCATAGGGGAGTCTGTGGGAATCACTCGGGTGGCAAAAGTCTGGCATATAAAATGCTTAGGCAAGGCTTTTATTAGTCGAATCTGTTTGGGGATGCACAAGGTGTTGCAAATCAGTGCGGTGGCTATCAGAAAGTAGCTAATGACATCCGGAGACCAACCGAACAGTTGAAAAATTTGACATCGCCATGGCCGTTCGTAATGTGGGGAATAGATCTGATTGGTCAGATGTCACTTGCAACTAAAGGATGGGCAAAACATGCTATAGTGGTCGTCGACTACTTCACAAGATGGGTTGAAGCGGAAGCACTAGTACATATCACCGAGGCTAACACGACCAATTTTGTAAAGAAAAATATCATTTATCGGTTTGGAATCCCGAAAACTATAATCACAGACAATGGAACTCAATTCGATAGTGACAACTTCAAAAATATATGTCAAGACTTCGGGATAAAGAACTATTTCGCCACACCAGCTCACCCTCAGACTAATGGTCAAACGGAGGCGGTGAAAAAAATAATCAAGCATACTCTGAAGGCGAAGCTGGAGGGAAGGAAAGGAAATTGGGCAAATAAATTACACGAAGTCTTATAGGCCTATCGGACTACAGAAAAGACTTCAATAGGGGAAACACCCTACTCGTTGGCATTCGGGATAGAAGCGGTGATTCCAGTTGAGATAATTCATAAGTCCCCTAGGGTACAGCTCTTCGATCCAGAAAGAAATATGGAGATGTTAAAACAAGACTTGGACGAGTAGGAAGAGAGAAGAGATATGTCTAGGGTGAGAAATGTCGCCTACCAACAGAGGGTAGCAAGGTAGTATAATTCGCATGTCAAGATAAGGAGATTTCAGCTCGGAGACCTAGTTATGGGGAGGGTGACACTCAATACAAAGGATAAGTCCGTAGGCTCGTTCTCTGACAAATGGGGAGGACCATACCAAGTGGTTGGGATAGCAGGACATAGAGCATATCGACTTTCCCGACCAGAGGGAACCGAGCTTCCCAGGAAATACAATGCATAATATTTAAAGATCTTCTACCCATGAGAAGATTCTTATGTTTGTTTTTATTATTTATTTCCATAGTGTAAGCTTTAAATTATTATTTGCTAATTGTCTTTTATCTTTTAAGAAATCAATAAAAATCCCCAGAGGGAGCGATTACAAATATCAAGAACAGTGTTCGAAACCAAGCATTTGCTCATAAGAGCATTTACATGATACCTCAGATAATCGATTAAGACTGATAGGGATCTCGAGGGTCCCACAGTGAGAGGGCGGAAAGAATTAGACAATGCACACTCACCGAAACTAATTGGGCACATATGAAGCACTGATAGGGCGCCTTCGGATATATAAACCCGATGGGATGTGCCAAAAGTTGGATAAGGTGAGAATCCTACCTATAAAATAAGACAGACATATCCATTGATGCTTATAAAGATGGTGGGACAAGTTACGCCTTACCGCAAAGAATCTTGATCAAAAGACTGTCGAGAGACGTCCAAACGACCTATTTGACAGATAAAAGATGAAATTCTATAAATATAAACTACACAATTGGTTTACAAACGAACACTGCTCAACGAAAATATATAGAAAATGGTCTGGAGCAGCCAGAACCCGAGAGACAAAATGTAATAGATCTATCTAAGAAAAACCAGAAATCATCGCAGAGCACGGTTCAGTTCCCCAAAGGTGGTTGACCACCAAAAATAAGGCAAATAAGTCGATCATTACATAATGACGCAAGCTCAAAAAATTAGGTTGTCAATCCCAAATGATGGGTATACAAGTGGTTCTGCTTAGCCTAACTCATAATCATCAACCTGACATGGGTCAACATGCATAGTTCGGGTTGAGATGAAATATGATAGAATGCAAGCATAAGGAACCACACACCAAAAATGGTAAACATCTTGAAGACGCGCAAATAAGGAAAAAATATGCATTAACCGTCATGATCGGTCAAGTGTTACAAATGTAAATACATATTAAAAAAGTTACAAAAGCAGAGACACATCAGCTGTTCCCAGCAACGAAGGAACCCCCGGGACCAGAGGGAGCAACATCATCATCATTGAAATCTCTAAAATCTGGCCAAGAAATGTTGTCATCAGGATCAGCATATACGAAGGGTGAATAATCTACATCGGGGGAAGAACCGACATTAACCCATTTGGTCAAAGCGCCACTATCCTGACCGGTATGAAAAGACACAAGGGATACCTTCGAAGGAAGCTCAAGATGCATAAGGAGGGGATCGTTTCTGATAGATCTGCAATAGGTCTTCCACTAAACTCGTTGATTCTTGATCACTTTCAGGGACTCTCTCTGATGCTTAGATATTGCCCGATCCCATTTCAAGCGGACCTCTTTTGAAGACCTCTCTTTTGCATTAAAGAACGTCCTGACAATTGTCAGGTCTCTCTCGAACTCCCTCAACACAGTAGCATCGAAAGCAGGGGACCTCTTGTACCGGTCAACATTTTGAACTTTGAGGTCTAACCTGGCTTCGTACGAGAGAACTTCCATATTGACTTACTGCTACTCCAAGTCTTTGCGAGATGCTCGTAGTGAAGCCTAGCCTCCTCAAACGCCTGCTACACCTCTAACATCTTCTTCTGGGCCATGGCAAAGGAATCTCCATCAACCTGAGTTTCTTCTCGAGCCTTCTTGGCTGATGTTTCAGCCAAAATGGCCTTTGATTCGAGTTCAGTGCTCCGTAGCTCAGCCTTAGCAACTCTATTCTCCATCCCAACATTTCTTGTAGTGAGTTCCCTAAGAGCTTCATCAGATGCAGGGGCTCTATTCTGAACATTCACAAGTGTTTTTCTCAGAGCCATCTCGGTTGTTGTGTACGCCTTCAGCTTCTCTGCGTACTAGCTAGCTTTGAAAGCACTAACAGGAAAAGACTTTACAGCCTCATCTTTTTCTACGAGAGCTAGCTTCAACTGAGAAATCTCAGCAGCCTATTTATATTTCTTACAAATTGCCCGAGTTAATGCTTTCACCACCTGTAAAAGATCAACGAAAGGCAGGTTAGATAGACAGAAGGATCAGAAGAAAAAAAATGGTAGAGAGACTTACAAAAACACCATTATTAAATAGCATGCGGATCCGCTCAAAATCTGCAGCATCTTGGGCATCCTTTCAGTACCCTTCGCCAATATATCCAACCCTAGATGACATTGAGCGAAGCATGGAAAAGGGGTCGATCTGAGAATTGCTGGATAATGGGAATTGAGAAAGCTCAGCAGTAGAAACAACAGAAGTAGATTGATCCCGAGGAGATGAGGGAATAGTACGATCAGTAGGGGTTAGAGTCTTCGAGACCCTAACGTATTCCCTAAGAAGATTATTAGATGTAGCAACCCGAGGGCCTTCGCCCTCAAAAATTTAACCTTAGACAGCACCATCGGGATAAAGAGACCCAACATGCATAATGGAAGGGGCACCAATAGGCTCGCTCATCCTAATATCCCCCTCAAACTGAATAGATGTTGCTTCCCTTGGTTCCAAAACATAATGGAGAGCCTGCTCCCCAGACAGATCAATGAAGTTTTCATCAGTTATCCTCTTCTCCTCGTCATGACCACCATCATCTTCAGAACGGAGAAAACCATTTGGTGCCTTACAGTAAATTGCATAGGAGCATCCTTAGGGCAGCAAAGGGGGTGGCACAGCTAAAACCTCGAGAGACTCATTCGGGGGGAGCACTTGGTCGGTAATCTTGATTGGCTCGATTGGAGCGGAAGACAGATTTAATGTACCCTGATCACTCCTTCACTTGGATCGCAATTCTGGAGACATAAGATCAGAAACCATCTTCTGGTATTCCTCCTCCTCCTCCTCCTCCTCCTCCTCCTCCTCCTCCAAGATTATTGGATGGACCACCGGGGAAGGTAATGCCGGATCAACCTCAGATGCAAGACCCGCTCTCATATGAAAGGCATCGGGAGCAGATGACCATTCAGCGGTCTTAGCATTCTTATGACTCGGAGCCTTGACTGTCACATCTACTTCATGTGACTTCTCCCTTAGGAATCTTTCCTTCCCCGATGCTCCCTTTCAGACCTATCAAGATCACATCTTCCACGATCAAATGCTTCAGAACTAGACCTAACTAGACCGGCCCTTTCTTTGGAACGGCCCCAACCGTCGCTTTGAGATCGGAGGGATAACGATCGCTCGTACCAACCTGTTCAGAAGGGATATCGAAAGAATGGCGGTCAGATTCGTACACATGTTCCACTAGATCATGTTCAGGTGGAGCAATTCCCTGAGGAACCTGATCGGCTACAGCCTTTCTACTGACCCGATCGACATGCTTAGCCTTCTCGACCTGATCGCTTGCGACGATGTCCACGTCGAATACTAAAAAGAAAAAATGTCACACGATAATCAACAGTTAGTATAGGGAAAAGTACGCATGACGGTTTACACTAAAAAAAATATAAAAATAATAATAATAATAATAACACAACAAGGATGACTCACATCATCTACGACGGACAGAAATCATGGGAAAAAGCCCCGCCTTGATCAAATTTGCCTCAATATAAAGGACACGACGATCCTTCTCTTCCCAATAAGTCTCAGCCGCCTTGAATACCATATCAGTCTGGCTCTTTGTCAGAGATGAGGAAGTTTTGTTCCAGTGCTCGGGGTTGCAAAAGTGCCTTGGAACTCTATTTCGAATCAGCCATTGTGTGGGGTCATCAATAACTACTTTACCCCAGTCACCTCCAACGAAGAACCAATTATTCTTCAAGTACTTGTTTGGTGAGGTGATCCCCCATATAATCCCTTGTGATCTTTATCCGAAGGGGGTACATGTTTCCCCTTATACCCATGAGGAATCTGTAAGCTTTGAGGTAAGGATTGAAGGTAAAACGTGCCTCCACTATCAGATCGGTTCAGCGTATAAAAGATGCGAATCTCTTAAGGGGTCGAGGGTTGTTTTGCCCTAAACTTTGTCCATAGATGCCCTAAACTGACTGATTAACACTGAAAAGTGTATGTTTACTAAGGGATAATATCATCATTTTAAACTTCTAATATGATTAATTCTCCAATTTAGACATAATTTCGTTCGCTCGCTTAAATAAATGTGTTGTGTAGTAATCATTGTATTTTTCTTTGTATTTCAGAGGTAATTCGATCAATTCAGAATTATAAAGATGTCAGATGGCAAAACAAACATCGTTTTCAAGTTTAGAACGTCAAAAACCTTAGAAAGGCCATGAAGGGTATTTTTATAATTTTGACTATTCACTGTTCACAGTGACTTTCACTGTTCCTGATGATGTGGCACATTACTATTGGACCAAACTGCGAGTGCACCGTACACGCGGCTGCAGAGAATCACATTCTAAAAGTCGGTGCACTATTCATAGTTGACTTTCTAAAAAAATATTGACCGATGATGTGGCACAATTCTATTAGCCCGAGTTGTGAGTGCACCGTACACGTACTGTAGAGAATCATATTCTAGAAGCCAGTGCACTGTTCACTACTGAATTTCACGGATGTGTTTACTGTTCACTATTCACTGTTCACTATTCACTGATGACGTAGAACGATTTGGACGCTCCATTCTAAATTCACCCGATGGTCAATATCCATCCGTATTTTGTATAAATAAGGGATCTCTCCCCCATAATTTACACATTCTGAATCCAAATCTGATATTAGATTTGTGAAATTTTTTCTCTTTTGTTCTCAAATTCTCAGTTTAAATAAAATAGATATTTTCTAGTTAAATTATGTTTGGCTAATTTTATATAGCTGGGGCTAAAGGTGATATTGTTGGTATGGAAAATATGATCCAATTATGGTAAGTTTATTTTATTTTTTTGCTTTCTCTGCTCTGATCTTTGTAAAGTTTTTGACTCACTGTAGTCAGACAGATATTGTCTAGCACAATGACTACTTTTACCCATATTATTCAGAGAGTGGTTTCTCCCCTCTAATCTTTGTGGAGTTTTTGACTCACTGTATACAGACAGATATTGTCTAGCACAGTGAGTACTTTTACCCATATCTATCAGAGAGTGGTTTATTCCCTCTGATCTTTGTGGAGTTTTGACTCACTGTAGACAAACAGATGTTGTCTATCACAGTGGGTACTTTTACCCACATCTATCAGAGAGTGGTCAGTGGAGTGGAATACCCTCCCATTAATCTTGACTAAATATTAATAATTTGATCATATTTGAATTACCAACAATGGATCCCTTAGTCCCAGTTTTAATTTTAATTGATTTACATTTTATAACAAGCTTAGTAATTAATCTAGATTATTAATTCTACAAGGGCAAGTGAACAACCTCCCTGTGGTTCGACCCGGTCTTACCGGTTAATTTATTACTATGACACTCTTATACTTGGGAGTAGGAACACTTCTTTAGGAAGTGTCAAGTTTTTGGCACCATTGCTGGAGAGGTAAGTCCGTCTTTTCTTTGTAGAATTTAGGAAGTGTCAAGTTTTTGGCACCATTGCTGGAGAGGTAAGTCCGTCTTTTCTTTGTAGAAGTCATTTCTTTTTAATTTTATTTTAGTTTTACTATTTTTTTTTCTATCTTCTTTGTTCTTATTTTTGTATTCAGTTTTGCATCACTCATCTCAATCATAAACTTCATCCACTTAAAAAAAAAAAAACACTTGTAATCATTAATCACATTTTTTGCATTTTAATCCTTTAACTTTTTATTTGCATTTTGGCTTAGATCTAGTTTGTATTTGCACATTGGTCATTTTATTTTTCATTTTTACATATCAGTCCATGTAATTATCATATTTTCACTTTAGTCCCTATATTTATAAGTATTTGTACTTTTACCCCAACACTTGTGTATATTTGCTATTTACACCACTAGAATTATGCATCTTTTTATTTTTATCACTTTTTCTTTATTTTTGTGTATTTCACCTCCATGAACCCTCATTAAATTTACATGAGACGTTGGCCTCGAACATTTAGTGGTAGATTAATTAGGAGATCACAATCACCCACATTCACCAACAACATGGCTGAAAACCCACTTAGACATCCAATAGGAAACCAAGCCGAGAACCTTTTAGACAACCTTGACAACATATCTCAAAACAGCAACCATCCGCCTTATGTTGACCATGACCAACACATTAAGCCAAATCCACCTAGAACTCTTAGAGACTACATGAACCCCACACGTACTGGAGTACCTTCATGCATAGCTTTCCCACCAAATGCAGCACAATTTAATTTTAAACCGAGAATCATTCAACTTTTACCCAATTTTCACGGTCTTGAATCTGAAAACCCATATTTGTATCTTAGGGAGTTTGAGGAAGTCTGTAACACTTGCATTGATCAAAATGTTAGCATGGATATAATCAGGCTTAAGTTTTTCCCTTTTTCCTTAAAAGATAAAGCTAAAACTTGGTTACAATACCTTAGGTTAGGATCAATTCAAACTTGGAATGATATGCACAACAGTTCTTAAATAAATTTTTCCTACCTCATAGAACAAACTCTCATAAGAGGTAAATCACTTCATTTACCCAAAAACCTGGGGAAATACTTTACCAATGTTGGGATAGGTTCAAAGAGTTGTAAATGTCTGTCCACATCACGGTTTTGAAACATGGAGGATATTGTCACATTTCTATGAGGGACTCACACCCAAAGTAGATAAGTCATTGAAATGGTGTGTAATGGAGAGTTCAGTGACAGAAATCCTGAAGAAGCACTTGAATACCTTGACCATATTGCCGAAAGTGCTCAAAATTGGGATACCATTGGTTCCTATGAGTTCATGAGCAAACCACAACCATCTCCATCTAGTGGAGGCATTTACAATCTTAGGGAAGATCATGACCTTCAAGCTAGATTGGCATCTCTATCTAGGAAAGTTGAAGCTTTAGAAATTGAAAAGAGTGAACATGTAAAATCTTTACAAGAAATTGTATGCCATGTATGTGATTCTGATGATCATATCACTCATAGTTGCCCAACTTTACCAGCTTTAAAATATTGCCTTCATGAACAAGCCAATGCTTTGCACACTTTCAACAAGCCAAATTCAAACCCATACTCACAAACCTACAATCCTGGTTGGAGAAATCATCCAAACTTTAGTTGAAGGAACAACAATCAAGCCCAGTTTTCACAACCACCAGGTCCATCACATCCATAAACACACAAGAATTTCCAAAACCCTTAAGGTTATGCGTCTTATGTCCCACCATCTAGGAAAAACCTTGAAGACACTTTGCACTCACTCATTGAGAAGCAAGACTCCATTAACAGCCAAACAACACAAACCTTGACAGATGTTAAAGATACTTTGGCAAAGATTTCTTTTACGCTCACCACACACGAAAAAGGTAAGTTTCCATCTTAACCACAACCAAATCCCAAGAGTCAGTCAAGTTCCTATGAAAATAACCAACGCCCAGATTAAGTCAAATCAATTATCACTCTTCGTAGTGGTAAGGTCATCAAAAAACCTATTCTTGAATATGGTAAAAATGATGATGAGTCATTTTCCAAGGGTAAGGAAGGGGTTGATGAAACCACTGTTTATGAAGAAATAATTGAATCCCCACTGACACTCCCATATTCTTAGGCTCTTAAAAATTCACAGAAATTGAAGAATCCCCCAGAGATTTTTGAAATTTTCAAACAGGTAAAGACCAATATCCCTTTGTTGGACGCAATCAAACAGGTACCTTCCTATGCCAAATTTTTTAAGGATCTGTGCACTGTGAAAAGGAAGCATAAGGTAAGAAAGAAAGTCGTTATGGCTGAACAGGTAAGTTTCATTCTTTACAACAAAAATGTTTTAAAATATAAAGATCCTGGTTGTTTTACTATTTCCTGTATAATCGATAACTGTAAAATTGAGCATGCTTTACTTGACCTAGGTGCTAGTGTAAATTTGCTCTCATACTCAGTTTATCAACGACTTAAACTTGGTGAGTTAAAGTCGACTTCAACCACACTTTGTCTTGCTGATAGGTCAAATAAAATACCAAAAGGAATAGTGGAAGATGTGTTAGTACAAGTCGATAAATTTATCTACCTAGTAGATTTTATTGTCTTGGAAACACAACCTGTTGTTAATGAGCACAAATCAATTCCTGTTATATTGGCCGACCATTTTAGGCTACTGATAATGCCTTGATTAATTGCAGGAATGGAATAATGAGTATGTCTTTTGGAAATATGGAAATTAAGCTTAATGTTTTCAACATGTCTAAGGAACCATTTGATGATGAAAATAAAGATGAAGATGTAGATATTTTTGAAACTATTGTTGAAGATCATGTTCAAAAGGATTCTTTTAACTCATCTGAAATTTGTTTGATCAATTTACCTGAGTCAAGCATGCATTCACATCTTGATGATTGTTTACAGGTTGTCGAAGAAGAAGAAGACACTTCAAATTTTAAAGAATTGGAACAGAAAGATGACGTGCCAGAAGAAAAAGCACCTCAACTGGATTTGAACCCCTTACCAGAAGGACTTAAATATGCTTACCTTAAAGACAACCAGACCTACCCAGTGGTAATCTCTTCTAACCTCATAGAAGAGTAAGAAGGTAAGTTGTTACATGTTTTAAAGAAAAATAAGAATGCAGTTGGTTGGACTTTGAAAGATTTGAAAGGTATTAACCCTTTGATTTGTTCACATCGAATAAATTTAAAGGAAAATGCTAAAACATATCGACAACCCCAAAGAAGACTTAACCCACACATGAAAGAAGTTGTCAAGACTGAAGTTCTTAAATTACTTGACGCGGGAATTATCTACCCTATCTATGATAGTAAGTGGGTGAGTCCTACACAAGTTGTACCAAAAAAAATCTGGAATCACTGTTGTTAAAAATGAAAAAGGGTGAGTTAATTCCAACTCGTGTTTCATCTAGTTGGCGCATGTGCATTGATTATAGAAAATTAAATGATGGCACAAGAAAATATCATTTCCCCCTTCCATTCCTTCACCAGATTTTAGAAATAGTAGCAAGACATCCTTACTACTACTTTCTTGATGGGTATTCTGGATACTATCAAATTCCCATTGCATTAGAAGACCAAGAAAAGATCACATTCACATGTCCCTTTGAAACGTTTGCATTTAAAAGAATGCCATTTTTTATGTAATGCTCCAGCCACATTTCAACGATGGATGCTAAGCATTTTTAGTGACATGATTGAACATTGTTTAGAGGTCTTTATGGATGATTAACTGTGTTTGAGAATTCTTTTGATAATTGTCTTAATAACTTGGATAGAGTCTTGAAACGTTGCATAGAAAAATGACTTGTGCTTAACTGGGAAAAGTGTCATTATATGACCACGTCTAGAATTGTTTTGGGTCATGTTGTGTCATCAAAAGGTATCGAGGTTGATAAGGCAAAAATTGAAGTCATTTCAAAGTTACAATCACTACAAACAGTTAAAGATGTGCGGCCATTTTTATGGCATGCATGATTTTATAGGAGGTTTATTAAAGATTTCAGTGTCATATCTAAACCACTTTGTAACTTTTTATTAAAAGATGCAAACTTTGAATGGACACAAGAGTGCCAAGAGTCTTTTAAAAAGATAGTTGACCTTTTAACATCTGCTCATATCATGCAATCCCTTGATTGGTCATTGCCTTTTGAATTGATGTGTGATGCGAGTGATTTTGTTGTTGGAGCTATCTTAGGACAAAGAAGAGAAGGTAAGCCTTTTGTGATTTATTACACAAATAAAACTTTGAATAGTGCACAAATGAATTACACCACCACTGAGAAAGAATTACTTGCTGTGATATTTGCATTGGATAAATTTCGGTCATACTTGATTGGCGCTTCAACCATTGTTTGTACTGATTACGCTGCTTTGAAGTATTTAATGTCTAAACAGGATGCAAAGCCAAAATTTATTCGCTGGATTTTGTTGCTACAAGAATTCAATCTCACAATCAAGGACAAAAAGGGTGCTGAAAATGTCGTTGCAGACCATTTATCACAACTCACCGCTGAGTCATCATTTGATAAAACACCCATCAACGATTCTTTTCTTGATGATCTTTTATTCTCTATCACAACTTTGCCTTGGTATGCTGACATTGTTAATTATCTTGCAACAGGAATGATGCCACTCGATTGGATGCACATGACAAAAAGAAATCTTTTACCGAGGTAAAACGTTTTTACTGGGATGACCCGTACTTATTCAAGTATTGTCCTGATCTAATTGTTCGATGGTGTATTTTAGACAATGAAGTGAGTAGTGTCACTAAATTTTGTCATTCTAAAGCATGTGGTGGTCATTTTTCATCAAAGAAAACGGCTGCAAAAATCCTGCAGTATGGATTTTATTGGCCCACCTTGTTTAAAGATGCACATGCATTCTGTAAAACCTGTGAAAATTGTCAAAAGTTAGGATCCATTTCCAAGCAAAACATGATGCCTTTAAACCCCATTCTTGTCATTGAAATATTTAATTGTTGGAAAATTGATTTTATGGGTCCATTTCCACCGTCATTTGGATTTTTATACATTTTGGTTGCCATTGATTATGTGTCAAATGGGTTGAGGCAATTCCTTGTCGAAATAATGATCACAAAACAGTGATTAAATTTTTAAAGGAAAATCTTTTGAGTCGATTTGGAATCCATCGAGCCATTATTAATGATGGAGGCAAACACTTTTGTAACAAACCTTTTGAGTCTTTAATGAAGAAATATGGAGTCACACACAAAATTGCCACACCATACCACCCTCAAACAAGTAGTCAAGTTGAGTTAGCAAATAGGGAGATAAAACATATCTTGCAGGAAACGGTTAACCCTGATCGAAAAGATTGGTCTCTTAGACTATATGATGCACTTTGGGCTTACCACACTGCATTCAAAACATCTTTAGGTATGTCTCCTTATCGTTTAGTTTATGGAAAACCTTGCCACTTACCTATTGAACTTGAGAAAAATGCATATTGGGCAATTAAAGCTTTCAATTCTAACCTAAATGATGCTAGTGAATTGTGCAAGTTGCAAATAAATGAACTTGAAGAATTAAGAAATGATGCATATGAAAATGCAAAAATTCTTAAAGAAAAATCTAAAACCTTTCATGACAGACGAATTTTAAGAAGATCATTTGAATTTGGTCAAAAGTTTTTCTTTATAATTCTCGACTTCATTTATTTCCTAGCAAATTGAAATCAAAATGGAGTGGTCCATTTGTTGTGAAACACGTGTATGTATCCATATAGTGCCCTTGACATTGAGAATCCTAGGAATGGTAATGTATTTAAAGTAAATGGACAATGTGTGAAACTATTCTTAAAAAATACAGATTTTCAAAAAGACTATGACGTCCTTTCTGACCCTTGTTACAAAGGTGAGTAAACAAATATTTTGCTTTTTAACTTTATTAGTGTTTGCAATTATTATTTTTGTTTTTGTTTGCTTTTACGTTTTGAAGTTTTGGAAGATTAATTTCTAGGTTCAATTTTTGTTTGGTGTGTTTTGCTATATAACACCGGTTAAGTGGCGGATAACGGTACTCCGTGACAATTCAAGTCGGTTTAATTCAGTTTTCCAAATAACTGATCCCCAAAACAAGGCATGGACAAAATTTTCACAAATCTGAGAAAACATTTTCCATCGTTGCCCCAAAATGCTCTGAAAAAGATTTACAAAGCACGTTTCGAAAGATTACGCTTACTAATGATAAACAAAATTCCTGTTGAAATTCGCTGGTTGATCGAAGCTAATGTACGTCTAGCATGTGAGTCTGCTGATTCATTTATATTTTACATGCCTGGTTTTGGAAGAAGTAACCTTGTGAAAAAACGAAGAGCTAAGAAGTTAAGGGTTACTTGTCACAAATGTGCACGTACAGCTTGCAACACACGTTGTCGTTCTTTAGGAATGGTGTCTAATAATCGGAAATATAAAATTTTATTCATTAGACATGGTTTGCGTAGGGAGTCATTGGATAATATCCTAACGACTCTTGATGCACATCCTAGTGGATATGTGCAAATGGCAATTGACCGATTATGGCCACAATTTCAAAAAGAACATGCATAATATAGTCTTGGGAATCTGACTTTAAAAGACCCTGTTTGCCAATTTATAAGAAAATTGGATGGTAAACATATCCCCGACCCATAGAGGGCGTTGAAGCCGTTTCTGGACGTAAAACCAGAGGAAAATGTGAGCCACAATCACAACTACTAGTAAATATCCTTTTGTTTTTATTATCTTTTTCTTTCCGCATTTAATTTTTTTTGTAATTATTGTTGTTTACTTTTGATTTTTGAACCATTTGGATCTAATATCATTGACAAATACGCCGTCCTATACATATAGGTGTATCATTGTGTTACCTTTTCGGGATCTATTTATGCAAGCATTTCTTTTTCTTTTTTTTGCTTCAAAGCACTCATAAACATTCAAAAGAAAAATTCAGAGAGTGCATTAATGGCGTCACCTTCAACTAAACGATTCACAAACATTTGTGTGTTTGGTGGCACCAATTATGGGAAATACAGAGAGTTTGTTGATGCTGCAACTCATCTTGGTAAGGTTTTGGCTGAGCGAAAAATACACCTAGTGTATGGAGTAGGTAACTTGGGATTAATGGGGTGTGTTTCACGAGCTGCACGAGACGGAGGTAGTCAAGTTCTAGGTATTATCCCAAAACCTATGGCCACAGCAGACATCATCGAAAAGATAAACCGCTAAGAGCTACCTGTTTCAGGTATGCCTGAAAGATTGATTGCTATGTTACATCATGCTGATGCGTTTATAGCTTTGCCAGGTTGTTTTGGAACCTTAGAAGAAATCTTTATAATGGCATCCTAGCCGCAACTACACATCCATGAGAAAACCATCGGTTTGTTGAATGTTAATAAATTTTATGATGGTTTGCTTTCATTTCTTGATCATGCTCAAAAATATTATTACATTCCACCTTCAATCCGAAAAATCTTTATCTCTGCTTCAAGTCCTCATGAGCTGATTGACCAGTTACAAGCTTTCAATTATGAGTCAGATCCTTCAACCTCCAAAATTGATTGGTCCATTGATGAAGAGAACAAGAAACGGATAATTGATTTGAATCTCAGTTTGTGATTGTCCCATGGTTTTTATGCATTTTATGTTCCTTTATTTTATATTTCTTTTATTGTTTTACAGGATTTTGTTGTCTTTCAAGTTGTTCAGGTGATATCTTCTAAACCTTAACTCTTTCTAAAGACATTGGGGACAATGTCTCGTTCTGGTTGGGGGGGAGGGGATAGTTAATCCAATAACTTTTGTTTTTTTAAAAAAAAATCTCCTGACCATTTTTTTTTGTAAAGATGGTCAAGTAAGGAGATCTTTTAGATACTTCTGAGACGCATCTTTGTAGTTTCGATGCATTTTTTTTCCTCTCTTCTGACTATTCAAATTTATAAACTCTCCATTGTGATATCATTGACTAATCCTTTTGTTCATTAAGTCATCTTGAGAAATTTTTCGAACTATTCTAGACACACACGCACATTGACACGTGATTATGTGCAGTAAGTTGAGATTTTGCGATATTTACTTCTGAAACATCATTCAAGGGTAACAACCGAAGGCAGTGGTCTTGTTTAAAAATATATATAGTAATAATCATAATAATAATATTATGTGTTGTGACCAAAACTCTTATTTAGTAGCTGGGCTTCAAGCCTCAGTAAGCATAGAGTGTTCGCATAAAACGGTGGAGTCTGGATAAGAATAAAGTGCAGTTTCGTAGCCTCTTTAACTCGAGCAATTAAGTCCGAGGGGTGCTTCAACACTTAATTCCCTAAGACCAACTGGTTTGGGAGTCATTGACCCAAAGCTCGTTACACGGGTTAATGAGAAAGCTTAAAGGAATTGTACTAAAAAAAACATCTGCAATCCGAGTACTTAAGCAGGTAGGAGTGTTTTAACACTTAATGCCCTAAAGCCAACTGGTTTGAGAGTCATTGGCCTAAAGCTCGCTACATGGATTAAAGATGGAATGTTTGTTTTAATTTTGTTATATTTTCTAGTTTAAAAAAAAAAGAATAAAATTGTTGCCTAAGGAAAAAGCCTTGATGAGATTTCAGAATGAAAATGTTGCTTGATTTCAATTGAATCTCATAGTTATTGTGTTGATCTTTATTGAGCACAAGAAAGTTTGATTGATATCTCGATTGATGACTGATTGACGTGAGAAAAAAGGTATGAAAGAGTTTGTCTATTTAGTAGTTTAGAGATTTGAATTTGAGTTTTTACTATTTTCGCTTTTACTATTTTCGCTTTAGTTGCTAGAACTAGCAATAAGCTGGTTGGGGGTGTGATTAACACTGAAAAGTGTATGTTTACTAAGGGATAATATCATCATTTTACACTTCCAATATGATTAATTCCCCAATTTAGACATAATTTCGTTCGCTCGCTTAAATAAATGTGTTGTGTAGTAATCAATTATTTTTCTTTGTATTTCAAAGGTAATTCAATCAATTCAGAATTATAGAGAAGTCAGATGGTAAAACAAACATCGTTTTCAAGTTTAGAACATCAAAAACCTTAGAAAGGCCACGAAGGGTATTTTTGTAATTTTGACTATTCACTGTTCACAGTTGACTTTCATTGTTCCTGATGACATGGAACATTAGTATTGGACCAAACTGCGAGTGCACTGTACACGCGGCTGCAGAGAATCATATTCTAGAAGTCGGTGCACTGTTCATAGTTAACTTTCTAGAAGATTATTAACCGATGATGTGGCACAATTCTATTGGCCCGAGTTGCGAGTGCACCGTACACGTGCTGTAGAGAATCATATTCTAGAAACTGGTGCACTGTTCACTATTGACTTTCACGGATGCGTTTACTATTCACTGTTCACTGTTCACTATTCACTGATGACGTGGTGCTATCTGTACACTCCATTCTAAATTCATCCGATGGTCAATTTTCATCCGTATTTTGTATAAATAAGGGACCTATCCCCCTTAATTTACACATTCTGAATCCAAATCTGATATTAGATTTGTGAAATTCTCTCTTTTATTCTCAAATTCTCAGTTTAAATAAAATAGATATTTTCTAATTAAATTATATTTGGCTAATTTTATATAGCTGAGGCTAAAGGTGATACTGTTGGTATGGAAAATATGATCCAATTATGGTAAGTTTATTATTTTTTTTGCTTTCTCCCATCTGATCTTTGTGGAGTTTTTGGCACACTGTAGTCAGACAGATATTGTCTAGCACAATGAGTACTTTTACCCATATTATTCAGAGAGTGGTTTCTCCCCTCTAATCTTTATGGAGTTTTTAACTCACTGTAGACAGACAGATATTGTCTAGCACAGTGAGTAATTTTACCCATCTCTATCAGAGAGTGGTTTATCCCATCTGATCTTTGTGGAGTCTTGACTCACTATAGACAGACAGATGTTGTCTAGCACAGTGGGTACTTTTACCCACATCTATCAGAGAGTGGTCAGTGGAGTGGAATACCCTCCCATTAATCTGGACTAAATATTAATAATTTGATCATATTTGAATTACCAACAGTGGATCTCTTAGCCCCAGTTTTAATTTTAATTGATTTACATTTTATAACAAGCTTAGTAATTAATCTAGATTATTAATTCTACAAGGACAAGTGAACAACCTCCATGTGGTTCGACCCGGTCTTACCGGTTAATTTATTACTATGGCACTCTTATACTTAGGAGTAAGAACACTTCTTTAGGACGTGTCACTAACCAGCACCCGGTAAGAATTGAGGGTCAGTTGGGCATGAGCAATATCGGCCTCCGCCAGGAATCGAGCGATGAAAGGTTGAAGGGAAAGAGTAACCCCTGAAGATAATATAGCCCCGTATATAGAAACTATACCAGAGGCAAGGTTCCATATAGCCCGATCGCTGCTACAGTACAGTTTTTGTGCACTGGTCAGATCGAATCGGTCATCGAATTTTGCTAGCTCAGCCTCAGCCTCAGCCACAACTTAGGATGGCAATTGTACCCAGACCCGTGAGTACCGACCCGGACCCCAACCAGAACCGCATGGGTCGGGTCTAGGTCCTCATTTTCTAGTCACGGATTGGGTCTGGGTCTAAATATATAGGACCTGATACAGGTCCGGGTTTGGGTCCGGCCAAAAATTTAGACCCAAACCCGAGGACCCGTCTAATTTGATAGGGTATATAAATGATAAATCCCTAAACCTAATTCTTCTTTCCTTTTTATTGCTGCAGCTCACAGTTCTCACTTCTCATTTTCTCACTTCTTAGTCTTCTACTCTTCTCGCCTCTCATCTCTCATCTTCATTCCTTTTTACTGCCTCAACACTTTCTTACTTCTTCTTTACTTGTTCTTTTTTTCTTCTCATCTTCTGTGCTTTTTCAGTGCCGAAAGCTCACAACTAACAACTCATAAGTCACAAGCCGACTGTTTTGATTGATTTTATCTCTGATTTGTCATTGCGGTCCATTATAATTTAATCCAGGTAACTGACTGTTTTGTTAATTGTTACACCCATTTGAATCTATAATTTCCTTTTGGTTAAGAAAATATGAATCACGAAATACTTGCATGATATATTTTCTGGTTCTAAGTCTCGGTTTATGTTGTTGCTTGTGTGGGTGCTTGTTGGGGCTCAGTTTCTTGTGGCCCTGTTTCTGGTTCGTGTTTCATGTTTTATTTGTGTTTTGGTGCCCTGTTCTGTACTTATGTTGCTTTAATAAACTTGAAAATAATATTAAAGAGAAAATCTCCATTGTGCAAGTCCTGATATAGTGATATATAGTGTTAAGGTCAGTTCAGTCTCTTTCAATAAATTGACTATCTTCTCTTGTATGTTCACTGGGAACTTGTAATTTATTTTTCAACTTGGTATCTCGAACTATTTTTACAGTCGGTGCTGCTAGTGAAAATTAGATAAAATGTATTATAAATTGGTAGGAACAGATAAAATATTGCCAATGATAAAATGTATTATATGGTGTCTTATTTTTCTAGAATGTATCTTACCCATTTATTTTTATTTGATCTTATTTGATTATATACTAAATTGATTTTAAATTTAATGTTGTAGGAATCAACAACCATTTTGTGAAAAACTTGAGTGATGGAATGGAACTTTAGAAATTGAAAGTGGAGAGGAAATGAAGAATGGATGTCATTGATTCATTGATGATTTTTAATGTTGGTTTATGAGTAATAACTTTATGGATTAATGATTTTAAACTAGTTGTGTTTGTTTTTGGATGCTATTTGTGTAATTTTTACTGTTGGTTTATAACTTTATGGATTATTGATTTGATTTGTATGGTTATTTCAATTCTCAACTCAATAGTCAATCATCTTTTTTATTTTGTTTGATTTCAATTCAAGTAAATTATTTATTTAGTGAACATGTTTTAGCGAGTAAAAATTGAATAGGTAAGAATAAAAATAGAAAAGAAAAATGAAAAAAGAGTTTTAGTATATTATAGGTTTTACGGGTCCGTGGGTCATGTGTCTGGGTCTGCTTAAGACCCGCGGGTCCAGACCCGAACCCGAACCCAAAAAAATTCATGGGTATGGGTCTGGGTCTGGGTCTGGGTCTAGTAAGACCCGACCCAAACCCGGCCTATTTCCATCCCTAGCCACAACGTTTATCTCCGAATCGAACGAAAAGGGGTGATCGGCGTTGAACGTTAGCATCCGAGCTTGTCGCTCCCGTGGTACGTCTTTCATTTTAAGAAGTTGCGAATGTATCTTTAAATCGATCGCCACATGTGCAGACTCTTTTGGAGAAACTCTGGTGGTCCGCCTGGAGCTGCCTTGCTTTGACATATCTACACAAACATCAACCGAATAGGAGTTAGAGAGATTAGAAGAAAAAGGGGCAAACTTTGGTCAAGCTATAGAGTAATCCACATTTAGTGCGGTGGGTTGATAAGAAGAAGGAAGATGCCCCCAAAGAATGGACTCAAGCCTAGAGATATTCTCATTATCACCAGCCTCGATGGCACGAAGAAGAAGCTCAAATTATCAATGGCAATGAACAAGATCCATACTTTGAAAAGCGTCTGAAAGGATAAAGGATTTACGAAGAGCAGGGGTTCAAAGGAAAAAAGAGTTAAGGATTGTTTTCTGATAAAAGTGGAATATCGAGTTGCAAAAAAAGGGAAGTAAAACGCCTCAAAACTATATATACTAGCAAGTGACATCACCAAGTAAGACGTGCATCATCAGCTGAAAGTGGGGGTAGGTGCGTTAGAACCGAAAAACGCGCGCCGTTTGAATTTTGAAAAAGATGCGCAATGATTTCATCAGCTAAAATATGCGTGGTTGATAATTGTAGTGCATTAAAGAACATTAATGGACTACAAGACAAAAAATGATAGAATGAATTAAACACACACAGCCGGACGCATCCTACTTGCTATAGTTATCCGACCACGTATGTTTAAGGGGGTGTTGTTATTGGTAACATTTAAAGAATGATAAGTCGGCATAATTACCCAAGGATACAGGAATTATAGATGTTGTGTCACCAAGAGTCAACCTTCCTAAAGCTGACCAAAGATGGTTTCATAACACCCGGTTGGGGTTATCAAGATGGTCAGGATAAAGCCCCTGGTTGAGACTGAATCATTGGTCGGGATGAGTAAGGTTTGGTCGGGTTTTTGTAGATGGTCAGCAGATCAACACGTGGTTATTATCAAATACATACAGAATGAGTCTTACTCCAATAAGGTGTCTCGAAACACACTTTGACAAGGAAGCGAATTTTCTTATTGATTCTAAAGTCCAAATTAGGCAAGAAGTTTAATACGTGAAGAACATGAAACAGGAAAGAATGATAAAACAACTCAAACACGTCAATTCCACTTACTTGTATAGCGCGAATTAGGGTTCTATGCATGTATAAATAGACCCTAATAATACCCATGAAAGGGTTGATAGAGAAAAAAAAAAAGATAAGAGCACGAGAGATTGAGTGTGTAATCATTACAATATAGTGAATTTATTCTCGCTGTCACTGACAACCGTGGATGTTTCCCCACCTTGGGGTTTTACCACTTAAAATCTTCGTGTTTTCTTTAATTCCTTAGTAGTTTATAATTGGCAATTGTGTGATCTCATATACTTTCTGTTCGACATGTGATCCATCCAAAAATCACCGTCAACATTAATAATTTTTTGAATGATTAAATATGTTTTAAGATTAAGTTATGGATTTTATATAAAAATTAAGAATATTGTTTTGGGAAATAATTATATTCTTAGAAATATCAATAAAGAAAGGATAAAGATTTTATTTGTATATGAAAAACATGTAAAGAATTTATACAATTAATTTCATATATAATGAAAAAAAAAATCCAATGTGTTTTGCAACACACCATATCATTTGTACACTTAGGCCCAAACAAAAAAAAATATAATTTTTACTATCATCAACCCTCACCTCCTATCTTCCTCCAACTATTGTGATGCCTTTGGTATATGAGACGGGATGAGACAACTTTATCTTGTTCCACGTTTGGAACGTCTTTAGTATGAGACTGGATAAGATAAGGTGTGATAAAAAACACCAATTTTTATCCCACCCAAAACCCTAGGACAAGGTTGTCCCATGACCTAGGACAAGTAAAAAAGACTACTTTCCCCTTAAATTTTTAAAAAATTACAACATGTTTAATAATATATATTATTACATATATTATTATAATATATATATTAAATACTATTACATATCAAATAGTATTAAATATATTAAATATTAATAATATACAATATTTATATATAGTAACATCAATTATAATATTATGATATATATTATTTATATTAATAAAATATAATATATAAATTATAATATATATATATATATAATAATTCTAATAGTATATATATATATACATATATATATATATATATATCTAATATAATAAGGGTATTATGGTCATTTGAACATTTTATCCCATCATGTCTCAACTATACCAAACACATAACAGTTCTGTCTCAAGCCCTTCAAACACAATAGAACAACATGTCTTGTCCTGTCCTGACTCGTCCCGTCTGGCCTTGTCCAGTCTCATCTCCGTACCAAACGCACTCTTGCATCCAACCTTTCAGCGACATACCGCATGGACTCAAACCTTGTCGACGACGCAATCCGATCTTAATAGAAACTCTTTGGTGACCTCAAAGGCTTCCCCAAATCATCGTCTATTTATAAGAGTATCTCTAATCTAACACTAATTTAGTGTTAATTCCAATCCCCAGTATAAAGGTTTAGTGTTAATGACCATTTGGTGTAATACTGTTCATAACATCAATTTTTTTAAAATTATCACATCAATGCTGTTATATTTTTTATAGTTTATAATTTGAACCTTCTATACTTAATTACTAATATTTATTCTAAAAATTATACCGTTGGAAAGATCTCGTCTCGTTATTTCAAATGACATCAATATTAATATACATATTTAATATATATATATATATATATATATTAATTACACATTTAATTAATTAGTATTGTATAAATATTTATTGGAATAATATTTTTAAAATATACTCTTTTAATGCAGAATCTAGTATTATGTATTGAACTGGAAAAAAAATAAGATTCCTTTTTAACATCAAATTGGTGTAAAAATTGATGTTAGAGCAACTCCAATATTCCATACTAAACTCTACTCCAATTTGGGTTGAATGGAAATCATAATATTATATTATTATATAAAATTAACAATATATGTAATATTATTATATATATAATAATATCATTTATAATATTATATATATATATATTAATAATATATTAATAATACAATATATATCAATAAAATATAATATAAAAATTATACTATATATATATATGATAATTCTAATATTATATATATATATATATATATATATATCTAATATAATAGGGGCATTATGGTCTTTTGAACATTTTGTCTCGTCCTGTCACAGCTATACCTAACACATAATAGTACAGTTAACAGTTCTGTCCCAAGCTCTTCAATCACAATATAGAACAACATCTCTTGTCTTGTCCTGACCCGTCTCATCCGGCCTTGTCCAATCTTATCTCCGTGTCAAACGCACCCTTGCATCCAACCTTTCGGTGACATACCGCATGGACTCAAACCTTGTCGACGACGCAATCCGATCTTAACAGAAACTCTTCGGTGACCTCAAAGGCTTCCCCAAATCATCGTCTATTTATAAGAGCATCTCCAATCTAAAACTAATTTAGTGTTAATTCCAATCCCCGGTATAAATTTTTGGTGTTAATGACCATTTGGTGTATACTGTTCATAACATCAATTTTTTTAAAATTATCACATCAATGATGTTATATTTTTTATAATTTATAATTTAACCCTGCTATACTTAATTATAACAATATTTATTCTAAGAATTATATCGTCGGAAAGATTTCGTCTTGTTATTTCAAATGACATCAATATTAATATACATATTTTTAATTTTTAATTTATATATTAATTACACATTTAATTAATTAGTATTGTATAAATATTTATTGAAATAATATTTTTAAAATATACTCTTTTAATGTAGAATATGGTATTATGTATTCAACCGGAAAAAAATTAAGATTCCATTTTAACATCAAATTGGTGTAAAATTTGATGTTAGAGCAACTCCAATGTTCCACACTAAACTCTACTCCAATTTGGAGTTGAATGGAAATCTTATGGGAATGTACTTACATCAAAAAAAAAAATTCACTCCAATGTTTAAATCTAAATTTTATATAAAAAAACATTTTAAAAATAATATTCTTCCGATAAATATTTAAGTTATTATAATAGTTTTATATTATTTTATTATATAAATTAAATAAATTGTTGAGATCTTTTTAACGGTATTTTTTTTAAATACATATTATTTTAATTAAGTATAAAATGGTAAAATTAGATTATTATTTTTTTAAATAAAGCTTGATGTAACATTCAACATATAAAAAAATAATTAAAAAACATAATGCTGTGAACAGTGAAGGCTAATCCACTAGAGCTACCGTTCATTTTGCGTTAAAACACATTTTGAAATCTGTCTAATTTTTTAGAAAGTGTACCACGTGCTATCTTAGCACAGTTGCTCTTAGGGTGCGTTTGGGACGGAACAACGTGTGACAACTTCTCTTATCCCATGTTTGATGCGTTTTAAGTATAAGACGAGACGAAACGAAACGATATGGGATAAAAGTTATAAAAAACCATCTCACCCAAGAATCTAGACAAGACTTGTCTCATACGTGGGATAATCATGGAAAAGACCTCTTTACCCTTAATTCTTTCAAAAATTACAAATATAAAATAACATGTAAAAGTTATTTTCGTTTATCATTCTCTCTCTCTCTCAAGCAATACTCGGTCTATCTCCCTTTCAACCATTGCTTGGACACCGACGAGAAGTAAAAATATCACTCAGTATCTCTCACTTTTTTCTCTCTCTCCTCTTCCGATTTTGGAGGTGGTGGCTATTGTTGATTTCGATTTTGGGTTTTCAATTTAGGGTTCCCGATTAGGGGTTTTCGATTGGGCTTTAATTGTTTGATGATTGTAATGGTTTGGTGTTGGATACTAGATTAGGTGTTGGAGAAAGAAAGTTAATTGATTTTTTCACCAATTTTTTTCATAAGATTGAGCACAGATCTTTCACCATTTTTTTTTTCTGAATTAGTTTAGTCTATTTGTGGAATTAGATTAGTAAAGTGAGAAGAAAATCTTTCCTAAAAAGATCACAAATTCTCCAACCAACCCCCGTAACCAATAATCCAGAATCACTACAATCTCACTTTTTTCACTTTATTTTTATTTTTGTTTTTTTAGTGAAACCCTTGTTGTTGATTTAATTGAAATTTGCAGCAGTTGGAAAATCATGTCTGCTATTGCAATTCACGGACAAGAGGTGCAGGAAATCATGCTGCTATATCAATTTCAATAATTTTACTCTGAAACTAATTGGTGTGAGTTGGAAGGTGAACAATTTATAATTTTATCATATGACATTGTCATTGTTGCTTGAAAAAATTCGTCTTGTTGTTTGAGGTTTTATCTTAATATACATGTTTAATCATTTAGTTACAGTATAAATGAAACTATAGATGATCAATACGTAAGAATTACCAAAACCTGACACTGGAAGGGTATAATATGATATATCAAAATATTTATTTAATAAATAAAATAAATATTGTATTGTCTTGTCCTATATGTCACTATTATGTGGTAACAAATATTTGACAGGATAAAAAGGATACTTCGATCATTTGAACCTCTTATCTCATTCTGTCTTAGTCATACCAAACGTATAATAATACAGTGAACAGTCTGTCATGTTCCGTCCCGTCCCGTCATGTTCCACGTTATTATATTCCATATCCATGCCAAATACACCCTTAGGGTTGAAAATGCTCTAAGGTGTGTTTGGTGCCTGATACTTCGATAGATCGGGCATGTCTCACGACATCCCCCATTTCCGGTCTATCTTAATGAGCCCTAGCGATGCCTAGGCAGGCCTTCCACTTAACTCATTCCCATTGTATCAATTATTAATTGCCAACAACTATTATCTTAAATTTTTAAAAACAATTACTACCTTATTTTAATATTTATTTAATTTTGAAAATTTATCATTACTATACAAACCTCAAAATACAAGGGCACCCTCTATTTTTTATTTTATTTTTTAATAAAAAAGTGGCTATTTGTTCTCATACCCATTTGGTCTCTACATCTGCTGTAAAAAAATTTGAAATTTAATAAGTTACTTTTAAAATTTTCTAAAATGCTAAGACTAACCCTAAATATTAATAACCATTTTAATTAAACCGATTCTCTTCAAACTCACAAAATCGAATGGGATGAAGAACCCTAAATCAATAACCCTAAACTTTAAACTTGTTGAGGTATGAAACTTTTCCTGATTAAGTCTCAAAATGAAAAAAAAAAGTACCAGTTATATTGCTTTTAATACATCCAACTTTTATTGATTATTTATTGTTATGATCAAACTGAAATGAACTTCAGATATTGCTTTTTGTGATGACCTTAGAATCGCAAAATTCAATTTGGTTTTGATTTATTGAAGTTCATCAAAGAAGAAGCAAATGGGTTTATCTTGTGAAGAAGTATTTCATAGTCAAACTAATGATATTGCTTCAATTTTAAATATAGAAAATTAAAATTTATTTTATGTTTTGCTGCTGAAAAAAATGAAATTTATTATTTAGGATTCTTGAGTTCTTCGTGCATATTTGATTTTGTGTTAGTTTGTTGAGAAACAATTTAATTGAAACAATTTATTAATATTTACAATTAATTTTGACTTCTTAAGCATCGTAAAGAGTATATTAAATTTTAATTGTTTTATGGTGGGTGTGGTCATAAGGTGAGAGGAGAATTATTTCGGGTGGCCCATATAAAACAAATACCAAACTTTGTTTTTTTTTTATTGAAAAAAACAACGAACTTTTGATATATTAATAATATTAATTAAATGTAAATAAAATAAAAATAGTAATTAACTAATTACATTTACGATTTACAGAGGAAGAAGGGAAGAGAGGGACAAAGACGTAAATAAAACGAAGAACAAGTCGGTGGGTGAAATAATTTAAAGGGTAAATATCATTTTAGTCCCTGTAGTTTACTATATTATCCATTTAGGTCCTTATCGTTTCAGTATTAACCGGTTTAGTCCTTCTGTGACGTTTTCCATTAAAATCGTACTAATTGACATTGTCAGACGATCAAATGACTGTTATGCCCTTAAAATGTCTAAAAGGCTTGTAAGGACAATTTTGCCCCCACCCACCACCATTACCACGGTATCACCACCAGCTACACACTTATTTGTCACCACCCAAACACAAACCCAATATGATGGAATCCAATCTGGATCAACACCATGTACATGTTTAAAAAACCAAAAAAAAAAAAAATCAACCAAAATCTCATGAGTTGGAATCTAATCTGGATCTCCACCAAATACGAACTAAAAATAATTAAAAAAAAACTAATTCGAATAGACCCAACGCTAGAATAAATAAAAAATCCAACACCAAACTTCATCAAAATTCATTCCCAAAAAAAAAATCCATCCTAACTATCTGCTTAAATCCTAAAATCAAATACAAATACAAATACAAACATGAACCCTAAAATAAACCACTAACACCAACTCTCTCACTCTCTTACCCAGCCCAGATCTAAAATGAACTGGATTATGGGCATCCAAACAGAGTCATAGAGAAATATGGATTCTAGGAAAAAAAGTGAAACAAGATCAAGATAACTACAAATATATATAATTGCAATCAAATCAATAAACAAACATCAACTCCAACTCTCGGTTCTTCTCTCCCACCGATATCTCTATTTCTCTTTCAATTTTTTTAACAAATCACTCTCTGGTGTGATTTGTTTCTTCTATTCTCCTGCGACCATATACTCCAGTCAAGTAAGAGACAACCAACAACTTCTGCTGGTTACTTGACTCGATGGATCTTGGCGACAGAAGAACCAAAAAAATGCGAACTTGGATCACTCCGATGTGCCAGAAAAAAGGCCAAATCTGGTCAACTGACACCTGGGTTTTGATCCCTTCGTCTTCTAAAGATTTTGGTGGTGGCGGTGACAGTCCACTTGCCGGCGATGATGAAGGCAATTCGAGTCAACTCGTTTATGAATCAACTTGTCACTCCTTACAACGAGATCTGGAGGGTGGAAACTTACAACAACGAATGTGTGTTTAGGTGTTTGGTTCGATTTTGGTAATGAGAGGTGTTTCTGGGTTTGATTGTTCGGTGTTCGGCCACTTCTCGTCTTTTCTGGTCGATTAGGATTGATTTTGTGGAGGGGTTTCAGTTGGTTTTGGTTGTTGGGTGTTTGGAGAGGGTGGTTTATCAGTTTGGATGTTTGGGTGATTTGGAGATGGGTTAATCTGTCTGGGTTATCGAAAACGAAGAAATGAAAACATGATGAATGACTTTGAGAGAGAAGAGAAGAAAAGAGTTTTTTTTTTTTTTTAATATTCTTTTTTAATTTATGTAAATATATATATATATATAAGAGATCGAGAGAGGGAAGGAGAATGATTTTATTTTATTTTTTCATTTTTTTCATTTTTTTCATTTTAATATTTATTTATTATTTAATTCATTAAAAATAATTATTATTTAATTTAATAATATTTATTAAGTTAATGATAATAATATTATCATTAATTTCTACTACCGTTTTACCCTTCTTAAAAATTGATTCTAGAAGAATACATGATGATTTTACCATTTTACCCTCGTTCTATTAACGGAATTTTCAAAAACCCTAACGGAATTGAACGGTGGGGACCAAAATAGAGATTAATTGAAACAATAAGGACCTGCATGGCCAATACAGAAACGATAAGGACCCCAATGGATAATATGGTAAACTATAGGGATGAAAATGATATTTACCCTAATTTAAACTGAAGCTGAGTTTGCCCTAGACTCGTAGAGAGACGCCTTATATAAACATCGCGTGAACCACTTTCTCACAACATCACACCACCGCACACCATTCACGACACGTTCTTTCTCCAATCTCTCATTCTTCTTTTCTTCACCTATCTTTCAAGGTATAATCTCTCTGTTTCCCTTTCTTCTTCTTCTTTTCGAGTTTTTTTTTTTAATAGCGTTGTGTTTATTTATGTCTAATCGGAGCTGGAATGTTTTGTTTCGGATGTGAATCTGTCGCGTGTGATTTTGAACCATCCAGATCTATAATCTTATATTCATGTTTCCTTGTTTTTTTTTTTTTTTTTTTGTGATGTAGAATCTTGATTGCTGATCGGATTGGAATTAGGTTGATTGATTATTGGATTTGATTTTAATATGTTTAGACTTTTAGGTTTTATGGTAATCGTATTCGATTGTCTGTTTATATGTTAATCTCTCGTTGTTTATGATTATTTTTATTGACTAGACGACTATTCGAGCAATCTGAGAGTTCTATTAATTTTATAATTTAAAACAGATTTAAGATTTTCTTTAAATAAAGTTTTTTGAATAGCGAACAATTTAGAATTTAACCATTGTGTGAATTTACTGGACAACCTTTTTGTCCTGGTTAACTCTGGAATAATTATTTTATTTAATCAGTGAATTTACTGGATTATAATAATCAATAGGAATTAGATGCATAACTCATCCTAATTTTTCCTTCGTATGTGTCTGTGTTTGCATTACTATTTGATAAATTAGTCATAAGATTTTGGAGGAGTTGTATGCTTATGCGTTTTATTTACTTACTTGTATAATGTTTTGAGCATTCTTTTTATGGTCGGTGTTGAAGGGTGACATCTAATGTTGAATGGTATGTTTTACCTTTTGAAATTTTGGCTAACGTTGCTATTTTTACTTGGTTAAAAATATCGAAATGCAAGCGACGAAGCCTTGTAGATTAAAAAATATTTACTTATAATGAAAAATGAAATAAATCTGTTATGAGTTTTGAAAGTGTCAGGTTTTTTCATATCTAGATATGCAATAGATATGCGACTTTCATGAGGTACACTTGCCCATCGAAATACATGTTCCCCTCAACAATTAAATATGTAAATGGATATTGTTTAAGCTTCTGATGTTTGGTTTCTGATTGATTCTGGTTTTTATATACACTTGTAGATATTATTCACGACAATTAAATATGTAAATTGATATTGTTTACGCTTCTGATGTTTGGTTCTGGTTTGAATCAGGTTTATATATGGTTTTGGCGATTGTAGTTATGAGTCATGGTTATCTAGTACTCTGAACTTTTAATCCTGTATAACTTTGGTATTTGCTTTCAGGAAGTTGGCAGTTTAGTCTGCTGGGTTGTAGTTTGACAAAGTGGAGTGTGTTAAGTTTGAAGTTTCTTTTATGTCTGAACGGGCCTCTCTCTTTTTGTCATCGATTGGATTACTTGGAGAATATTGTCCGACGTCTAGAAAAAAGAGCAGACATTCTTCTCACATAGTTGGCTGCATGCATATTGTGTTATCTGAATCATTTAATACACACTGTTCTGGTTGCCAGTTTATGCGACCTTTGTCTGGTAAAGGAGGATTTCTGAAGGATAGAGACGTTAGTGCTGCTTACTTGTCCCGCTTCTGATTAACTTGATTTGCTACCCCTCACAGTTCAAGCAAGATGGCTCTGCAAAATATCGGTGCGTCAAACAGTGATGATGCCTTTTATCGGTATAAGATGCCAAGAATGATAACCAAGATTGAAGGAAGAGGGAATGGCATCAAGACAAATGTGGTTAACATGGTTGAGATTGCGAAAGCCTTGGCTAGACCTCCATCTTACACAACAAAGTATTTTGGAAATGAACTTGGGGCCCAGTCTAAGTTTGACGAGAAGACTGGAATTTCACTTGTGAATGGGGCCCATGATACTGCTAAGCTTGCTGGACTTCTTGAAAACTTCATCAAGAAATACGTACAGTGCTATGGATGTGGCAATCCAGAAACAGAGGTTATCATAACTAAGACACAGATGGTCACCCTGAAATGTGCTGCATGTGGGTTTATCTCAGATGTTGATATGAGGGACAAGCTTACAACATTTATCCTCAAGAACCCTCCCGAGCAGAAGAAATCTTCAAAGGACAAGAAGGCAATGAGGAGAGCTGAGAAGGAAAGAATCAAGGAGGGTGAGGCTGCTGATGAAGAGCTGAAGAAGATTAAAAAAGAAGCAGGAAAGAAAAAGGTCACTTCTGCTAATTCAAAGGATGTTGCTTCCAAAGGCTTGCCAACCAAGAAAAAAGCTCATGCCTCTGATGAGGATCACTCCCCAGCACACAGCCAGGCTGATGAGAATGAACAAACAGCTGTGGAAGATGATGACGATGATATCCAGTGGCAAACAGATACCTCATTGGAGGCAGCTAAGCAGCGTATTCAAGAGCAGTTGAGTGCTGCCACTGCTGAAATGGTAATGCTCTCCACCACTGAAGAGAAGAAAAAGTCAGTGAAGAAGTCTCCGGAGCATGAGAGAAAGGGACAAGAGAATGGCTCTCATGTTGTTACCAATAGCCATCGGAAGCTTGTTGATGACATAAAAGAATTCCTGAAGAAGGAATCCTCTGCAAGCCAATTGAAATCCTTGCTAAGTTCACTGTCCGGGACTCCCCAAGAAGTGATGGATGCGTTGTTTGCTGCTCTTTTTGATGGTGTTGAAAAGGGGTTTTCAAAAGAGGTGTCCAAGAAGAAGAACTACCTGGCTGCAGCAACTCAAGAGGAGGGAATGCAGATGGCTCTGCTGCATTCGATCGAGTCTTTCTGTGGAAAGACAGGCCCTGATGTGGTGAAGGAGATAGCATTGGTTCTGAAATCACTGTATGACAATGATGTGTTGGAAGAGGAGTTCATACTAAAGTGGTACAATAAGGGACTTGTTGGTGGCAATAAAAGCTCACAGATTTGGAAGAATTCCAAGCCCTTTATCGAGTGGCTCCAGAGTGCCGAGTCTGAAACTGAGGAGGAATGATTCTCAAACCCTTTTATCTGCTATTTTCTGCTGCTTTTAGTTATAATATGTTATGTTCCTTTTGCTATTGCTGCTACTGTGTTTGCTTGTATTTTGGAGAGGTCTTTTCTGTTCTTTGTTGTCCTGGTGTGTTTCTTCTCGTTAAGTTGTGTCAGTTTATTAATTTGAAATGCAGTATTGAGACTCTGTTCTGTTTAATAGGATTATGAACTCTTTACTTTACTATTATTAAAATTGGGTTTGAATTCAATTTGTTACGCCTTTTGATGTTTTTGTTACTTGCTACATAGCTGCCCTAATCTGTTGGCAGAGGAGGCAATTGCATAGGACTCACCTGCTACATATGATGATATATATAATATATTAGCCTACAATATATGCTCGATTCTGTTAAATATTCTATTAAAGTGGAGGAATTGGCTAAAAAGAATGATGTTCTTTACAGACAGACATTAACAATAATGAAAATAAAGTCGCCTACAAACAATACTGTTCTGATATTTTATATAGGTAATGTGGAGAAATACATGCAGAAGAAGCAGCACTTTGATATCTTTATATGTTACATCCATCCAAGTGCCAATTGGGATCAAATTTGTTTGTAAATGTCTGGAAGGATATGATTTTAGAATCGGATAAAAGATATGTTTTTCTCCAAATTTGATTAAATGATAATTATCTGGTCTTCCATATTATCTCTAATGATATTTATTCTTAATAATTCAATGCCAGTCTTTCTTATCAAGATTTGCTATCCTTAAACTACTCAGATCTAGAAAAGTTTCAATGCATCATGTCATATACAACCACGCCACATGGTTAATGATATGTTTCAATTAAGTGTATAATTTCAAACCATGCAATATTGCATCTATAATTTTATGAATTTAAATTTAGAGTTAAATTTTGGTATGTATATAAAAAAAATCTATTTTTTGAAAAAGAAAAAAATTGGGTATTAAAAGGAAGACATGTCGGCTGCAAGAGCATTTGAGGGGACAGCAGGGAATAAAAGTGTGGTCTGTGGTGGTGTGTGGTTTGTCCTTTCAGTTTTGCTTTTATGTTCAAAATTCGGCAATCAATCATGGGCCACTCCAATCTTAACCGTCATCTCACTCTTCCCATTTCTTTATTAAATACCATTAATGCAATCCCTATTCACTACTATGATGTTCAATGTCTCTAAGATCTAGAATTTTAATTATTTAACAAATTTCCAATTGTTTTTAGGAGATATAATTAGAAATAAAAAAAAAAAATCTTAACTTTTAGTAGTTTAGTGTGATAATTTAATTTATTTACTTATTGTAACCTTCTTACAAGTTACATCCTATTTCAATAAGTGTATGTTTTGTGTGTATCTCCTTTTATCTCTATATTATAATACTTAAAATAATAAAAAAAATTACAGTATTTATATAGATAACAAAACATTGAAAAATATAGTTGAGATTCCTAATACAATTGATTAGATAACAAGACTATAACAAACACTTATCTTTTTTATTTTCTTTTAAAAAAAATACACTTATCATTTACTAACAGAATGTTATACTCTCTACACTCTTTGTACTCTCTTTGTACTCTCTGTCTCTCTTACTGCTTTCATGTTTTTCAATCACCTCCTTGTCTTGCGGGTGAGATTGTAAAATTAATATATATATATATTACATTAAAAATAAATAACTAGTAATGATTTTATCGATTTCCAAATTTGAATAATAGAAAATAAAGATTATAAAAAAAAAAACCTGAGAGTGTGATATGACGTTGATGGCACAAATATTGCCACTTCAATATGATGGGTAAAACTGTAATTTCGCAATCCCATAACAAATTGCACACACAGAGCTCCGATATTGTTTCCGTGCCCGTTCTCCGACCCCAAAACGTCTCTTTCTCTTTGTATTGCCCTCCTCAGACACTCATGTAACTCACTCTCTCTCTCTCTCTCTCTCTCTCTCTCTCTCACACACACACACACTATAATTACTGTTTGTTGAGAGCAAGAGATACTAAAACTCTATGTTCAAACACTCTGATTTTTATAACAATCCCTCACTCTGCAAAACCCTAACTCATGCCTCAACAACAGCGACGTCCTCCTCCGCCCGAACCCAGCCGGGTCGACCCGGCTATCTGGCGGGCTTCTGCCGGTTCTCTTGTTCATATCCCGCCCATCCATTCTAGGGTTTACTACTTCCCTCAAGGCCACTTGGAGCGATCGTTTCCTTCTCCTGCTGCACTATTTTCTCTCAACGTCTCTAGACCTGTCTTCCAATGCGTCGTCAACCAAGTTCAGTTCCTCTCCGACCCCATCACCGATCAAGTCTTCGCCAAATTACTTCTCACGCCTATCAACACTGCAGCAGAACCTTCGAGAGAACTCGTCGAACATCAACAGCAGCAGCAGCAGCAGTATCACCATCAGCAACTGGAAGGAAGGAATGCCGACAAATATATTCAACAGAATATCGTCGCGCCGTTTGCCAAGGTTCTGACGCCGTCAGATGCTAATAACGGCGGCGGATTTTCCGTCCCGAGATTCTGTGCCGATTCGATCTTCCCGCCGTTGAACTATCTAGCGGATCCTCCTGTGCAAACCTTATCCATCACTGATATTCACGGATACGTTTGGGATTTCCGCCACATTTATCGTGGGACGCCGAGACGCCACCTGTTAACTACCGGCTGGAGCAAGTTCGTCAACCGCAAGAAGCTAATCGCTGGGGATTCTGTGGTTTTCATGAGAGATTCAACAGGTAGATTGTTCGTCGGAATTCGGCGAGCAGAGAGGTGTGGAGACGATGGGGACGGTGCGAGGTGGGGGGAGCATTCTGGAGTGAAGGTGGAGGTGGTCATGGAGGCACTAGAGAGGGCGTCATTGGGGTTGCCGTTCGAGGTGGTGTATTATCCAAGGTCTGGATGGCCGGATTTTATTGTGAGGGCTGAGATTGTGGAGGCTTCTATGAAGATCCTTTGGTCGCCTGGGGTGAGAGTGAAGATGATGACGGAAACAGAGGATTTGTCAAGACTGACATCGTTTCAGGGGACGATTGAGGATGCTTCTATGCCCAATAGCGGGACTTGGTGTGGCTCTCCGTGGCGCATGCTTGAGGTATAAACCATTTATGATTTGTGATGATTTCTGCTTTTGCAATTTTAGAGGTTTTTGTGCGATTTTAATATTGTGATGCTCTCTGAGCGATTGCATTGGCTTTAGTGTTTGTATAAGATGATGAAGCCTGTATAGGCTGCGTTTTTTAGTGGCAGGAAAGGCCATTGTCTGAGTGGGGAGAGGTTCTCAATATTAGACGTTATATTTTGTAAATTTTCCATGAATATTCTCAAAATTATCATAGTTATTAATTTCTACAGGAAGTCTGTACATGGAATTAAAGTAAAATTAAAATTTAAGATTATTCATGGCACAAGTAGGGTTCTATACTGAACTAGGAAGTTTGTGCCATGTTTAGGGCATAAGGAAATTCTGACTGTTAGATGGCTTTTAATTATGATTGCATTGATATTCACTGTGGAATGTTTTCATTGCTTCCTGAATAAGATTCAAAAATAAATGGGGTCTTCTATACACTGGACCAGCCACCTGGAAGTTTGCGCCATGTCTAGGACTTTAAGAATGCAGCTTGTCAGATGGCTTGCAAGTGATGACAGAATATCATGGGGTCCTGTTTGTGATTTTTATTAGAAGTTATATCCATGAATGAAGATGGCTTAACAATCCTAGCCTTAGTTTGACATTGCTTCATGATGTGCTTTTGGGAGAAGATCGTTTTCTCATTTGGGAGAAGCCAAAAATGATCAAAAATGACTAGGGTGTTTGGTAAAATTTTAGGGAAGTGCTTTTGGTCATTTTTGGCTTCTCCCAAATGAGAAAATAAGAAGCTACGTTTTGTAGCTTCTTCCAAAAGCACCTCAGGAAGCAATGCCAAACTGAGCCCTAACTCCATGGATTGTGTTACCATTGGTTTCTACTTTTTTCCGAAATTGGTTAAATTGATGGACGTTTAATTTTTAATGAATTTACCTTCTAATAATACAATATTTTAGCTTTTGAAGGATGATTGTTGTGGCACATTATATGCCACTTATTTTTTGTTGTCGTATGAGGCTTATTAATTGTATTTAAACTTTTCTTAAAAAAAAAAAAAAATTGTATTTAGATGGACCTCACTGTGTGCTGGTCACTTTAGGAATGTGTATACTGTTCTTTCCTTTCCCTTTGAGGAAAACGTAATAATTAAATGTTCAATAATTAGTCTGATTTTGTGTTGTGGAAAGAGAAAAGAGGAACAATTTTTTTGGTTGCAAATGCTAGCATTTTGGCTTGAACCTTGTTCAAAATGGTACAATTTAGATTGAGGATCATTAGGGTATTAAAGATTATTTGTTTGACCCTGTTGTAACCTTTGCTTGGATTTGAATAACTTTATAGGAGGCAGTTTTCACAATGGATGTAAGATAAATTGCCTGGATGACCATTTTGAGATGCTGTTTTGCAAAGCAAACTTAGAATCATGTTATACATTTTACTGATGCAAAATTGTCAACGGATAAGTGGTCTTGATTTGAATTTGGTTAAAAGTATGGAATTTTGTTGAAAGTCTTGTTGGCATGATTTAACTTTAAGAAGAATTAGTTTATTGTAATTGCTTAGGCAATGGCAAGTTGCAATAGTTCTATTTAGTACTTACCAATAACAACGTCAAGCCCTACTGAATTGTTTTTACATGTATAAGTTATTTGATTTGAGGCTAGATTTAATTCTTAATGGTGTAGTTTGTTACCCCCTCCCGCATTTCGTCCCAAATTTAGGCTAGATCTGATTAGATTTGATTGGACCGTCTCAAGTTCCTAACAGGATAATCATTATAGAAGGCAAACTAAAGTTGGTGCTATTAGAGGCCTCTGGTTTAGTCTTTGCAGACGTTGTATAACACTATAACTTGTATTAATTACAGTGTGGATTCGTTATAGTCCCAAAATCTGGGTAGCAAGACTGGTATCATTAAAACGATGTGCTAGGAAATGGGATCAAGTGAAACATTTATTTTAAAAATTGAAATAATGAAGTCATAGAGATGTTAATTTTAATTGGTCTTTTGTTTAATTGCCTTCTATTTTCACTATTTTTTAGTTTGTAGCTTTATGTCTATGGTGTTTATGGTGTTTGTGCACCATATACAACTATGCTTCTGATACAGTTACAAAAATGTTGAACTTAATAGCTTACTTGCTGTTTACCCTTTGAAAGTAAAAAGTAAAATGCCCTGTATTGTTAAATTAAAGACAGATTTTATGCATCATAATTTTCTGAAAATGATATTACCCTACAGATGTTGATAGCAAGTTATATTATAATCTTAATAAAATGTTTTATAAGCTTGCTTAAGTAACATCCCCTCTGAGGACTTCTTTTATTATACACGGCATGTGATTGTTTTATTTGGGCGATGAAGAAAAAATGTATTTATTTACTTATATAGTTTAGGTCTCATAGTTTCAGTTACATATTAGGATATGAATATAAGAAGTCATGAAAAGCAGTTAGATTAGATTTTTATTTTTATTTTTATCTTTACTAATATTTGTACAGTCTTTACTTTTGGCATATTTAAGAGTTTAAAATTTTATGTCATAGGTTACATGGGATGAACCTGAAATTCTGCGGAATGTGAAGAGAGTAAACCCTTGGCAACTTGAATTTGTTTCAACCTCAGTTCCACTTCATACCCCTTACCCCTCAGCCAAGAGATTGAAATTTCCTCAAAATTCTGGATTGGTGACAGATGGAGAGGAAGAAGTCACCTTTCCGTTGAGAGGATTAACTGATTCAACAGTTGGGCACATGAACCCTTCATTGTTGAATTATAATACTTTTCCTGCTGGCATGCAGGGAGCCAGGCAAAATACTAATAGCTTTTTTAGTTTATCGAATTTCATCAGTGAGAATACTCCTCAGATGTGCTCTGATAATACCTCTGGCATCAACATTGTGCCAAAGTTGAAAAACGTGGGCACTGAATTGAACGTGGGCAGTTCACAGTCTGAAAACTTATCACCAGATAGCCATAGTAGTGCGTATTCCTTTGGCACCGAACTTCTTGGAAATCAGGGATGCAACGCAGCTAAAAATGGGCCTAGTTCATTTCAGTTGTTTGGTAAGATCATACATACGAATCAGCCTGTTGAAAGTGGTTCTGACGATGTTGCTTGCATAGAAGATGATGGCGGCAAGGGGTTCAATGAGACTGAAGGTGTGAACAAGCCACTGGATCTTTCCTTGTCTTACACGGCACTGCTTAACAGGTTTGGTGTCCAATGTCAAGGAGAATCAGCAGATGAAGAAACTTTTTCTTTATAAGCAAATTGGTGTCTACGACATTTAGTTAATAGCTGTACAGGTATGCTCTTCTCTGACTCTGTTCTACTTGTTTGTTGAATCACAAAAATCTCTGTAGATGCTAATTGCTCTCAAATTTGTACAGTATGGCTAAATATTTATTCTTGTTAAATTTGATAATGTGTTTCATATGTTTAATTTGACTTTCACCTAACCTAATATCCATTCTATATTATGTGCAGTTTCCCTTCTATTTCAAGAACAAGAATCCCCCTTGCTACATTAATTTAAAAAAAAAAAAAATCCCCCTTGCCATTCTATATAGTATATATATTATCTTCTTTGACTAAATAGTTACGTCTTGGAATTAGAAAATTATTTACAAATGTTAAGGACTTCTGTTCATATTTGTATTTTTATTTTCTGAAATCACTACATTAGATTGTAGAACAAAAGGTATCTTCTCTAGCTCATCATGATTGATTTTTCCCCTACAAATAATAACCTGCATGTCTAATCGAAACAGAATGAAATCTGGCATCTCCGCTTGAGTTGTTAGGTCAAATGCTTGGGGAGCGGTCAATTTTTTGTGGTTTTCATACAATAATTGTTTGATTACATGTCTACTGACTGTTCTAGTATATTTGTCTTTTTATTCATTTTAGTTACTTGCCTTCAAGGTCTGGTTATCCATGGATCTGGACAAGTATTCGTAGATAGAGGTGTCCACGGTTCGGTTAAACCGTTCGAAACCGAACCGAAACCGGCCTCTGGAAACCGAAACCGTCGGTTACAAAACCGGTTGGAAACCGGATCCCGGCGGTTCGGTTACGGTTAGGGGATCTTAAAAACCGACCAAAAACCACCGGTTAAACCGGCAGTTTCAAAATTTAAAAAAAAAACCAATGAAATGCTGGCATGTGACAGCATTTCAGAAAAAAAAAACCGAACGAACCGAAACCGAACCGAACCCGAACCGAAAACCGCCGGTTCCGAAACCGCCCTATTCCGGTTACGGTTACGGTTCGGCCTTTCCACGGAACCGAAACCGGCGGTTCGGAACCGAAACCGAACCGTGGACACCATTATTCGTAGATGTTGCAGCTGAAAAACTTAAGATGCGAAATATCTTCTCCTTTCCTTTTCACTTGTTGCAAAGATCTTTCTGTCACCCTATAGTTTTGACATTCTCAATTCATTATTTTTTGCAGGTACTTAAGCAGGCAGGAAATTGACTTCTTAGACCTTGGCAGCAGTAGTTTGTGTAAGCTGGTTATGTTTAGTAGCCAATGTTAAAAGGTGTGGAACTATTTTAGACTTAGAGTTATAGATGTTAAATGAAGTCATGGATGTTTCTGTTACATATATACGGACTGCGTTGAACTATCTTTTCGTTGCTGGGTTATTTGAGGTAATTGGGTTATTTGAGGTAATTTGATTTGTTTAATATTGGAAAAATTAGAATTTACTTGCACAATGATCAACAAGAATAGGAAGTGTCTTGGTCATTTGAAGAAAATGATCATTTACGAACATGTACAAATGCGTGTTGGTAAGGTCACAACTAACAATGGCTTTCAGCCTATATGCATATTGGTTTGGTTTGAGCTAGTGAAAAGATGTAAAAATACAGGAACAACTTGTATTTCGTGAAGCTGTTTGACTGGTATGAAGCTAGTGAATCACTGAATTGGAAATCTGTATCTCTAGTTTGTTTTCCAGTTGATAGTGGTGCCGGGTGCCGGCTGCATATTAATATATCATATAGTTAGATTGTAGCGGAATATGAAGTATTTGCCATGTGTGCCAATGGGGGGTAAATGAGTATTATTGTTGGGCTGGTCCTTGGATTCAGCTCCAATGGAGTAAGCTTCAGGACTGAACATTTATAATTTATTACCTGTTTACTTTGCTAGAAGGAGAATCTTACTACTGGACTGAGCTTACACAACAGCATACCAAGAGATTGAAATAGCACAGAGCTGCTTGTGGGGTACTTTAGGGTATTCGTTGTCCTTTGTTAAAATACAGCACGTGTCAAATAATAACATATTTACTAAATTTTTAGTTTCGAATTGGAATTCACAAGGTTAAGATGAAGAGGATTCATCATTGACTACCTTTGTGCCGTTTTTGCAACTTTTTTCCTACATAAAATTTAGCTGTACCAACCAAGTGAGTGACCTCCGCCGTCTACTATGGCGGTAAAACATGTTTATTTGGTCCGATAATATTTTAGATTTGAGTTTCCACACCATAAGAATATATATAGTTTTAAGTCAGTGAATCGATATAAATTCATCACTGCATTGAATGTAGCCATTAAATTTGTATATTTTGATTTAAAATGTATGTATTTATTAAAGTTTTAATCAGTGGTTCAAATGTAACACATTGATGTAAGTTATATATATATATATATATATATATATATATGATTCACATAAATGTGCACCGATAAAATTATATAAGGATAATGAATGTGAGTCACACATGTTACATACTTTGTAGGTATGTATTTGTTAAAACTCTTTTATAAATGAGATGTTCATATTTAATGTCCTTATATAATTTCATCGGTATTCACCGATAGGAAAATGATTATATATATGAAGAATTGTACGAGCATCCCTTAAGGTTTGTTAAAATTGCACAAATATAACAGTTTTGGCTATATATGTAAACTTCTCTCGATATTTGAAAATTGTTTCACAAACACCCCTTACCGTTAGATGGATTCGTTAGACAATGGTCAAAAGTCTAAAATACATTTTATTTTTATTTAAAATAAACTAAAAAAAATAAAAATAAAAAATATTCTAGAAAACACGAATGTATATTAAATTTAAAACTTGGAAAAAAATCATCTTTACAAATAAAATAAAAATAGTTTTTTTAATAATTTAATAATAATTAAATTTTAAATTTATTTTAAATAATGGGGATTGCACAAAATATATATTTTTTTTAAAAAAAAATTTGAAGATAGTTTTTTTTCTTTCTAGATTTCAGATTTAAGATAAATTATTTTTTTTAAAAAAATTAATATTTTTTTATCTTATCTTTAAAATTTTAAGTTATTTAAAATATATATATATATGGTACTTTAGATTTTATACACGTTTGACCACTGACTAATGGATCCATCTAACGGTAGGAGATATTTATGCAACATTTTTCAAAGGTTGAAGAAGTTTGTGTATTTATGGTTAAACCTGACATATCCATACAATTTTATTAAATTTCGAGGGATGTTTGTAATGCCCCCCCCCCCTATATATAATAGATAGATAGATAGATAGATAGATAAATAGATAAGTTTTCAAGTCAGTGTGTACTGGTATAATTTCTTCAGTAAAGTGTATACACTTAACAAAACTTCTTCATAATCAGTGATTCACATACAACGTACTGATGTAAGTTATATCAGTGCGCAGTAAGGAAAAAATGACTGATATATATGGGGAATTGTACAAACATCCCTTGAGGTTTGTTAAAATGGTACGAATATGACATTTTTTGCTACATACATACAAACTTCCCCCGACATTTGAAAATTATTGTACAAATATCCCCTACCGTTATATGGATTCATTAGTCAATAGTCAAAAGTGTAAAAAGTCTAATATACCCTTTATTTATATTTTAAATAAACTAAAAAAATTAAACAAGTAATATAAAAAATATTTTAGAAAACACGAATGTACCTTAAATCTCAAACCTGGAAAAAAAATTAATCTTTACAAATAAAAAATATAGTTTTCTAACAATTTAATAATAATTAATTTATTTAAAATAATGGGGATTGCATAAACTATTTTTTTTAAGATGATTTTTTTTCTAGGTTTCAGATTTAAAATATATTCATGTTTTCTAAAATATTTTTTAAATATTTTTTATCTTAATTTTAAAATTTTAAGTTTATTTAAAATAAAAATATGTGGTACATTAGACTTTTTACATGTTTAACCACCGACTAATGAATCAATCTAACGGTAAGGGATGTTTGTGCAACATTTTTCATGGGTTGATGAAAGTTTGTGTATATATGGTCAAAATTGATATATCCATGCAATTTTATCAAATTTCGAGGGATGTTTGTATAATTATACAGAAGTTTTCAAGTCAGTGCGTACTGCTATAAATTCGTCAGTGCGTCAGATGTGGACCATTAGATTTACATATTTTTGACTCAAAGTGTGCACTGATAGGAAAACCACTATATATATACAGAAATTTTCAAGTTAGTGTTTACTGAAATAGTTTCATCAATGTGTTGGATGTGGATCATTAGGTTTACATATTATGATTTAAAGTGTATACACTTGTCAAAACTTCTACATAATCAGTGGTCCACATGCAACGTATTGATGTAAATTATATCAGTACACACTGAGAAAAAAAGGACTGATATATATAATCCAGCACGACTAAAAGAGGCAAATATTTAGCTGATGGTGAAGCATGTGTTAAAATTTATTGGGTTCAAAAAATAAATAGTACTTTTTGGAGGTGGTATTTCAACATTGCTATTATTTTAATAACTTATGTTTAAAAGGCATCTATTACGGTGAACGGACAAAAATACCTCCAATGGTTGTTCTATCAGAATCTTTCATTCATTTTTTTGCAGTGAGAGTTGTGAAATAGAGAGAGAAATTTTGGTTGAAACTCAGGCGCTACGCAGACGCATTCAGGGGTCGAGCTCGATCCTTTGAAAAAAATATTCACGATCCTTTGAAAAAATCTCGATCCTTTGAAAAATCTTTTCGATCATTTGATAAAAATTCTCGATCCTTTAAAAAAAATTATCGATCCTTTGAAAAAAATTCTCGATCCTTTGAAAAATATTCTCGATCTTTTGAAAAAAATCTCGATCCTTTGAAAAATATTATCGATTCTTTGAAAAAAATTCTCGACCCTTTGAAAAATTTTCTCGATCATTTGAAAAATATTTTCGATCCTTTGAAAATTTCTTGATATTTTGAAAAATACTCGATTCTTTCAATTATTTAAAAAAAAATGCTCGATTATTTCAAAAATAAGCTCGATCATATTAAAAAAAAAGGCTGGCTACAAATACGCTCGATTTAACTAAACCTTATTTTCAAAAATAAAATGCTCGATCCTTTGAAAAATAAAATGTTCTTACATGTTCTTACATGTTCATACAAAGACTGGACAACAAATCATAACAAATGGATACATTGTTAAACCACACAGAAATATGTAAAAATATATAAATGAAGATCACAAATATAGGTTATCTTTTTTTGCAGAATCTGGAGAGAGACAAGTTTTTTGGAGAGAGAGAGGAGTTATCGTTTTAAAAGTGTAGATGGAAACACAATGAGATTAAAAAATAGATTATTTAAGGGCAATTTGGGTAGTTCACCATAATAGGTGCATTTTAAACTTAAGTTATTAAAGTGGTGACATCACTGCAACAGACATAAAAAAAGTGTCATATCTTACCATTTCTACAATTTTTAATTTATAATAAAGAAAGTAGTTTGTTCTCTCCTAATCGAGTTAAGATGGGACTCGTATTGAAAAATGTACGAAGAGCTTTTATATTTAGGTGCAGATATTGACATCTATAAAATTTATTAGTATGTTTATTTTTATAAATACATCCATGTCTAAAACTTAAAAAAATAAATATTATTGTAAACATCATCCTAATAAATATATTCATTTTAATACACATTATTCATAAACACTCTTAATTTATTATCATATTCAATTTATATATAAAAAAATCATATTAATTTTGGAATCGAATCCTCTTTTATTGATGGTCCAATTTCCTTTTGAAAACATCTCGAATGTAGGAACCTTATAAAAAGGGAATATGTGGAATCGTATATGGGATCAAGAGATTTTCAATCTGGAATTCTCATATTTATACAGCTATCTAAAAAAAATATTGATATCTACGACTATCTTAAAAAAAAACTTATTAATATCTACGATTATCGTTAAAATATATATTTTTTGTTTATTGATAAATCTCATAACTATATATAAAAGGAAAAAATAAAATAAAAACAATACAATAATTACATGATAATGAGAAAATTTGATACTTGAAATAAAATTAAAGTTTAATTAGGGTTTATTACAAGTTTTTTTTTTAAATGTGAGTTTTTTTTTAATAAATAAATACAGTTGAAGATAAATGAGTAATTAATGAATGTATATAGTATTTGGTTTATTTTAATTAAAGTAAGGATATTTTTATAATTAATAAATATTTTAATAAAATATGGATAAAGTTTTATGGGCGTCGCGACACCCATATAATTATTGTTGTACAAGAATTGATGGATGTATTAAAAGAATAAAATAAATTGACGATATGCACCCAATTCACAAGTTCACCGATTAGTAAAATTTAAAATACAGTATAATTATTATTAGGAACATCCATTCAATTTTTTTTTTTTAAAAAAAAAACCTTATTAGAATGAATATATTTATTTTTAATATATTGTACTTATATTCCCAAATAAATAACTTAAAAAAACACCCCATTATAATACATCAAGTTACTTCTTCACATCATTCTCCTGATTCTCCAAAAACGGATGTGTTATGGGAGCAACTAAAGTATTTAGCATCCTGTTCTGCTCTTGTTTTCTGGTTAAAATCTAATTGTATCGCTTTGTTTTGCAGGTTTTTTAATTGTGTTTATAGAAGATTTTTAGTTAAGAAGATAGGATTTAAGAATATAGATCGTACCTTAAATAAGCCTTTTCAAATAATCCAAAAGAGGCCCGCTTATTAAGCTATTAAGCCTATGGCCCAATAGTTAAGTCCAATAGGCCAAATCATAAACTTAAGCAGAGACGTAACCAGGATCGAAAACTATGGTAGGTTAGATTTTTTTTTTAACTGAACATTGACATCACCTAGTGAGAGCTTCTCTAACCCATCATCAAACACCACGTCAATCTCTAAAACCCACCAGAAACCTCCTCCAACCCGTGTCATTCTTTGCGTAAAACCTCCGTTGGTGAACAGTGTTGCACAATAGATTGCGCAACAGTGTGCCTTAGCACTATAACTGTTCTGTTTTTTTTTTCAAAACCAAAACTTTTAAATAATCACATTTTAACCCTATTTAATAAAATCTATTTTGATTATATCCTTCATTTAAAGGATTTATTTAATCACGGTTTACCCTAATCAATTAAATTTATTTCAATTTGGTCATTTTTAATATTTAATGATTTTGTTGTGAATTAATTATTATTGTTATATTCATTTATAATAAACTAAAATGAAGTGTATAATTAAAAATTTAAAATGCATTTTTTATAAATAAGTAACTTCATTCAATACAACGGAAATTAAAGCAAAATACATTAAAAACGGAAAACAAACTTCATAATGATAAAATAAATTACCACAATTTGGAATATACTAAAATGAAGGAAAATTAAAATATAAATTACAAGAACCCATTAGTAGTCTGGAAGACCATTTGCAGGTCCTTGGAGATTATCGAAAAAATCACCAAAAGACACATATGCATTTTGAGATCCATGGTCTTGTTGCCGAGCTTGTTTTGCTGCAATTTTTAATTATTGTTGATTCATAAACTCCCGTTTATTTGGATCGGTTATGGTATTCAAATCTATCATCATAATTTTGGCTTCACGACACTCCACTTTTCTCTCTAAAATATCGTTAAGTATTTCCTTCTGCATAGCGTTTCTGCAACAAAGTTCCAAAAAAAATTATTGTCCTTATTTCAAAGTGTTGAAGTTGGTTGAATTTCATTCCTCAAACATCATTTTTTATTTTGCTTTCTTCACCACAACCGGCCGTTGAGATGAACCACCCTTCACCGTCATCACTACTTATATTTAAAGAAAATGAAATAGTCCAGGATATGCTGTGGTGGGAGACTCTGGAGTTGAAGAGTCTTTTGTAATGAAACGAAATGACCAGTTTCCTTTGAAAGGGTGATGTTACTGCCTCGTTGTCTGTAAATTTTTACATGTCTTTTACAATGGGCAACACATGGTCATACTTGAATCCATGTTTATATTTGTTGTCCTGGGATAATAAATTTTTTACCTGGTTCATCTGCAAAATGGTACAAAAATATTGTTAAAATCAAATATGAAATTTGATTTTTCTACAAATTGATTTTTAACAAATACTCACAATATCAGCTTCCGAGGCACCACTAGGTTTCAGACTTTCAATATGTCGTATGCATCCTCGCATTTTCCCTATTGCAGTAAGTATAGTCTGCATGCGACATTGTAAACTTCTTTTGTTACGAAGTTCAGTGATAAACGATGGTTTGTTGTTGTAATCAGTCTCCACTCGAGTCCAGAACATATCCTTTGACTAGTAAATACCTATGATCGAATTTTGCGAAACATCAAGATATATGTGACAAAGATGTGTGTCTTCTGCATTTGTGTATGAAGGCTTCTTTTTGTAGACATTTTATGGAAAGGTGATTTGAAGGGAAAAATGACTTGGAGAAAAAAGTGCTTTGAAGGTATAAGAGATTTGAAGGGAAACATGACTTGGAGAGAAAAATGCTTTGAATGTATAAGTGATTTGGAGGGATATGTTTAATTATGTGTGGGTTGATATTTATAGAAACTTGGAGGTACTCTTTTCAGATTTCATCCTACGGTTCAGATGGTGAGGAAATTCATCCATTGGTTGGCATTTGAAATAGATTTCTTATCCTCATCTCTTGGAAAATGTGAAAATAAGAATTCTTGAATGAAATAATTGCTAGATATTTTTCTGTCCGTGTATACTTTTTCCATGTGGGCTTGCAATTATTGTCAGTCATATGGACAAAGATAAGATATTATTTTAGAGATTGAATACTACAGTTTTGATGGTGATGCAATCCATCCAATAGTTGACATTTAACTATTCAGATATCTTATCTTCCTATTTTGGAAAAAGTGAAGATAAGAATCCTTGAATGAAATGATTGCTAGATATTTTTTTGTCTGTATATACTTTTTCCATGTGGGTTTGCAATTATTTTCGGCCACATGGACAAAGATAAGATATTATTTTACAGATTGAATCCTACGGTTCAGATGATGATGCAACCCATCCAATGGTTGATATTTAACTACTCAGATATCTTATCTTCCTAGTTTGGGAAAAGTGAATATCATATTCTTTGAATTAAATGATTGCTACATATTTTTTTTATCCATATATACCTTTTTCATGTGGGCTTGCCATTATTGTCGGCTATATGGACAAAGATAAGATATTATTTTAGAGATTGAATCTTACGGTTCAGATGGTGATGCAATCCATCCAGTGGTTGACATTTAACTACTCAGATATCTTATCTTCCTAGTTTGGGAAATGTGAAGATCATATTCTTTGAATTAAATGATTGCTACATATTTTTTTATCTGTATATACTTTTTCCATGTGGGCTTACAATTATTGTCGGCTATATGGACAAAGATAAGATATTATTTTAGAGATTGAATCTTAAGGTTCAGATGGTGATGCAATCCATCCAATGGTTGGCATTTAACTACTCAAATATCTTATCTTCCTATTTTGTGAAAAGTGAATATCAGATTCCTTCAATGAAATTATTACTAGATATTTTTTTGTTCGTATATACTTTTTCCATATGGGCTAGCAATTATTGTTGGCCACATGGACAAAGATAAATAGGTTACACCAAAGTTTGCTAAAACTAATTCAATTAAACTCCAAGAAAAAAATGAATTTCAATATTGGAGGTCCATCTAATTTCTCATCTTCATCTTCATCTTCCGACGAATAGGAAAAGGAAATTTTGGCAGATCTTGATGCGATGGATGCAAAAGAAGAACAGATGCTTACCCAACATGGACAATTCCAACAAGCCATGACTCAGTATCTCAATCAATAAAACAACTCAATGACACGTGGAGACTTAATTCCTTGTCATATAGTGATCAATCGAGACTGGGAAAGTGTTGATCATCGTTTGTTCTACGACTATTTTATCGAGAACCCCTGGTACAACAATCAAATGTTCCGTCGACACTTTTGGATGGGTAAAAGTTTATTCATTCGTATTGTTGAAAAAGTTGAAGCTCCTAACAACTACTTTGTGCAACGAATAGATAGTGTGGGTAGATTGGGTTTATCCTCTCTTTCAGCAGTATTTCGGATGTTGGCATATGGTTGTCCAACCGATGTTACTGACGAGTATATTAAAATAGAAGAGTCTACGACAATTGAGAGTTTGAAGAGATTTTTTCGTGCTGTTGTAGAGGAATTTACGGGTGAGTATCTAAGATCACCTAATGCTACTTACGTTGCAAGACTACTCCGTATCGATAAAGATAGTGGTTTTCCATGAATGTTGGGTAGTCTAGATTATATGCACTGAAAGTAGAAAAATTGTCCAACGGCTTGAGCAGGGCAATATGTAGATCATAGTGGATCCCCAACTATTATTCTAGAGACTATAGTTGATTATGATATGTGGATATGACATGCATATTTTGGTTTGCTTGGTACGAACAATGATATTAATGTGTTGGAGGCATCCCATCTTTTTTCCAACCTCGCTCAACGTATTGCTCATCTAGCTCATTATGTCATTCAAGAAAAAGAATATAATATGGTTATTATTTAACTGATGGTATATACCCAAAATGGTATACGCTTGTACAAATTATTCACGATCTACATGGTCCTAAAAAAAATTATTTATAATGAAACAAGAATGCCATAGAAAAGACATAGAACTAGACATGTCGGTGGTTCGGTTCGGACCGGAACCGGCCCTCAAAAAACCATAATTGAACCGTCGTTTGAGGTTCCAAATCGGAACCGGATCAGAACCGCTACAATGCACGGTTTCGGTTTCGGTTTCGGTTCTTGTTTTGTAAAAAAAATAATTGTTATTTATTTTACTTAATTTTTTTTAGGCAACCCAATAACATACATTTACAATTTTACTTTTATATATGTAATCTTTTTTAGTGAACGAAAAATGAAAAAATGAAAAAAAAAAAACCTGACCGTCGGAATCGGACTGGCAGGTTCCTCCAGAATCGGAATTGTCGATCGAAACTGGAACTGATGACATGTCTACGTAGAACGTGTATTTAGAGTTCTCCAATCACGATTTGCAATTGTGGCATGACCGACGTGTTTTTGGCATAAACATATTTTACATGATATAATGACTACGTGCATTATTATGCACATGATAATCGCGAATGAGCGTGATGTTGATGCATCAATTGAGGATCATATGAAAGCACCAACTCCAGAAGTTAAGATGGTGTTAGATGAAAATACCCGATTTCAACAATTCCTTTCTCGCATAGAGAAATCAGGGATAAAGACGATCACATTGCACTCTGAAATGCCTTAATAGATCATTTGTGAGATAAATATACTAATTCAAATAATTAGATGATGATCAATATGTACTTTTATTTTTATGTTTTTTCTTTTTTATTTCCTGAAATGTGATGTTCAAGTTTTAATAATAAATGCATAATTTTATCTAATGAAATTTAATTTCTTTTCATGTATTAATTTTATATTTTCTTATCGTATTGTAATATTATATTATTTATGGGGTGAAATGTTCATTGTGTAGAAATATTAAAAAAGGGGAAAGAAATAGAATATTCTGGAGAATATTCTCTTTAATGTAAAGTTTGGTGTAGGGGTTGAAGATGAAATAGTAAAATATTGCAACAGTTGCACCATTATAGTGCAACAGTTGCACCAAAAATACTATTCGGGTTGGAGATGCCTTGAGGAGGACATAGTGAGATGTCCCTGTAAAATGTATATTCTAAATAAATACGGTACAAAGTTTTGTTTTATTATTAAAAAAATCAAATTAAATTATAAGAGAACATGAAATGTAAATGCGAACACTAATTAAATTAGTATTTTTTATATTAGTTTAATTCATTCGAAATATATTAATATAACGTTCTGAGAAATTTAATGAAATTTATTTAATAATATCGTTACTTTATAAATTTAAAATTGGATTACTCTGAAAATTCATTATCTATATTTAACAATAATCCTAAAATTTCAATATATATATATATATATATATATATATATATTAAAGTAACAAAATAAAATAATTAAAACCATAACTTCATTTAAACATATCTAAATGTTGATGTTGATAAATAGATTGAACCAATTTTAAAGAATGAGGAGAAATAAATGTTATTATAAAACAAGAAAAAGGAAAGAAATTATTTTTTAACTCTGATTAGGAATTAAAATTAAATATTTAATTGATTTAAATATATTTTTTGCTATTTTAATTTTTTAAGAGGTAGGGTGGGAATGGGCTTGCCTACCCTGACTCCTACATAGGTCTGTCCCTGCTAATATGGGATCCACATCAGTCAAAATCAAACTTGAATATGGTAAAACCGTTGGAAAATCTTTCGTGTTTAAGTTTATAATGTTTACAACAATGACATTAAGTTGGTAATGTTTACATCAATGCTATTAAGTGGGACAACTGTTAGCTCACTCCATCCCCCTTATAAATAGCTACCACTTAATTCATAAAGGGGCTCAAAGCATCTCTAACAATTTCTCATGATGAAGCCCCTTAACTTAATTTAGGAAGAAACTGAATTTTTACAGCTCCAACAGGTTCTTTAAAGGCTCCCTTATATGTGTTTTGGTGGAGCTCACTCCCTTAATTAAAGAGTTGCTTCAACCCCTTTTAAGTGAGCTCCACATATTTAAATTTATTTTATTTTTTGAAAAACACTAGATATTTAACTTTTAAATCTCAACGGTTCTTTCATCATCCAATAACTAATTTGTTTTATGATAATAATTACAAAGTAAAACATCAAAACATTAATAAAAAATTATTACGAGAGCCAATTAATGGAGTATTGTTAGAACACATTCTCCCTTAATGCCTCTGGCAACTTTCAACCTTAATTAAGGGGGTCTCCAAGAGAGACTATTGGAGATGCTCACAATTATATAAGCTTTTAAGCAAGCTATAGCTCCATAATTTACGTTGTTGCTAAGCTGTCACTTGGTCTACACGATTGACGTGCATACCCCTGTTCGACACATCAATAGTCGACCTGCTAATGGTGTTAAAATGGGTCGAGTCTGGCGTGTTGCTAGGCACAAACCACATGTGGGGCGTGCCAAGCCATGCACGGCCCCCATGTGTGGTACGTGCTACGCCTTGGGTAGGGGAACGCTATGTAGGCGCCCGACATGCCACACCATACCGGCATGCCATGCCCAACGACCGGCATGGCGTGCTAACCGTTGGGCCCGTCAAATATATATATATATATATATATATATATATATATATATATTAAGCCAACAACAATTTTTTTAAAAAAAATTTGACCGGTGACGTCAGCCAATTGTTGAATTTTTAAAATTGGCCCAAAATTACCTTTTGCTCTCTCATCTCTTCTATTTTATATTTTTATCCATATTCAATTTTTTCTATAAATGCTCTCAATCATTCCAAATGTCATACACTTTCTCTCAATCTCTCCATTCTCCAATTCTCTACACCATTTCATATTTTCATAATTTCATTCGTACTCTATCTCTACTCTCTCTCTCTCTCTCTATTCTCACATTACTATTCTACTATTCTAATACTATATATTACTAATTTACTATCATCTAACTATTATTCTTTAATCTCTCCACCAAGGCACCAAAATACTAAAGTTCAAAGGTACCTTTTTTTGTAAGTGTTATTTTTTAATTTTATGTTTTAGTTTTTAAATTTTATATTTATACTTAATATATTTATGTTTATTTATTAATTTTGATATTTATTATTAGGTTTTATGTATATTTAATATTTATGGCTTTATGCTTAGTATATTTATGAGTTTATATTTGTATAATTTGTTATAAATTTTAATATTTATTCTTAGAATCTTAGATTTTAGTAAATTTATCATTTTATGAATTTATGTATATTAATTAATTTTAATATTTGTATATTTTAAATTATGCTTAGTATATTTTTGTTTAGTTAGTAAATTTACCATTTTATGTTTAGTAGTTCATTTTAATATTTTTGGTTAGTAAATTTATCATTTTATGTTTAGACTTTAGTTATTAATTTTAATATTTTTGTTTAGTCAATAAATTTATCATTTTTTTAGTAATTAATTTAAATATTTTTGGCTAGTAAATTTATCATTTTATGTTCAGACTTCATTTATTAATTTTAATATTTTTATTTAGTTAGTAAATTTATCATTTTATGTTTAGTAATTAATTATAATATTTTTGGTAATAAATTTATAATTTTATGTTTAGTAGTTAATTTTAATATTTTGGTCGGTAAATTTATCATTTTATTTTTGGACTTTAGCTATTAATTTTAATATTTTTGTTTAGTTAGTAAATTTATCATATTATGTTTAGTAGTTAATTTTAATATTTTTGGTTAGTAAATTCATCAATTTATGCTTAGACTTTAATTATTAATTTTAATATTTTTGTTTAGTTAGTAAATTTATCATTTTATGTTTAGTAGTTAATTTAAATATTTTTAGTTAGTAAATTTATCATTTTATGTTTAGTAGTTAATTTTAATATTTTTTTTTAATAAATTTATCATTTTATGGTTTTTATAATGTTATGCTTCGTATATTTATGATATTATGTTTAGTTTTTAATGATCAACGAGTTAATATTTATATTATAGGAAATGACTCATAATCATTCATATTTTCTAGACCTTCTTAACATGGAAAACTATGATTTTGACCTTTCCGGACAGACAAAAACGATAGCAGGACCTTCTAGTTCCGACGCCACACTGACATCATGTCCCAGATCTAAAAAGTTGACACCAAAAGTATGATAGTGTTTTAACGTAGTACAAATAACAAACCCAAATGGTACGGTTGAATCAAAAGCTAAATGTAAGTTTTGTCACAAGTTATAAGCCAGTTCTAGAGGGGGAATCGATCATTTGAAAAGGCATAAGGCCAAATGCATGCCTACACACAGGCAGGTAGACACTACAACCTATACACAACTACAACGGCACCCTGACAGGTCCGTTACGACTCTACACATGCTAGAGAATGCATAAAAGGTTACATTACACAAACTGATTAACCGATTAATTTTCGTGATAATGTTTTTTATGAAGAATTCATCCAAAGTGCATACAACCCGAAATTTCAAGTTGTTTCTAGAAACACCACTATGATCGATTTGTTAAAATGTTTTAAAACCCAACCAAATGATTTAATGGCTAAATTATAACATATAACTATCTCTATTGTATTAACTTTCGATATTTGAAACGACCGCTTCGAATATATCTATTTATGTATCACATGACACTATTTAGACTTTGATTAGAGATTACAAAAAGAAATTCTTAGATTTCGTCATATGAATTTTGTATATAGCGTAGAAAATGTTTTTAATGTCATTCTTTTTGTTTTAGAAATTTATGAAATAACTCAACCCATCATTTCTATCACATCAGATAATGCATTGAAAAATACTAGCACTATTGCATTGTTTATTGAAAGAAAAATCTCACAAGTAGTGGGTTATTTCTTCTATCAACGGTGTACATGTCATATCATAAATCTAGTTGTACAGTCTAGTATGAAGGAAGTAAGCGATCATATATATCGTATCAGAAATGCCTTTTCTTGGATCGACAACTCTAATCCAAGATTACAAGAATTCGACAGATATTGTACAACTTACGGTCTATGACACCGACGATTCCAAACAGATATGCTGGTAATGTGGAACTCTACTTACTAAATACTACAAAATTGTTTGGACTATAATACACATATTAAGGTTTTTATAACATGAAAATGACCGAAATTGGCCGTCCAGTACTGACCCCAGACGATTGGTATGTGACAAAGATTTTTTATTGAATTTTTAAAGATTTTTTATGATGCCACTGTAACTCTTTTCGGGGTCTATTACCTCACATCTTTCCAAGTAATTGATCAGAATGTGAAAATGTCTGAAATATTAAACACTTATAGGAAAGATAATATCTTAGGCACTGCAATTGTTGTCATTGAGACCAGGTTTAAAAAATACAGGTCTACAATGTCTTTCCTTTATACCCTAGGTGTTATAGTAGATCTTAGGATTAAATTATCTGGTTTTTAAGCTTTACTTGAGTTTATTGGTGGTAATTTAAACGTAGATTATTCCGAACAGGTTACTGACATTTGAAATAAGTTGCTCAAAATTTTTAGTATATATGAGCGCAAACTTGGCGACGTTGACATACAACCATTAGCAGAGCCAGACACACTTCTGTTGAAGACAAGTTGGAGTATTCACAAACGCCAAAAAAAAAACGGCGCATCAAGTTCTTCTTCTTTATCCCGACTGACACGTCCTAAAGAAGTGTTCCTACTCCCAAGTATAAGAGTGCCATAGTAATAAATTAACCGGTAAGACCGGACCGAACCACATGGAGGTTGTTCACTTGTCCTTGTAGAATTAATTATCTAGATTAATTAATAAGCTTGTTATAAAAATGTAAATAAATTAAAATTAAAACTGGGGCTAAGGGATGCACTGTTGGTAATTCGAATATGATTCAATAATTAATATTTAGTCCAGATTAATGGAAGGGTATTCCACTCAACTGACCACTCTCTGATAGATGTGGGTAAAAGTACTCACTGTGCTAGACAACATCTGTTTGTCTATAGTGAGTCAAAACTCCACAAAGATCAGAGGGGAAAAACCACTCTCTGATAGATATGGGTAAAAGTACCCACTGTGCTAGACAATATCTGTCTGTCTACAGTGAGTCAAACACTCCACAAAGATCAGAGGGGAGAAAGCAAAAAAATAATAAACTTACCAAAATTGGATCATATTTTACATACCAACAGTATCACATTTGGCCCCAACTATATAAAATTAGCCAGACATAATTTAAATAGAAAATAACTATTTTATTTAAAATGAGAATTTGAGAACAAAAGAGAGAGAATTTCACAAATCTAATATCAGATTTGGATTCAAAATGTGCAAATTAGAGGGGGAGGTCCCCTATTTATACAAAATACGGATGTAAATTGACCATCGGATGAATTTAGAATGGAGCGTCCAAATTTCACCACGTCATCAATGAACAGTGAACAGTAAACGCATCCGTGAAAGTCAATAGTGAACAGTGCACCGGCTTCTAGAATATGATTCTCTACAACACGTGTACGGTGCACTTACAATTCGGGCCAATAGAATTGTGCCACATCATCGGTCAATAATCTTCTAGAAAGTCAACTATGAACAGTGCACCGACTTCTAGAATGTGATTCTCTGCAGTCGCGTGTACGGTGCACTCGCAGTTCGGTCCAATAGGGATGTGCCACATCATCATGAACAGTGAAAGTCAACTATGAACAGTAAAAGTCAATTGTGAACAATGAATAGTCAAAATTACAAAAATGCCCTTCGTGACCTTCCTAGGTTTTGACGTTCTGAACTTAAAAATGATGTTTGTTTTGCCATCTGACTACTCCATAATTCTGAATTGATCGAATTACCTCTGAAATACAAATAAAAATACACTGATTACTACACAACACATTTATTTAAACGAGCGAATGAAATTATGTCTAAATTGGGGAATTAATCATATTGGAAGTGTAAAATGATAATATTATCTCTTAGTAAACATATACTTTTCAGTGTTAATCACACCCCCCAACCAGCTTATTGCTAGTCCCTAGCAACTAAAGCGAAAATAGTAAAAACTCAAATTCAAATCTCTAAATTACCAAATAGACAAACTCTCTCATACCTCTTTTCTCACCCTTGGACAACCAGTCATCAATCAAACTTTCTTGTGATTAATAAAGATCAACATGATAACTATGAGATTCAATTGAAATCAAACAACATTTTGATTCTAAAATCTCATCAGGGCTTTTTCCTTAGGCAGCAGTTTTATTCTTTTTTTTTAAAAAAAAAAATATAACAAAATTGGAAACAAACATTCCATCTTCAATCCATGTAGCGAGCTTTAGGCCAATGACTCTCAAACCAGTTAGCTTTAGGGCATTAAGTGTTAAAACACTCCTATGGGCTTAATTATTCGGATTGCAGATGTTTTTTTTAGTACAATACCCTTAAACTTTCTCTTTAACACGTGTAACGAGCTTTGGGTCAATGAATCCCAAACCAGTTGGTCTTAGGGCTTTAGGTGTTGAAGCACCCATCAGACTTAATTGCTCAAGTTAAAGAGGCTACGTAACTGCACTTTATTCTTATCCAGACTCCACCGTTTTACGCGAACACTATATGCTTACTAAGGCATGAGGCCCGGCTACTAAATAAGAGTTTTGGTCAAAACACACAAAATTTTTATTATTATTATTACTATATATATTTTTAAACAAGACCACTGCCTTCGGTTGTTACCCTTGAATGATGTTTCAGAACTAAATATCGTAAAATATCAACTTACTGCACATAATCACGTGTCAATGTGCGTGTGTGTCTAGAATAGTTCGAAAATTTTCTCAAGATGACTTAATAAACAAAATGATTAGTCAATGATATCACAATGGAGAGTTTATAAATTTGAATAGTCAGAAGAGAGGAAAAAAATGCATCAGAACTATAAAGATGTGTCTCAGAAGTATCTAAAAGATCTCCTTACTCGACAATCTTTACAAAAAAAATTGGTCAGAAGTTAGTATTTAAAAAAAAAAACAAAAGTTGTTGCATCATTTATCCCCCCCCCCCCAACTAGAACAAGACATTGTCCTCAATGTCTTTAAAAAGATGTAAGGTTTAGAAGATATCACCTGAACAACTTGAAAGACAACAAAATCCTACAAAACAACAAAAGAAATACAAAATAAAGGAAAATAAAATGTATAAAAACCATGGGACAATCACAAACTGAGATTCAGATCAATTCTATGTTTCTTATTCTCTTCATCAATGGACTAATCTATTTTGGAGGTTGAGTGATCTGACTCATAATTAAAAGCTTGTAACTGCTCAATCAGCTCATGATGACTTGAAACAGAGATAAAGATTTTTCGGATTGAAGGTGGAATGTAATAATTTTTCTGAGCCTGATCAAGAAATGAAAGCAATCCATCATAAAAATTATTAACATTCAACAAACCGATGGGTTTCTCATGGATGTGTAGTTGCACCCATGATGCCATTGTAAAGATTTCTTCCAAGGTTCCAAAACCATCTGGCAAAGCTATAAACGCATCAGCATGATGTAACATAGCAGTCAATCTTTCATGCATACTTGAAACAGCTAGCTCTTCGCCGTTTGTCTTTCCGATGATGTCTGCTGCGGCCATAGGCTTTGGGACAATACCCAGAACTTGACTACCCCCGTCTCGTGCAGCTCATGAAACATACCTCATTAATCCCAAGTTACCTCCTCCATACACTAGGTGTATTTTTCGCTTAGCCAAAACCTTACCAAGATGAGTTGCATCATCAACAAACTCTTTGTATTTCCCATAATTGGTGCCACCAAATACACAAATGTTTGTGAATCGTTTAGTTGAATGTGACGCCATTAATGCACTCTCTGAAATTTTCTTTTGAATGTTTATAAGTGCTTGAAGCCAAAAGGAAAATAAATGCTTGTATTTATAGATCCCGAAAAGGTAACACAATGATACACCTATATGTATTGGGCGGTGTATTTGTCAATGATATTAGATCCAAATGGTTCAAAAATTAAAAGTAAACAACAATAATTACAAAAGACATTAAATGCGGAAAGAAAAAGATAATAAAAACAAAAGGATATTTACTGGTAGTTGTGATTCAGGCTCACATCTTCCTCTGGTTTTACGTCCAGAAACGGTTTCAACGTCCTCTATGGGTCGACGATATGTTTCCCATCTAATTTTCTTATAAATTGGCAAACAGGGTCTTTTAAAGTCAGATTCCCAAGACTAAATTGTGCATGTTCTTTTTGAAATTGTGGCTATAATCGGTCAATTGTCATTTGTACATATCCACTAGGATGTGCATCAAGATTCGTTAGGATATTATCCAATAACTCCCTATGCAAACCATGCCTAATGAATAAAATTTTATTTTCCCGATTATTAGACACCATTCCTAAAGAACGACAACGTGTGTTGCAAGTTGTACGTGCACATTTGTGACAAGTAACCCTTAACTTCTTAGCTCTTTGTTTTTTTGTAAGGTTACTTCTTCTAAAATCAGGCATGTAAGATATAAATGAATCAGCAGACTCACCTGCTAGACATACCTTAGCTTCGATAAACCAGCGAATTTCAACAGGAATTTTGTTTATCATCTGTAAGCGTAATCTTTCAGAACGTGCTTTGTAAATATTTTTCAGAGCATTTTAGGGCAACGATGGAAAATATTTTCCCAGGTTTGTGAAAATTTCATCCATGCCTTGTTTTAGGGATCAGTTATTTGGGAAACTGAATTAAACCGACTTGAATTGTCACGGAATACCGTTATCCGCCATTTAACCGGGGTTATATAGCAAAACACATCAAGCAAAAACTGAAGCTAGAAATTAATCCTGTAAAAATTCAAAACGTAAAAGCGAACAAAAACAAAAATAATAATTGCAAATACAAATAAAGTCAAAAGCAAAAGGTTTGTTTACTCACCTTTGTAACAAGGGTCAAAAAGGACGACATAGTCTTTTTGAAATTCTGTATTTTCTAAGAAAGGTTTCACATATTGTCCATTTACTTTAAACACATTACCATTCCTAGGATTCTCAATGTCAAGGGCATCATATGGATACACGTGTTTCACAACAAATGGACCACTCCATTTTGATTTCAATTTATCAGGAAATAAATGAAGTTGAGAATTATAAAGCAAAACATTTTGACCAACTTCAAATGATCTTCTTCAAATTCGTCTGTCATGAAAGGTTTTAGATTTTTCTTCAAGGAATTTTTCATTTTCATATGCATCATTTCTTAATTCTTTAAGTTCATTTATTTACAACTTGCGCAATTCACCAGCATCATTTAGGTTAGAATTGAAAGCTTTAATGGCCCAATATGCTTTTTTCTCAAGTTCAACAGGTAAGTGACAAGGTTTTCCATAAACTAAAAGATAAGGAGACATACCCAAAGATGTTTTGAATGCAGTGCGGTAAGCCCAAAGTGCATCATTTAGTCTAAGAGATCAATCTTTTCGATCAGGGTTAACCGTTTTCTGCAAGATATGTTTTATCTCCCTATTAGCTAATTCAACTTGACCACTTGTTTGAGGGTGGTATGGTATGACAATTTTGTGTGTGACTCCATATTTCTTCATTAAAGACTCAAAAGGTTTGTTACAAAAGTTTTTGCCTCCATCACTGATAATGGCTCGAGGGATTCCATATCGACTCAAAAGATTTTCCTTTAAAAATTTAATCACTGTTTTGTGATCATTATTTCGACAAGGAATTGCTTCAACCCATTTTGACACGTAATCAACGGCAACCAAAATGTACAAAAATCCAAATGACGGTGGAAATGGACCTATAAAATCAATTCCCCAACAATCAAATATTTCAATGACAAGAAGGGGGTTTAAAGGCATCATGTTTCGCTTGGAAATGATCCTAACTTTTGACAATTTTCACAGGTTTTACAGAATGCATGTGCGTCTTTAAACAAGGTGGGCCAATAAAATTCACATTGCAAGATTTTTGCAGCCTTTTTTTTTTTACGAAAAATGACCACCACATGCTTCAGAATGACAAAATTCAATGACACTACTTACCTTATTGCCTGGAATACACCATCGAACAATTTGATCAGGACAATACTTGAATAAGTACAGGTCATCCCAGTAAAAACGTTTTACCTCGGTCAAAAATTTCTTTTTGTCTTGTGCATTCCAATCGAGTGGCATCATTCTTGTTGCCAAATAATTAACAATGTCAGCATACAAAGGCAAAGTTGTGATAGAGAATAAAAGATCTTCAGGAAAAGAATCATTGATGGGTGTTTTATCAAATGACGACTCAACGGTGAGTCGTGATAAATGGTCTGCAACGACATTTTCAGCACCCTTTTTGTCCTTGATTGTGATATTGAAATGTTGTAGCAACAAAATCCAGCGAATCAATCTTGGCTTTGCATCCTGTTTAGACATTAAATACTTCAAAGCAGCGTGATCAGTAAAAATAATGGTTGAAGCGCCAATCAAGTATGACCGAAATTTATCTAATGCAAATATCACAACAAGTAATTCTTTCTCAGTAGTGGTGTAATTCATTTGTGCACAATTCAAAGATTTATTTGCGTAATAAAATCACAAAAGGCTTACCTTCTCTTCTCTGTCCTAAGACAGCTCCAACAGCAAAATCACTCGCATCACATATCAATTCAAAAGGCAATGACCAATCAGGGGATTGCATGATAGGAGCAGATGTTAAAAGGTCAACTATCTTTTTAAAAGACTCTCCACACTCTTGTGTCCATTCAAATTTTACATCTTTTAATAAGAGGTTACAAAGTGGTTTAGATATGGCACTGAAATCTTTAATAAACCTCCTATAAAATCCTGCATGCCCTAAAAATGACCGCACATCTTTGACTGTTTTTGGTGGTGGTAACTTCGAAATGACTTCAATTTTTGCCTTATCAACCTCGATTCCTTTGGATGACACAACATGACCCAAAACAATTCCTGATGTGGTCATTGTCATATGTGAATTTTATCATACGTAAACGTCATCTTCAAAGAGGTTAAATTGCAGGATGGACATCCGAATAGGCATTCATAAAATATCCTACAAGACATCACCGAAGAAGAGAAAACCCGAGTAAGCAGATGTTGAACAAAACCTACTCAGGCTCAATCAACGTTATATACTACTCGGGATGAGATAAATGACACTCGGGGCTGGTTAAAAGACATCTCTACTTGGGAACGAATGATGTTACTCGGGACCAGCCGGTACTGTCCTTACTCAGGACGAACATGAAGAAAACTGAATAAAACCTCAACGCATAGCTCACGTGGATCAAGTCATTAAAAAGCACGAAGATATCCATATAAAAAAGGAATCCCAATAAGATCAGAATATTAAACAGGAAAGGTTCCCAATCAGGCAATAACTTTATTTCTTCAAAAAGACTATGCTTTTATACGGAAATAAGTCCTAATTGGATAACCTTATTAGAGTCCCATTCGATCTCAATACAAGACTCCAAAATAGGAAAGAAGACAATCAGCTTCAAGCAAGTAAATAATTGTAATTAAATTATTAAGGGATCCCAAGAGATGGCCCGAAGAGCTAACCTGTCAGTATACAAAGACAAGAATGATGGGCAGGTTTGCACTATAACACAACCGAGTTAGAACAAAAAACCACTATCATTCGAGTTCGATCCAAGGGAAAAGCTGAATGAATCCAAAACTGAGCCGGTTGAAGAAATAACCTTGAAAGAAGATGAACCAAACAAAAAGGTCAAGATCGGGGCCAACCTGGAGGGAAGAGTCAAACAAAGCCTTATTGATCTACTTAAAGAATACAGGGATGTGTTCGCTTGGAGTCATGAAGACATGGTCAGGATAGATGCCTGAATAATATCTCACCATCTCACAGTAAACCCGAATGTAAAGCCGGTGATACAAAAGAGAAGGTCATTCAATCTCGAGAGAAGTCAGGCAATTAAATAGGAAGTAGAGAAGCTACTCGTTGTAGGATCGTTTAGAGAAGTCAATTACCCTAAATGGGTAGCTAATGTAATCCTCGTCCAAAAGAAGAATGGACAATGGAGGATGTGCGTAAGATAGTTTTCCACTTCCGAGGATAGATCAGTTAGTGGACGCTAAATCAGGCCATGAGTTGCTAAGTTTCATGGATGTCTACTCGGGATATAACCAAATCCGGATGAACAAGGCTGACGAAGAAAAAACAGTGTTCACAACTGATCAAGGTCTGTACTGTTACACAGTAATGCCCTTCGGGTTAAAAAATACAGGGGCAACATATCAAAGGCTGATCAATAGAATCTTCGCACGACATATTGGAAGGAATATTGAAGTATACATTGATGACATGCTGACCAAGAGCATTATGGCAGGCAAGCATACTTCAGACCTGCGATAAACATTTGATGTCTTGAGGAGATACCAAATGAAGCTAAATCCGAACAAGTGCTTATTCGGGGTTCCTTCAGGAAGATTCTTGGGTTTTTCAAGTTCCCCAAAGAGAAATCGAAGTCAACCCAGAGAAGATCCAGGCCCTACAGAAAATGACTTCACCGAGGACACTCAAAGAAGTACAGCGCCTAACAGGATGCTTGGCTTCCTTGGGTAGATTCATCTCAAAGGCCACAGACAGATGCGCACCTTTTTTCAAAGTAATTAGAAAAGGGAAAGGACTCAAATATATGATCATAGTGAGCCTTGATGTAATGTTCGGGTAGCAACCTTGTATGAAACACAAGTATAAACCTACTTTCCTGTTTTAAGATGACTCGGTTAATAATACTAGCCAGTTTAATAAGATACTTGGCATTATTCGGGTGACAACCGGTGTAATAATATACTCGGTTAAGTTACACGAACGTCAAAAATAGTTGGTTTAATAAGATACTCAGCAATCATAGTCAAGTTAAAGAAATTTTGCGAGCAATAAAATCAAACCACCAGGTTCAGAAAAGCTACTCGGAATTTTATTGATCTTTCAAAAGAATGGTTACAAAGTTCTTTTACAAAAGAATCATTACAAAGAATTCTTTACAAAGAATTGTTAAGAGTACAAAAAATCCTATCTACAAAAATCAGGATTGTGAGGATTTAGAGCTCTTGCCAATACTCGGGTCAGGCACCATCTCATATTCACGGAGCAAGCTCTCATTAGAAGGCCAATCAATTATGTCGACCGAATCTTCTATTACTTGTACAAAGCAAATTAGGGTTTTATAAACATATAAATAGACCCATAATCTCGTCAAAAAAATATATACAACATTCATAGAAAAATACAGAGAAAAAAATATAGATCGAGAGCTTGTAACATTATAATTTCATAGTGGATTTTGGCTTGGTTGATCATTCAACCACCCGTGGACGTTTCTCCGGTCATCGGAGTTTTACCACGTAAAAAACTTACGTCTTGATTACTTTCTCCTTATCTTTCTCTTTAAAATCATGGCCGAAATCCAATCATTGTTGGCTTTACTCATACATCCAGAAATCAACGTCAACAGTCATATAATGACACTTTTCCCAGTAAAGCACACGTCCTTTTTCTATGCAACGTTTCAAGACTCTATCCAAGTTATTAAGACAATTATCAAAAGAATTCCCAAACACAGTTAAATCATCCATAAAGACCTCTAAACAATGTTTAATCATGTCACTAAAAATCCTTAGCATGCATCGTTGAAATGTGGTCGGAGCATTACACAAACCAAATGGCATTCTTCTAAATGCAAAGGTTCTAAAGGGACATGTGAATGTGGTTTTTTCTTGGTCTTCTAATACAATGGGAATTTGATAGTATCATGAATACCCATCAAGAAAGCAGTAGTAGAGATGTCCTGCTACTCTTTCTAAAATTTGGTCAAGGAATGGAAGGGAAAAATGATATTTTCTAGTGGCATCATTTAATTTTCTATAATCAATACATATGCGCCAACTAGATGGAACACGAGTTGGAATTAACTCACCCTTTTCATTTTTAACAACAGTGATTCCAGATTTTTTTAGCACAACATGTGTAAGACTCACCCACTTACTATCAGAGTTACGGTAGATAATTTCCACGTCAAGTAATTTAAGGACTTCAGTCTTGAAAACTTCTTTCATGTGTGGGTTAAGTCTTCTTTGGGGTTGTCGATATGTTTTAGCATTTTTCTCTAAATTTATTCGATGTGAACAAATCAAAGGGTTAATACCTTTCAAATCTTTCAAAGTCCAACCAATTTCATTCTTATTTTTCTTTAAAACATGTAACAACTTACGTTCTTGCTCTTCTGTGAGGTTAGAAGAGATTACCACTGGGTAGGTCTGGTCGTCTCTAAGGTAAGCATATTTAAGTTCTTCTGGTAAGGGCTTCAAATCCAGTTGAGGTGTTTTTTCTTCTGGCACGTCATCTTTCTATTCCAATTCTTCAAAATCTGAAGTGTCTCATTCTTCTTCGACAACCTACAAACAATCATCAAGATGTGAATGCATGCTTGACTCAAGTGAATTGATCAAACAAACTTCAGATGAGTTAAAATAATCCTTTTAAACATGATCTTCAACAATGGTTTCAATAATGTCTACATCTTCATCTTCATTTTCATCATCAAATGGTTCCTTAGACATGTTGAAAACATTAAGCTTAATTTCCATATTTCCAAAAGACATGCTCATTATTCCATTCCTGCAATTAATCAAGGCATTAGCAGTACCTAAAAATGGTCGGCCTAATATAACAGGAATTGATTTGTGCTCATTAACAACAGGTTGTGTTTCCAAGATAATAAAATCTACTAGGTAGATAAATTTATCGACTTGTACTAACACATCTTCCACTATTCCTTTTGGTATTTTAATTGACCTATCAGCGAAACAAAGTGTGGTTGAAGTTGATTTTAACTCACCGAATTTAAGTGGCTGATAAACTGAGTATGGGAGCAAATTTACACTAGCACCTAGGTTAAGTAAAGCATGCTCAATTTTACAGTTACCAATTATGTAGAAAATAGTGGGACAATTAGGATCTTTATATTTCAAAATATTTTTATTGGAAAGAATGGAACTTACCTGTTCAGCCATAAATGCTTTCTTTCTTACCTAATGCTTCCTTTTCACAGAGCATAGATCCTTTAAAAATTTGGCATAGGAAGGTACCTGTTTGATTGCGTCCAACAAAGGGATATTGATCTTTACCTGTTTGAAAATTTCAAAAATCTCTAGGGGATGCTTCGATTTCTGTGAATTTTTAAGAGCCTGAGGATATGAGAGTGTAGGTGGGGGATTCAATTATTTCTTCGTCAACAATGGTTTCATCGACCCCTTCCTTACCCTTGAAAAATGACTCATCATCATTTTTACCAGATTCAAGAATAGGTTTTTCGATAACCTTACCACTACGAAAAGTGATAATTGATTTGACTTGATCTGGGCATTGGTTATTATCATAGGAACTTGGCTGACTCTTGGGATTTGGTTGTGGTTAAGATGAAAACTTACCTTTTTCGTGTGTGGTGAACGTAGAAGCAATCTTTGCCAAAGTATCTTTAACATCTGTCAAGGTTTGTGTTGTTTGGCTATTAATGGCTTCTTGTTTATCAATGAATGAGTGTAACATGTCTTCAAGGTTTTTCGTAGATGATGGGACATAAGGTGCATAACTTGAGGGTTTTAGAAATTCTGGTGTGTTTGCAGATGTGATGGATCTGGTGGTTGTGAAGACTGGGCTTGATTATTGTTTCTCCAACTAAAATTTGGGTGATTTCTCCAACCAGGATTGTAGGTTTGTGAATATGGGTTGGAATTTGGCTTATTGAAAGTGTGCAAAATATTGGCTTGTTCATGAAAGCAATCTTTTATGGTTGGTAAAGTTGGGCAACTATGAGTGATATGATCATCAGAATCACATACATGGCATGCGATTTCTTGTATATATTTTACATGTTTACTCTTTTTAGTTTCTAAAGCTTCAACTTTCCTAGCTAGGGATGCGAATCTAGCTTGAAGGTCATGATCTTCCCTAAGATTGTAAATGCCTCCATTAGATGGAGATGGTTGTGGTTTGCTCATGGACTCATAGGAACCAATGGTGTCCTAATTTTGAGCATTTTCGGCGATATGGTCAAGGTATTTAAGTGTTTCTTTAGGATTTTTGTCACCGAACTCCCCATTACACACAATTTCAATGACTTGTCTACTTTGGGGTGTGAGTCCCTCATAGAAATGTGACATTATCCTCCATGTTTGAAAACCATGATATGGACAGACATTTAACAACTCTTTGAACCTATCTCAACATTGGTAAAGTGTTTCCTCGGGTTTTAGGGCAAATGAAGTGATTTGCCTCTTAAGAGAGTTTGTTCTATGAGTTGGGAAAAATTTCTTTAAGAACTGTTGTTGCATATCATTCCAAGTTTGAATTGATCCTGACTTAAGGTTTTGTAACCAAGTTTTAGCTTTATCTTTATCTTTTAAGGAAAAGGAAAAAAACTTAAGCCTGATTATATCCATGCTAACATTTTGGTCAGTGCAAGTGTTACAGACTTCTTCAAACTCCCTAAGATGCAAATATGGGTTTTCAGATTTGAGACCGTGAAAATTGGGTAAAAGTTGAATGATTCCCGGTTTAAAATTAAAGTGTGCTGCATTTGGTAGGAAAGCTATGCATGAAAGTGCTCCTGTACGTGTGGGATTCATGTAGTCTCTAAGAGTTCTAGGTGGATTTGGGTTAATATGTTGGTCAAGGTCAACATAAGGTGGATAGTGGATGTGTTGAGATATATTGTTAAAGTTGTCTAAAAGGTTCTCGGCTTGGTTTCCTGCTGGTTGTCTAAGTGGGTTTTCAGCCATGTTGTTGGTGAATGTGGGTGATTGTGATATCCTAATTAACCTACCACAAAATGTTCGAGACCAACGTCTCATGCCAATTTAATGAGGGTTCATGGAGGTGAAATACACAAAAATGAAAAAAAAAAATAAAAGAAAAAGTGATGAAAATAACATGCAAAAATTCTAAGGGTGTAAATGCAAATAAGCACAAGTGTTGGGGCAAAAGTGAAAATAATTATAAATATAGGGACTAAAGTGAAAATATGATAATTACAGGGACTGATATGCAAAAATGAAAAATAAAATGACATATATGCAAATTCAAACTAGATCTAAGCTAAAATGCAAATAAAAAGTTAAAGGACTAAAATACAAAAATGTGATTAATGATTACATATTTTTTTTTTTTTAAGTGGATGAAGTTTATGATTGAGATAAGTGATGCAAAACTGAATACAGAATAAGAACAAATAAGATAGAAAAAAAATAGCAAAAGTAAAATAAAATTAAAAAGAAATTACTTCTACAAAAAAAAGACGGACTTACCTCCCCGGCAGCGGCGCCAAAAACTTGACATGTCCTAAAGAAGTGTTCATACTCCCAAGTATAAGAGTGTCATAGTAATAAATTAATTGGTAAGACCGGGTCAAACCACATGGAGGTTGTTCACTTGTCCTTGTATAATTAATTATCTAGATTAATTAATAAGCTTGTTATAAAAATGTAAATCAATTAAAATTAAAACTGGGGCTAAGAGATGCACTGTTGGTAATTCGAATATGATAAAATAATTAATATTTAGTCCAGATTAATGGGAAGGTATTCAACTCCACCGACCACTCTCTGATAGATATGGGTAAAAGTACTCACTATGCTAGACAACATCTGTCTATCTACAGTGAGTCAAAACTCTACAAAGATCGGAGGGGAGAAACCACTATCTGATGGATATGGGTAAAAGTACCCACTGTGCTAGACAATATCTGTCTGTCTACAGTGAGTCAAAAATTCCACAAATATCATAGGGGAGAAAGCAAAAAAATAATAAAATGACCAAAATTGCATTATATTTTTCATACCAACAGTATCATCTTTGGCCCCAACTATATAAAATTAGTGAGACATAATTTAACTAGAAAATAGTTATTTTATTTAAACTGAGAATTTAAGAACAAAAGAGAGAGAATTTCACAAATCTAATATCAGATTTGGATTCAAAATGTGCAAATTAGGGGGAGAGGTCCCCTATTTATACAAAAAACGGATGAAAATTGACCATCGAATGAATTTAGAATGGAGCGTCCAGATTTCACCACGTCATCAGTGAACAGTGCACAGTGAACAGTGAACTGTGAACTGTAAACAGTAAACGCATCCGTGAAAGTTAATAGTGAACAGTGCACCGGCTTCTAGAATATGATTCTCTGCAACACGTGTACGGTGCACTCACAATTCGGGTCAATAGAATTGTGTCACGTCATCGGTCAATAATCTTCTAGAAAGTCAACTATGAACAGTGCACCGACTTCTAGAATGTGATTCTCTACAGTCGTGTGTACGGTGCACTCGCAGTTCGGTCCAATAGGAATGTGCCACGTCATCATGAACAGTGAAAGTCAACTGTGAACAATGAATATTCAAAATTACAAAAATACCCTTCGTGGCCTTCATAGGTTTTTTGACGTTCTGAACTTAAAAATGATGTTTGTTTTGCCATCTGACTTCTCCATAATTCTGAATTGAACGAATTACCTCTGAAATACAAAGAAAAATACATTGATTACTGCACAACAAATTTATTTAAGCGAGCGAACGAAATTATGTCTAAACTGGGGAATTAATCATATTGGAAGTGTAAAATGATGATATTATCCCTTAGTAAACATACACTTTTCACTGTTAATCACCGACCAACTGCAACTTCTGGTGCCGAACAGAACAGGTTCCTTGAATCTCAGCTCGATTCATTCGAAACACAGAAATTTGATCTACTGTTATGGTAAAAGATCTATAACTATATATATCTGGTCTTGTCACACCTAAGATGTGACGTACTGGTTATCGACGTGTCTACTGTTTGTTCGGAACAAGTATTCAGTAAGAGTGGATAAATTATTGAGCCAAGAAGAAGTTCTTTATCTCTAGAGATGGTTGAGGTATTAACATGCTTTCAGAATTGGAAGCATGCAAAATGAAATGATAGAAGAACAACTTTTTCAAAAAAAATCCAATTTATATGTCAATAAGAGTTCCGATAGTAACCGCGTCTAGATCTGGGTTATACATGTACATTTACTTGTAATACGGTTGCACTCTTTTTCCCTTACCAAGTTTTTATCTCATTGGGTTTCTCTTGGTAAGGTTTTTAATGAGACAATCATGTAATACTGAAAGTCCGAAATAAATAAATAATTCTTTATTTCTTATTTTCATAATTTTATATATTTTTTAATGTTCTTTAATCTTTTATCTTTGTTTATTCATTTCAAGTAATAAATCTATTTATTTTATACTTTTTTTTCATTAGACTAAAATAATAAACAAGATAAACAAATTACAATTAAAAACACAAGTTAAATTGTTAAAACAATATTATAAGGTGTTAATAGTGAAATTTGGTCAGGGGTCAAAGAGAAATTTTTCACCCATAATCAACAATCATAAAGCTCGGAAAGACCGTAAAGCCACCCCGCAGGAGCAAGGAAGGCTGGCTCGTCTTCAAAACTACCAGAAAACAAGCCAGGTGCGACCTAGATGAGCCTCCATGAGAGTACTGGAACCCGGGCTTCTCCAGGCCATCTATCGGGGAACCTCGGCTCTGAGGTCGAGCTCCACAACTGCCCCGTGAATGCCAGGGGAAGTCTCCAAGCTCAAGAGACATTCGAAAGAAGCCCGCCAACCTCTTCAGAAGCTCGTTGTCTTTGCTGGACATAAAAGAAGAATCACACCTAAGTCTTCACTACCCCAGCTACCTCCGAGGGAGGTCTACAATAGCACCTCAAGCCCCCAAGGGTCAGAAAAAATCCATCTTAAGCTTCTAAGAACAGAGCCAGAGCAGGGGTCTACCTCGCTCTATGGGGCAACAGGCAGCTGGCAGGGTGACCTTCATGAAGATTCATGGCACGAGTGCACACAGGATCGTTTCCACATAATATTTACATGCACGTCAAGAGTTTGATTCAAATAAGGGAACAAACTTATCTCCGTCAACGATATCATCAAATCCCGTAACAATTCAAATTCAAATGACGAATCCCACCCGATAAAGAGGGAACGAATTCATGGGATCACGGTAAAGTATTTGCGAATTAAAAACCTACTTGGACAATATAAATATGTGAAGCCAAGCATGGTAGAAAGAAGAAGAAAAACAGAGAACAACCTACAAGAATAGATATACGTACAAAAAATATAGAGGCAGGGGGAAAGCCTAAATTCTGTATTCAGAACATGGCTACCTTCATTTCCACTATTCGACAGGCACCGAGTTGCCACCACCCTACATCTTCGAGAGACGGTGAGCATACAAGAGAGCGATTTGTACTTTAAAGCAATATATCAATAATAAAGCTCCCATTTACTGATCAACCTCTCGTCTACCTCTTAAACAGATCTGGAACCAACGGTACCGACCCCGACCACCACTTTCGTGGTAGTGGTCTCGAGGGTGTTAACAGGAATTTCTCATATCGAGCAAATTTCTCGTCAACACTTTCTGACGCCGTCTGTGGGAACGCTCTCACACCACCATCTTTTTACATTCAAAAAGTTTGTCATTTCGTAGTCATCATGAGGCTCCGCTCCTCACAAGGGCAGCAGGGCACGTCGGGATAACCTTCTGCTACATCGACACGAAAGGTCCCGAGGAAATGGAGAAAATCCAGACTCCATAGCCAGGTTCCCACCTACTCAGCCACTGTGCGGGCTCTGGATCCCCCTCTGAAAAGTCAGGTCTAGCTTGACCAACAAGCGGCGGCCTTTGTAGAAAACGTCCACCTTCGATTACTCGCTGAGGGTATCGCTATCCAACAAGCGGGTCTCTGCAATCAGGGGGAGTCAAGCATGCCTGGGGTTAGGCAACCCGTCTTTGATCGCCTGGGAACTGCCCCTCAGGAATCAACTCATAACAGAGCAGAGCTTCCGACCTCGATCCTGGATAGGCTAGGGCCCATGCCCCATGTTCCCGAAGCGCTGCCATGCTACCAACCAAGACAAGTTAGATCCGCGGCAGATGTCCTTCCCCAGGGACGGGAAGAGATCCTCCACCCAATGACTACAAGGAGGGAAGCCCGGGGTAGAGAAGAAGAAAGTCAGCAAAGCCCCCGAGCGAACCCCCTCCTAAGAAGAAACCGGGCAGAGGTCGCCAATTCATCAGAAGGATCCGATGGTGAAGAATCTGAGATCGACTCAAGGAAATCCGAAAGCAAGCGACTAAGGGACCAGTTGGCAGAGCATCAGAAAGAGGTCCAATTGATGAAGAAGGGGACGTACAAAGAGGACAAGAAAGATCCTCTAAGTGAAATGAACGCCCCCTTCACCAGAAGGGTTTAGGAGGCAGAGCTCCCACCTAAGTTCAAAATGTCAGCTGACAGGTTCTCTAGGACTGAAGATCCTCGAAGCCACTTAGAAAGCTTCGTTCAATAGATAGAGATTCAAAACACAACTAGGGCCACTATGTGTCGAATGTTCCCCACTACACTCACAGATTATGTTAAAACTTGGTTTAGGAAGTTACTTGCTGGAAGCGTGGATTCCTTCACCAAGTTATCAACCGATTTCTGCTCACAATTCCAGGGAGTTAAGCCCCGACTGAAGGACCCTATCCATCTACAATAAGTGATCCAGGAGAAAGGGGGAACCCTCCTGGCTTATGTCGAGCGTTTCCATAAGGAAGTCATCAAGATAGGGGTCTTCACCGAGAGAGAAACCCTCGCCAACTTCAGAAGAAACTTGTGGGGGGGAAACTGTTTCGGTCTTTTGCCAAGAGACCTCCGGAAACCTACAAGGAAGCCTATGATCGGGCTCTGGAACAGATTGAGGTCGACGAACAACTCAAGGTCAAGATGGAGCATGACGACATGAGAGCCGTAAAGCGACAAAAGAAGGAAGCTCTCGGACCGAGCAAGCTCAGAAAAGCCAGAGCAAACCCCCTGATAAATCAACATACGGTTTCCCTCTTCCTCAGCCATAATCGGAAAGGCATCCGGATAAACGGGCTCCTTCTCAAGCTTTACCACCTCCTAGGACAGTGGCCTCTATAGCTCGCGATGAAAAGGGGTATAACCATTACACTCCCTTAAATGCATCCTGAGAAACAATCTACCTCACCATTCGGGACAAGGGTTTGTTACAGAAGCCCGCTCCCATGAAAGCCCCGATCGATAAGAGAAATTGTTATAAATATTACGACTTTCACGAGAACGTAGGGCACAACACTTCGGAATGCTACAACCTGCAGAACCAGATTGAGGCTTTGATAAAGGGATGATGCTTGATAGAGTTCTAACAACAAGTCAGGGAGAACATTCAGACTAGATAAGAGGTGCAAGCCGAGATCCGAGAACATGTTGAGAAGAGGAAGGGAGAGCAGACGGACCTGATGTAATAGATTCAGATAATACATACTATCAGCAGAGGTCCCACTCTAGCCGGCACCTCTAACAATTCCAGAAAAAACCATGCGAGGAAGGTCCCTCATACGGACCAGGGGCAGGATATCTTCAAGGTCGACCAGAGACAGACCAACCCCTCCTAGTTGTCACAGATCATCTTCATTGAAGCAAATGTCTATAACACCGTGAAGCCACATGATGACCCCATGGTCATCACAATACAAATTTCCAACTTCATGGTGCATCGCGTGCTCATCGACACCGGTAGCAGCGTTAACGTTCTGTTCAAAGACACTTTGGAAAAACTAAACTTGAAGCAGTGGTGCTACAACAGCTGCACTACTTCATCATATGGGTTCACTAGGGACTTCATCACACCCGTAGGATCAAAAATCCTAACAGTGATCATCAAAGCCGCACCTCTCCAGCAAAACATCATGACCGACTTCGTGGTGGTGGATACCCCGTCGACCTACAATGCAATATTAGGGAGACCATTTCTGTCATCCTTGAAAGAGGTCCTCTCTATTTACCACAATGTCCTAAAGTTCCTGGTAAGAGACAAGGTGGGGGAAGTTCAGGGTGATCAGCAAGCAGGTAGAAATGCTACGCAGTGTCAACCAACTCAGCAGCTTTAGCTAAACAACTCGCCCAGGTGACGACGATCCAAGGTAGGATAACTCCAGTACTAAACCTGAAAGATACGGGTTCCACCGATTATCCCGAATAAGGGCTTGTGGTACCCGACATGGAAGAAAAGAGAAGGGAATGGGCCAGTGGCCATCCAGTCGATAAGTTAGAAGAGATTCTTGTCCGAATAAGCGATCCCTCGAAGGTCGTCAAGATCAGAGCTACCCTTGAGCCAGGAATGAAAGAGGGCTTGATTAGGCTTCTCACAGAGTTCGACGACATTTTTGCATGGAGTCATGCAGAGATGCCTAGGATCCCAATGACATTAGCTACACATCGATTGGTGGTGGATCCAACCTTTAAGCCCGTTAAACAAAAAAGGTACCACTTCAACACCGAAATAAATATGGCAGTTCAAGAAGAGGTCGATAAACTAACCCATACAGGCTTCATTCGAGAAGCCAGCTACCCCGAATGGATCGCCAACGTGGTCATGGTCACAAAGGCAAATGGGAAGTGGAGCATGTGCGTGGACTACACCAACCTCAACCGGGCATGCCTGAAGGAAAGTTTCCCTCTTCCAAAAATTGATCAGCTGGTCGATTCCACCTTCGGGAACAAGCTCATGAGCTTCATGGATGCATTTTTCAGCTACAATCAGATTATGATGCATCCCGCGGACCAAGAAAAGACCAGTTTCATCACCGCGTAAGGCCTGTAATGCTGCAAGGTGATGCCCTTCGAACTCAAAAACGTTGGAGCTACTTACCAGCGGTTAGTCAACCGTTTGTTCAAGCCCGAAATAGGAAGATCGATGGAGGTGTACATCGACGACATGATCACTAAATCTTCAACCTCGAAAGGCTACCTGGACGACCTTCGTAGGACCTTTATGATCTCAAGAGAAAACCAGATAAGGTTGAACCCTTCCAAATGCGCCTTTGGGGTAATTGCGAGGAAGTTTCTAGGCTTCATGGTTCATAAGAGAGGCATACAGGCTAACCCAGAAAAAAATCATGGCTATCCTGGATCTAGAATCCCCCATATTTCTTAAACAGGTTCAAGCCTTGACCGGTCAGGTAGCAGTGCTCAATAGGTTCATCTCCCGGTCTACCGATAAGTGTCTGCCATTCTTTAAAGCTATCAAGCAGGAAAGAAACATGAAGTGGGATCAGGAGAGTGAACAAGCTTTCCGAGCTTTGAAAGGATACCTAACAAGCCCTCCACTGCTGGTCAAGCAGGGAAGAAACATGAAGTGGGATCAGAAGAGCTCCAAATATACTTGGCCATTTCAGAAACCGCTGTGAGCAGGGCCTTGATTAAGGAATGCGGGGATAGGATCCAGCGACCTATCTACTATGTGATTCACGCCCTAACCAAGCTCGAAAAGAACTATACTCTGTTGGAGAAGCTCGTTTATTCCTTGGTGACCTCGGTAAGGAAACTTCATCCTTACTTCCATGCTCATTCAATAGCAGTGGTGACAGACCAACCCCTCCGTCAGTTCTTACAAAGGTCGGATGTTTCTGGAAGGCTGGTTCTATTGGTACTAGAGTTTACCCAGTTTGATTTAAAGTATAAGCCTAGGACCACGATAAAAGCTCAGGCACTAGCGGACTTTGTAGCAGAGCTTTCAGTACCTTCAGGTCAGGCAACCCCCGTGGTAACAGATGTCACCCTTGAGAGGACTCCAGAATTTGACAACTAGCCGAAGGGCTACGAGTCATGGACTTTCTTTACTGACAGAGCTTTCGGGCAGTCTGGGGGAGGAGCGGGCATAGTCCTTATCGACCCAGAAAGAACTGAGTGCTGCCATTGTTTCAGGTTTGAATTTAAAGCCACGAACAATGAAGCTGAACACGAAGCCCTGCTAGCGGGGATAAAAGTTGTCATAGAGCTCGGGGTTGATTACCTGAATATCAAGAGTGACTCTTCACTCGTGGTCAACCAAGTTTCCGAGGATTATCAGGCTAAAGGGGATAACATGATCGCTTACCTGAAATTGGTGCAACAACTCAAGACCAGATTTAAGGGATTCAGAATCGAGCAGATACCTCGACAGCTAAATCATCGGGCTGACGTCCTAGCCAAAATAGCTGCCTATGGTGGCCAGACCCTACCTCACAGAGTCCCTCTTCAAGTAATCCCCTTACCTAGCATTATGACAGGTAAGGAAGCTTATATCTTGGACCGACAGCCATGCTGGATGGATCCAATAGTGGAGTATCTATAGGATGGAAAACTCCTCGGGGAGCCCGACCAAGCTAGGAGGGCTAAAAGGCTCTCGGTCTGGTATTGTATGGTGGATGGGCATTTATACCGAAAGGGGAAATCCCTTCCCCTGCTCTGATGTTTACACCCAGAAGATGCTAAGTAGGCTTTGAGAGAGGTTCATTCCGGGGAATGCGGGAACTATATTGGTAGAGCCATCCATCAAGATGCTAAGAACTTGGTGCAAACCTGCGAGGCATGCCAGAAGGACGCCAACTTGAGTCACCTCCCTCCGGAGCGCTTGTCGTCCCTTAGCTCGCCATACCCTTTTGCTATATGGGGAGTCAATTTGATTGGACCGCTCCGGGACAGACCAAGCACGCTATCGTAGCAATTGACTACTTCACAAGATGGGTTGAAGTCAGACTACTCTCCTAGATATCGGAAGAGAACACAACAAGGTTCATCAAGACCATTGTAGTTTACAGGTTTAGAACCCCTCTTGCCATCATAATCGACCTCGAAAAACAGTTCGATAATGGCCGATTCAGAGATTTCTATGAAGGTTTGGGAATTGACCTTCGTTTTGCTTCGGTAGCCCATCCTCAGACCAATGGTTTGGTGGAATCCATGAACAAAACCATTAAAAAGTTGTTGAAGAAAAAGCTACAGCAGAAGAAAGGCAGATAGGTAGAGGAGCTTCCCGAGGTCCTCTGGGCTTACCGTACCACAAGGAGAACAGCTACTGGGGAAACGCCCTACTCGTTGGCCTTCAGGGTTGAAGCGGTCCTACCTATAGAGCACAAGTTGACTTCCTTTAGATTCCAACGATTCAAACCGGGGAGCAATGAAAGCAATCTCCGAGCTAGCTTGGACCTCCTGGAGGAGAAGCAAGATAGAATAGCTGAGAAGGTAGCAATCTACCAAAGCAGAATTGTTAGGTACTTCAACATGAGGGTTAAAGCCAGAAGCTTCAAAGAAGGGGACTTAGTCCTTAGGAAAGTAATGTTAAACACCAGGAAGAGGTCAGACAGGGTCCTAGGACCCAACTGGGAAGGACCGTATCTAATAAAGATGGTGATCCGTAATAGGGCGTACAAGCTCGAGGAAATGGATGGCCGACTCATCGACCATACTTGGAATGCGGATCACCTAAGGAAATTCTACCCTTGAACAGGGGACTCAAGAGCAAGCAGCCTCCGACTAGTTTTTTTTTTCTTCTGACAGTAGTGTACTCCATCTTCCATAGCAATAAAGCTTGATTTTTCTTGTTTTCAACTATGTCCTACAATGATTTGGGTCTACATGGAAAAATTGACATTATCTCCTCAAGACCAAGGGTAAGCCGGGGAAGCCCCCCAGCCACTTCTGATGCCTCGGCTGAGCACTACCCCTCACCAAGAAAGGTCTGAGTGTAAGAGCATAGTTTCCATCCAGATCTAGAGACCAGGAAATAGCTAGATAGCCCTCCTGATGCCTTGGTTGGGCTGTCACCCCTAAGAAGGATATGAGTGTAAGAGCATAGCTGCCATCCAGATCTCGAGACCAGAAAATAGCTAGATAGCCCTCCTGATGCCTTGTTCGGGCTATCACCCCGAAGAAGGATCTGAGTGTAAGAGCATAGTTGCCATCCAGATCTCGAGACCAGGAAATAGCTAGATAGCCCTCCTGAAGCTTTGGTCGGGCTACCACTTCCAAGAAGAATCTGAGTGTAAGAGCATAGCTGCCATCCAAATCTCGAGACCAAAAAATAGCTAGATATCCCTCATGATGCATTGGTCGGGATACCACCCCCAAGAAGGATCTGAGTGTGAGAGCAAAGTTACCATCCAAATCTCGAGACCAGAAAATAACTAGATAGCCCTCCTGATGCCTTGTTCGGGCTACCACCCCCAAGAAGAATCTGAGTGTAAGAGCATAGTTTCCATCTAGATCTCGAGACCAGGAAATAGTTAGATAGCCCTCCTGATGCCTTGGTCGGGCTACAACCCTCAAGAAGGATCTGAGTGTAAGAGCATAGTTGCCATCCAGATCTCGATGTCAGGAAATAACTAGATAGCCCTCCTGATGCCTTGGTCGGTCTACCACCCCCAAGAAGGATCTGAGTATAAGAGCATAGTTGTCATCCAGACCTCGAATTCAGAAGATAGTTAGATAGCCCTCTTGATGCTTTGGTCGGGCTACCACTCCCCTCAAGAAGGAATCGAGCTTGAAAGCGCAGAAGCCCTCCTGATCCCGAGCCTTAGAAGGGGGTAAACAGTTTTTACTTAATGTTCTACTCGGGATACATCCTCCCAAAGGGGCTCGGGGATGGAGGGCTCGATTTACTTAATCTCTAAATATTCTGATTATTGTTGATCACTATTTTTTCCTTGATACCTGGTCACTCACTATAACAGGCCTACAATTCAACAAGAGGACTATCGACTAAGGAAATTGAGCTGCAAAACTCGGTTGTCAGGAAGCCCGACGTTAACTGCCCATTTTCACGATTAAACAGTTCCCTTATCCTGTTGTTCCCCCAAGATAGTTTGTTTCAAATACTGGACCTAGAGGGAGATCAAGCAAGTATATGCAAGCCAGAGTTAGATTTGAGATTAAAATTTTATTATCAAGTAAGGGAGTCTATCCCCCAACAAGGCTACAACAAGCAAGGGGGGCCCAATCCCTGGTTCCGGGCTAATAAAATGGCAAACACAGTTGAAGATTGGATGCCCACCCCCTTTTCCAGGCATTCAAAATAGATTACATGAGAGAGAACTCAAGCTTCTTCATCTTCTTGAGGACCTCTAGTCTTCTTCTCCACAGAATGAACCTCGCCCCCTGCTCCCCTCTCTGGTCGCAGCTCGTCCTGGTCAGTTGCATCTACCGCCTTAACCACCTTCTCTTGGGGATCAGACCCGGCTGCCTCGGGGTCAACAGGATCCTCCTCCGTGATTTTATTGATTACCGCCATAACTTCAAGTGGTATAGCTGCATCAAGAATACTGGCTACTGACTCAGGCACGTTCCCGCTTTCTGTTAACTTCACTCCTGAGAGCACTGCGGAGGGGTCTCGAGCTTCAGCAATGCCTCATTCTAGCTCCTCATTGTGAACCCCCTTCGAGGATTCGCCAGGACCAGATGCTGGAAAGGCTGGAACATGAGGAGGCAGATCGGGTACCTCCAACTGCTTCCCAGCTCCCTCCCCAGAAAGACCACCTCTATCATTTTCAGGGTGAGACATCTCCGCAGCCCGCGACATGACCTCTTTCTCTCCCAACCAGTAATGCTAGAGAGATCGAATGGGGGAGAAAGAGCCTCTACAACCTGATAAGAGGCATAGAAGTACCCCTCGTTAAAAGAGGCTTCTACATCAGCCTGAAGCTGGGTAATTTGAGCCTACAAGGTTTGGTTCTCAACATCCAGGGCCTTCACTTCTCCTTTCCAGTCATCCCGCTGGCTAGCCTGCTGTTTCTACCAGAGAGTCTTCTGATCAAAAGCCCGCTTCAACCTCTCATGGTCGCATTGAAGCTCAGTTAGTTGTGTCTCCATTCCTTGTTGGATGGAGGTCATCTCCTGGACCAGGGTCTGAGCCCATGGCTCTCTCAGCTTCAGCCTCAGCCTTGGCTGCCCGATCATGGAGGAAGGCTACCTGATGCCCCATGGCCACCTGAAACTTGAAAGCCTGCGAAGGAAAATCATGTTAGAAAATGACAAATCAAAATGCTGAACGAAGAAGTGAAAGCGACGGTTTTCTCGGCTAGAATGGTGGACCTTTTGGTAATCATGATGTCCACGGGCATTGCGGTCATCCTAGAAAGCTCCCCGTATGGACAGGATACAATAAATTGCTTTGGGACCTTGTCCTGACCAGTCGAGCTTGATTGCTGGTGGGGGCGAAAAGGGGTGACCTCAGGAATATTAGCATCGGGCTCCCTGGGAACCTCAACTGCCCGGGTTACAACCAGATCATCAGAGAGGGATAATGTGACTCGGGGAGCATCGGCTGAAGCAGAGACTATTGGTAAGGGGGAATGAATGGACTTATTGACGACTTGAGAGGCAGACCCTCATAGGTTTAGAGCCTTCGCCGCCCGAGATGCAAGAAGTGCCATCTTGGACTTCACCTGGGAAGGTGAAGGGGAAGGAACAAATGGGGTAGCTACCTTAGTGGTTGACCCCCCATTTATCAAAACATCGGAGAGAGCTCCCAGGGACGATTTGGAAGAAGGATGAGGGATCCCAGCTCGCCGGGCTTCGCTAGAAGCTGGAGCAACAACAAACACTTTTAGAGAGAGGAATCAAGATCATCAGAACTGAACCATCCAAAAAAAAGATAGATCGAGATACTTACGAGGGGTAGCACCGGATATCCGCAGGTACCTATTTACCCTGCGGGGATCAAAAGGGTCGACGGTTGGAAACTTCAGATTCAAGTAATTCCTAGCCATGATGGTCTTCAGCACGGCTTCAGACTCAGAGGGTAAGAAATCCTGACCTCATATGGGTTTGTCACTAAAGGCGGTGGGAACCTCAAGCTCATGCCCGCCGATGAAGACAGAGCTCCCCCAATCTCCCCCCGCCAGTACCCATTCTTCTTTCCAAGCGGGGTCCTTCTTTGACAAATCCAGTAACAATTCAAATTCAAATGACGAATCCCGTCCGATAAGGAGGAAACAGATTCATGGGATCACGGTAAAGTATTTGTGAATTAAAAACCTACTTGGACGATATAAATATGTGAAGCCAAGCATGGTAGAAAGAATAAGAAAAATAGAGAACAACCTACAAGATAGATATACGTACAAAAAATATAGAGACATGGGGGAAAGCCTAAATTATGTATTCAGAACATGGCTACCTTCATTTCCACTATTTGACAGGCACCGAGTTGCCACCACCCTACACCTTCGAGAGACTGTGAACATACAAGAGAGCGATTTGTACTTTAAAGCAATATATCAATAATAAAGCTCCCATTTACTGACCAGCCTCTCGTCTACCTTTTAAACAGGTCAGGAACCAACGGTACCGACCCCGGCCACCACTTTCGTGGTAGTGGTCTCGAGGGTGTTAACAAGAATTTCTCATCTCGAGCAAATTTCCCGTCAACATAAGGTATAACAATTAAATTTAAATATTTAAAAACTTAAAAATTCAATTTTTTTTTTTAAATTTGAAAATGGCATGCAAGGCACGGCCCATTTAGGCACGCTAAAGCCAACACGTGGGTCGGTACAGCACTTCAAATAGCCTACCAAGGCCGTACCATGACCCTGTTTTCCTAAATAGGTCGGGCCTGACGTGCCGAGCTCATTTGTGCTAGGCCGACTCATTTTGACACCATTACGACCAACATTATCAACTATCAAGTTGACATCTCCTGTAGACCTCAGTTTAAGATAACCTCTATCAACTCTCAATCGTTGATCTCCAGTTGACATATCCCCGTAAACCTCGGTTTAAGATAACCCATATCAACTCCCAATCGTCGGTCAACGGTTGACACCTTCGATGACCTTAGTTTAAGATGATCTTTAACATCTCTCATTCACCGGTCTATGATCGACACCTTCGATATACCTCGATCTAAGATAATCTCCATCAAATCGTCTATCTCCACCTTGGTCTATGTCGACCTCAACATAATTTGATGGTATACATTGACCTCTATATAATCAGATCGACTATCTCCACGTTGGTCTACGTCAACCACGATGTAATTTGATAGTCTACCTCGACCTTTATAGAATCACATCGTCTATCTATGTGTTGGTCTACATCGATCTCCTCGATGGTCATCTCGAATATCTCCACGTTGGCCTACGTCGACCTCCTCTATAACCATCTCTAATATCTCCATGATGTTGTACGACGACCTCATCAATGGTCAACATGTATACCTCTAGTCCACATAGATCTATGCTGACCTCCTCAACAATCAACTCACATCTCCATGTTGGTCTACGCCGACCCCCTTGCCAGCCAAGCTTCATCTTCCGTTTTATAACCTACGTTGACCTATACAGGTTCTACCATCATTCATTCTACATCCTATGTAGACCTACGCTTCGCTAATAAATCTTTGTCTATTCTCCCTCTTTTTATCTATCTACTTGTCCCCTTGCTAACTTGAGCATTGGAGAGTTCCCCACTGGGACCACCCCTCTCTATGGTTTGACGATTGTGGATTTTTTACCGTCTATAGGACAGGAACAACAAAAGGGATATCAGGACAAAAGGGAATGTTTCCCTACAACTACTCCACCTTAACCAAGAGTTGTGATATAGAGCTTTAAAAAAAATAAAGTCATTTGGTCAGTAGGCTTTAAAAAAAAAATTGGTATATTTTGAGAAGTTTATCCCCATGAGCTTTTGCATAATAGAGATTTAAACTTCTACCGAATTTAGACAATCTCAAAAGCCTATTCAAACAACTCTAACAAAACTTAAATAGAGGTGTGTAGTTTTTGAGTAAGTAGATAACCTACCCAATCAATCATTTGGTGGATTGCCAATAGCATCACTCTAAAATATGGGTGTATAAATTATAGGGATATAATCATTTCCCCCCTGTAGATTGATCTATTAGTAACTTTACCCTCGCTAGTTCTAAAAATGTTTCGCCTTCCCACTAAAAACCAAATTATTCAAAGTTGTACCCTTTCTGTCAAGATTTCATTTTAAATAGTTGATTTTAACGACAAAACGTAGTCAAAAGATAATTTTGCCCTCAAACTCAGAATTAAAAAAGGGAAATTATCATTTCCCCCTTAAGGTTTGTCATATTAGATAAACTAGTCCCGCTAGTTTCAATAATAGTCAATCAACCCCTTGAAACCCAAACTATTAGTTATTTTGCCCCTTCTATCTAGTTTTCCAGCTAAAATCCGTTTGACTGTTAATTAATAAATAGAAACATCTCCATCAAGGACTGATCCTTGGACCTTAAGGTTAATAGCCATAAGCTCTAACCAGTTAAGCTACTACAACTCACTATTGAAGGTTTATTGATTTAATTGTATATGTATAATGATATAATTTATTTAAAATAATTTAAATATGTTTATTTAATTTAAAATAAAATTATTTATAATTTAAAATAAACACATATTAAACAAAATTCAAAAAAAAGGAAATTTATTCTTTCTTTCTTTCTTTCTTTATTTTTGAATTTTTTTCCCTTTCATTTTATAGGCTTTGATTTTCTGGGTTTTTTGTTTATCAAATTGAAATAATGTATTTTTTGAAAAGGAAAAAAATTCAAAAAGAAAAAGAAAAAAATTTACAATCTTTGAATTTCTAGATTTTCTGGGTTTCCTTTTGTTTTCTTATTTTCTTTTTATTTTTCATAAATCTGTTTTATATATTGTTATTAACTATGAGTTTATTTTAAAATTTATTAACATATGTAAATATTTTTAGGGCTTGTGGCTATTAACCTCAAGGTCCAAAGTTCAATTCCTAATGGAGGCATTTTTCTTATTTAATTAACGGTCAGAGAGAATTTGGATGGAAAACTTGACAGAAGGGGTAAAATGACCAATAGTTTGGGTTTTAGGGGGTTGACTGACTATTATTGAAACTATAGAGACTATTTTATCTAATATGACAAACCTTAGGAGATGATAATTTTCCATTAATTTTGATTTACCTTTTATCATATTACCCTTCCAGTTAAGTCAACAGAGGATTTAATGGAAATTTTGATGATAAGGGGTAAAACTTAGAATATTTTGGTTTTTAAAGGGAAGATTAACTATTTTTAGAATTAAAAAGGATAAAGTTATTAATATGTCTAACTACAAAGGGGAAAATGATAATATCCTTAAATTATATTTATTGGATGAGATAATTTTATTAAAGTCCTTATTATTATTTTTTCTTTGAACTGTCACATATTTATATTTAAACGTGTTTATTATATTAGCAATTCTAATCTCTTTTTTTTCTAAAATACATCACTTTATTCCATTTGATCAACTTACTAACAGTCAACTATAACTAAACGTATAAAAGGTCGATTTCACCCGTATAAGTTTCTTTTGTTATTACATTTTAATTTTCCAAGAAAAAATTCAAATACTTTTTATATTTTAATATTAAATAAAAATCAAATTAAGAAAAAATATATATCTTCTTAAAAAATAGGATTTTTTTTTTGAGTAGAATATCAATTTAAATATTAAAAATAAAGATTAAAAAGTATTGAAAAACAGGAAAAAAATTAATTGAGATCTCTATCGATTCATCGAGGTAACCAAAAACAAAAGCTGAATTTGAGTAATCATATAAGACCAAAAAAAACAAAAAGAAATGATTTTTATGGTTGAACTAGCTCAAAAATCAAAATGGGTTATAATATTCATCTCAAATATTCAAATGAGCATTTGGAGATCTGGAGATGATGATCAGGAAACGATGGAGATCATCGATTTTTGCGTCTCTTGCATCTCAATCTTCAAAAAGCCCTAACAATAATGGCGACACCAGTAGCAACACTTGGACCAGCATGAGGCACCGAGTCCGTCCAGTGCTTTGGACGGAAAAAGACAGCCGTCACGACCTCATCAAAATCAACGGCTGCCCATCAAGCTTGTCAAGCCTGAGATCCTCCGCTTCAAGGCCTATGACCCGATCCACCTACTCAGCCGCCAACGTTTCGCCGGCATCGATATGTGCATCACAGGCGCTCGTTGCCGATCCCAGGCAAATGATTGAGATCTGGAATTTTCCAGATCTCCATCCATTCGTTGGCGTGGGGGAGCAGTCAAAGAAGGATATTTTGGTGGGTCATCCTTTCCAGATCTCAATCCTTTCAACATGCGCATTATTTTAATGTCATATTTCTTCAACTATTTCACATACCCAATTCACAAATTTTCTTATATTTTGATGGGTTTAAGTCAGATAAGTAATTTGTACACAGATCTCTAAGATCAGATCAATTATATTCTTCCAAATTCAAGAGAGAAATTTGGTGACTTTGAAGTAATTGTTGTTGTTTTCGGAGCATCAAGCAAGTGGTGGAGCAAACACAACTAAATTAAATGAAGCAATTTCAGCAGTAAGAGTTATTCCAATTATTAGATTTCGTATAGAATTGTTGATGGATGGATTTGTTGTGGAAGCTCTACAAGATTTGTGCAGAAACTGCCCATGTTTGTAAATAATAATGAAATATATGTGTTATATATTAATATATTTATTTTTCTTAATTTGATTTTTATTTAATATTAAAATATAAAATGTATTTGATTTTTTTTTGGAAAATTAAAATGAAATAACATAAGAAACTTTTAGGGGAAAAATTGGCCTTTTATACGTTTAGTTCTATTTGATTGGTAGTAAGTTGGTTAAAATACGAAAGTGATGAATTATAGAAAAAGAAGGAATTAGAGTTGCTAATATGATAAAAAAATTTAAATAAATGATAATTCGAAAAGAAATTAAGGACTTTAGTGAAATTAATCCTTCTCGATCAATATTTGCAGCTTTTGTTTATTAAGGTACAAAACTTTCATTTATTTTTTATTTAAAAAAAAAAAAAAAAAACTAATATGCCGACGTGTCCAGAGAATTCTAGAACTTGTTAAACCCAGTGGACAAAGATTAAAACGTTAACAATATAACACAAGAAAAGCTTAAAAAAAAAATTTGTCTATCCAAGCAACAGAAAGAGAATCAAAGAAGCATGGCATTTTCTGCGTCTCTCTCAAACAACTCCCTCTTAGCTCCTCCTAGACTCTCTTCTTCTTCTTCTTCTTCTTCTTCAAAACCTACTAAAACCCTATCCCTTCACTCTCTCCATCACAGACCCATTCTAGGGTTTCCTCTTATTAGCACTATCAATAACAAGACAAGGCCTTCCTCTAAGTCTTCCTTCATTGTATGCTTTTCTTTTTCTCTCAAAATTATATCTCTCCTTCCTCTCTGTGCATTTTTTTATGTTAATTTTATTATTTGTTCCATTCTGGTTGCATTTGAAATTTGATTATTCTTAGAAATACTTGTTTTCTTTTTGTTCATTACATGCCGTCACTGTTCAGCTATATTGTTGACTTAATTGTAGGGTATTTAATCATGGCTGATTACATTTATTGTTTGCTCTTCTAAGATTTCCCTTACTATTTTCAAGTTTATATTTATGGAGTAGATTGTTAATTTGTTATCATTGATATTGAACAAGATTTCCAATGGAAATTAAGAGAATTGCAACTTCATTTTGCAACAACCTTTTAATTTCTATTTTAAATTTTCTGCATAGGTTAATGGCATGGAGGGGGTCCAAAATGATGTAAAAGCATCTGAAAGTGAAGCAGATGTGTCCAATATGAAGAAGCTTATTAAAGCCTACAAGGGTGCTATTTATTATGGAGATGAGAAGACTATATCTGATATTGAAGCTAGGATATCTGTCATAGATAATGAGAAGAATGAATTGTTAGAGAAAGTTTCTACTTTTTCGGCAGAAATTACCTCTGGTAAAGAGAAATTTATCCGCTTGCAGGCGGATTTTGATAATTTTAGAAAAAGATTGGAGAAGGAGAGGCTGAACATAAGGTCTGATGCTCAGGGAGAAGTAATGCAGAGCCTTTTGGTAATGGTGGACAGTTTTGAGAGAGCCAAGCAGCAGGTCAAACCAGAAACAGAAATGGAGAAAATTATAGATACAAGTTATCAGGGTATTTACAAGCAATTTGTGGAGATCATGAGGAGCTTGAAAATGGCTATTGTACCAACAGTAGGAAAGCCTTTTGATCCCGCGGTAAGTGAATTCTGGAGACTTTTTCAATTGTGTTTCTTAATTATTTTGTATTGTCTTGATAATAACGTTTTAATCTTCTTGAATGTTTGTAAACGGCCTTCTGTTATAATGCAATTGATAATAACATTTTTAGAGGCAAAAAATGATCAAGCAAAAAAGAATTCAGCAGTTGATGGATAACATTGTTCGATGTCATAGAAGCTATATGATGAAACTACACGTCTCTTAAATTGAGCTGTTGAAATTAATATGGGGACAGTTTGAGATGTTGAGTAACGAATTTAATAGGATTATAGGATAGAGGAAAATGCCTGTCAACCAGAGTGTTGCATCAGTCAACTTAGCTTTTAGGTTCAGTAGAATGATACTAACCCATCTTGTTTGCTATTCATGCTAAATTGACATTATCCTTGGCATTTGCTACACTAACAATATCACCAACCTTGACACTGGTTGAGAATGGTTTTGATGCATATGGTTTGTGTACCTCCATAGTATTCTATTGGCCAGAAAAATGAAATCAATGAATCATTTGATTTGTCACTGTTGACTGTTGAGAATGGCTTTGCTTGATTACACCATGCTCGGTTTCAGATTATTATTTTAAAAGGAAAAAATGGAAAAAGAAAAATAAAACTATGATGCCTTCTATCTTGTGAATCGGGAGTCAATTTTGCTTTGTGGTTTTTTAGGATTCAGCATCAAAATTGTTTTTTCTGTGACTTGTGAGAGGGGTGTCTCATCTGGCAGGATTCAGAAAGTTAATTGTCATGTATTCTTGTAATTTTTTTATTTATTTTTTTGTCATTTGCATATGATCTGATGTGTTTCTTGGAAGTGCCTAGTCTTTTTTCTAATTTCTTCAGTCGTGCTACCATATGCTCTTCATGTAGTTGCATGAGGCGATTGCTCGAGAGGAATCTGAAGAGTTCAAGGAAGGGATTGTAATTGAAGAATTCCGGCGTGGGTTTCTCCTTGGAGATAGGCTTCTCAGACCAGCAACTGTTAAAGTTTCTGCAGGACCTGGTAGAAAGAAAGCCACTGGGACCTCTGAAAAATCAGCTGAGCAACCTACAGCAGCTGCCGGCATAGATGAAAGATGGTAATTGTTTCAGGAGATTGAATCTTCATAGTCTAATTATAAGTTAAGCTTCGCCCTTGGATTAACAGTCCTGGTGGGCCAAAACCTTTTGTTGTTGTAAATGATAATATCATTCTTTTTTTGCCTAGGCAAAATACAAGCCTTCTCTGTCAATCACTCCATCGCTCACTTAGGACGTTGGCATTAATAAATTTTGTATTTTATAGCAAGTGCAAGTATTTTCACTCATGAGTTGTATACGCGATTTTTATAAAACGGTGATTATTACTTTGGTCCCTAGGTTTTATTTTTGAAAAGATACTAAATTAAAATCCTATAAATATATGCACACAGCATCAAAATTCAAAATCTAAACCGATACTCGGATTTGATATACCCACGACTCCATGACACTGGGTAAATTTCCACACCCAATTTAATTAGTAACTAAGCAATTCCTTACATCAAGTATTCAAAATAACACATTTATGTACAAGTAGCATGATCTTCAATGATCAAAAATCAAGAATCTGGTGATGTGGTTCTTTTGCTAGGATCAATCAAATTAATCGGTATCCTTTTTCTTCTTTTTGTTTCATTTTGCTAAATGAGGGGCTGTCCTTATCCTTCCAAACATGCAAGAATTCAAGAAGTTTGATCTCTTGCTGATTCTGAGCCGTTTTCTCTGCATTACCCATAAAAGTTCTCATTAGAATCCATCGTTTAAATCACAAGTGCCTTGCACTCAAAAGTGTCTTCAGATATCTGTGAAAAATTTGAACTGCTTCACAGTGATTCACAAATATATTTTGTACTCTGCGTATGCAAACAAAGATGCTAACTATTAAATGAGAGTTACCATTTAAGTCAATGTTGCAAAAACCAAAAGTCATTCTACGCTCTCAACTAGTGGGATAGCTACCTTTTTTATTCCGGTAATGGCGTCACCTTTGATGATGTGTATACATTATAAATGTCAAATAAAACACAGTGGCTCCATTATGTTAAGAAAAAACATCCAATCCCTCCCAAAACCCACCTTTTATGTGAGTGATATACAACAAAGTTACAACCTATGCAATTTGAAACAACCTATACAAAAGGGAATTCATTAAACTGCAAGCCAGTCACAACATCAATTAATCATCTATATATTATTTTCTTTCTCCAACCGTGTATTCTTGAATCTTGATTAAATATACAATGTCTCAGCTTAAGCATGTAACTTAAGAATAACAGAGCAAATTCACTACAAATGGACCTAGATATAAGTTTCAAATAATCTCTTTACATATTACAAGACCCAGATAGATCTGCTTAAATTAAAGGAATGTTATATCTATTATTCTTTTCTGAGCTATGCGACTAACTGATACTATCAGTTCCAGTTATCACGAGCATGAAAATTTTAGGCACAGAAGGTCAACTAAGCAATAAAAGGTAGTAACAAGTGTAAAGATCGTGCTTATAATTCACTTATTCACCTGAACTAAATGACATTAATGAATGCTGCTGGTGTGAAGTCAAGAAATCAGAAGCAATCAATAAAGTAGGAGAAAGCTAGTAACTGCGAAGCACAATGACATCACGAGTGTGCTATTCATTGTAGGTTAACCATGCCCTAATCTGCTGTAGGTTCCCTAAAATAACCAATTCCTTGCAGTTTATCATGTGTCTAAATTGAAAATTCACATCACTATGCATTCAACAATCTGTTAGAATCCAAAGCCAAACTTGAGATCATATCTAAGGATCCTCAATCATCTAATCTATGCTTCTAAATAAAGCATTATGATTCTAAATTTATGCCACGTGAAGGCAAGTTGCAATTTGTTAAGCTCAAATTACATGCACAATCAGAAACCGATATCATACCATAATCCAAATTTATCATAATATGTACAAATTTAACTTTATTAGAAGAAGGAAAAAAAAATTGTGAACTTGTCCAGAAATTGATTTAAAAAAGAAAAGTACCAGTCAAGAGAGGACTTAGAAGCATTGATGCCGTTATAGAATCTAGATAATCGACCGCGACCAGACGGTTTTGGCTTGAATTGTTTCTTTCGCAAACCGAAGATATCTTGAACAAGAGGGACGTGAACCAGAACTAGCTTCCATGCCAACAACCATCCTGTACAAAAATATGTAAATAAACTAATCCAGATTCCAGAGAAATCAGTGAAGAGAGATATTGAATGTTTTACCGAAAATAATGAAAGAGAGAACGAAAGACACAGCAAGAATTGGACGTAGTAGTAATAGATTCAGATAATTCCAGTGCGACGGAGAATTTGATGAAGACGACTCCATTGACAAGCTTTTACTAGCTAAATCCGATTTCGCTTTTTTTTTTTCGTATTTGTATTGGGAATTGGAGCTGGACTGGGCCGCTATTTCTGGGCTTTTCTGATTTGAGGCCCAAATAACCAAACCGTTTGACCACTCCAAATTTTCTTAGGCTGTTTTAAAAAAGTTAAAATCAGTTTAACTTATAATTTTGATAAATTATGGTATTTGTTAAACCTTTTAAAAGAGATTAATTGATAATTATTATAAATCAACACATAAAAATATAGAAATTAATACTAACAGAAGAGAGAAAGAATGAGAGAAAATAATTCTATTAGTTTATTTCTATGTATATATTAAATGCTTACACAATAAGCCTATATATAAATATATGGAGATTGAATCTACAATGAAATATGAAATAAGATCAAAAGAGATAATTATCCTATATTGAAATAATAAATGAGATCAAGAGAATTAATCTCTAGGTGGTAAAATTCAATTATTTCACAACACCCATCTTGGATGTACACCACCTAGATAATAATTTCTAAGATTCTTCTAAAAAAAAATTGGATGTGCTTAAATATTGCCTCATTAAAAATTGCATCAGAAAAACTCAGTGGGACAAAACCCGATGAAAGGAAAAAGAGTGCAATACACAAATATCCAAAATGAAGAATATCTCCCATTGAAAAATGTTTTGTTATCGATCTTGTAGTTTGCTAAGTTGACGCATTCTGATGTCATAGATCAATTTCTCTAATGTTGATGTCGATAAGATCTTAGTAAATCAATTTGCAAGATTATTTGTAGACTTTATCTGTTTGACATTGATTTGTCGACTTTCTTGAAGTTCATGAGTGTAGAAGAACCATGGTGATATGTGCTTGGTTATTTCTCTTGATCTACCCTCTTTTGACTTGTGTAATAAAAGTAACATTTTCTTCATATATTGAGATAAGGAATTCATGCATTGTGCTAAATATAATACCACACCAAAAAAATATGGTACTTCTAGACCAAGTATCATTTCATCATTATCTTTATATCAAAATGAATATTTCTTAAGATCTAAAGATCAAACAACCATAGGGATGCTCAAAGAATGAGACTTATCCATATTGAGGCCGAAACAAGTATTCCATTTAAATTATGCTCGATCTTCGGGCTGAAACAATACTTTGTTTCCCCTAAAACTTTAATCTCAAATTCGCATTTCAAATATTTAGTAGTTTTAGAAACTCTTCAAGAGTTTCAATTAAATTCATGTCATCGACATATATTATTTCAATTGTAAATCCAGATTCTGATGTCTTTGTGAATAAACATAAGGCATTTAGGATTCAGACTTGCTTTAAATCATATCAAAACCATTGTAACTTTATTGAACATTTAACTCTTTAGGAGTCATGATGAGGATTACATATAGCTCGAGCATTATTCTTAATTAACATGACCATGATCTTTCATATTCGTTTCAGAGAATAATAATTTTTAAATAATTGTCGCATTTCACACTTATAGTGTACCACGAATAATTTATTTGTTGCAATTTACGTAAATTGTTCTTTAGGAACAATCACCCGGGTTAATATATTGGCATTCAATAAATTCACTTGAATATGCAATTTACAAGTGAATGATCCATTGAATTTCAGGTTCATGAGATTTATACAAGAATCAAGATAAGACAAAGATGATGCATAACAATTGAAATTTCACGTCATTAATTTTTCTAATTGTATCATTCTCCACCTAACGACATGAATTTATTTGTTTATTGGCTTTATCTTGTTATCCTTCATGGATTTGATTGCATCTTCAAAATGTTATTTTCAGACATATTTATATTGTCATGTCATCCTTTATGGATATATTGTACTATCAATTTGTCCTTCAGGGACTCTATATGATAGACTCATTTTTAATAATGGAATTACACGCTTCTGGCATGAGACAATATAAAATAATACAACATTTATATATGATGTATATTTTTAAAACTAAATAGATTCTTAAAGATCTTTTAAAATAACAAATTATCATTTGTTGACCTTTTTGTTTTTCACTTTGTGCCATAAAATTAGCTCTTTCGGAGCATTTATATGTACTTGAGTCATGTTAGCATTATTCCATATCAAAACGGTATTTCCTTTATATTAATTAGTTGTCTAGGCTTATTGTGATTCAAGCTTCAAAGAAGAATTGACAACTTATCAAGAAAAGTGAAGTCTTCAAGAGGAACATGTATTATTGCACATCAAAGGTATATTTAGACCTCATTCATCTTGCAAGGCTTTTAGGAAAAAACACATTGCATCTATATGTGTCCCTATATCGTTGTGCTGAATTGGTATAACATATACACACACAAATTATTGTATGCACATGCATTAGATTTAAATTGATAAATTTTTTAAAGGATAATGCTTGTCAACACCCAAAATACTGACCCTGTGATATGGTCTAATTGAATTGTAACACGTTTTTTTTTCTTTTATCCATCCACTCATCTTCACCTGTTCAAATACAAAAGCTGAACAGTTAAGCAAGTATTCAAACTCATATGTATATGTTACAATTCAATTGGACCATATCATCGGGTCAGTAATTTTGGGTGATGACCGCTCAGCACCCAAGCATTGTCCTTTTGTAAATATACATGTTCTAGGACTTTCTCCAGGAAATGACATACTTGTGTATTCTTATGCTTGTTTATTTGTGTTTTATTGATATCAGACTTGAATATATTCTCATAATGATCCTTACTGGGTTCTGAACGCTTCGATTACTCATTCATAAGTTATCGAGTTTCGAGTTGGAAGTTACGAAACTTTCTATATGTTTAACGAACATGGTTTTTGTCCTTGTATATCAAGTCGATGTCCATAGTTTTTTAAAATTTTTATACATGTCCATGTCCTTTAGAGAATTATGGTTCGTAATCCGAAAATATATTCAAATTCGGAGTTTAGAGGCCGGAGAATGGTCAAAGAGCGCGTAAGGTGAACGAAGGAATTGAGGAATGGCGAAAAGCCATTTGCACCCTTCCCCTGTGGAGGCACGTGTGCGTCACGGGGAAGGTTCCCCTCTATCCCCATGAAGGCCACGTGCATCCATATGGTGCCCATATGGCGTGGTCCAAGTGGCCAGCTGTGGGCCACCTCACGCCGCCTAGATTCCCTCTCTTTGTCTGTTTTAAAGACTCTCTCCCTCTCATTTTACAAGAAGAAAAAAGTGCATAAATATTTCTCTCACATTCTCTCAACTTCCAAACATCATATCTCACTCATTTCTTATCTGATTTGAGTGATTCAAGTTGGAGAAACTTCATATTGAAGTTTTCTATCATCTCTAAGTAACTTTGAAGTTTTGCTTTCAAGTTTTGTGATGATTGCACTCTTTTACAAGGTAATTGGTTATCTTTTGAGTTTTGTTCTTTATAATCCTCAATTACCTTGGGTTTTCTTCTCATTTATGTGTATGTTACTTGACCAAATGCTATTAGGATATAGAACTTCCATTATAAGCTAGTTGTGCTTAATTAGAGACTTGTATATGAGTTAGATTTTCTTAAAATCTATGTCTTTACATGCTTGTGAATAGTATTGTGACTAGCTTTAATCTAGGGATATTTGTACTTTAATTGATTATATTTTGACGATTGATAGCCTTTACATGTGCTAGGATTCTTTAGTTGAAAATATTTAGGATTAGCACGATTAATTGTATATTTAGAGCCTAATAGGGTTTAATTGATTATTTTGATGAATATGTGCTATAAATGATTGTTAGAGAACTTTATTGATCATATTTTTTGATTGTAGCATTTTTGGTTTTAGTTCTAAAGTCTTGAATATGTGTTTTATGAACATGCTATGTTTTCAAGCTTTAGTTATAGAATAAAATTTCGGATTTGGTGTGTTTTTGGTGTTTTACATGCTCTAGGTTTTTGTTCATGTTTAAAGAGTTAGGCAGTCTTGATTTGTGTACTTTGATGTCTATGTGTAGTTCTTTATGAAGTGTACTTAATCCATACATTTCATATGTACACGCATCATTTGTATGATAAATGTGTTAATAGCAAAATTTGGCTAGGGACCAAAGAATAATTTTTCACTTCCCAGTCTTCCCGCAAGGGTCCAAATTCGGGCTTATATGACGGGGTATCAAGGTCCCCGAGGTCGAGCTACCACGCGATGCTACAGGAGCAAGACGAGGCCGGCCATACCATCTGAGCATCTCGCACGAGTCCAGGCTTACCAAATAAAGCCCGACGAGACCGCTTCAAGCTCCTTATGCCAGGATAAAGCCCGAAGCTAGGTCAACGTGAAAAGACCTGGGTCCGCCGACATCAAGGTATCTCGTGACACTCTCCTAGAGCATGCTACTATCTCTACTTTCACTACGAAACCTTCAAGGTGCTGAACTTGTCTTGCAAAGGCCCTTCTGTCTCGTCTATAATCTCGACATGTCCGAGCATTAAAGGAAGGAGCCCGTAAAGCCTCATCGTCACCAAAAAGCGCCAAGATCCAATGTAGATCCTGGCATGGTTAAATCAAGTAGCAAGAGTAGTACTCGAGCATACCTCTCCACCCTTCCAGAAGTGAGACAAGGTCGCTTGTTTATGGCAAACACCATACCAGGGCCTGCTAGCCATGCTCGCTACCCCGTTAGGAAGCCTGCATAATTAGGTCAAGCTCCATGATAAAGCTCGGCGTAGCTAAACCAAGCTCCCAGCTACAAGGTTGGAACTCTATGGGATATTACGCCCTTAAAATGGTTAGCACAAGCTCCATGGGAAGACCAGCATCTAGCTCCGTGATAATCGAGAGGTCCCTGGGGGACCCCGCCAGTGTACTGGATCCTAGGGTACCTCACCCTCAAGAAATATCAAATGTCACCTCGGGTAACCTCCATGAAGTACCTCTCCAAAGTGACAAGCAGAGCTAGAGCTCTCATCTCGGCAACGTAGGAAGAGAGGATTGACTTCCATGATATTTAAAGTACCATTAATGAGGTCAACCGTATTAATGGAGGCAGTCAACCCAATTAATGACATGATCAACACCATTAATAAAGAGAATATTCAACTCTTTAATGGCCGTCATTAGTGAAAGAGTCCAAAGAGGAAACAAATACATTTTCCTTCAAGATATCCTCCACAACTTATTCTTTGGGGTCAACTATAATAGAGAATCCCGCTTATCAAAGAAAGAAGAGTCCGAAGAGGAAACAAACACATCCCCTCCGAGATGTTAGCCACGATCTGATCAACTACATTAAAGGAAGAATCGTACTCAATAAGAAAAGGAAGATTGAAAAATTCTGGACTTGCACGCCAAGGTAGTCACCATTTATAAATATGCCTGTAAGAGGCATAGAAATCGGGCTCCGATCAATGACAGAAGACAAACATGCTTCGTTTAAAGATCTCTCGACATCATCAATGTATGTATTACCTTTACTTAGAATATACCGGTATCGGTCTGCATTCGACCACCATTGTAAGCTCTCTAGATCAACTACGTTGTATTACTTCACCATTCTTGTAAGCTCCCCGGAGCATTCTCTGATATATACATAAGAAAGGGTATTCCTCCTTCCTCCGGACACTGCCTTAGGGTTTTTCAGCATGTGATCATTCGTGATGCTTTTTCCCCATTGGCCAGTCCATCTCCCTCTACAAAAGACTTGTGTATTTCCTATTATCTACTGTGTTACGCATGTGTGTATGCGGGCTAGGATCCGACCTCATTGATCCCAGCCCTCTAATCTTGCTTACATGAGATCGGGAAACAACAACGAAGACCTAAGGAAACAAAGCTAGATTCCTACCCCGCTGGACCTAGCGCTTTTATCCTCTCATCTATACGCCAAAGTCGCACATCAAGATGAGGAGAAACCACCCAGGCCAGCTTGAAGGAAGTCGATGAGCTCTCACGTATCATCTCTGTGGCAGAAATAGAGCTCTCCGACACTGGAGCTAGATAAGCCCCCTTCCTTACTTGTTATCTAGATCAGGGAATTACAGGAAGAAATCGGGCTCTAGAACCGGGCTCCGGGTACCATGACGGGCTCTGACCCCGACCGAGGACCAGGACCAGGACCAGGACCAAGATCAACCCCTTCATACCAGTAAAGAAACCTCGGGCTCCTTTGTTTCCTACTTACCACAAAGCTCGACGGAAATGATGACTCATCTCCTACCTACTACGAAGCCCGGCAGGTGGGATGACTCCTCTCCTACCTACCACGAAGCTCGACGGAAAGGATGACTCGTCTCCTACCTACTACGAAGCCCGACAGGTGGGATAACTCCTCGCCTACCTATCGTGAAGCTCGACGAGTGGGATGACTCCTCTCCTACCTACCACTCCATACTCAATATTCATACAAGATCAAGTCAGGTATCAACGATACCAACCCCGGCCACCACCTCCGTGGTAGTGGTCTCGATGGTGTTAACAGGGATTTCTCATCCTAAACAAATTTCCCGTTAACAAAATATTTTATTAGGATTATAAACTAGAAAAACCATACATTGTGTGCTTATTGATCGTTTATAGTTTCCATAGGATATATTGATAACATATTCTATGTTGTATATGTTTGCATTGACATACATATTGATCACATTAGGGAGTCTCTGCAAAAGGCATGAAGTCTTGACTAGGATCTGGATGCTTCGGATAGTTAAGTAATGAAGGCTTAACTAGGATCAGGGTGATCTAAATAGTTAAGCATAAAGTTTTGGCTAGGATTGGGATAATCCGAATAGTCAAGCAAGGTAACTTTCTTGAGACATGAGATGTGTCTTAGATAGAAAGTTGGTTATGTCTCTTTCATTAGAAGACCCCGATGTTTGGGTAGATGTTATGCTCAATAGAGAGTGTTTCATGTTGATTTGTCACTTTTGAGGGTTTACTTTTGAGGATTTTAACAATGCTAAATTAAAATTGCAAACAATGACACAAGATGTTTACGTGGTAAACTAATAGGTGTAAACCGTAGTTATAAAAACAATACTCGCAAGTGCACGAATTGTGAAGATAAGTACAACGGCAAGTAAGGATCGTTCCCATAAGGACTAGAGATTTAATGATTTAAACATAGTTCTAATTAAAGCTAAATTAAAAATAACCAAGAGATTTTTGAGTTTGATTTAAAGATAAAACTAAATTAAATTAAACTAATGAAACAATTGAAAATTTTTGGTTTGTGATCAATGGAAAGAAAACACTAGGTCATCAATGATCCCCAATTATGAACACTCAATGCATGGATTAATTTGTAAACAAAATTCAATCAATTCAAGGGTTCATTCTTTATCTTTAATATGATTATTACCGTATGATCGCGGGATGAGTCAAGTATTCCTAACCACTATTCACCCTTGGTGTATGGTGTGAACAATGATCGGAAACCCGTTAAGCGTAAGAAATAAGAACCAAATTCTATACTTTGCTAGGTCTATACTGAAGATAAAATTCATTCGTTCAAAAGAGCATTAATCAAGGTTAGGTTTAGTCTATACTCTAACCCTAATTCTCAGATAGTCTTAACCCTAAAATAATGCCAAATAATTATCCACCCTTGGTCTATGGTGTGAATAAATATTAAAACTAATGAGAGTCAAACAATTAAGAGCAATGAACAAATCAAGAATCGAGTTGATGAAATAATATTATTAATCCAAACATGAGCATTCATAAAAGGTTCACATTGATTATCTAGTTATGGAATTAGTTACACATCATGAAAATAGAAGGGAAAGAGAATGAAAAGATAAAACCCATTGAGGCCTCAAACGGATTCTTCAAATCTTCAATGATGAATTCTTTTTCATGTTCAAATCTTCGAATGCGTAACGATGAATGAAAGAATTGTTATGTGTTCTAAAAGATATTGAGAGGTGAAATTTGCTAGCTTCTCCCTTGAAAAATCGATAACTATGTATATATAGGTTCTCATTAAAATAGGGTTCAGAATTCCCAAGATAACAAGGAATACGCATGACCGCTCCTTAGACCGCGGTGGACGAAGAGAAGTGCTCTCTGTGATATTCCGCGGTGGAGACTGCTCTGGAGGCATGATCTTGACAGCGGTACAGACTACGGTTATTGAAGATGACACGACTGTGATTCTCCGCCTTTTAGACCGCGGTGGAGGCATTGCTTGGGCAGCGACCTTCGCAGTGGTAATTTACAAAATTACCCTTCTTTGCTTCAAATCTTCAAACACAACATTAAAGTCCAATGTCTTGAAACATGCTCAATCACACAAATTAAATACCTAAAAATGCTCAAGACACCGGCAATTGATAGGAGGAGAGGGGATTAAAACATATAAAAATAATGACTGATCAAATACCCCCAAACCTATCTTTTGCTAGTCCTCGAGCAAAACTAAGAAAATAAAAACTGAAAACTAAACCTAAACCTAGAAATAAAATCCTAACTGAATAAGCCACTTTCGTAGGGAACACGATAGCATTGAGTGTATGCTACAAGCCTTATAAGAAAAATATCAATCATCTAAAATGCGTTTGAACTGTGCCCAAATTGAAACAATACATACAAAAGTCAGTAAGTAAAGACTAAAGTTAAGTAACAAAATTGAATGCATTGCTCAATTTTTTTTAACGAAAAGCCCATCCTTAAGTCGTTCAAGTTTCAAAGTCACATTCGCTAAACACCATAGATGTGATTCGCCTTCACTCTAATTCTCACAGGATATCACTCATTAATTTCACACAGAACCTAGGCAAATACACTCAACAAGCATATGCAAATGGAGTTTATGCACAGGAAATTTCAAGATATAATCGCATATGAATATATAATAGAAAGAACGCTTGATTTTATGCAAAAGATCTCACGAAAGAATTAAGCATTATGAACAAGATAGACACATTATTCACTTATACTTTCATAGTAAGGATAACCAGTGGATCAATCAGACTTTAATTAAGGTTGTAATGGGGCCATGGGTGAAGGTCAAGAAAGAATGGGAAATTAGGGATTCAAAAACCTAGGATCATACCATGAGAGTCTTCAATAACTTTACGGCTTCGTACAGGTCTCTTAATCCTCATCACAAATGAGATAATCATCTCTTGCCACCATCCTATTTTTCAAAAATTCACCATTCTCTTCATGTTAAAACTCCCTTTTTGAGTATATACAACTTTGTGATCTAATTTACTCATATGTACTCATTAAACTCTACTTTCTGATTCTCATAAATTTTTTTTGATGAGGATCAGAGGATTACATGTACATGGAAATCATAATTATCAAACTTACTTTTTGGATTGAATGCAGCTCTTTTCCTTCACTGGCCTCTGATCGAAATATACAAAAATCACTTGCAAAAATATAATATCTTCTTCACATTCTCATTGTATGATCCCAAGCTATAAGGTATGGCTAAATTATGGCTTATTGGGTTACGGTTAATGTGGTGAAGAAAGAAAAAGGCTCAATCGTTGTTTGGCTTCCAACCGGGCTATGGAGCACACAACATACGGGTAGGAAATATTTACGGCATTTTAAGAGTTCAAGCACACATAGTCTAATCATCACTTCCACTGATTCGACTTACTCGAGATCAAAATAAACATGTGACTTCTTTTAATGATGAAAGTTCTATAATGCTCAACGTATACCCTATAGAGATCAAATCTAAATGCCAAGAACCTACTGAGTGTTTAAGAGTAGAAACAAAATATCCCTCTTAATTTATCATATATATACAATTTTTGGCTTGGTGAACTCATAAGGGTAGTCTCCACTATTAATCATGGCAATTCAACTAAGCTTCCTATCCACGATCACATCAAGAGTATGTCATAAAATTTTAAAAAATGAAATGCACTACTCTAAGTGGCAAGAAGTTAGTGTAAACTCAGTGATTAATGCATATTATCTCTAGAGCATAGATCAAAACATAATATCACGGATCACATCACCCCCAAACCTAACCTCAACAATGCCCCCAATGGTGACAAGCAAGAAAAGAAAGAAGCGGAAAAAGAATTAAAGAAAAATATTGGTAAATTCTAAATTCAAGTTAAATCCAAAAACATAAAGAAAGCAAATAGAAAGTTAAAATAAATAAATAAGACAATTATTCAAAAAGAAAAATAAAACAAGAAAAAGAAAGAAAGAAAGATGCATATCCTTTAAAGTCCTCCGTCCTCATCTGAAATATGCAGAATCTCTATCCCCTGATCAGAATCACAGTCATGATGCTACAGCTCCATAGGGTCTCATAATCCGAAACTAGGTGGATCGTACCAGGAGCTGCCTCCTGCTTGAAACTTAGGTGGGGGAACTGGAGGCTGGAAACGCACACTTCCATCGTCAGCCACAGAAAACTGGCTAACCATAGTGCGCAGCTCAGTGATACTCTCTTCAACAATGTCAAAACGCATGTTCATCCGCTCCTCCAATCCTCTAAACTGACCATCCATGTGCTCTCGCATTGCCTGAAACAAAGAATCGAAATATGCATTTCCCGGTTCAGTGGCCTCTGGCTGAGCAGCTGGCGGAACATCTGTATGATCCTCAGGTATAGGATCGACAACCTCCATTTGTGACTGTGCCTTTCTCTCCTGGCGGCTATGTCTCATTTCTCCATACTGTCCTATCGTAGGTAACCCCCGATTGTGACAGAGCTCGTTCCACACTGTTAATAATAACATACTAGGCGTATGCTCCTTTAATCCTGCATCCACCTCAATACCAGCTATCCTGTAAAAAGCTGTAATTAAACAGGGGAATACCATAGAGGACCCATCTTCACAACCACTGTTATAGATTGCCCTTAAAATCACTCGACCAATATTAATATGTTGGCCAGTCACCAGTCGACGTAACAATCGGACGGGCTCAAAGAAAAGCTCGGTGCGATGTTGTGTCGGTCTCAAGGAGTACGAGACGAAGATGTTCCAGAATGCAGCGTCCACTCTCAAATCCCTTTGATATAGGCGAACCATCTGGTTCCATTCCGCCCTACCATCCATCCTAAGTACTTCTGCCAACCTTGCCAAGTGCTGATCAACATCATCAATCGTATTTATTCCACTATTAATGTTGACTCGCACCTCCGGAGTTACGAAATATTGGTTAATTGCATCTAGCGAAATATGGACCTCAACTCCTTAAACCAGAACTGTCTCTCCATTGAGAAATATTTTCAGAATCATGCTAGCATAAAATTCGGCCACGATACTCCTATTTGGTTTCATGTGCCTCTGAACAAATCCTGCCCATCGACAGGTAGCTACAATCTCTGGCACATAATTCTCTCTAAAACTGGGCACCTCAATGCCCATCTCCACAATCCAGGGTCTCCTCTGGAACTTCGACACTCGATCTCCAAAATCCTTAGTCTGAGCTAGTTGTGAAGAAGCGACCCCTTTTCCTCTAGAAGTGCTGCTAACCCAAGGCCTTTTACCCATATTCGTTCTAGCCATCTGCACACATAACACAAGCAAACAATCCAAATTAAGTAGAATTTATATGAATTTCGACAGTAATTCACCTTAAATACAGACCCAAATTTTCAGATGATCACTTAGTTCTCATATCATTCATTCCACAAGCATTCCATAATCAAGAGAAATTGATTCAACACAAAGGCAACATATTAAACACACATTAGACAAAAATCAAACCTTTCTCCCAATAAATCAAAATCCAGACGTTCAAGAATAACGAAATAGAAATTTTACCCAATGGACTTAATCATGTAGAATTTACCAATACAAACAAAGCCAACTAGCCAAAAATGCATAGAACTCTTGTAAGAACACTCAATCACCACAAACCATTCTTGAGCACACATACCTTAAACTTAGATCAAATTATGCCGAAAACTAAAATAAATACTTGATAAAAATAAAAGAGAGACATACCTTTGATCCTTACAGAAGATGAATGAGTATTGGAGGAAGTTCAGTAAAGAAGAATTGAAAACGAAACAGGAAGAGAAGTGGAGGGAGAAAAGAAACGTGCGCAGCAAAGAAGAAATAAGGGGGAAAAACAGCCCAGACAGCGGACTTATATAGGTGCGCAAATTCGTGCCCTACCGCGGTCTGGCACATACCTGGAAGGCGGTCTCGGTCGCGGTTATGCCCTATTTTGCTTACCTGAAGCTACGAAACGCACCGTTTTACTTAATGTACCACGGTATAGGCCGCGGTATATACATTGCATCTCAAGCGGTTTTGACGACGGTGATTCACAGAGGATTATCGTTTTGCATGTCGCAGGGCAGACACCATGTCTGCGGAGCGATCTATACTGTAAAAGTGTACAGTAGGTACCTGTTTGCCGGGCCGCGGTGGAGCCATATGCCTCGAAAGCGGTCGGCATCGTGAATATTGGCAGAGCCTTCATGATTTGCGTACCGCGGTCTAGACATGTGTCTAGAGAGCGGTCTGGCCAGCGGTGCAGGAACAAGATTGTTCCCAAATTTCATCTGCACAGTTCAAATACGCACACATCAGAAGCATATGTTCTTTTCATTTAAAACCACAAGATACCCCCAAACCTAAATTAAACAATGTCCTTGAATTAGGCACAAGATTAAAAATTTGACAAAATTTTAATTTTGGCTATAAAGGTTCTTGTGACACACTAATTATGACTCGAAAATAAAGAAAAAAAAATCAAAATCAAAATCAAAACAAAAATAAAAGAATTAAACCTGGGTGGGTTGCCTCTCACAAAGCGCTTTATTTAACGTCTAGGCGAGAAGGAGTAGAGCGCTACGACTCTATGAGCTTGAGCATTTCAATTGCGTGACCATCTGTTGGTGTTCCCAAATAAGGTTTCAGTCTATGCCCATTGACTTTAAATAACCCTCCATCCTTTAGGTTTTTATTTCTAATGCTCCACTGGGAAAAACTTGATTAACATAGAACGACCCCATCCATTTTGATCTCAATTTTTCTGGAAACAACCTCAACCGTGAATCATACAAAAGGACTAACATTCCAGGATAGAACTTCTTCTAGCGAATCTTCTTATCATGTAATTTCTTAGTCCTTTCTTTGTATATTTTTGCATTCTCATAGGTATCATTCCGAAGTTCTTCAAGCTCACTCATTTGTAAACGTCTTTCTTCTCCAGCCTTACATAAATCAAAATTCAATTTCTTCAAGGCCCAGTAGGCATTGTGTTCCAATTCTATCGGCAAATGACATGCTTTCCCAAAGATGATCCTGTAAGGACTCATTCCAATCGGAGTTTTATAACCAGTCATGTATGCCCAAAGTGCATCATTAAGCTTAAGTGAACAGTCCTTTCGATTTGGTTGCACGGTCTTTTCTAAGATCTGTTTAATCTGTCTATTACTCACTTCTACCTGTCCTGATGTTTGAGGATGATATGGGGTTGTCACCTTGTGCTTGACACTATATTTATTCATTAAAGAGGCAAAGACCTTGTTACAAAAGTGGCTTCCACTGTCACTTATTATTGCCCGAGGAGTCCCAAATCTGGTGAAGATATTCTCTTTGATAAATCTAACCACCACCTGGCTATCATTTGTCTTAGTGGCAACTGCTTCGATCCATTTCGACACATAATCCACATCTACCAAGATATAATTGTACCCATATGAGGATAGGAAAGGTCCCATAAAATCAATTCCCCATACGTCGAATATCTCCATAACCTGTTGGCTGGACAATGGCATCTCATCTTTTTTTCCTATGTTCCCCATTCTCTGGCACCTGTCACAAGAGATACAAAAATTATAAGCATCTTTAAATAATGAAGTCCAGAAAAAACCTGATTGAAGATCTTTGAGAGTAGTCTTTTCAGCACTAAAGTGCCCTCCACAATGAAGATTGTGGCACAATTTCAACACATCCTGTTGTTCTTCCTCTGGAACACATCTTCGAATGATTTGATCGGCGCTAAATTTGAACAAGTACGGTTCGTCCCAGAAATAATCTCTTGTGCTGGAAAGGAATCATTTCTTTGCTTGTGGGTTCATATTGGATGGTACGATTCCATTTGCAAGGTAATTCACAATATTTACATACCATGGATCCTTGCCACCTACTGCCAATACTTGTTCATCTGGAAAATTCTCATTGATTGGTATGGTCTGAGCCTGTTCTTCTCCTCCTTCATCGTCCACCAATCGAGATAGATGATCCGCCACCACATTTTCGCTTCCCTTTTTGTCCCTGATTTTCAAATCAAATTCTTGTAAACAAAGGATCCACCGGAGTAATCTCGATTTCACTTCCTTTTTGATTAGCAAATATTTTAAAGCAGCATGATCAGAATAAACAATGACCTTAGATCTTATCAAATATGATCGAAATTTCTCTAAGGCACTAACAACAACAAGCAATTGTTTTTCTGTGGTAGAATAATTTAATTGGGCATCATTTAAAGTGCGACTAGTGTAGTAAATAACATGAGGCAATTTATCTACCCGCTGTCCTAAAACAGCGCCTACAGCATAGTCAGATACATCACACATTAATTCAAAAGGAAGAGACCAATCGGGGGGCATGATTATAGGAGTAGATGTCAATTTATTTTTCAGAGTCTCAAAAGCATGCAAACAATCATCATCGAAAACAAATGCAACATCCTTGGTCAACAAGTTACACAGGGGACGACTAGTTTTTGAGAAATCCTTAATAAAACGCCTATAAAAACCTACATGACCAAGAAAACTTTTCACACCTTTCACAGAAATGGGAGGTGGAAGTTTTGCAATTACTTCAATTTTAGCACGATCTACTTCTATCCCTTTTTCAGAAATAACATGCCCTAAAGTTATTCCAAACTTGACCATAAAATGGCTTTTCTCCAAACTAAGTGTCAGATTAGTCTCCGTGCATCTTTTTAAAACAAGAGTTAAATTATCAAAAGAATTACCAAAAACAGAAAAATCATCCATAAATACCTCAATAAATTTCTCTAGCATGTCGGAGAAGATTGACATCATACATTTCTGGAAGGTGGTAGGAGTGTTGCACAACCCGAAAGACATTCTTCGATATGTAAAAGTACCAAAAGGGTAAGTGGACGTTGTCTTTTCTTGGTCTTCTGGAGCAATGACAATCTGATTGTACCCTGAAAATCCATCCATAAAGCAATAATAAGCATGTTCCGCCAAATGCTCGAGCATCTGATCAATGAACAGTAAAGGAAAGTGATCCTTTTTGGTTGCCGTGTTGAGCTTGCGATAATCTATGCACACTCTTTATCCCGTTGTCTTTCTTGTAGGGATCAACTCATTATTTTCATTAGCTACCACAATGATTCCCAACATTTTTGGAACAACATGTATTGGGCTCACCCACTTACTGTCGGATATTGGGTATATGATACCCACCTTAAGAATCTTTAGGACCTCTTCTCGAACAAATTCTTTCAAGTTTGGATTTAGCCTTCGTTAAGCTTCTCTCGAAGGTTTTGCCTCTTCCTCCAACAATATCTTGTGCATGCAAATGGCATGGCTTATTCCCTTAATATCCGTTATAGACCATCTAGTGGCGGCTTTATATTCCTTGAACACCTTTATTAGTTTTTCCTCTTTCTCTTCATCTAAGTCTGAAGCTATAATTACCGAGAGCGTCTCATCCTCTTCTAGGAAGGCATGTTTGAGAGTAGAAGGGAGTGGTTTGAGCTCTAATGGAGGGAGAGAGCATGTAAATGGAATTAGAGACTTGTCGGTCTCATCTTGAATCACCTTGTCTAACTCTTCAATTTTTAACTCTTCTTCTAATTCCTCTTCTTGTTGACTTTCTTCATCATCCTCAAAGACATCTTTCACCCAATCAAGTAACTCATCTAGGCTTTCATTTGCTAGCTCCTCTTGGATTGTAGAATTAACTACCTCCACCGAGCAACAATCAGCCGAATAGCAATCATCGGCTGCCTCAGGTAGTTTTAATGATTCAAAAACCTTGAATTCCACAGTCTTATCTTTCATTGTAAGCTTTCCATTATGTACGTCAATGAAGGTTTTTACAGTCGTTATAAAAGGTCTTCCCATTAATATTGGTTTACTGCCTCTTTCCTTGGCTCCCTCTTCCATGTCAAGTACTATAAAATCTGCAGGAATAATAAGATTATTTACCTGAACCAACACATCTTTAATATATCCTCTTGGGTATCTAGCTGATCCATTGGCCAACAAAAGTGACATGCTTGTCTTTTTTTGATAATTCAACCCCAATTGCTCATAGATGTCATATGGCATCAAATGGATGTTGGCTCCAAGATCTAACATTGCTCTTCTTCAATAGTAATGTTGATGCAGAAACTTCCAGGATCTTGGAGTTTTGGTGGCAAAGACTTTTGAAGGACTACATTAACACTTCCGGTTATCAACTCCTGATGATTTTCAAAAAACCTTGGCTTGTAAGTATGGAGATTTTTGAAATTTTTTGCATAAGCAAACATCTTTTGGATTATCTCCAATAAAGGCAAATTGACATTAACTTTTGATAGAATGTCATATATGTCTTTGTATGACTTCTCTAACTTGTTCTTTTGCAATCTTCCTGGGAATGGAACTGGAGGGATATATGGATTAGGAGACTTGTGTAGAAGTGGTAATTTGTTGGATTTTTTCACTACTTATTCTTTTTTTTTTTGGTAACATATTTTCTCCTGAAGAACCTGAAACATTAGAAAATTCATTATAAAGTTCAACAGGCCTATTATTCACCAGTTCCTTACCATTCCGGAGAATTACCATAGTCTTTGCTTGTTCAGTATGGCTTGGAAATTTTCCCGGTTCACTTTTTTGCCTTGCTTCGGCTAGTTGCCCAATTTGTGTTTCTATCTTTCTTAATGAAGTATCAAAATTCTGCATTCTCACATCAGCGTCTTGGAATCTTTTATCATGCTGATTCATCCTCTGGTCCATAGTTTGTATAAACTGCTTCATTGTATCTTCCAATGATAGATTTGTGGGTTGAGATACAGGATTCAGCTGGGTACCAACATTATACTGTCTCTGGCCATAATTGTTGTTATTTCCCCACTGATTCCCGGGGCCTTAATTATCTCTCCAAGAGAAGTTTGGATGATTTCTCCACCATGGATTGTATGTGATTGAAAAAGGAGCATTCTAAGGTCGAGAGTTGAAATTGTTCATAGTTGTACTTCTTCTTCATCATTAGGTCCAAAAGGTCTTGCTTGAAACACTTCTGCATCATACCCTGGTTGCTTATTTCCTTTGCATTGTTCTTCTCTCATTTCCCACCTGATTGACATGTACTTCCATAGTTTTCTACATTTGTGACATTTGCATTGAGTTCTCAGCACTCGTATCTACTTCATAAACTCCCTTCCTTCTCCTAGAGTTCTTCTCTAGAGAATTTCTAGCAAGTTTTTCGAAGATAGTTTGCAATTCTTCTAGAGTCTTGTCAATCATGGATCCTCCGCATGCATTATTCGTGGAGACAGTTGAAAAGTCATTTAGTCCATCATAAAACCACTGCCAGAGTTGGTGCATTTGATATCCATGCTGAGACAACCAAACAGAAGCATCTTGTAACGCTCTCAGGCATCATAGAATGACACTTGGTCCCCTTGAAAGAAATTTGTAATCTTGGACTTGATCTCACTGGTCTTCTGATGAGAGTAAAACTGATCAGTGAGTCTATCTACCACCGCTTCCCATGTTGTTAGTAAAGATGGAGGCAAAGTCAAAAGCTATGTCTTCGTCTTTTCCTTGAGAGCATGTGGAATACATCTCATACGTAGCTGGTTTTCTGTCACCCTGGTGTTTGGAAAAGCTTGAATTGCTGTATAGAACTCTCTAAGGAATTTAAGCACATCTTCATTCGGCAGTCCACAAAAAGCAGGCAACAAATTGTAATGGAAAATTTTCAGTTCATAGTTTCTAGCTGCCTCATCTAGTGCAATCCATAGAGGGTGATTATCAACTATAGGCCTGCTGTAATCCTTCATGGTTTTGATAGGTACAACTGGTAGATCATAAACCTCTTGGATGTTGCAATTTCTGTTGTCTCACATTGTTCTTTGTCCAATACGATTATTGTTATCGTTCAACGGTAGTAATTCTCCTTCATGTGATCTTCTACCTTGCATTCACCATTGAAACCTGAAACAAAATGCATACACACAGTAAACTACGAAAATAAAATAAAAACTAAAAATCTAAAATTAATGACTCTACTACATAACTAACTAAATCCATTAACTAAAACTAAAACTAGAATTAACCAATAAATTCAACTATTCCCCGGCAACGGCGCCAAATACTTGATGGGTGTAAAATCGTAGTTATAAAAACAATACTCGCAAGTGCACGAATCGTGAAGATAAGTACAACGGCAAGTAAGGATCGTTCCCACGAAGACTAGAGATTTAATGATTTAAACCTAGTTCTAATTAAAGCTAAATTAAAAATAACCAAGAGATTTTTGAGTTTGATTTAAAGCTAAAACTAAATTAAATTAAACTAATGAAAGCAATTGAAAATTTTTGGTTTGTGATCAATGGAAATAAAACACTAGATCATCAATGATCCCCAATTATGAACACTCAATGCATGGATTAATTTGTAAACAAAATTCAATCAATTCAAGGGTTCATTCTTTATCTTTAATATGATTATTACCGTATGATCACGGGATGAGTCAAGTATTCACAACCACTATTCACCCTTGGTCCATGATGTGAACAATGATCGGAAACCCGTTAAGAGTAAAAAATAAGAACCAAATTCTATACTTTGCTTGGTCTATGCTAAAGATAAAATTCATTCGTTCAAAAGAGCATTAATCAAAGTTAGGTTTGGTATATACTCTAACCCTAATTCTCAGATAGTCTTAACTAGAGATGTACGTTTGGGGAATGAGGATGGATATGGGTCCTCCCATCCCCATTCCCATCCTCGTCCCCAAGTCCCCATTTTCCCCATTTTTTCCTATTTTTTCGTATCCCCCGGTCCTCCATTTTCTCATTTTCCTATTTAACTAAAAATTAAAAATTAAATTAAAAAAACAAACATTTCATTACAAATAAAAAATATCAATGCATTACAAATTCAATATAATATGTTTCAAATAATTCAAATATATATTATAATTATATTTATATACTTTTGGGGGAAATGGGGAAATGGGGATCTCCATCCCTATTCCCATTTCAATTTAATTGTGGTTCCATTTGGGGATGAAAATCACCCCCCCCCCCCCCCCCAATTTCCCCTTTTTTTTTCTAAAAAAAAATCCTCAAATGGGGATGAGGGTGCGGGGATTTGGGGCCCTGATGATAAATGTGCATCCCTGGTCTTAACCCTAAAATAATGCCAAATAATTATCCACCCTTAGTCTATGGTGTGAATAAATATTAAAACTAATGAGAGTCAAGCAATTAAGAGCAATGAACAAATCAAGAATCGAGTTGATGAAATAATATTATTAATCCAAACATAAGCATTCATAAAAGGTTCACATTGATTCCCTAGTTATCGAATTAGTTACACATCATAAAATTAGGAAGGAAAGAGAACGAAAAGATAAAACCCATTGAGGCCTCAAACGGATTCTTCAAATCTTCAATGATGAATTCTTTTTTGTCTTCGAATCTTTGAATGCGTAACGATGAATGAAAGAATTGTTATGTGTTTTGAAAGATATTGAAAGGTGAAATTCACTGGCTTCTCCCTTGAAAAAATTGATAACTATGTGTATATATATATATATATATATATATATGTATATATATGTGTGTGTGTGTATATATATATATAGGTTCTCATTAAAATAGGGTTCAGAATTCCCAAGATAACAAGGAATACACACGACCGCTCCCTAGACCGCGACACGGACAACTTGCTCAGACCGCTGTGGACGAAGCGAAGTGCTCTCTGTGATATTCTGCGGTGGAGACCGCTCTGGAAGCATGACCTTGACAGCGGTACATACCGCGGTCATTGAAGATGACACTGTTGTGATTCTTCGCTCTTTAGACCGCGGTGGAGGCATTGCTTGGGTAGCGACCTTCGCAGCGGTAATTTACAAAATTACCCTTCTTTTCTTCAAATCTTCAAACACAACATTAAAGTCTAATGTCCTAAAACATGCTCAATCACACAAATTAAATATCTAAAAATGCTCAAGACACAGGCAATTGATAGGAGGAAAGAGGATTAAAACATATACAAATAATGACAGATCATAAACCTCCAAAGAGGAAACATCCACGGGTTGATACCACAACCACCGGTAAAAGCAAATCCACTATTTTAAATAAGGGTTACACACTCAAGCAATCAACACATGCTCTCCAAGCTATCACTATTACTCTACCCTTGAACCTAGTGATCTACTAAGCCTACTTCCTATCCAAAACCTCTTGTATCTAGGAAGATTCCTTGCTCACCTATCCGGATCCTCCTGACCCTAGGCAAGACTTCCTTGCTTAGTTATCCAAGTCCTCCTGACTCTAACTAAGACTTCCTTGCTCAACAATCTGAGGTCTCCTACCTCTTGTCGAGACTTCTGCTTGCTTAGCTATCCGAGCCCTCCCGACTCTAGCTAAGACTTCCAATTGCTCAAATCAAAGAATCACTCTAATATAAGAGACTTCCTACCTCTTCACAAGGCATCTAAGTGATCATGAATGCAAAACACAAACAAGCACGCAACATAGAAAATGATGATCAACAAATTCTATGGACATGCAACTAGATAGCTAGATTATGCTTTCAAAGAACAATCACAATGTATCTAGACAACCTAAGCAAGTTATCAACTAAGAACCAAATCAATGAAATGAATATACCAATTATTATAGACCTAGTTCTTAGAGAATGAAATTAAATCTAGAAACAGTCAATCAAACACAAGAACAAAAGATTTCTAGAAGCAATTTCATGTTTATCAAGTTTAGCATAAATCAATCAATTTATCACAAATCTAGCAAAACTTGAAAATCAAATCAACAAACCAAAAAATGATATCAAAATCATCCTAGTCATGCTTCTTAATCTAATAGCATCAATCAATAAGAAGATCAAAGAAGAAAAAACTAAGAAGATGATGATTTTACTAATAAAGATGAAAATCAAGAACTGAAGATCTGATCACTACGACAAATCTAGACATCCTTTGGTTATGGAAATGCTTGGGGTTTGTAGGTCTCCTCAAAACACTCGAAATCGGTTTTTAAATCAAGTGATTCGGAGTAGAAATGAAGAAGTTATCACAAAAACAAAAATAAAAATGTTGAGAGAAAAATTATGCTCTTGTTCTTCAATTTTCTCAACTTGTTCAACTTCTAAAGAATGAGAGGGAAGTAGAGGTTTTAAAGAGAGAAAACCCAAAAGACCAAAAATCCCTCATGCTTTAGTGCCTTCCCGAGATGTCGCGTGGGCAACTGTGGGCAGAGCAGATTTGGGGCCGAGATGGCCACGCGCCATCTCGGGAAGGTGCCCAAGTGATGGCTTATGCCATCGCACCTCTTCTCTATGCTCCTCTCTCGTTCTTCGACCGTTATTTGGCCTCCAAACACCGAATTGAAATCCGTTTGAAGATTAAGAACCGAGACTCTCTCTTGAACATGGACATATAAGATGCTCAACTCATAAAATAAGAATTCAACTCGATATATGAAGACGAAGACAATGTATACAACATAAGTTGAAAGTGTAGTATCTTTTGACTTAAAACTCGAAATAAATAGTATGAGTAATCGAAATGACCGGAACTCAATTATGAACAATCTAAGGCTAAAATCAAGTTCAAGATCCATGTTATACAAATATAAAAACAAACAAACACATTTCACACAAGAATGCAAACTACATAGAGATAGTCTCCAATCATGCATTTTCCAAAACATGTTAATTTCATACCAATGCATGAGCATTCATCTTCAAGTGTGTGAATGTGTTATACCAAATGATACGCTATGATGTAGGGACACAAATGTATGATATGTGTGTGTGCTTATTTAATGGTGCACAACTATACAGGGACACATATATATGAGTTGTGTGTGTGTGCGTTTACGCCTTGCAAAAGGAAGGAGAATCTCGATACCTTAGCATCAAAGAATAGTATCAATCCTCTTGAAGGTGAACTTTGCTTCATGAGTAGTTGCTTATCTTCCTTGAAGCTCTTATCATCACAAACCACTTAAGCAACTAAGCATTAGAAAGAAATAAAGTTTTGTTAAGGAATCAAGCCAACACAAATCTAAAACCTAACAGTAGACAAGATCGTTGATAAGTTTGAGTTGCAAACACTTTGTTGATTCAATATTTGTCTTTTATATATTTTGTAGTGTTTAAACATCGTATCTTGAGAAATTATTTATCAAGTTGTAAAGTTCTACTTAATGAATTTATATTGTGATATTCAAAGTTGTGGATTTTGTTTTGCATTGAATATACTTACATTTGAGGTACATAGTCTCTTGTTATGTGTATGTGTTAAGTGTATCACATACTTTCACATTTATGAGTTTATGTTTGTAGACTAAGGGTGGTGAATTGAGCTTACATATGATAATTGTTTTCTAAATAACAATCGTAATAAAGGTTAATTTGTATGTTTATCAAATGTTTGACAATAGTCTCGAAAAGGTTTTAAAAATAGAGTGTCAACCTATTCACCTCATCTCTAGGTTGTTTATTTCATAACTTTTTAGAAATTTCAATATCAGCATGATATTTATATATATTTCAGGTACATCATTGTTTTTATCACTAATAGTAAACATTTTATTACTTTATTTTAATGTGATTTCACTTGATAGCTAGATTTCTTACTATGATCATCAATGTTATAATAATTTTAAATGACCAAAATTTTCACTTAAAGGAATGATATCAACCAATTTAATCAGACAAGATAAATGATTTTGTCGTGAATACACAAAAACATAGTATCCACACTTAATCATTTTCAAGTGCAAAAAGCAAAGCAAATTTAAAGACGTCAATGTAAACCATGAATATATGATCATTAACCAAGTTGGTATGTATAATTTATAAAAGAAAATACATATTGTTGGTTTTCTATTTATAAAACAAAACTTTTTTTGGATTACATATCATTCATCGAGAATTCAATTTTTACGGCTGAAGCAGTATCATCTACTGGTTTTAACATCGGTCATAAAGCGATCATGAATTTGAAAACATTTCACAAATGCATATCCCTATGATATGTAATGCTTTGTATTTTATTTCAATATGTTTTATATTCAGTATGTGTTTCTGTCGGTATCAAACATACTACAATCGACACAACCAAAGACACTATTCTTCATATGTTGCCATACAAATCATGCATGCACATATACTTTTCTTCACAAGTATACAAGGTTTGTATCCATATGCTATAAGTGCATCACATGAGTGTTTTCCAATAAAAAATCCTTTTGATTTTGTGCTTTTAAATTAAAATCAGCTCATAATTAGCGTTATATGCCAACATATTAGAACTCATAAGTTCATGTTTTTATATAATTAAGATTCAAATCTCTATTAATTAGATTAAGAACTTAAGGTTCTGATTATAATGAAAGTTTATATTTAATTTTAAATTTCAGGTTTATATTTAAATTGAAAATCCAAAACTTCGGGTTCTTATTAATTAAATTGGAATATAGAACTTCAAGTTCTAATTAATTAACTAGAATACAGAACTTCGGATTCTAATCGATTAAATTGAAATTACGAACTTCAGGTCCTGATTGATTAAATTTGAATACAACACTTCAGGTTCTAATTCAATTAATTTTTAAAACATTGGATAAATAAGTTTTGATTAAAATTGGGAACTATATGTATCTAGAACTTCAGGTTCTGATAGGTATCAAACATATAATAATAATAATAATAATAATAATAATAATAATAATAATAATAGTAATAATAATAAATAATTTCATTAGGAAACTAATTTACCGAAATATGAAAAGATGACGAAATACAAAACTAGATAATCGTCGAGCAATAAAAATTGGAAAAACAAAAACAAAACTTATAGAATCTATACGACCCCACTCATACATAGGTGATATAAACAAGTAAAATTAAAATTAACCGCAATGCAATTTCAACATAGTGATTAATTCATATTCAAATTCTACAAAGTATGGATTTATTTTATTTTTTCCCTTTTCTTTATATATATTTAGATCTTTCAAGATCTAATTTAGAACTTCAAGTTCTAAATAATTTTTTCGAATCAAGAACTTCTGATTTTTATTTTTGAAAGCAATCTTGTTGTTGCAAACCTTTATTATTAATAATAAGAAAAGAAGAAAAAGAGATAAAAAAAAACATAGAAAGTAATACTAACTGAGGAGAGAAAGAATGAGAGAAAACAAATATATTAGTTTATTTTTCTGTATATATTGAAGGCTTACACAATAAGCTTATAAATAGGCATCCGGAAAATTGGTAATTGCTTTACATTTATATAATATATAAAAACTGACCCTCATAGCGCCATGTGTCACCGTGAGGAAGTTTTGGACTTAAATGTTATATATTCATTTTTATTTCTATATCTATATTTAATCTCGTACTATGTAACCATTGATTTGTTTTTTTTTAATGTAACCGGTAATTAATTGGTTTGTCTATTATTAATATATCTAATCATTCTAAACATTTTTATACTCCTTCATTTTAATATTTTAAGTCTTGCATTACTTTTTTTTATCAGTTTTGTAATTGGAATTCTTTTCAGTATTTTGATGGATTAGTTTCGGCTTGCTTTGTCTATTAATTTATCCATGAGGGAGATTTGGATTAAATGTTATAATGATCAATAATAAAACACCAAAACTTTATCATATTCTCCTTTAAATCAGACTTTAAGTTTTGTCAATTAAACCACCTAATCATAATGAGTGGTGCTATTGACACCCCCACTACTGAACTATTTATGTCCCAACTTTTAAAATTTTGATTTAATTATATAAAATTAAATGGTTTTATTAAAAAAAATTGATTTATTTTCAGGATTACCCTTTTACTTTTTTTTTTCAAATTTAATACTCCCCATATACACTTCATCTCTAATAATAAAATACACTTCATTTATAATCTTTATATACAGTTTTCTTACATTCATTCACAGAACTTGTTTTTTATTCTTATTTTATGGTGAAACCATCCTTATTAGATGCAATCTTTTTCTTTTCTGTAGTCAATTGGATTGTGTTGAGACTGTTAGAAAATCTAAAAGAATTGGAGAGAGCTTAACATTCTCGGGTGGAAGTGAACATGCCACTGCCAAATAAGAAGTGAGTGCAATTGATATGACCTATTATGTTATGTCTTAATTAATATTGCGTTTTTATTTTATATATATTTTAGATTAGTTTCTTATTTTGACTATGACAGAATAGGAAAATAGAAAACTAGTCCTATTTTTATTTTAATTATGTTTTAGATTAGTTCCTATTTTGACTATAATAGAATAGGAAAATAGAAAACTAGTTCTATTTTTATTTTAATTATGTTTTAGATTAGTTCCTATTTTGACTATGATAGAATAGGAAAATAGAAAACTAGTTCTATTATAAATAGAACTATTATTTTTAGGGTTGTTATCTTTTGAATGTTTTATCAATTAAATTGGCTGTGTTAGAGTTCATCCAATTTCTTTTCGATTCGGCTTTTCTCAGTGAACTGTTTAGAAAGGTTGGGCTAGGGTTAGGTAAATTATGTTATCTAATTCTAGAGAGTCGATCGCTCAATTCTGTGAGTGGTTTGTCTCAGATCTATCTATCTTTGGGTACAAGTTAGGGTTTTGTTGTTGGATCTCAACATTTTAGTGCTTTCATTGAGAGGTTTCGACGGCCTACTATATATATATATATATATATATATATATATATATATATATATATATATATATATATATATAAGGAGAACAAAAACCATGGGATCTATGGAGGATTCTATTATTCAAGGGAGTGGATCGAAGACTAACAAGCAACAGTTTGAAGCCTTGGAGGAGAATCAAGATCGGATTTTCAAGTCCCTATCAGAACTGACGACATCCATAGCTCATCTGACTAGGTCAAACAATGATGCAATCGAGAGACTTGAAAGACAATTGACTGAAAACAAGAGGAAGGAAATGGTAGGCAGAAGGACTCAAGGGGATGGACGGATATCACATAGTTCATGGCGTGAGGCAGAATTCTTGACAGGTGAGGTAGACGAGTCCAATCCGACTGAAAATCGTGAAGGGTTTAAGCGAGGAGGACGAGTGGAACATGGGCCATTAGTGGTGGAGCGTTGGTTGCATGATGAGGTTTTTAAGGGGGAGATGGATTATGGATCTGAGGAAGATGTGAGGTGGGACAGAAGGCATCCCGGCCGAATGCCAATTCATGGGGAACAAAGGGAATCGTGGAGAGATTCTACAATATATGAAAGTGAGAGGGGAAGAGAGATGCACCATAGTCGGGCCCCTAGAAAGCCGAAGATTGATTTTCCACATTTTAATGGTGGAGACCCACATGAGTGGTTAGACAAGGTGGATCACTACTTTCAGGTCTATGAAGTAGCGAGGGTCAATCGGGTTTCTACTGTATGTATCTACCTTGATGCGAAGGCTAACAGCTGGTAGAGATGGATCAAAGCTTAGTATGAGCAAGATAGAAGGAAAATGGGTTAGAAGGCATTCGAGCTGGAGTTTTTGGCTCAATGGGGACCATCACCGGTTATCAATCATCATGGGCAGTTAGGAAGAAAGAAATCAGGTATATATTGAGGAGTTTCACCGACTGCAGATTTTGGTCAGGGGGTGGTCAGAGGAGTCATTATTGGGGACTTTTATTGAAGGGTTAAAACCTTGGTTAGCAAGAGAGATAAAATTGAAGCGACTACAAAGATTGACTGAAGCAATGAGGATGACGAAGATTTTAGAGGATAGTTACTACAGTGATAAGAAGCCATTTAAGGAGAATTCTGGGAGTAAAAATTTTAAATCGGAATCAAACAAAGATTCTTGGAAGGGAAAAGGAGTTATTGAGGATAGTTCTAAGAAGGAAAGTAAAGACGTAAGACAACTGACAAAGGAAGAGGTTCAAGAGAGAATCAAAAAGGGCTTGTGCTTCAAATGCAGGGAGAAATGGAACAAGGACCAGCGGTGCCGAACTGGGAAGTTATTTATGATCATTGACTCAAGTGAATCAGATGATGATGTTGTCAATGACGAGGAAGCCAACAGTGATGATGGAGAGTTAAGGGTGGCTGAATTGAGAGAAAATAATTATGAAACCGAATTGTCTTTAAATGCCATGTATGGGGTTTCGAAACCATCCACTATGAAGCTTATGGCATGGGTTGGTAAGTTTGAGGTTTCGATGTTGGTAGACTCTAGTTCCTCTCACAATTTCATTAAAGCAAATATCGTAAGAAAGATTAGGCTGCGAGGGGCTACTATAGAACCGTTTGATGTGAAGGTGGCTAATGGGGAAAAACTTAAGTGTGAAGAAGTGGTTCATGAGGTGAAGATGAACGTGCAAGGGGTCAGGATTGCGGCTGATTTGCATGTGTTGTCTCTAGTGGGGGTAGATGTTGTGTTAGGCAATGCTTGGTTGAAGAGTATCGGTAAGATGGTTACAGACTTTGATGCCATGACAATGGAATTCAAATTGGGTGGAAATAAAAGAATATGGGTTGCTTTGCCTCTCAAGGAAATTAAACAATGTAAAGCTCAGATGATAGATAGGCTTTGCAAATGGGGTGCCCAATGCTTTGCAATAGTGAATGTTAGAGATCGACAAGATGAGGGAAGTGAGACACATAATAGGGATGAGGTTGTAGCTAAGGTGAAGAAGAAGCTTGAAAAGGCTCAAGGAAGAATGAAGAAGTATTATGACCAAGGCAAACGAGATGTATCTTTTGAGCTAAGAGATTTCATGTATCTCAAACTTTAACCTTACCGGCAGAAATCTTTGAACAAAATGTTCAATGTGAAATTGTCGCAGCGGTATTATAAGTCTTTTAAGGTGCTAGAGCGGATATATGAGGTGGATTACAAGTTGAAGTTGCCGTCTACATCTAGATTGCATCCAGTTTTTCATGTTACCATATTGAAGAAGAGAGTGGGAAACCCGAGTCCCATTTCTAGTGATTTATTGACGTTTGATACAGAGGGTAACATGTTGCTACAGCCTACAACAGCTCTCCGAAATCGCAGTTGGAAAAAAGGACGTGGTATGACAAATGTGTGGCAGGTTCTGGTTCAATGGCGAGGGATCCCTCTGGAGGATGCTACTTGGGAAGACTATGGCGAGATGGTAGAATGCTTTCCAGATTTTTCCCTTGAGGACAATGGTAGTCTTGAAGAGCGGAGGAATGTTGATACTGTTAGAAAATCTAAAAGAATTGGAGAGAGGTTAGCATTCTTGGGTGGAAGTGAACATGCTACTGACAAACAAGAAGTTGGTGCAATTGATATGATCTGAGGAATATTATGTTATGCCTTAAATAGGATTGCGTTTTTATTTTATTTATATTTTAGATTAGTTTCCTATTTTGACTATGACAGAATAGGAAAATATAAAACTAGTCATATTTTTATTTTAATTATGTTTTATATTAGTTCCTATTTTAACTATAATAGAATTGGAAAATAGAAAACTAGTTCTATTATAAATAGAGCTATTATTTTTAGGGTTGTTATCTTTTGAATGTTTTATCAATAAAATTGGCTCTGCTAGGGTTCATCCAATTTATTTTCGATTCGCTTTTTTTCAGTGAACTATTTAGTAAGGCTTGGGCTAGGGTTAAGTAAATTCTGTTATCTGATTCTAGAGAGTCGATCACTCAATTCTATGAGTGGTTTGTCTCAGATCTATCTATCTTTGAGTACAAGTTAGGGTTTTGTTGTTGGATATCAATCTAGGTCCTCAACAGATTGTTGGTGATAGATTGTGAGTATGATATTAATTGTATGCTGATTTTTTTTGAGTGATTTAGTTAGGGTTTGGTGTGGTTTCGTTTCATCGGAGATTAGGTTTTCTTAGTTACGATTCTTGGTGTGATTTTGATGTTATTTTTTTTTGTAAATAACATTAAACTAACTTTGGAAGATCAGAAATAAAATCTAGGAAATAATTGATACAAATCATAGAATGCTTAAAAGATCTGAAAGAAAATAAACCAGAGATAAAAATATATAAAACAACACATAGATTTGGAATTTGAAAAGAAAAACAAAACAAACACGTGAAACAATAAAATCAATAATTACTAAATATGGGAAACATGAGATCGATATATAAAAGAAAATATAAACAAAATAATAAATATTTAGTGATTTGAAATAGTATTTGTCATTAGGGTTTTAAAATAAAGAAAGTGAGGTTTTATTAGTTTTACTTTATACATTATGGAATTAGATGAATGACTATTAATATAGCAGTGTTTGTAAAAAATGACCTTTTTGAAATCAATTCCTCATCTAATGACCATTTTGATAATGGTGATCCAAATTTATGGTCACCAAGGTAATTATCTTTTTTTTTTTTTGCCAACAAACCATAAATTCATATTAATTAGTTTTTTTAAGTATTGTTCAAAAAATAAATTGTTAATTAGTTATCTATAAAGTATATAAACTATAAAATTTGATAATTTATTTTATTTTATTTTTTGTTATTTACGAGAATTTATTTATTATCTCATTTGTTATGAAATTGACTCTTTATTTTTATTAATTATCTAATTAATTAATTAAAAGTAAAAAAATTACAAGCTAACATTTCCTATACAATTTAGAAAAAAAATAAAACATTTTCTATTAAGTTATCTCATTTTTATTACCTTTTAAATAATTTTAGTCGGGTTTGAAAAGTCTGTTAATTTCTATCCAAAATAAAAGGTCAAAAACTCTCTCTTTCTATTTAAAACAAAAAACTCTTTTCTATGTTGCTATGTTTATTTATTTGTTTGTTTTTCACTCGATCCAGATACTCTAACAATGTTTATCTGCCACGTCAATGTTTATCCGCCATCTCAAGGTTACTCCTCTTCTGGTCCCCACCTGTCCAAAGCTGCATAACCCACCAAATTCACTAATGTTCATCATTTATGATTTCATGTTTTTCTATTTCATTAAAAAAAAACATATATATTTTGACGTGTTATACTTTGTTATATCGTTTTTAGTGTATATTTAGGATTAATAGATCTCCATTGTACATTATATACATAAGTGAACATGTTATTTAATTTTGGTATTCGAGTTTTTATTTTATTTTATTTTATATATCTGTTTATGGTTCATGTAATACAAATTGCAAGACATTGTCACACGTCTCATTGTCACACATCTTTGTGTACTATCTCATATTTGTTTTGTACTGAATCATATTCGTTTGACTTTATATTTAAAATTTCATATTCAAGCCAGTCAGAGCAATCAAGGAAATGATATCAACTATTGCTTATCGTAAAATCACCTTGGTATTTTTTTAATTTATATATAAATTTTTTCGGTTTTAGTACAAACTATAGTGTTGATGTATGTATTCAACATGCAAATGTGATTGGTCTGTCAATCTCTAAGATTAAGATGCGATTTTACGTGATCGCGTAAAAAGAGGTAATAACAGTGAATTTTTTTTTTTAAATTATTTTACAATTAAATTTTGAATTTTAATGTTTATTTTTGTTATCTAATTCTTTACATTCTACACTCGTTTGTCAAGGGTTTGATAATGTTTAGAGTTCTACCTACTACTTTTTTTTAGGTATTTATACAAATAATATAGGTTTTAATATATACAACTCTTTTATTATTATTATTATTATTACTATTATTATTATTATTATTATTATTATTATTAAGTTGTGATAGATTTGTTTAAATTTATTTTCTTTGCAGTCTTATTTCATCAGAGACTACGAATTGAATTAGAACATCAACTTAGAGAGTATAAATCAATTGTTTGGAATTATTTTAATTAGAGATTTCTGAAAATTGTTAATTTGTGGTTGAAAGTTTTTTTTTTATATTTCAAATGTAATTATAGAAATTTGTAGTCAATTGAATTTTTTTTTTGTGTATTTCTTCTTACTAATCTATGTCAATTTGAACTATAAAATTACACACGAACGTAAAAATAGAAAAATACATACAAAAAAAAACTTTAAAATAAAAATTCGAAAACGATTACATTATGTTTTATTGTGTGGACAACATACTATTTTTTTTAGAAGGGTTTGTTTACGGGTTGAAATAGGAAATGAGATCAAGAGAATTAATTGTGTGTTATTATCTAGGTGGTGAAAGAAAATTATTTCACAATAATAATTTATTTCAACATCTAATGAATCTTTTAAAATATCATTATTACCCTTATGAAATCAAGTTAAAATCATTTATATACTTTATTTTATCTCAAAATTAAACATTCTACTTAAATATTGATTTGATTTATAAAATATTTTAAAATATTTTTATTGTACTTATGGAATTTTTTAAATTTAAATATTCTACTTAAATATTGATGTCATATATATAATTACTAATAAATAAATAAATTAGGGCTCTAAAAACATGTATATTTTAGTTATTGTAACTGATTTAAGTATTTTACAATAATAGTAATGCTTCATTGTCTAATAATAGTAATGCTGTATTGTCCAAATCTGATGTCCAAATGATGTGGCAATACTGCAATTCATCCATTTTAATCATATAAATTTAAATGGATGAATTATAATGATGTCATATCATTCGGACAAAATAACATTATTATTACAATAAAATTACTATATATATATGTATATATTGTTTTTGAGTTATACTGTAATTTTAAAAATATAATTAACCAAATTTTTGACTGACTATTTATTCATTATAATTAACGATAATTATTATAAAAGTTACATCAATACGGAATTGACTTTTAATCATTATTCACGTTTGTGATATTTTTCTTTTAGAGTTTATTTTTACTTACCCCTTTTAAAGGGATGAGCATTATCTATTCCTCATATATTGACATGTGTCAATTTATTAATTACTAATTTATCAATTTATCATATAATAGTTAATTTGGTAGATCCTTACTTAATAAATTGATACGTGTTATTATATTAATTCGTAGGGAGAGGCCTCTCTCAAGGAGTTAATGTTTGCTCATCCCTTTAAGGGGGGTGATCATTACCTCATCCTATATTGATATGTATTCAGAGAGAGATAAATTTATCCTAAAATATATAATATTTAGATAAATTTACCCTCTTCATAACACATATATTATTCATACGCGAAGGGGTAAACCCTTCAATGGGTGAGCAAAAATGAATTCCCTCTCACGTCTAGTGGTGTAATAATGTACCGACCCAAGACAGGAAGCACGGCCCGTGAAGGAAGCGGACCAGGCCGAGGCCTGGTTCGTGGCTGGCCGTGTGCTGAGCCGGGGGTACAAGGTCAGGCGGGCCGGCCTGCCGGACATGCTTAGCCAGCGTGCCAGCCCTGGAACGACCTGTCGGACCGGTCCGTGACATCAATCGATTATTATTATTATTTTTTATTTTTTTATTTTTATTTTTAAAATTCACATCCCATAGACCGATCCGTCGGACCAGGCCCGCCAGACTAGTTGGACCAGGTCCCATTGGCCCGTCGGACCAGGTCCCACGAACCGCCCTAGCACGACTGGCTTGAAAAGATACCGTGCCAGGGTTCAGTTTTTAGAAACGGACCTATTTACCATACCAGACCAGACCAGACCAGACCCAACCTATTTTTGAAAACAGATCTGACTAGACTAGACCAGACCGTACTTAATGGACCGGACCAATCCATTTTTTCACCGTTACTCACGTCGGTGAACAAAAATAAACTCGTATTTCTTACATTAATAAAAGATCTAATGGCCAATAGGTTGTCAACGTGGGGTCCATTGCTCAGTTGTATCCACAAGAATAAACGGGGACCATAAATGATACACCAACCAGATGTCCAATCTTCAAACTTGGTGTGACAATCCATAAAACAGTAAGAAAATTAAAATAAATACGATGGTATTGTGAACCTGGCCGGTTTTCCGGTCCAAATGAACAACCTATATTCTTTCCTCCTTTTTTGACAAGTTCCTTCCCATTCCACCACGTACGTTTTTACTGGAACAACCCACGCACTACCGGGTTTAGCCGGTGACTACATCTCTCCTAACTGCCATATTCACATCCAGGTTCATCCCCCCCCTCACCTGTCAGTCACTGTAAAACCTTGGTATAATTTTCTTTCTTTCTTATATTCTCTATTTCCCTTCAATATCTCTCTTTTTTTTTCTCACATAAAAATTGGGCATTTCTAGGGTTTTAAAATTTCTCTACAGTTTTTCATGGGACCTTCGATTTCCCCATCAAATTCTCATCGCAGGCCAACAATTCGTTTCTCACGTTGTAAATTTGGACGCTGTTGTCGTTGTTTCTGTTGCTTCTATACTTACCCTTGAAATTTCGCCGATTTTTCATATTTGGAATTCAGAATCATCAATTTTTAGATTTTAATTTATATTTAGGGTGTTTATGGATTTCTCTTCGCATACTCAGTCGAGCTTGTCTTTGAGCTTCAATTCACATGTGTCATCGCCACCGACGCAACCTCCAACGTCAAAAACGACGATCACTGACGACTCAATTTCATTGCAGATTGATATGAGTTATCATAATTCGTCGAATCCAATACCGTCGAAACCGTTGCAATTACTTGATGAGAAAACTGACAAAGTGCACTCAGAAAACAACGGAGAAGACAACGAGAAAGAAGAGGAGCAAGAAGAGTTCAGCATCTTAGGGCATCCGATGTGCCTAAAACGACAAAGAGATGGACAGACACTGCCTTTGTCAAAACGATTTGCAATGGAACAGGGGTTGGAATCACGTCGAGCCTCTGTTCGAGCTTGGGGAAACCAGCCGCTGCCCATGGCAGACCCTGAGATTCATGAAATCATGGAAAAGGAAAAACGCCGTCAGTTTAATGGAATTGAGTTGATAGCTTCGGAGAATTTCGTTTGCCGCGCTGTAATGGAAGCACTTGGAAGCCATTTAACAAACAAATACTCAGAAGGACTGCCTGGAGCTCGATACTACACAGGCAATCAGTACATTGATCAGATAGAAAGTCTATGTATTGAACGGGCACTAAAAGCATTCAATCTTGATAGTGATAAGTGGGGGGTCAATGTTCAACCATACTCATGTACCTCTGCTAATTTCGCTGTCTACACTGGTCTTCTGTTACCTGGGGATAGAATTATGGGTCTAGATTCCCCGTCCGGAGGGCATTTGAGTCACGGGTACTATACCCCTGGAGGGAAGAAGATTTCGGCGGCTTCTATATTTTTCGAGAGCTTACCTTATAAAGTGAATCCTCAAACTGGTTATATTGATTATGAGAAGCTAGAAGAGAAGGCCATGGATTTTAGGCCTAAGATTTTGATTTGTGGTGGGAGTTCGTATCCAAGAGAGTGGGACTATGTGAGGATTAGGCAGATTGCAGATAAGTGTGGTGCGGTTTTGTTGTGTGATATGGCTCATATTAGTGGGCTCGTGGCTGCCAAGGTTTGGATTATATCTATTCTTATATTTTCTTTTTTCTTGTATAAATAAATTTGATATTTTATTGTATAGGCACTAACCAAGCAATATTTACATACATATATAATTGATCTCATTTTCAATATTGTCATTCTTATTGCCGTTGTTCATTTTGTGATCTATGGACACTTGGATTGTTGACATCCTGCAACTTGTGTTAGATGTTCTAGCAACATATAATTAGTCATAATTTTTAAAGGAGATTATTTTTTTATTGGTTGCTTTAATTTGTTTGTGGATACGAGGAAAAGATCGGCAGAGTCTTTTCCTTCAAGTATTGATTGTGAATAACATCAGTTGAACATTGAAACCTCACAGAGGCTTTTTATGAATAATTGTGTATGTTGTAAGATTTTGCCGCTGGTATCATCTTCTTTTATGCACAAGAAACAAAAATTTCAAGTTATTGATTTTCAGTGTGGTGTATTTAAATGAGTTGCATAACCATATTAGAAAAGGCTGTCTTTTGATAAAAATTTATTGTGCAAAAAGCTTTTCAGCATTTTACACAGAAATAACTGGTAGTACTTGCAGAAATCAGGCAATGCATCTTTTCCTTCTTCAATTACACTTTAGAGGTCGAGAAACTGTAGATCTGTCGTCCCGTGAGGCCGTGAATGTCATTGCATATCAGAAAACGTATTAATCGTCAAATTTTTTGCCCTGGCTATCTTCCCTAGAATGACACTTAGATAAACTAGAAGTCAGGCTGATAAACTGGAATGGGTTTGTGCTTCAATTATGTTTGAATGCCATCGTTTTGAGTTTTATGGTTTTGGTAGATTATAAGCCTCCCATTACCAAAATCAAGGTGTTAGATTCTTTTCCGTTTCCTTTTTTTGGTGGTTGGTTAGACAACACATCTGTGTGGAAGTCAAATTTTGACGGTCCATTTTGTGATAGTCAGATTAAAAGATTCTTTGGTACAAGGTTACCGCTGTTTCATCAGGTCAATAAAAAGAATGATTTCGGTTCAGTGCTTTAAGTATTTTAGTTGATGCAAGTATTCTTTATTCTTACGAGCTTTCCAATGTTTATAAAGGTTGTTAAAGCAATTTTAATTAATACATAAAACAGTTTAAAACTTTAGGTCATGAAAGTTGATTGTGATATAGGTACTAAACCGGCTTCTGCAATTGATTATTTATCTGTCCCCTTGTTAGCATTTTTTTTGCCTTTTAAGTTTCATACATAAAATTCATAAAGGAAAAATCTTATTAGGCAAAGGAAAAGTCTTCTTTTTTCCATTTAAATAAGATAAGATAAAGAACAAATTCACTCTGCACTATATTTTCTTTACTAACACTCGCTGTCATCTTTTGCAGGAATGTGCTAGTCCGTTTGACTGTTGTGATATTGTTACCTCGACAACTCACAAGAGTCTTAGGGGTCCTAGGGGAGGTATCATTTTCTTTAGGAGAGGCAAAAAATCAAGGAAGCTAGGCATGTCTCTTAGTCAGGGTGATTGCAGTAGCCATTATGATTTTGAAGACAGAATAAACTTTGCTGTCCATCCATCATTGCAAGGGGGTCCTCACAATAATCATATTGCTGCTCTTGCCATAGCCCTGAAACAAGTGGCAACTCCAGAGTACAAGGCATATATGCAACAGGTGAAGAAGAATGCTCAGGCTTTAGTATCCGCTTTGTTGAGAAGAAAATGCAGGTTGGTTACAGGGGGCACTGACAACCATTTGCTACTATGGGATCTGACTACTTTAGGCTTAAGAGGTATACTATTTTTTATTTTATTTTTCCTGTATTTTTATAAATAAATTTGTAATTAATATTCCAATACAGAAAAATGGATGCATCAATACAAGAATGCTTGTAATGATGGTTGCTTTTATTGCTTTATATGCAAATGAGTTTCAGCGGTTTAACGCAGCTACATGTTTCACATTTTCTGAAGATTTTTTCAGAATTCAGAAAACTTATCGTAATAACAAATTCAGTATTTAATTTTAAGTGATGCATCTGGTTTTACTGTGTCATTTCCATTATTTGAATCTCCTTTTGTTTTATAGCTATTCTGTATTTTCTGTAATGTTGTGTATTAGCCTACGTTGCATGGACTTCTATGCTGGATATGTTAAGTAAGATGATATCGTCCATTTCTACAACTAGAAGGATGCCTTGCTAATATAATTTTCTCAGAGACATGATAATTATTGGAAGTGTCTTCTTGACTCTGTTATTATGTAATACAAACTTGTATAGTTGTTCGGAGTGATAATTCTTGTCTCAGTGTTCAATGATGAACAAGGGAAAACTGTCTCTTGCTGCCCTGTAAACCAAAAATTTCTTGAGAAAATTTTGCAAAATTTCAAAACCATGATTGCTTGGGATGATCTGATTTTGCTAAGTAGCTTCTCAGTTGTATGTGTAAAGTATTGTTCAATAAATTAGGCATGATTGGGTACTTGTTGAACCAAAGTTAAGTTGGCACAACTTAGATAGCTGTTCTGCAAATCTGGCCTGGATTTTGTTTTAATTTTAGAAATTTCGGGACAGACCCAAGGATCTAGTGAAAATGAATGTGGCATGTAAACCATAATAAATGCAAAGCTGTTGAAATTGATAACTGAGCACATTTTCGGTGAGGATGAGATCTGGAGAATGCATTGCCTAGATTTAAAAATAATGGTGACAGTATTCAGTTTTGGCTACCCACTTATAGATTGGTCCTTCCCTTCATTTTCATCCTATCGAGTTTTTTTTTTTTCCTTCTTTTGGATTCTCCTTTATCATGCAATAATATACAACCGGGATTTAACCATTAAAGAAATGTGTGCAGTTTCTCCTTAACTTTTATGGCTACTTGTACATTTAAAATGCACATTACTAATTGCATTTCAAATTAGTGTTAGTTTAAGTCTCATTTTCTTTTATAGCATCTGCATTTCTATGTAATTTTCCGTAGTTTCCAATCCAACTTTATTTGTTGCCTGCTTTGTTGTTACAAAGGACTGATTGATTCAGATGTTATGACTTCATCTTATAGACTGAAGAAAGGAACATTATATCCATAAAGACCTAAAAACAGATTATATAGTTAATGTTTATCACCTGTGGAAACTGTTATGCAGTTTGTTTTCAATTTTATCTTCAGATGCTTGTCAACATTTGAATCATATAATTTTAGCAGTATGTAACTCGTAAAATATTGAAGCTGTTTCTGTTCAACAAATGGCCTTGAATTTAGCCTTGTCTAACATTAGTCAGGTTCTGCAATTTGGCGTATTGTTTTGTAATTGCAAGATTTGTTGATTTAATACTGGAAACATTTTTCTGTTGCAATTGCGTTGCATCTCAAAATTTAGAAATAGGAGGTGATTCTGGTGAAGTGCTCTTCAAAAGAAAACTAGTCAAAGTTGTATTATCTTGAGCACTGTTGTTAATGATTGTCCTGCTTGATTCCTGATTTTACTTTTTGTCACTTCTAAGTTGTTGTAGGGACCTTATTTTACTTTTGTGGTACAAATTCCCTTGTTAGAAATGGAAGTTTTTGAAGTAGCAGCAGTTATTTTTTATCATGATGATTTTAATGAAACATTCAGTGACAATTACATCCTTTTCAAATTGTAATCGGTGATTTGTATCATATGCATGTTAGAAGTTGATATACTTTCATGTGCATACCTGTGCCAGTATCAATCTGCCTGTAATGTCTTTTTTTTTCCTCACTGAAAATTGTCATGTGCGTACCTGTGCCAATATCAATCTGCCTGTAATGTCTTTTTTTTCCTAACTGAAAATTGTGTGCTTACTCTGTTGTTCAGGCAAGAACTATGAGAGAGTCTGCGAGATGTGCCACATCACCCTTAATAAAAGTGCTATATTTGGTGACAATGGTGCTATATCTCCTGGAGGAGTTAGAATTGGTGAGTGTAAATCATGTTATGCATTTGCTGTAGTAGTACGTATAATTGTATACAGTGTTCTAAAACACGTTTTCAGTATTGAGGCGATTTCCTCTACTGAAGCGAGGCGTAAGCCTCATTAGGAAGAGATAAAAACTTAAAATACATAAAACAATCAATAAGTTTATAATTCATCATTCATAAAACAATTAAACAACCAATAAGATCATAATTTCATATTGTATAAAACAACAATTAAGGCAATAAGTTCATAATTCAAATGGTAACCAACTAATCATATAAAATAACAAGTTCATAGCGTTTTTTGGGATTTCGTTATTGAGGCGGGCTTATGAGGCGTATCGAGGCGGGTTTATGAGACGTATCGAGGCGTAAATTGAGGCGTAAGCCTCATTGACCAGTTATGAGGCGTAACGTTTTTTTTTAACAATGATTGTATAGTAGTCATAAATTATCTGCCAGCTTTATAAAAGGTAAGTGTGCATGTCTGCTGCATGTCCTGTCCATTTATGAATAACACCTTCTGGCTATAATGTACTAGTCATCTCCAAAATGCTGTACATATTATAACATCCTGTTTTAAAATTTCCAGTATTACTTTTTTTTTTTTTGAGCTTCCCTATATGGTATTTTGGATAGTGCCTTACCTTTGGAGAAAATCTCCCTACATTGTACACAAAATACATGTGTTGATATACTTTGTAATTTAACTATATCCTGTGTAGGAATTAATTTCTAGTGTTGGAATCTTGGTTTTTTGTTGTTGCCATGTTCATATATAAAATTTTCCTCATTCCTTATCTAAATTACTTTTTATATGTTCTTGTTTAGGAACACCTGCTATGACATCAAGAGGTTGTGTAGAGGCCGATTTTGAGACAATTGCTGACTTCCTTCTTAGGGCGGCTCAAATTACAAGTGCTGTGCAGAGGGAACATGGAAAATTACAGAAAGGATTTCTCGAGGGTCTTCAGAACAATAAAGACATTGTTGAGCTGCAAAATCGTGTTGAGACGTTCGCTTCACAGTTTGCAATGCCAGGATTTGATGTCATTTGAATATGTAAATAACGCAGCATGCTGAAACGACATTTTTGTTGCTTCTGTGGCATAGTTCGGGATTTGCATGGTAACTCATTCATTCCACTATACCACCCTTCCCCCAAAGGCATATTTTATGTTTTCCGTGTCATCATCTGTAAATTATTTAAATTAAATTATCGTAGAAATAGGTCATGAGTTTGCATTCGTTGCCCAAATTTTTACAATTTCAAGTTCCCAAATTGGTTGCCGGAACGACTGTTTCTTTTGTAAGTTGGTAAAAGTTAAATACAAAGTTATTTCTATTACAATGTATTTGTGTAGGCACAACCAAATGATCAATACACATAGAACAAGTGAATTTTTGTTTAGTGAATTGTCCTATTTGTCTCCCAGCCAATTCAGATTGTAATGTTACAAGCTGCTTCTATGTGTTTGGACTGTGAACTGAAAACCGTAATCATTCTGTTAGTTTTCTTACTTGAATCATAATGTGCTTCTGTTTTTACTGTCTTGTGCTGTAGCTTGATATGATTGCAGCCATGTAAAGGGAAACAAAAGCTGAATGATAGCATTATTATTATTTTTTTTATAGCATTTTTTTTTTTCCATTGATAATGCAGGCCAGGTGTTTGGTTCCTGCACAGTTGCTTGCTTGCCCATAGATTTGTTTCCACATAATTTTGCCGCCAAATCCTCTTTGCTTTCTGGCAGGTCTTGCTTTTAATTTTATGTTTTATTGATTAGAAAAATAAGTAGAGATATTAAAAGTGTTAATGTTTTTATGTGTTCCCCATTATTTTATAGTAAATGTTTGTTGAGCAATCTGGTATGGCACCCTTGAAAGGAGGCAAGGCATGAATTTCCGGCAAAGGACAAAAAGCATGGGATACGGTTAGAAGTAAGAAAGTGACCCTCCCTCTTATTTCTGTATATATATATATATATATTTCCCACCACAGACCCCAAAAAAGGGCAAGTAATTTGGCAGCAGAAGAAGAAATTAAAATAAAATAAACTATATTGAAAGAAAAGAAGGAGAGAGACAGAGAAGAGACATGTCAGTAAGAGAGATCGTAGTTAGAAGGTTTCATCATCAGCTCCATTGCTTTCAAAGTAAACAGAATCAGACAAAAGGCTTCTCAACCCCCTCCCCTTTTCATCATTTTTTCACTACTTGAATGATTACTCATTTACTCTCCTCTTCTATAACAACTCAAATATTAAATTACTAGTTTACCAAATTAAAATGGTATTAGTGATTTGACTGATTTTCTCCCCAATCAAATAAGTAAAGAAGCTTCTATTGTTTTTGGTATTCCGGAAAAAGATGAATGGAAAGAAGAAGGCAAGCCAAGAAAATGAGTTTTATGTGTTTAAGATTTGTCAAACGCATAATCACTATGTATGTATCTAAACATTTTTATGAGCCAAAGAATTTCATTTCTGGGTTTGTGAAGAAAAGATTCGACTATAGTGACTGTAATTGAACATGAGAAAGAGAAAGATGAGAGCAAAATAAAAAAAGAGAAAAGAAAAAGAAAAGAGAGATGGGTTAAACTTAAAGGTACAACAACCCAACAGCTGATCTCTCTAGCTAATAATAATAATAAAATTTAAAAAAGAAGGAAAAAAGAAAAAAGAAAAAAGAAAAAAGATTGTAAATATTCTCAGTCTACCTATGACTGCAAAAGTCAGAAAGCTTCTTCCTTCCTTCAACAATCTCATCAAAGAAATCATCAAGTTGTCCAACAATATTATCAGCACCAGATCTCAACACCCCAAAACAAGCTTTCAAATTGTCAACACTCTCTGTAATAGCAAGCTCACTCTCCCAATCAACACCACCACCACTCTGTCCTCCAACACTTCTCTCCAATTCACCTCTCAGCTCATCCAAAGCCATCTTCGATCTCCTGAACTCATACATCAACACTCCTGGTCTTCCGTTCATCTGCCCTACCTCCTCCGCCACTCTCCTCTGTAGCCTCGCCGTCGATATCATAAACGCCGACCCGAAAAACAGACACCCTTCGTACCCAGCACCTGATCCTCCTCCTTCTACTAGGCTCAGCTCCGGCCAACAGTAGACCAGTCCGTACACTAGTATCATCAGAAGCAAAGAACTCACGTTTCTCATTGCGTATAGAACACCTCTGAACCCATTGAATCCGTTTAGTTTCGATTCGATCGACACTTTTTCATCGATTCTTAAAGATAGAGGTTGGATTCTTGTCTCCATTAAAGCTCTGTTTTCTTCCTCCAATCCTACTGCTTCTCTCCGGCAACCTGAAATTGCCCGGATCACCTGCTTCATTCAACGAAACGTTAATACGTGGCTTAAATTAGTAACACATGTGACATAATTCCTTATTTGATATATAAAATACAGTTTTAGATTAGAGACCTGTCTGGAGAGCTGTGGACTGAGATGGCGATGATTGTCGAGAGAGGAAGTGATGTTGAACCCAGATGAATAGTAATTTTCCATGCCAGAAATGCCTGACTTGAGAACATGACAAGCCTCCCAAAGCTTGGAGCTTTCGTCCATGTATTCATCGAGCCATTTCTCACCAACAGGTAAATGGAGTTTCTGGACAAGAAGAGTGAGCTGTGAATGGAATGATCTGAGAAGAGAGAGTACTCTTTGGAGGAATTGGATTGACATGAAGTTGTTGGACATATAAACAAGTTCAAGATCATCGATCCCACGAGTCAGAAAAGTGTAGAAACCATTCACTGAGTTTGTAGAGGAAGGATCCATCAGTGATTAGTGAAGAAGAAGACACAAGAGGAGAGAGAGAGGGGGGGATTGAGAAAAAGGGTTATAAAGAGAAAGAGATATTTATTTAAATTGAGAGAAGAAGAAACATAATAAGAAGAAATCAAAAAAAAAAAAAAATAAAGAGAAAAAGAGAAGGAGGAGGAGAAGAAGAAGAAGAGAGGGAATATGTTAGAAGAAGAAGAAGAAGCTGAGGTTTCAAAGGTTGAAAAGGATTGTTGGGAGCAATGATGGGTGTTTCCTATACAGGGGAAAGGATGATTGGTAATATGCCATTTTCATTCTTTAATGGGCAGAAAGCAAGAGCTACCCCAATTTTTTTTTTCTTTTTTTTTTCTAATGAGCAACTAAATAAATAAAACTATATATCATCATTCATAACAAAATCTTTCATTCCAATTTTCTCCATTTGGCATTTGATTATGTTTGTGTGTGTTTGTGTTTTTTTTTTTGGTTGAGAATTTTTAAAGCATTGAGTACGAGTAACCACCCATCTTCAACAACAGCAACAACTAACAAATATTATATTAAATTTACTTCTGTATATATATATTAAATGTGTAGGAGGGTATTGGTTTGTAAAAAGTTTGACTGGATTGACCGAGATTGTTATAAGATTGTTGTTGCTGTGGAACGTGGAGAGGGAGTGAATCTAGTTTCTTTTGAATCGAGTGTATATTTGGCTGCTTCTTCCCCTTTTTTCTTCCTCGAGCAACTGACTTTGCTTCCCCTTCCCTTCTATTCTCTCATTGAAATTTGTGGGGTTTTATTTCTCCTAGATTTTTCTTTCTTTCTTTCTTTCTTTCTTTCTTGTTTTGTTGATTTCTTAAAAAAAGCCATTTTGGAATGATGAGGTTCCTTGTATACATGTGTTTTCGAAAACTTCTGCTGCGCAAAAACCAGTCTTTTTAGGCCATTCCTTTCCTCTTCTTTTCATTCAAATTTCAATGCAAATACAATAATACGATGTATTACTCTCAACAACAACAAAAATACAATGTATTATATGTATCTTCTCAATATCAAATCTTATTATATATAAAAAAATCTTAATTAAACCAAATACTGATGCTTTAAGGATCCATCCAACTATGAATCGTAGTTTGATTAGTATTTGGATTATGATAAAATTGGGTCCCAATTTCTTCCATTTGACCAAATGGGTTCCTAATGATTGATTGGCCCTAGTTATTAATCAACGGCAACAGCACGTCTAAAGGCGTGGAGTACTACTTTTTTTTTTTTGATAAAAAATAAAAATCCTTTTATTCTTTAAACAAAGGATTATAAAAAATCGGGTCTTTTTATTAATCTCTTTGAATATTTTATCAATTAAAATATTATTATTATTATTATAGGAATTTGTTTTTAGGGTGGGGGACCAGGAAATCTCAATTTTTGGGTAATGTTTTGTTTTTTTTTTTAAAAAAATAGAGTTTTATGAAATTTGTTTTAGTCGGGTGCTCGTGGGTTTTTGGAGAACGGGACATATTAGAGGATGTTGGTCTTTTGAGATTTCATTGGAAAGTGAAGAGGAGATTTAATCTATACAACTTTATTCTAGGGCATTTATCTAAGCACCCCCAAGCTTTCTCTGTAATCTATGACCCTTCCAAGATAAGGTTTCCCTTATAATTTATTTATCCTAGGAAATCTTTGATGCATCCAATACAATGTATTTGGCTAATGAGTGCATGCCATGCGGTAAGAAAAACCAATCATATAAGTTTTCCTTACCATATGGCACGTACGTGTTAATTAGGAAGTATTATATCGAGAACATGTAATTTTTTTTCTGTATATTTATAGGATTTGGATCCTCTATTGATCTGATTTTTTTCATAACATTTTAAAAATATGTGATTGGTCGTTGGTAAAGTGTTTGTGGAAATCAATCACATTTTAACCGTGCATTCATTACAATGCTTATGTGTCATGAGATTAGATAAGATTAGAAACAAAATCAGATCGGTAGAGGATCCAAATTCATATTCTTAAGCCTTTTTATTTCAAATAATAATTGTTATATATTATTCACTATTTTTTATTGATTTTGGCCTAAAAGGAGAGACTTCAATCTACTTTACAAAGTAAAATGTTGGATAAACTTTACCTTCCAAGCTTATTGATTGAATTGAATTAATTGATATCTAATGGCAATATAACCTTATTCGAAACTAATTCGGATATCTCATTACCTTGTTTTTTTCTTATAATTTTTAAAATATATAATTGGTTGGTAATAAAATAATAATACAATAGTAAAAACAATCGTATTCGACTCGTTCATTCATTTTAGAGTTTATGTATCGTGAGATTATTGAAAAAAACGAGAAAAAGAGAAGGTCCAAATTACTTTCAACATCACTATTCTTACCTAAAAAAAAGGTATTTTTTTTAACGAGCCTATATGTGAGAAGTTCCTATTTTTGCCAAGCAAACGAAATGATTTCCAAGAATCCAAACATTGCCAAGTTAGATGAGGTTGGTTTAGATTTAGGGTCTAGTACTCTGGTGGGTGGGTGAGGAGTTGCTTGGTCATCTATAGTAAAATATGGACTTCTACGAAAATAAATAAATAGCTGTAAAGGAGATTGAAAAATTCATTTCTTTTTTGAATAATACAAAATTAACTTCAGTTAATCCAACGAATACCAATTGCTGTAAAATAAAATATGAGTATGAAATGTGTTGTGTAATACTAAAAAAAATATTGTTATTATTATTTTAAGAAGAAATTTGATGTAATTTGTAAATTAAGGTTGTACATTAAGTTTGTATGAGTGCAGTTTATAAAAGATATCAAAACATGAATTGTCGGGATGAGGTTTGTTAAGTGGTTAGTCTCTCATTTATATCATTGAGATTGTGGGTTAGATTCATATTCTCCTTCTTAAAATATTAATTGATTGTGATAATTCAAAAAATAAAAAACAAAAAAACCTTAATTGATATATGTAACAAAGTAGATAATTGCATATCTTCCAAGTTTTATATAAATTGTAATTAATTACACCTAATTAATTGTCAATGATGAAGGATGTAATATGAGATGAATTATAAACTTTAATACTTTGAGTTTTGCACTGGTATGTATATAAATACACATTCAATATAAGCTTACACTAATAAAATATCCGAAATCGCCAACAGAGACATAACTCAACCGGTAGATGGACGGGTTTTGAGTTTGGACAAATGACCCTCAGGTCAACGGCTCGAATCCTATCAATAACGAAAGATTTCAAAAAGAAAAAACATGATCTCGAATTAATAGATATTGTAAAAAAACTGAAATCTATCTTGAATTTAATAAATGTGAGATTGAAAGTTAGATTTGATAAGAAAAGAAAAAAAAGAGAGAAAGTGTTGGAAATTCAAACAATTATAAAATTGTGGTAGATACATTTTTGCTACAAAATATTGACAATGAATAAAATCGAAACACTAAGGGTACCTATTATAGGTAAAATTTATCGGGTATGAGAATCCCATCAATATTAATTAAAAAAATAAATATATATATAAAATAGACATCGATATTAATTTAAAAACGTAAATAATCTCGTTCCGATCGGTGATGCTATTACGGGTCCATAAATTTCACCAAGGTAAAACAATGAGGAGCTAGAATTGTGTGGTTGCATCCCTTCTTAAATCCTAGTCTATCTCACCATTGGAAATTGATCCCTGGAAGAAGAAGGCCCTCAAAGGAGGGAATGTTTCATTTTCTTCTTAATGGTATTGTAGATGGATACAACTGGATCATGGTCCAGACAGAGCCTCTAAGAAATGAAAATGATATATAGGAATAATTGTTCATATATTTTCATAGGGAATTTATAAGAATTGATCATCAAGTCATGGGTTGTTATGGCTAAGTGTTGGCAGGTTGCTTATCAAATTAGTTCTCAATTAATTTGGGGTTAATAGGGGACCACTGCCACTTCTTTTCATTCTTCAAAATTCAGGTTTAATGAAGAAGATGATACAAAAGGGATCCCTAAAATCCTACTTTGTGTTTTAAGACAAGTGTTTTCTAAACCTCCTTTAAATGATGAATGGGGACACCACCGCCTCATTGATCAAGATTAGGTTATGGAATGAAGTGAATGGGACTTGAAATTGATTTTGGTCCACCCTCTTCAGTTTTCTTAATTCAATTTTGTTAGTATTAATTACCTTTCAAACTTTAGGAAATTGGACCACCACCCAATATGGTTTGAGGTTAATTGACACTCGTGAGGTCTGACAATACTTTAGGTTTGAACTGCCAAACTGCAAGTGATATATACATATAAATTCTATCAATTATTTAGAAAATATATAAATTATAAACAAGGCTTCTTTAATCAATTTGCCTCAACAAAACAAGCAAATTGATAAAGTAATTTAACAAAAAATTATAGCTTATGGTTCAAGGATGGATGGAGGTAAAACAAAAAAAAATAGTTGAAGGGATCAAAGCCTAAAAAATTTAATCTAATAAAGAAAATAACATTTGGAGTAATTAAAATTTTTTCTTTAGACTTTAATATTAGTAGTTCAAAGAGTAATTAATGGTTGGCATCCTCACAACACCTTTAAAAACATGAACACATAGGTTGCTTGGCTTGGCAATTGGCAGCCCATCAATTGGCTTTTTGCAAGAAAAAGTGGAAGTATAAGTGAGAGAACTAAACTGTGGGCTGATTCCTTTACAATTATTGAGTATTAAAACAGTTGTCTTGTCTGCAAACTCATTTTATGCACAGTAAAATCTACAATGACATTAATGGAAATTGACAGCATAAATCAACACTAAATTACTTACTTTTTTATTATAAAAAATTAATAATAATAATAATTAGCTAGTTGGAGAGGGCATCATTGTCATTGTCTATTTGTCTTTGTCTTTCTGCAAAAGTAGGTGCTCTCCAATTATCATAAACAAAAGGCAATTAATTATTCACTTCCTCTGTTTGTTTAATTAAAGGATAGGTAAAAGTAGTTCACAGACTCTACAATTTTAGGACAGGTGGCAGCCTTAAAACTACACAACTGGATTATAATCATATGCTCAACCTTCTAAAGTTGAGTTTTCTTTTCTTCTGGGCCACCCATCAAAGATTTTTAAAATAGTCTCTGATTTGGGGAACAATTAAACAAATAAAGTAAACAAAAGAAAAGAAAAGAAAAAACCAGAAAACAGAAAGCAAAAGAAAACAAATACAAATATTGTGCAGCCAATTATGCAGTTAAGAGTGGACTAGGAACCACTGAAAGATAATTAATTTGGGCCATTTTTCTTATATAATTTGGACAAATTCTTAGATGGATAAAATTTGTTTTATATTTTAATACAATGTAGAATAATTCATATGGCCATGGGTATCATATATATATATACTATCTACATTATCTAAACAATGATTTGAGCTTGAAATCTTTTATATGTTATGAGTGACTTGAGATGGTTGGTTGGATTGAAAAATTGTGGACAACCATCCTTAGGAGAAGAGAATGGGCCACGGTTACATTATATTGACATGACTAAAGAGCTTGGTATTCAATGGGTTCAAGCTTATGCTTGAGATGGGGCAGGATTTTTTTTTTTTTTATATGGGAGTAGAGCATTTTTCTAACTTGTAAATACTTGCATAAAGTAGCTCTTCCTTCTACTTTTTTAAAGCTTGACACTGGTCGGATCAGGATTTTTTAAGACCTAACAAGATTAATTGTTACAAATACAATCCCATTACGAAGGGGTTTCTTTATACTTTATGATTTTATAGATAAAAGTGAGATTCAAACCTTTACTACGTATCTGAAAGGAAAATACACATTCACATGATTAATATCATATATGAGTGGACATGCAATATAACACAATTTCTGGTTTATGTAATATTCATAGACAAAAGTGAGGATCAACCAACCAATGAGCACACCATCTTTATACATAAAGAAACAATGAGGTGAGTTGAGAGAGAAGAAAGGAGGCTATTATAAGGTCATACCTTATTCTTTGGGTCTAGAATCTAGATCCCTATATCCCATTACCACTTTTTGACTAATATTTGAGAGATGAAGAAAGGGATTGCATACAGTGAGGCTTTGCTTTTTTCATTTTGGCTTCAACTAGGTAACACCCACTTTAGGATTCCTTCCCACTATAGGAACCGTTTACCTTCTTCTCCTCCCCTAAAAGAGGGAGCCTTCAAAATTTATATAAATTTGCAACCAAATTCTAACCATCAACTAAGCATTTATAGTAATGCAATGTAGTAGTACTAATGGTGTCCACGGTTCGGTTTCGGTTTGGTTTCGGTTCCGTGGAAAGGTCGAATCATAACCGTAACCAGAATGGGGCTGTTTGGGGCGGTTTCAGTTACGGTTCGGTTTCGGTTTTCGGTTAAAGTTCGGTTTCGGTTTTCGGTTTCGGTTCGGTTTCGGTTTTGGTTTTCGGTTCGGTTCGGTTTCGGTTTGGTTCGGTGTTTTTTTTTTTAAAAAAAAAAGTGCCACGTGTCAGCATTTAATTAGTTGTTGCATTTTATTTTTATTTTTAATCTAAACCGCCGGTTAAACCGGTGGTTTTTGGACGGTTTTTCATAATTCATAACCGTAACCGAACCGTCGGGAACCGGTTTTGTAACCGACGGTTTCGGTTACGGTTTCGGTTACGGAAGACGGTTTTTATTCGGTTTCGAACGGTTTAACCGAACCGTGGACACCTCTAAGTAGTACTAGTACTAGTACTAGTGCTTGTAGCCTTTTGAAGTGGGTATCTAGTGTTTGAGCCCATGGGGAGTCCTTTTTCATGATTATGATTTTGATTTTAGATTAGGACTTCTTCTTCTTTTTCTTCCAATCTCTTTAACAATGTGTAGGTTGAATTACATACCAACCAATCCTTATTCTTTATAAATCTCATAAAATGAAAATAAATCATAAAATATCAAATTTTACTATTTTAAACTGGTTTCTAATGAATCTTAAGATTATTCAAAATCAATTAAAACGGTCAAGGTATTACTTCATCACGTGTGGAAGTGGGACATGCCACATGTTGTTAAAATTAATGGTTGCAACCTAAATGGTGCATAAGGCCCTTGTGGAGAATAAATTTTGACAGGTGATATGTTTGTGGATACTGACCAAGAAAAGAGTCTCTTGAAAGATATAAAAGAATGACTTGCATTTTGTGTCTTAAAATTTGACACATAAGGCATCCTGTTAGTGGTCCAATGATGCCCATCACAAATGCAACTAATCAATCAATCGTGTTAATTTCCAGTTCACCAATCACCATGCACTTATAGCTTAAGAGGGAGTCGTGTTGATTTGTTCCTAATCTCCTTTTCAAATTATGTATATATTATATTGATGTTTATATGACATTTGATATGCAATTGAATGATATATCTTCAAAATGAAAAGGATTTTCGATTTTTGTGTATAATTATTTTTTAGAAATGTAGATGTAATTTACAATTTGAAGTATCACATATTATATATGGGTCGGACTATATTGATTCATTATTTTGATTTAAATTCGTGAAATCTAAATCCATCTATTTATTTCTTTTATAATCTAATGTTAAAGAAGAGTAAATGAATTTAAGGTAAACGATAACCCTAGGATTGTAAGGAAATGCATCGATGGATGTTGAATTTATAAATTTAAATTGATTTATTTTGATCCATTATATATATATATATATATATATAATATCATCAAAAATAAAAATATTTATACACTGTTTTGGTTTATATCAGTCTTATGACTATTCAAGAAAATGTTGTAGAAAGCACTCCAAGTCTCCAATCATACGATTTTTCTTAAGATATTAGTCTATTTTAATATATATATATAATCTAGTATCAATTGAATCAATAGTCTGATCGAAAACTGAGGATGGCTTGAAATGTAATTCCCACCGCAAATGAGGAGTCTTTCCACATTTTGCAAAAATGTGGAAATTGGCCCCTTTTACAAAATTGAAGAGGACATTTCTAATCTCTCTGTCAAGTGTGGTTAGGGGTGGGCATTAAGTTGCGATTCGAATCGAAAAAAGGGTATTCAATTCAATTCGTAAGCGTAATTCGGTTTAAACTTTAAATCGGTTTAAAAATTGAAAATCGAATTTTTATTCGGTTCAAACCGGTTTGATTTTCTTAAAACCGGATTGAACCGAATAAACCGAGTATATAAGTAAAAAAAAACCTAATATATTTAATATATTTAAGGGTAATATGTTTTTAATTGGTTAATTTTTTTTTAAATATTTTTAAGTTAGGTTTGATTTGGGTTTTTTTGGCTATTCTAATGTCCAAAATTAGTATCCAACAACCCATTAATGTTAAAAAAAAAAATCAAAAAACCCATTAAACTAGCCGGCCCATTAGGTTCAAAACCAAATTGAATCGAACCGAATCGAATTGATTAAAATATGTTTAATTCAATTCGGTTTCCACTTCTTATTAGGTTTAAACCGGTTCAATTTTGGATGAATCGAAATATTTTAAGTTCAATTGGGTTTGACCTAAAATCGAATCGAATCGAACCATGTACACCCTTAAGTATGGTTGTGTAAATATTTATATATAGAATGTAATGCAAATCAAATAGGCCAAAAAAATAAAGGGATATGTAATTGAGATAAGTACATCGATGCCCCTGGAGTTTGGTATAAGTGTAGTTGTATAGTAAATATGCATTTATCTACTTAGCCTCTCATAGTATTAATATTGATAATTTATGTTTAGACAATTACTAATTATGTCTTGGATTTATTTTTTTCAATTTCAAGTTGCTTTTACAAAAATGACTAAATTGGTCATTACATTTTTCTCAAGTGTCAAATTAGTCAATTTAACTAAGTTTCATCAATCAACTTTAATTGTGTAAGAGTAAAAATGTACTTATAAGCAATTTAATAATGCACATGCACGGTTTTTTTTAACACATGTATATTTTTATTTATGTTATTTGTGGGTTATGATTTTAAAATAATTTTGACAAAAGTACTTGTATAATATTAACAAAAAAAAAACAATTATATAAATGAATGATAACTTTATTTATAAAATAAGTATATTATTGACATTGTTTTATTAAAATATTTTAAGATTTTTTTTAGTAAATTTTAATTTTAAAAAAGGTTCAATTGGTGTTTCATTAATAATATTTTTAGATTTTATTGTAATTATAATGATAAATTTAATACGTAAAAGACAAATTTTTTTGCTCTAATATGACAAATAAAGGATATTTACGTATTTTAATTAAAATTGTTAAAATCAACTGTTATATTTAACGTCGTTAAATCATTAAAGAGACCAATTTGACCGTTTCTAAAAAAAGAGGGACTAATTTGACACTTGAGAAAAATTTAAAGACCGATTTGATCATTTTTATAAAAATCACAAATAGCTTTGAATTTGAAAAAAAAAACCCTAGAACCTAATTAGTAATTACCCTTTATGTAAGGGTATTTACAATATTTTAATGGAATATAAATATAAGAAATGAAAAAAAAAATACAATAATATAACTTTTTGAAAAATTAAACAAAATACCAAATTTATGATCTCAATCTCATAACTCATATCTAGTGATGTGGGATGCATGTGGAAAATAACTAAAGTACCGTTTGTAACTGTTTTTAAAATGGTTTTCTGTTTTGAAAAATAAAAAACAACTTTAATGTTGTTTGTTTACACATTTTATAAAACCGTTTTTAAAAATAAAAAACAACTTTTTTTAAATGTATAACTAAAAAGTTAAAAATAATTTTTTTATTGTTTTTCACTATTTTCAAAAACATCATTTCAAACCAAATCACAACGTTTCCCTTCAAACAACTACTTTATCTATGTTAAAAAAAAACCAAACATTTTTACATCATTTTTCGTTTTAAAAAACTATTTTTAAAAAGCAATATCAAACACATTACATTTTTAAAAGAAAAATACTTAGGTACTGACTGATTAATACCCAAGGTACTGATCCCTCCAATAAGATATTGCCACGTGATATTCTTTCTTTAACCTTTTATATTTATATAATAAAATAGATCATATGACACCACTCTATTGGTGGAGTCAGTACCTTGAGTACTGACCAATCAGTACTCAAGTATTGTTATTTTTAAAAACATCATTTTAAAAACATGATTTACATTTTAAAAATAGATTTAAAAAACATCATTTTAAAAACGATACCAAACACGACCTAATACTTTTTACTATTTTATTTTCATACGAAGATTTCCTTTTTCACATTTGGAGTCGACTTTTTCAAAACTATATAAATTTAATTATTTTACTTTTGACCACGTTTGACCAACAAAAAGTCTATTTTACCTTTGTCATAATTATGAAATTACTAAAATACCTTAAAAATAAAATTATCACATAAATAAACTCTGGTCGGTAAAGCTTCAACAACTCAACAAACGAAACAGTCAACATATTTAGCTTGGACACAAAATGTTGTTTAAAAACAAATCATAATTAAGAAAATGCTTACATTTAATTGATTTTTTAGGTCAAAAAAAAAAAAAAACCCTTAGAAACAATACAAACAAACAATTTCTTGCCTCCGCATACCCAGATCAAGAAGAACAAAAATTTGGTCCATACCCATAAAAATAAACCAACAACAGGCCAAAAACTCAAAATCACAAATTTTAACCAAAAACAACACAACCAAGATAAAATAACAAAAAACTAAAAAAAAAAAAAACTCCGACCATAGAGATTTGTACATAATCTAATCTATTACAAGATTAAGAGATTGTTTGGTTGGGCTTTTGAAAAACTTCTATTGATAAAAGATCTACTTGTAGTATATCTATTAGAAATAGAGTTTTTCTTTTAAATATATATACTTGTTTGGTTGATAGACTTTTTTAAAAAAAATGTCTATTTGGAGAAGTACCTCCCCATGAGTTTTTGTCTAGTAGAGGTTTAAACTCTACTAGCTATACTTAATTAAAAATAGACATTCTTAAAAGCTCAACCAAACAATTCTAAAAAATCCAAATAGACGTTCGTAGACCTTTTGAACTAGTAGAAAGCTCAACCAAGCGAGCATTAAGCCGTAGAAAAATCAAATCCAAAATGCAGCAGAATAGTTGGAAAGAGATTTGTACATTACCTAGTACCTTTTTTTTTTCTTTGTTATTTCTTAAAAGAAACAAAACCTCAAAATTATTTGAACTCTAAACAATAAACATTTGGAAGAGAAATATATAATGGTGTAATTATGGACTAGTCCGAGACAGGCCGGTCCGACCGGTCCACGAAGCCAAAGGGCCGTGCTTGGCACAGCCCGTGAAGGAAGCGGGCCAAGCCGAGGCCCGGTCCTTGACAGGCCCTGTGCGGGGCCCTGGTATAAGGTCCGACGGGCCGGCCCGCCACGGCACGGCATGCTAAGCCCCTGGATCGGCCCGTCGGCCCGTGACATCAACCGGTTTTTTTTTTAAAAAAAAAAATTCCCTCAAACGGCTGGATTTTGAATTCCAACCGTTGGAGCCAAAAAAATTTACAAAAACACCCTCTGAAATCTTTTAAATTACATTTGACCCACAAATCAATTTTTTCTATAAATACTTCCATCCAATTTCATTTTCCATTCACTCTCTCTATCATTCTTTCAATCTCTCATTCTCTCGAATCTCAATCTCTATATTCTACAATTCTCTACACTTTTTCATTCAATTTCATTATTACTCTTTCTACAAAATTCTCTACATTTTCCACCAACACACCAAATTTTAAAGGTACAATTTTGTTATTACTTTTGCTCAAACATATGCTCAAACATTTTTTCATAGTAAATTTATATGTTTATGTTTAGACTGTAGTTACTAAATGAAAACATTTTTATTTAGTTAGTTAGTTTATTAATTTTTGGGCTTTAATGTTAATATTATTTATTTAGTATATTAAGATTTTTAAGTTTAGTAGTAATTTTAATATTTGTTATTTGTAAATTTAGAAAGTTAATTTGTATTACTGAATTTAATTTTTGTAATAAGTAAATTATGAATGTTAAGGGTAGTAGTTAAGTTTAATATTTTTTGTTCATAAATTATGAATTTTAAGTGTAGTAGTTAATTTGAATAAGTTTTATTAGTAAATTAAGATTTTTATGTGTAGTGTTTAATTTAATATTCGTTGTTAGTAAATTTATCAATTTAATTGCAGTAGTGAATTTAATATTTTTTGTTAGTAGATTATGAATTTTTTGTGTAGTTGTTTAATATAATATTTTTTTTTCAGTATATTATGAATTTTAAGTGTAGTGGTTAATTTTAATAAGTTTTATTAGTATATTAAGATTTTTATGTGCAGTATTTCATTTCATATGTGTTGTTAGTAAATTTATCAATTTTATTTGTAGTTGTGAATTTAATATTTTTTGTTAGTAGATTAGGATTTTTTTGTTAATTTAATTTTTGTTTTCAAGTAAAATAATAATTGTAAGTGTCGTATTAATTTTATTAATTATTGTTAGTAAATTAAGATTATTGTTAATAAATATTGATTTTTAATTTGACTATTAACTACTATAGTGTTCATATTTTTACTTCAGATAATGGATCTAAACCAGCAGTCTTATTTTCCGGTCGGTTTGAATATGCTTAACGATGAATTTGATATTTCGGAGCTGACTCATACTCAAGCGGGGCCTTTTGGTTCTGCCGTTACACCAACATCACGTCCCAGAAAATTAACATCAGATGTGTGGCAGTGTTTCAACATAGTCCAAATGACACTCCCAGACGGGACTTCTAGGCCCAGAGCTAGTCATAAGGATTATGCTACAAGTACGAAGGGAACCGAGCATTTGAGACGGCATATGTATAAATGTATGCCTGCACATGGATAGGTAGACACTACAACCAGACACAACTACAACGGCACCCAGACGGGTCCGTTACGACGTGGCAGTTCGGCTCCATGCACGCTAGAGAGTGCTTGGCACGATACATTGCACAAATTGATCAACCGATCAGTATTGGTGAGAGTCTATTTTATAAAGAATTAATCACATCTGCATATAACCCCCAATATGAACCTGTTTCTAGAACCACCACTAGAAATGATTTGATACGATTGTTTGAAACCCAAAGGGATGACTTAATTGCTGAAATACAGTATTTAAGTGTCTCTGTTGCATTAACTTCTGATATTTGGAATGCATGTTCCAAACAGGACTATTTATGTGTCACGGGATACTATTTAGATTCTGACTGGAGGATAACAAAAAGAATTATTGGTTTTCGTCCTATGGATTTTGCACATACCACAGAAAACATTTTTAATGTCATTATTTATGTTTTAGAAACTTATGAAATCACGCATCGCATCCTTTCGATCACATTAGATAATGCATCTGCAAATACTAGCTTTATGTTTGTTGCAAGAAATATCTCGCAAGATGGAGGTTATTTATTCCATCAACGGTGTACATGCCATATTATAAATTTAGTTGTACATGCTGGTTTAAAGCAGGTAAGCGACCAAATAGATCGCATCAGATATGTCATTTCTTGGATTTACAGTTCTAATCCTAGATTCAGTGAATTCAAGAGACATTGTAAATTAAACGATCTCAAACCCCGACGATTACAAACTGATATGCCGGTAAGGTAGAACTCTATTTATTTAATGTTGGAAAATTATTTGGAATATGATACAACTATTACATATTTTTATAACATGAAATTGGCTGAAACAAGTCATCCTGAAGCAAAAACACTTACCACAGACGATTGGTATGTGGCAAAGATTTTTGTTCAATTTTTAAAGATTTTTTACAATGCCAATGTAACTCTTTCCGGGGTCTATTACCCCACATCTTTCAGGTAATCAATCGGATAGTGGAAATGTCTGAAGTGTTAAACAGTTATAGAGAAGATGAACATCTAGGAGCTGCAATTGTTGCCATGGAGACAAAGTTGAAAAAATATTGGGCTAACATTCCTCTACTTTATACCTTAAGTGTTATAGTAGATCCTATGGTTAAATTATCTGGATTAGAAGTTTTGCTTGAGTTTATTGGTATTAATTTGTCAATAGATTATTCAGAACAAATTACTGACATTCGAACCAAGTTGTTCGAGATTTTTCGTATTTATGAGAGTAGGTTTGGCAACATTGACACCCCCCCAATCAACACAACCGGAGACAGAGCCGAAGCAAACAAGTTGGAGCCTTTTGAAAAGGCGAAAAAAGGACAAATCAGCAAGTACTTCTTCAGGGCAAAGATCTGGCCCATCTTCTTGTACCGAACTGATTAGGTACCTTGAAGCACAGTTCGATGTTGTTGAGAACAAGGAAGAGTTTGATTTGTTGTTATGGTGGAAGACCTATACGTACAGGTATCCAGTTCTGTCACACTTAGCACGTGACGTACTGGTTATTCCAGTGTCAACGGTGTCTTCAGAACAAGCTTCCAGCACCAGTGGACGCATAATTGAACAAAGAATAAGTTGTTTATCTCCGGAGATGGTGAAGGTATTAACATGCCTTCGGGATTGGGAGCATGCTGAAAAAATATTGCAAAATCTAACTGTAGATAAAGAGCTTATTCTAAATTTCAACAATCTATATATTGATGACCCTGCAGGTAGTGACAATGGCCAAAACTAGATTATATTTTTACATATGTATTTATTATTTACTTGTAAGTTGTAAAACGGTTGCACTCTTTTTTCCTTACCAAGTTTTTATCCCACTGAGTTTTTCTTGGTAAGATTTTTAATGAGGTAATCATGTGAATATGTAATACTGAATTCCATAAGTGAAAAATAATTAAATAAATAAAAATTGTTCGTTTTCTTTATTCATTTTAAATCATAAACCCTAAACTCTAAATCCAAACAAACTTAATTTGAAAATTTTTTATGGACCAAACCCGTCGATCCCGCCAGACCAAGCTCGCCGGATCGGCCTGGCACGACCCGCAGGCACGGCCCTCCTGAGGGAGGCAGGTGTGCCATGCTGAGCCTCAGTTTTCAGAAACTGGTCAGGCTTGGTCCGGCACGCACAACGGTGCATGCCGGATCAGGCCCGGCCAGTTTCTGAAAACGGACTTGGCCAGGCCGTGCCTAATGGGTTGGGCCAGTCAATTTTTACAGCTCTGGAAATATAGACAAGTGAATTATGTTTGAAGAGAAAAAAATGGGTAATTTAACTAAAGTTCATACTTTTTTGGTGAAATGTCACATATTTAAACGTCTTTGGCGTATTAGTAACTTAAGTTTATTATTTTTTTCAAAATACATCACTTTAGTCCATTTGACCCAACTACTAACAGTCAACTCTAATTATATATGTTAATAGCCAAATTCGGTAAGGGTTCAATGAGAAATTTTCCACCTAGGTAGCACCGGTCAGAAGGCACCTCCACAAGCCGAATAGATACCAGACACAATGGTTTACCTCAAGGTACTAGGCCCAGCACAACCTAGGTACATCGACATCATCGAAGTAGACAATGTTTTGTTAACCCTTCGAGACTTATCATGCCTTGCCAGTAGGAAAGAAGATGCCTGTAAAGCTCATAGGAGATCGCAAAGATCCTAGGAGATCATAAAGCTCTAACGAGATCTCCCAAACACCTCGCTACCAAAATAGTACCTCGAGATACCTCGCCAGAGAAACCAATCAAGCGCCACATAACCAGAATGATAACCCGGGATACCTCACTAGCAGGATGGTACATCGTGGTACCTCGCCATCAGAACGATCAAATACCATGTCTCTAGACCGATACCTTGAGGTGTCTTGCCACAAATAAAACGGAATCAGAATTATTCTCCAAACCATGACAGACTCCACATAAGCACTGTTATAATGACAGAGTTAAAAAAGGAAACACGTTTCCCGCCAAGATATCCTCCGCCAGTCGATTCTTTAGAGTTAATCGTATTAAACTGAAAAATCCCACCAAATGGGGAATGAAGATCAATCCAGTGATCTTTTGATTGTACACCAAGGAAAAACCCTAACCACATCGTGTATAAAGACAGGGATAATAGTATGAACAAAGGGAGAAAAAAGAGAGAGATTGAGAACCAAAAAAAAGTTATCACTTAATTCTGTATTCAGCATTAAGCCTAGTCATCACCGTTATTAGTTAGATCCACTTATCAACATACACGAGTTCGCCACCTCCAGCTAGTTAAGGAGAAAGTAGAGTTTGAGATTTTCACCATATCTTATCGTTTGTTATTTCATTATGCTCATTGTATAATTGATTAATAAAACAATGATTTGCCCTCCATCGCACCTTCATTTGTCTCATCCATTTTTACACGTGAAACCGGTACCGAAGGTACCTACCCCACTGCAATCTACTTGATGTTGTGGTCTTTAGGGTGTTAGCTGAGATTCTTCACTTAGAGCGAATTTTTCTGCTAACAATATGTATAAAGTACAATTTTACCCTTGTTAAAATGATTTACTGATTTTTTAAATTTAAATAATATTAAAATGGTTTATAAAAATAAATAAATAACAAAAATTTATTTTCTACGACGCCAATAACATTAATGTTTTTTCATAAAAGAAAAAAAAACTAATGGATTATGAAAAATATAAAGTTAAAATAAATAATTAATTGAAAGTATTTAATAAATAGAAAGTATTTCAAAAAATATATATTTTTAATTAAATGGATCTCCACCGTTGGATTTGGTTCGCTCTAATGGTGGAGATCCATTTACGTTTTTCTAAAAAACTTTCATTTTATTTTTTGAAATACTTTCTTGTTTTCTGTTTTTTAAATTTATAAGAATATTTTAAATTTATTATTTATTTTAACTTTATAATTTCCATAATCCATCGGTTTTTGTTTTTTTTTTAAGAAAATAAATCTTTGTTGTTAATTTATTTTATAAACCATTTTAACATTGTTTATTTTTTAAACTCAATAAATTATTTTGACAATAGTAAAATTGTACTTTAATTTATAAAGTATGAGTTGACTATTAAGATTTTGGTCAAATGTACTAAAGTTATGTATTTTGAATAAACAAGGGACTTGAGTTTTTAATATAACAAATACGTTTAAATATATGATATTTAAAAAAAAAGTAGAAAATTTAGTGAAATCATTAAAAAAAAACCTAGATATGTGAGGAGAAGCAACACCTCGTCTATTTGAGAGAGGGAGGAGGCTTTAAAGTTATCTTAAATGGAGGAGGTCACTGTCCTCTTATCCCCGTTGATGGCTCATCGCCATCGGCTTTTGTTTCAAAAAAAAAATCTTGGTTTTCTATTAATCTTACTTAAAAAAAAGAGACCAAAATACCTATTTGACCATTAAATTTGAATGTTGATTAATTAAAGACAAATGAGATTAGTGACGGTTTTTGAAAAGTTGATTCGAAGGGGTCGTTTGTCTTGTTTATTTGAAGACTGAACAGTTCTAAATTTTTCTATAGATTGAATAGAGATTGAAATATGAACCTATTTGATATGTTTGTTTTTTTTATTATTCACATCTGAATGTACTGTCAACACGTTTGTTTGTTTTTAAATAAAATTATCTGAAAATAAGTAATTTTACCTTTATACCGATGCTAATTAAAATGAGTAATTTAACATGCGTAATTCTTTATAAGATTTTTTATGTTCTTTTTATAAACAAAGTTCAATTTTTTTAAAAAAAAATCGAAGAATATAATTTTACATCTTCTGTAAACAAAGTTCAAGTTCAAAAAGAGGTTCAAGTGCAATTGTGCACGTTGTCCATATTTACAATATAGAAAATTGAGGGAACTGTTTTTTTTCTTGGATTATATGCACCCGAAACCAAATTTTAAAAAGGTTCTTATTTTTTTAAAAAATAGGCTCCTATTTATGCACCGGTTTCTATCCACACACACACACACACACACACACACACACACACACATATATATATATATATATATATATATATATATATATATATATATATTAGTGTTAAAAAATAATAATAAAGAGTTCTTACCATGATTTGCTAATAGAGAAATTCAATTGTTCAATTCATTAAAGATTTATGAGAGTTTTTATTTTTCTTTCTAAAGTGTTTAAGGTTTTTTTTTTCGTTATTAAAGAAATTTAAAATGAGAAATATATTAAAAGAAAGAATTCTATACCGTATCAAAGTAAGATAAATTTGAAAATATTTTAATTGTAATACAGTTATTTGGAATTAAGGGTGTGTATTTAATTGAGATTTCAAAATACTTTTAATGACTTTTATGAAATTTAGAAGTTTATGCATATTCAATATAGACTTTTGTAGACTTTAAAAATGTTATTAAAAGTCATGTAGTATTCAATACAGACATTTATATACTTTTAAAAAGTCATTAAAAGTCATGAGGTATTCAACTAGGACTTTTTAAAAGTCTATGAAAGTTAGTAGGTATTTAAAAGTGGAAATGATGATAAATGTCATATTTTTTTTATGTATTGCAGTGGTGTCACTGGTTTAATAAGTTATGTTTAAAAGACACTTATTATGGTGAACTACCTAAATTGCCCTTAAATAATCAATTTTTAATTCTGTTTGTACTTCTATCTCCACAATTTGATCACTGAAAGCAGTAACTCATCTCTCTCCCTCTCCAAAATTTGTCTGAAAAGAGATCTACAAGTTGTCTGAAAGAATGTCATGTTTCACCACAACAAGGTAATAAATATTTCTGAACTTCGTTTTTTTTATCACGAATTTCGTCTTGTTTCTGAAATTCGTTTTTTTTATCATGCATTTCGTCTTGTTACATGAAGGTGTGTGAACATGAAGTTGATTTTCCAATCTCCGAGCCATTTTTAGCCTTATCTGAGCCTTTTTAAAGGCTGATCGAGACGTTTTGTATTGAGTTTTCTGAAATGAATCTAGGTTTTTTGTATAGTGTCTGAGCTTTTTTATAAATTCTCCGAGATAATTTCAAACGTGTAAGAGTTTTTTTGAAGTGTTCAAGCTTTTTTCAAACGCGACCGAACTTTTTTCAAATGTGTCCGAGCTTATTTTATAAAGTCTCCAAGATTTTATGTAATGGGTCTGAGCTTTTGAATAAAGGCTATGATATTTTGTAATGGGATCGACATTTTTAATAAAGGTTCTGAGCCTTTTCCAACACATGTTTTTCAATAAAGTGTCCGAGCCTTTTGGTGAAATGTCCTAATTTTTTAAATAATGGTTTGTGATGATTATTTTGATAGGAAAATGAATTGGATGAGAATAGTAATATCTTACAACGGTTAATGGGAGCAGTTACCCGACGGAAGTCAGAGGTATTTAGGTTCCAATAACCAATGAATGTATGTATCAAAAAGTATGACCTACGAAGAATTGATGGTGCTCGTGCAAACCGTTGTGATGTATGATGTGAACAAATACAGTATTGATCTACAGTCTATACCAATCGTTCCTGGCACCACATGTCGTACATTTATAAGAAACAATGATGATGTTCAGTTTATGCACGGGGAAGATAGGGTGATCTCTCAAGAGTGTGTTAGTCTAATTGAGAGGGCAACAGGAGATGTGATAAGTAATGATATCCCTAGTCGTGAAAATACCTAACAATTTCGATCTTTTAGCGGAAGCAACCAAGTGTTCACAGAAAGGAGTGGGACCGAAGGTTGAGATAACATGTGTGGTGTCCCACCATTAATAGCCAACCATGCTGATGTAGTTGGACCTTAATTTGACGATGTGTTTGGTTGTTAAATTGAGATGAACGATGAGCAGTACAACAAGCAATACAATGAGTTTTACAATGACATGAACAACCAGCAGAACATTGAATCGAATCTTAGGCTGATTCATGAGGTGGATAATGAGGGAAATACTAATCTCGTATATAATGTACAGAACACTGACGAAAAGGAAGAGCCCTTCCAAATGGAAAGACGTGGAAGACATGGAAGTCATGTATAAAGATTTAGTTGCAGTGCACTAGATATAACTGGGACTTTCGAGGTTTGACCTGATGTAACTTCATATGATTCTGATGATGCCACAACGTGGGTTATTCCCGGAGCAGATTCATACTCGTTTGGTATGGGTGGAAGCAGGAACTTGGTAAAAGAAGAACCTACAAGCATGATTTATAAAGATCATTTTTTTCCCACTAAAAAGGATTTGAAGAGACTAGTTGGTCATTTTGCAATGCGCTCAGAACTTCGAGTGGAAGGTCACCAGCGCCATCTACAAGCCAATGTAGTCATAATTGGAGAAGTCGTTGCACCTAGACTGCAACAACAAGATGGTCATCTCATGCGTCCCAAGGATATAATCGTCAATATGAAAACAATGTATGTCATCCAAATCCTGTACAGTAAGGCACATCAAGTCATGCATTATGCGTTGTCTTTGACCTATGGAACATATGAAAAATCTTCCAACTACTGCCATCTTTCAGTTATGTGTTGGAACAACAAAATCCTAGCACAATCACTGACTTACAGTGCGACAAAGATGATAAATTTCTCTATTTTTTCATGTTGTTGGGTGCCTCAATTAGAGGATTCCGGAGGTTTATACATCTAGTTGTTGCAGTTGATGGTACTCATTTGAAGGAAAGATTTAGAGGTATAATGTTTGTTACAATTGCACAAGATAGGAATGAACAGGTGTATCCAATTGCCTTTGGGTACGACGACTCAGAAAATAACCTTTCATGGGAGTGGTTTTTTGATTACTTGAAGGTGCCTTTGGTCATATAAATGATCTGGTTTTCATTTTTGACCGACATACAAGCTTAAAAGCAGAGATTTATAAAGTGTTCTCTCATGCCGCCCATACCATATGTTGCTGGCACTTTTTTTGAAAATATTAAGAAGCGATTTCACAGAATGGATCTTGTCGCCACAATGGACAAAGCAACTAGATCGTACACTGAATTGAAATATAGCTGGCACATGGAAGAGTTGTGTAACCTGTACCAAAATGCATTCGATTATGTTAATGATGCCGGTCAACACAAATGGTCCCGTGTGCACTGTCTCGATTAAAGGTACAGGGTGATGACAACAAATGTTGCAGAATGCATAAACTCATGTCGAAAATTCGCATGACAACTGCCTATGTTGACACTGGCAGAGTTCATTAGGAATATACTACAGATGTGGTTTCACGATCGCCATCGAGCTACACGGTCCATGCATCATCAGTTGGCGGACGCTGCCCATATTGTGATCTTGAAACGTGTAGAGAAGTGTGGTTATATGACCTTCAATCCAGTCGACTAGAACATATTCTCCATCAAAAGGTCCGAAAAGCAGTGGGCTGTTGACTTAGCCCGAAAGACCTGCTCATGCAACAAATTTCAAGTGGACATGTTTCCATGTTCGTACACACTCGTAGCGGCAAGTGTTGAAACCCCGTTCAACGGTTACGCAGCAGAAATCAATTTTTTTTTATATAGATCGTAAACGATCTGGGACCAGTGAACTTTGAATCATAATTTTTCGGAACTAATACATATAATATTATTACACTAACAAAATATATGTATATAAAGAAATTGAAATTGATAATAATCCGAAGAAGATATTAGAACCTTACCATCGTGTGGAGGCTCCTTCACTTCTTGCAATGCTCCTGGTCTGTACCACCAATCTTTCTCGTTATCTCTCGGGGAAGGTAACTTTCTGTGGGCGCGTCACGGTACTCAGGAACTTAGGAAGATGTTAAAGAGAGAAAAAGAAGAAACTATTTCTTTTGATATCAGTGTATAACACTTGCACACTTTTCTCTATCTTTTTGGTGTATTGATCTCACGCACACACAAATACAAATTGCTTCTTATGCCAAAGAAACAACAATTGATGTGTGTGTGTGATTTATCTCTTTTCTCTTTTGATAAAACGCACACACTTATTGCATCCTATGCAAAACTGATGTGTTTATATTCGCACTCACTCAATTGCACACGAGAAAATTGAGACTCAATTAATGTGTGTGATTTGATTTTTTTTTATTCTCATTCAACACATGCACACACTTGCACGTTATTAAGAGCCAACAAAAAAATTGATGCCTTTAATGTGTGTTAATGTGCTTTTAAAAATTTGATATCAGTTATGAGTTTTTCAAAAAATAATATATATCAAATACATTTTTAACTTTAAAAAAAAACTTGATCAAATCTTCATTTGATTTTCAAAATCTTTTAAATAAAAAATATATCATATCTTTATTTTAAAAATAATTAAATTACACATCTATAATTAATTGAACTTTTCTTTTATTTATTTCACAAATCCTATTACAAATTACATCTTTAGGGCATAAACCCCAACAATCTCCCACTTACACTAAAGTATGTGAGACATGTTTCGTAACTCTAGACCATCTAGGTGACCCGAAACCACTTTAGCCGGTAAGGTCTTCATAAATGGATCAGCATGATTGTCTTGTGAGGCTATCTTGGTGACGATCACATCTCCTCTCTGCACTATCTCTCTAATGAGATGATATTTTCTCTCTATATGCTTCCCTCTCTTGTGGCTTCTTGGTTCTTTAGAATTAGTCACGGCACCACCGATATCACAATAAAGTGTGATGGGCTTATCCAGGTTTGGAACAACTTCCAAATCACTCAAGAACTTACGGAGCCAAACAACCTCTTCAACAGCTTCACAAGCGGCTACATATTCGGCTTCCATGGTGGAGTCAACAATGCAAGATTGTTTGATACTTCTCCACACAATGGCTTCACCACCTAGGGTAAATACTGATCTAGAAGTGGATTTTCTAGAATCCCTGTCTGACTAAAAATCAGAATTCGTGTATCCTAACAGGATCAAATCCTGTCCGAAATACACTAGCATATAGTCTCTCGTTCTCCGAAGGTACTTGAGAATTGTCTTAACAGCAACCTAATGATCCAATCCTGGGTTGGACTGGTATCTGCTGATTACTCCAACTGCATATTAGATGTTCGGTCTCGTGCATAACATAGCATACATGAGACTACCTACTGCATATGTATAGGGCACATGTCTCATATCCTTAACTTTTTGAGATGTCTTAGGACACTATTCTTAGACAAGTGAACTCCATGTCTGGAAGGTAAATTAACTTTCTTGGAGTTTTGCATCAAAAATCGCACAAGAGTCTTGTCGATATATGATGCTTGAGACAGTGTTATGAGTTTGTTCTTACGATCCCTTATAAGTTGGATCCCTAGAACATAACTTGTCTCTCATAAATCTTTCATTTAGAATTGCCTAGCCAGACAACCCTTTGTTGGGGTTTATGCCCCTAAAGATGTAATTTGTAAATGGATTTATGAAATAAATAAAAGGAAAAGTTCAATTCATTCATGTTGCGTTGTTTATTTTATAACTTGTGCATATATTTAACATCCAAGATTGCCGGATGTAATCTCAAATTGTGTATATGAGTGTCATATACAGATGGATACAGTAAGAGACGTGCAATCTAAAGAGTCCATAGATATCAAATAAAGTTGAGTACTTTATTTGTGGTTAATCTATAGTTGCGGTCCATTCCGTAATGCACGATGATTATATCCTGAATCATTCATATGAGATATGGGAATGGAGGCACCTTGTATGGTGTGATCATATAGGACTAGGCCATGATCTATATGAATCTCTCACCAAGATCTGTTTACCGATGAGATTCATATATATCAACTAATGATGGCTATATGTGGGTGATCTTAATCCTGAGTGTCTTATCGACTTCTTCAGATTAGATCGTGGTCTTTGATATACCATGGGTGAGATCGGATGCAGTTCCCAATCAATATGCTCCGTATGTTGGGATTACGATTTGGCTTGTGGCTAGGAAGGTTTGTACACAATAATGGAATCCACTTCTTCTTGTGAGAAGTATATGGTAGTTCCCTTAAGGGTTGATTTGGGGCTTGGACAATATGAGTGCTCTCTTAATTCTATAAGGAAATGAGATTTATTGTCCATTAGAGAATCCATGGTACTTAAAAGATATAAGTAATTAGAGGGGTATAACGGACATTATAACCCAGCTTTATTTATGAACTATCGTAGAGGATCACACCATGTGTAATAGCTATATAGATGGATACCGAGTTGTATCGGTCTGTGTAAAAGCGTCTACAGTTAAGAGAGTGCAGCTTCTGGTTTTTAGTAGAATAACACCGGAGTTAATAATCAATGAATATTAATTAAAGAGTTTAATTAATGATTCCGAGGATTATTGGAGCTCAAAATATTGTGGGTCCATTAGGTCCCCTTGCTAGCCCGATTGATTTAGGTAACAAGGGTCACAGTTAATTAATTGGATTGTCCAATTAATTGTGTTACAAAACTGACAAGTGTTTATTCAGGAATTAATTGAATAATGAGATTATTTAATTAATGAATGTTAATAGTTAAATTAATTAAATAATTCAATTATTTAATTATTTAATTATATTGATAATTATGAATTATTAATTAACTATCAATTGGAGGGTGTTAGTTGATATATGGATTTAGGTGAAGATAAAATAATAGGATTATTTTATTTTTACTAAATCATTTATCTAAGTATTTGTATTTAAGTTTAAATTTAAAATACTAATTATCACTTTTAATATAGTGGAAATTGCTAAAAATAACCACAACTATTATGAAAATTTTGTTTTTAACCACATACGAAAATTTATTTGTTAATAGCAGTTTTTCTGAGAAATTACTTGAATGCCCCCATATAAAAACCATCCCCAACCATTTTCTCTCTCTTCTTTTTTTTTTCTCTCTCATTTCCTCTCTTTCCCCGATTTCTCTCCCTCATTTCCTCTCTCTCTCCCCGATCTTTCTCTCTCGCCGAAGAACCGTCGCCTGCATCCTTGCGAAGGCCGGCGAACCATCGCCGGCCTCCTCTATCTCACCCAACCTCTCTTCTCTCTCCCCATAACTCTCTCTCATCGCCGGCCTCCTCTCTCTCACCCAACCTCTCTTCTCTCTCCCCATAACTCTCTCTCTCTTCTTTCTCTCTCTCTCTCTTGCACTCATATCTCTTTCTCTCTCCTTTCCTTTCTCTCTCATATGTCGTCGACGGCTTGCCGAAGTGCCATCGCCTGGGCTTCACGACCGTCCAGCAACACCGTCGAGCTCCCCCTCCACCGGCGATTAGATCTGCTGAAAAAAAGGAAAGAAAACAAAATATTAGAAACCCAGAACATTTCAAGTTTGAACATTTTAATTTAGTCAACATTTCAAGTTTCAACATTTCCATTTAGGCAACATTTCAAGTTTCAACATTTGAAAACGAAGAACTTAAAAACCCAAAACATTTCAACTTTCAACTTTCAATTTAGTCAAGATTTCAAGTTTCAACATTTCAATTTAAGCAAGATTTCAAGTTTCAAAATTTTATTTTTTTAAACAAGATTTCAAGTTTCAAGTTCCTAGCCGTGATTTCAAGTTTGGTTCCAAATTTTTGTCATGATTTCAAGTTTTCTTGAAGTTTTTAAGAAAAAATCAAATCCAGGGGTATTTTTATAATTTACGGACATACACTGGATTTTTTTTTTTAAGTGGATATTAACAAATAAATTTTCGTATGTGGTTAAAAACAAAATTTTTATAATAGTTGTAGTTATTTTTTAATTTCTCTCTTTAATATATTAGATATATTTGAAAAGGATAATTAAAAGATATATATAAATTAATAACACAAGATATTGTATTTGATGCAAATTGGTGTGTACATGAAACAATAGTCAAAAGAAGAATTCCCATAGGATGCAAATACTTAATACATATATGATATATATTTATATAGCAGAGACGATATAAATATAAAAAGGTCGGTGAAAAACGAAGTAGAAAAAAGATATTTGTTTTTTGTGAGCAACAGTGATATATATATATATATTGTGAAGCAGTGCGTAGATATATATATGTGTGTGTGTGTGCAGCAATAATATATATATATATATATGTGTGTGTGTGATAAAAAGTGAGTAGATATATATATATATATATATATATATATATATATGTGTGTGTGTGATAAAAAGTGAGTAGATTTTTTGGTTTTTGCTCTGAGAATTGAATTGGCAAGCAAAATGCAGGGCGTGAGAAACAAAGAAGAAGAAGAAAAAAAGTCAAAAAAGGAGTTTTTGAAAAATAAACATATATATATATATATATATATATATATATAATCTTGTTTCATGCTTTTATGTTTTTGAAACACATAGAAGAAAGAGTTTCTTCAATTCTCTCTACATCCTCCATTCAAGTTCTTGAGACCGTGACACGCCCACACACAGTTATCAATCCCGGAAGATAGCGAGGAAGATCAAGTGGTTCAGACAGGAGCATATCGTAAAGTGAATGAGCCTCCAAACGTTGGTATGTTTTTCTTCTCTTTATGTCGATTTCAATTTCCTGTGTTTACATATTGTATGTATTAGTTCCGAAAAATAATTAAGATCCAAAGTTCACTGGTCCTAGATACAAATTATAATCTGAATAAAAATTTTAAAACCTAATTCCGCTGCCTATCCAGTGAACGTGGTTCCAACACCCTTTACATTAGACAACAACCCCACATCATTCCCAATGAGTAGGATATCATCTACGTATAGGACCAAGAAAACTACTTTCTTGTCAATGATGCGCTTGTAGACACAAGGCTCATCAAAGTTCTGCTCGAAACCATAGGTTTTGATCACTTCATCAAACATAATGTTCCAAGATCTAGATGCTTGCATAAGTCCATAGATGGACCTTTGTAGCTTGCAAACCTTTTGCTCTTGATCTCGATACACGAATCCCTCTGGTTGCATCATATAGATACTCTCGTCAAGATTGCCATTTAATAATGCAGTTTTGACGTCCATCTGCCAAATTTCATAATCGAAATAGGCAGTAATGGATAAGAGAATCCTAATAGACTTAAACATGGCTACTGACAAGAAGGTCTTTTCATAATCGATCCCCTCTTTCTGGGCATAACCCTTGGCCACTAGTCTTGCCTTGAAGGTCTCTACCTTTCCGTCTACTCCTCTCTTTCTCTTGTTGATCCACTTACACCCTATAGGTTTTTACCCCATCTGGTAAGTCTACAAGATCCCAGACTGAGTTAGAGTTTATGGACTCTATCTCGAGATTCATGGCTTTAAGTCATTCCTCTTTATCAGGAACTTCCATTGCATTCTTAAATGTCAATGGATCATCCACATTATCAGCAGAGACAACACCTTGTCCCTCACCTATACATAAATAACGTTCAGGTTGTCTCACAACCCTCTCACTACGTCTAGGTGGTAGTGTATCCTGATCAGGAATCATCTTACTCTCAGATGTTTGTGGATCAACAACTCTTGTTGATGAAGCACTAGTCTTACCAGGCTCCAATTCATTCAATACAATTTTAAAACGTGGTTTATGGTCATTAATATAACTGTCCTCAATAAACGTTGCATTTGTTGATACAAATACTTTGTTATCTTTGGGACTATAGAAGTGTCCACCTCTGGTCTCCTTGGAGTATCCTACAAACAGGCAGACAACAAACTTAGAGTCTAGCTTTCCACTTCTGTTCTTCAGCATGTGTGCTGGACACCCCATATGCGGAAATATCACAAACTAGCTTTATGACCATTCCACAACTCTAAGGGAATCTTAAAAACAGATTTGGATGACACTACATTCAAAATGTATGCCGCAGTTTGTAACGCATATCCCTAGAAAGAATTTGGTAATGATGAGAAATTAATCATAGATCTCACCATTTCCATCAAGGTTCTATTTCTCCTCTCCGCTATACCATTTTGTCGAGGTGTACTAGGAGCTGTGAGTTGGGAAACTATCCCATGGTCGACCATGAATTCTTCAAACTTTTGGTTAAGGTACTCACCTCCACGATCCGATCGTAGTGACTTGATAGTCCTACATAATTGATTCTCAACTTCATCTCGGAATTCTTTAAACTTTTCAAATATTTTCGACTTCCGTTACTTTAGGTAGATGTATCTGTATCTTAAGTAGTCATCTATAAAGGTGACATAATACTCATAACCACCCCTAGCTTTAACATGCATCGGTCCGCAGACGTCTGTATGTATAAGCTATAGCGGTTCTTTAGCTCTAAGCCCTTTTTCAGTAAAAGATCTCTTAGTCATTTTACCTTTCAGACAAGATTCGCATAAGGTGCCAACCTTTAACTCACTCAAAGGTCCGTTTTTTACTAGACTGCCTATCCGGTCAAGATTGATATAACCAAGCCTTAGATGTCAGAGATACGTGTCATTATCTGGAGAAATCTTATATCGTTTAGTTTTTGGTTTTTCAACCTTAAACATTTCGGTGTTAAGTAGTGTTGTATGTATTAACGGTCTTAACACATACGAATTGTTTTCATTAATTTCTGAACAAATATTCAGACCATTATTTTCAATAATAACAAACTTATTTATTATTAAAAGAAATAGAATACTTTTGTTATAACAACTTAGAAACGGAAATCAAATTCCTTGTAAATTCAGGAATATAAAAAACATTGTTCAATAATACTAAGCTATTATTATTACAAAATTGCAATCTTATTGCTCCCACTACTTTGGCAGATATGCCATCCCCCGACCCCATATGCATTGAGAAGGCTCCCTCCTCTAGCTGTGTCCAAGAATCAGTCCACTGGAAAGAAGAACAAACACGGTTAGTAGCCCCCCGAATCAACTATCAAGGGTGAAGAATCAACTTCCACTAAACAAGATTCAAGAACAAGTAAATCATATTTACCTTTCGTCATTTTCTTCTTGGCTACCTCCTCCAGGTTCTGAGGACGGTTCCTTTTTCAGTGCCCGACCTTGTCGCAATGGAAAAACTTTCCCTTGCCTTAGTCGTTGGAGGCACCCTTCTTATTGCTTTGGGCTTTCTTGGGTTTGGGCTCACCCTTCGCCTTCCCAATAGACCTCTTCCTTTTTTTATTATTCTAAGAGAAAGATGGTTCGGCAACATTTACCTCACCGGTCTTACCCTTGTTGTCCTTAGTTAAGGACTCAAAGGTAGCAAGCTCATTGAGCAATTATGTAAGACTAAACTTTAACTTGTTCATCCCGTAGTTGCTTTTAAACTGATCAAAACTCTTCGAAAGAGTCGTCAGTATGATGCTCACTTGACTGGGTTCGTCAATATCCCCGTCATTGACTTTTGTCGTGCTGAAGTAGGACATCATGCTCAGGACATGTTCCCGAACTGACGTACCTTCCTTCATGCGAGCAACCATAGCGGAACGAACAACTTCTTGTCGCTTTTACTTAGAGGGTTGTCCGAACATAGCTCGTAATGATTCTATGATTTCGAATGCTAAAGTCATTGCTTCGTGCTTTGTAACAAGCACGTCTGTCATAGAAGCCAACAGATATGTCCGGGCTTTCTCATCAGATGAGACTCATCGCTGGTATGCCCCACAAACAGTTCTTGCGGCATTGGCAGCAGGCATTGGAGGACATTCCTCCGTAAGCACAAACTTGAGGTCTTTGGTGACCAATATTGCATTAATGTTAAGTTTCCACTTAGTGTAGTTATCACCAGTTAATTTATCGTTTGCAAGAATTTGAAGTAATGCAGAAGACATTATTGCTGAAATAAGTAAAACATTCATTCAACAATTTATTTAAAACAAGTGTGAGTTCTTTGGCATAAATTTAAACATGATGTATGAACATGTTTAATGAACTATAACTACCCTAAAACTAGTTACTATACCAAGACAATCCAATATACCACAAAGAAGTGCCACCTTAGGGTCGGTCAAGTCTTTGCATGTTGGACCAAGACATTTTCAATCAAATGATATTCTAGAATAACTCTTATTCCATATCATTCAATCATTGTTTATTCAGTCAGGTTTTTAATTAACAAGACTTAATCAAAACCTTCGTGAGTGTAACCCACCATTTCAGATCTCACGAGCTTAACTCGAGAATTGTCGTCTTAGGGTCGGTTAATCCCGAAATACCCTCAGAAATCCTATCAATTAAGAAGTCAACCTTGGTATTGATCTTTGTGGAAACCCTCCTTAGGGAGGATGAATGCAAAGTCATCACGAGGCCCCACTCGGATCTCACGGTATTGAACTAATGATGTAGATTGCGGGATACATATGTCATATATCCCTCTCCCACTCACTATTTTAAAATTAGAGTTTTCTATTATCCGTTAATGCACCTAAACTCTACAGGATCAAATGGCTATCTTTAATCAAGTAATCTAGTGCATTAACTAATTCATTATTAGAAACAAGTTATAATTCACTAATGAATTATTTATAGTTTTTAACTATTATAAATCTAATCTATTAATCAATAATCTAAACTAGGGGTGGACACGGTTCAATTCGATACGATTTTGGATAAAACCCAATTGAACCTAAAATATTTCGATTCATCCAAAATTGAACCGGTTTAAACCTAATAAGAAATGGGAACCGAATTGAATTGAACTTATTTTAATCGGTTCGATTCAATTTGGTTTTGGACCTAATGGGTTGGCTAGCTTAATTGGTCTTTTGAATTTATTTTTAACATTAATGGGTTGTTGGATACTAATTTCAGACATTTGTATAGCCCAAAGCCAAAAAACCCAAATCAAACCTAACATAAAATTATATATATATAAAATAAACCAATTAAAAACATATTAAATAATAATAAGTTAATAACAAATCCATTCGAAACTCCAAAATAATATTAGGGTTTTTTTTAAGTTATATACTCGGTTTATTAGGTTCAATCCGGTTTTTAAAAAACCAAACCGGTTTAAACCTAAAAAAATTTTGGTTTTCATTTTTTAAACCGGTTTAAACCTAATTAATGCTACGAATCGATTCGAATACCTATTTTTCGATTCGATTCGGTTCGGTTCGATTATGTTCAATTCTCAACTTAATGTCCACCCCTAATCTAAACCTTTGTAAACTATTTACTAAGGTCATATTATTATGTTAGTGTTTACCAAGTTTTAACTTTTAAAATTCTAACACTTTATTTGGATCATTTATTATTAGGTTATTAATCAAATTAATTCTAATAAATGACCCTATTATTATAACTTATTAAACATTTTAATAACTAGATTAATATTAATAAGAATTACCAAGTTTTTTAACAGTTAAAAAAAAAACAATCTCATTATTCATAGGCATTTATATATATTGCCCATTTTAATCACATTAAAAAATACATAAAAAAGCAGGCTATGATGCATGTATGACTTATCAAATATATTTGTGTAGACACATCTAACTTAAATAACGTACGTATGCATGACAATGCTTTTATCATCATATAATATAAAAAATATATTAATTGACCGAGTACTGTAGATTATTTAACCTAAAAAAATTGAAATATAAAATTATAAAAATAGCCCCAAGGCATTCCTTGGTCTTCTTGTAACTTCAGAAATTTTCTTCAAATCTTGACTTCTGAATCTTCCGTTCCCAAAATCAAGTCCAAAATGATTTAATTTATTTTAATGGATCCATCTCATGAATTAAATCCCTAAAACCCAAATGTTACTCTAACATTTTTCGTAGGCTCGGGATTTCCAAAAAAAATAATTGGCCCAAACACATAACATAAAACATGTAGTATGTGTTGGTGCATCATGTTCCAGATCGTTCTTGTTTGTCGTATTACATTAATATAAATAAATTACAACAAAATAATAGTAATATATACAACCCAAAATTAATATTACATTAAAAATCCAAAAATCATAAATCCACAGTACCATACAATTAAAGACCAATCATGTTTTTGAAATTAAAAAAATTAATATTACATACAAAAACATCACACAATCAACTTAAATTGTGTCTACATAATCATACATACAATTGAGAAATAATTTCTTGTTTCGATTTTTTTTTTTGCTCTGATACCAATTGTTGGAACCCCGTTCACCGATCATGCAGCGGAAATCAATTTTAATTTTTTATATACATATCGTAAACGATCTGGGACCAATGAACTTTGGATCATAATTTTTTGGAACTAATACATATAATATTATTACACTAATAAAATATATGTATATAAGGAAATTGAAATCGATAATAATCTGAAGAAGATATTATAACCTCACCAACGTGTGGATGCTCTTTCACTTCTTGCAATACTCATGGTCTGTACCACCGATCTTTCTCGCTATCTCTTCTTTTGATATCAGTGCATAACACTTGCACACTTTCCTCTCTCTTTTTGGTGTATTGATCTCTTACACACACAAATACAAATAGTTTTTTATGCCAAAAAAAACAACAACCGATGCATGTGTGTTTTATCTCTTTTCTCTTTTGATATAACACACACAGTTATTGCATCCTATGCAAAACTGATGCGTTTATATTCTCACGCACTCAATTGCACACAAGCAAATTGAGACTCAATTAATGCGTGATTTGATTTTTTTTATTCTCATTCAACACATGCACACACTTGCACATTATTAAGAGCCAACAAAAAAAACTGATGCCTTTAACGTGTGTTAATGTGCTTTTAAAAATTTGATATCAGTTATGAGTTTTAAAAAAAAATATATATCAAATATATTTTTAACTTTAAAAAAAAAACTTGATCAAATATTCATTTGATTTTCAAAATCTTTTAAATAAAAAAATATCTCATATCTTTTATTTTAAAAATAATTAAAAATTAATTTTGAATTTAAATATTTTAAATTTAATTTCAAATATTTAATAAAATAAAATAAAATAATCATATTGTCCAATCCCCGAATCAACCCTTAACGTAACTACCATCTACTTCTCATAAGATGGAGTGGATTTCACTATTGTGTACAAACCTTCCCAGCCACAAGCCAACCCGCAATCCCAACATACGGAGTATTTTGATCAGGAATTGCATCCGACATCACCCATGATATATCAAAGACCACGATCTAACCTGAAGGAGTCGATAAGACACTCAGGATTAAGATTACCCACATATAACCATCATTAGTTGATATATATGAATCTCATCGGTAAATGGATCTTGGTGAGAGATTTATATAGATCATAGCTTAATCTTATATGATCACAGCTTAATCCTATATGATCACATCATACAAGGTGTCTCCATTCCCCTATCTCATATGAATGATTCAGGATAGAATCACCGTACATTACGGAATGAACCGCAACTATAGATTAACCGTAAATAAAGTACCCAACTTTATTTGATATCTATGGACTCTTTAGATTTTAAGTCTCTTAATGTATCCATCTGTATATGACACTCATATACACAGTTCGAGATTACATCCGGCAATCTAGGATGTTAATATATACACAAGTTTATAAAAAAAAATACACATCAAGAATGAATTGAACTTTTATTTTATTTATTTCACAAATCCATTTATAAATTACATATTTAGAGCATAAACCCCAACAACTAGGTATATTACTAGCAACAGTTTACCCTTTATATTACTGAAACGTGGATCTCGTTGTTTTCATTGTTGCTGCAGGGAGCGAAACTTGGATTTCACATCCCTATGTGCGGATTACTACAAGAGACAGATACTTATCGATGCGTACTCGGTTCCTATTATGCCTGTTAGCCATCCTTCATCATGGGTAGTGCCATCTGACATCGCTGAGCAGGTGGTTTTGAATCCAATCTCTATGAGACAAGCATGACGCCTGAGGGCGGGTCAACATGTCTCATCTTCGGAAAGGACAACCACACAATCGTGTAGAAGAAGTGGACAATCGGGTCATAATTCTAGAAGATGTTCTAACCCTTTTTTGATTAATGAAGGTCCAAGCAGAGCTGTTCCCGAGGAATAACGTCATAGGTGTAGCATCTATCATTCAATTGGACACAACAAACAGACGTGCCCTGACAAGAACTCTACCGTGGAATGAATAGATGTTTTTACATTGATAGCATTGTAATAATTTGGAATTGTAAGACTTGTTGATTAACTTAATTTTTTATGAAATGAAGTTTTCATTTTCAGTTTTAATATTGTTAAAGGTATGCAATGTGTGTTGTACTTGTGATTCCAGATACTTGAAATAGAAACAATAAAAAATAATATCATCTTTATTCAATTGTTTTTGTATATAAAAAATAATAATGTCTATACTAGCTTGGGGTTATAAAAAATATCCACAACCATCTTCTGCTGAATGATCCCCATATCTTCTTCTGACTAATCAAAATCATTCATATCCGTCAGCAGGTACTTGATAAATCTCAACATATGGGGACTATAGTTACCCCTACAGTTGGACACATTAACATGCATTAAAATAGAATTTTAATAAAATAAACTTGAAGTTAATAAAAATGAATGTTTTACGATCGGTTTTGTTGGGGCACACGTGATACAAACACTATGCTGACCGAAAAGGGTCTATTCCGCCTGTCGAACTTCGGTTGGGCAGAATATAAGAAGACAATTTAATTTAAAAAAATTGACACCATGTAACACTCACCTCGTCAACCTCGTGCCACAGACGACTTCTAGTCGGGGTAGCTCCATGGACAGTCATAAGGTCCTCAGCCAACCACCAGAACTTCAACACATTCCATCTCGATGTAGTGACATCCCTGTAAGCATCACGGGGTATAATTCTCCCTCATTGTATCATCAGAAGTGGTTGTACACACATTCATTGAAAGGAAGTTTTAAGCAATAAAAAACCAAAAAAGCTACATGTAAAAATAATACGTTATAAATACTTACATAGAACTGTGTATCTAATACGTTGATCCTCTGGTTGTACACAATGGAGAATGTTCGATGACACTTCCGTAGAATATGCAGGTACGTGCCCATTTGCTGATAATATAAAAATTATACATTGTTAAGATTTTAGCATAACTTAAACAAACCTAAAAAAATAATCCACGTAAGGAACGTACTGTGTCCTCCAAGTCCATAAAGTTAGATTGCATCCAGTGGAACCATGTGGTAGAAAGTGGCCCCAGCACGTCCACATCACATATGCATAATTGTTACATTAGTTACATAATTCATTAATTTAACTTAGGTGCTTGCAAATACATAAATGAAGTTGTACTTACTGTTCCCCGTTGACATTCCTCATATAGGCTTTGTAAACCAAAAGCTAGTCAACGTCCACCAAAGCGTGCAGATTGAAAATGTGCTCTGCTGACTGAGGCAGTGTCCTCACCCTCTTCGGCTAGGATGAAACTGTGTAAGGGCTAAACAACTGCCAACCCGCTTAAGTAGGGGTGGGCATGAAGTTGCGATTCGAACCGAATCGAATCGAAACCGAATCGAATCGAAAAAAGGGTATTCGATTCGATTCGTAAATGTAATTCTGTTTAAACCGGTTTAAAAATTTAAAATCGATTTTTTTTTCGGTTTAAACCGGATTGAACCGAATAAACCGAGTATATAAGTAAAAACAAAACCTAATATTTTTAATATATTTAAGGGTAATATGTTTTTAACTGATTTAATTATATATATATTAAGTTACGTTTGATTTGGTTTTTTGGCTATTCTAATGTCCAAAATTAGTATCCAACAACCCATTAATGTTAAAAAAAATCAAAAAACCCATTAAACTAGCCGGCTCATCAGGCCCAAAACCAAATTGAATTGAACCGAATCGAATCGATTAAAATAGGTTCAATTCAATTCGGTTTTCATTTCTTATTAGGTTTAAACTGGTTCAATTTTGGATAAATCAAAATATTTTAGGTTCAATTGTGTTTGACCTAAAATCGAATCGAATCGAACCATGCCCACCCCTACGCTTGAGTATGCGCCTCCTGCGGGGTAGAGGGGACAAATGGGGCTCGATCGATCTACAGGGTGGAGGGGACGACTGAGGCTCGATCGATCTGTGAGGTGGAGGGGATCGCTGGGGCTCGATCGATCTGTAAGGCTGAGGGGACCACTAGGGCTTGCTCGATCTGCGGGGTGGAGGGGATCGCTGGGGCTCGATCGACTTACGGTGGGGTAGGCTACGCTTGGATCTAGCGGAGAGGTTACTGCGTTGTGTGGATCGCCAATATGTTGTCTGGTGAGAGGACCGGAACGGTGCTATCTAAGGATGGACTTCTTCCAAGCGATGTGTTGTACCCGTCTCTAGAATTGGTGGGCTAGGATGGCCTGTAGGCAACTGATGCTCTGTATCGGGTCCTGTCCCCTCGAATGCGGCTGTTGGGCAGGTTCGATCCCTGGCTCTGTACCCTCCTGATAACCACATGTCCTGTCTCCGGGACTAAAGTCCGGATCATGAGATGGTGACTCATCCCTGTACGTCTAAGACGTCGACCCTGACCCAGACCGCTTAAGCCTGCAGATCATTTCCAACAACTCCTGGTGCTGCAGCTTTCGATCCGTCTCACTCTTCTGAATCATATCCAGCAACTCCCAGTGTTACTGATTTCAATCCTCCCCGCTCTTCTAAATCACCTCAAACACTGTGGTTAATTGACGTTCCTAGAGGGCCTGAAATCAAGTCTAAATTGTCAGTGTTACATAATTCACAAGTTTTAATTTATCAATTAATTAAATGCTAAATTAAAACAACAATTGCTACGTACCTCTCGATCATCTCCAACGCCCCCATGGGAATCCCCTATAGATGTAGCTCCGGGTATGGTAAATCTAACCCGCCTATACATTCCCCCTAGCCTCCCCCTCTTCTCGAGCCTCCGGCTTTGAACCCTCTATTTCACTGGGCCTCCCACCCTCACCCTCTGGGTTAGAACCCTTCGTCTCATTGATGACGCAAGTGGTAGCCTGATAAGGATTCGGTTTCAGAGTCTCTAGTTTGTCTTCCTCATTATCAGGCTACCCCCCTCGTGAATGCCTGCGAAGTATTGTGAACCCCTCTCAGTTGTTGTGGGCACTAGTTCCGTCAGTGCAAACATCTGAAATCGTAGTTAGACCATTGTAATTGTATATATAGTAACAACTATAAACATTAACAAATAAGATACTTACCATAGCTATGAAAATCTTGGCTAGGTTTTTATCTCTCGGTTGATTGTTCAACTCCCACTTGAGAATGCGGGGAGAGAAGTGGGTAGCCCTCCGGGTCCCAAACTGGATGCCAAGCTTGGGAATGACTTCGAAAGCAAATATCTGTATAAAAGACAAGTACGATAAATAACATAAATGTTGTACTTCAACAATCTTACCAACAATGCGTGAGATAAACCATAAATGTTGTAAGTTTAGCTCATGTGTACGTTAGCGCCCTTGGCTTACTGGTGTCTCTCGAACCGCTCACGTCGCCCGTCAAGCACATGCTTGAATCCATATATTGACTGCTTGAACACGTGGGCACCCCACGGGGACACATTGAACGTATCGAGATCCATTACCAAGTGTCAATCCTGGAATCTTCACTATCTAGTCCACCCTCATAAGTATCAAGTTATGCATATAAAGAAGGCAGAGCTTCACAGCATCGTACGGTTGCTCAAAGATGTCGAGGCTCAGAACAACACTCAGATGTTCGTAGTCCACCTCATCTATATCGAGAAAGTACTGCACTTGTATGTCATTCTCTACGCTATCATACATCGTCGTGTCTGGTACGGCTCCGAACTACAATCCGGTGATCAAGTAAAATTCTACCTTCGAGAACCTCAACGAATGATGCCAAAACATGAAGCGCATCTCATCTGCCGGGCCATCATTATGCATCTCGCGTATAAGCAACCGATGTATAATGCCTATAGAAAACTTCATATGACGATGTATCATCATGAAATGCCCGAAACATGACTCCATGAACCGACGCCAATCTTCAACAATAAAATTTTCATGGACCCGGTTCAGTGCATCGTCTATCTGTTCATGGTCGTCGAAATGGTTATGGCGAGTAAGTTTGCCCTCATACCATTCTCCCTTTGAAGTTTTAAGGAAATCCTTCAAGTTCCTCATCTATATTATCAGAAAAAACAATACATAAGTATATTGTAAAAGGATTAAAAAGTAAATACAAAGGCTCAGAGGTTTCAAAAAAAAATAATTTCGGACCTTTGAAAAAAAGGCTTGGAGATTGTACCAAAAAACCTCAGACACAACAAATTTTAACCAACCTAAGTTTCCCTAAATAAAAAACCCATACGTATTTAAAGATGCCCCAGAGTTGCTTATAAAAAGTTCAGACATTGTTCAAAAATTCTCAGAGATTCAAAGTAAAACAAACCTATTTTTCATTAAAAAAAAATCTTGGACATGTTACAAACAAGCTCGAATTATGTTCTAGAAAGCTCAGACATGTTTCAAAATTTCATAGAGATTCAAAGTTAAACAAACCTAATTTCCCTAAAACAAAAGCTCAGACGCGTTACAAACAAGCTCGAATTAGGTTCTAAACAACTCGGACATGTTTCAAAATCTCTCGGAGATTCAAAGTTAAACAAACCTAATTTTTCCAAAAAAAAGCTCGGACGTGTATAAAAAAAACTCGGATTAGGTTCAAAAAAAGCTCAAACATGTTTCATATATTCTTGGAGATTCAAAGTTAAACAAACCCAATTTTCCTAAAGAAATCTCGGACATATATAAAAAAAGCTCGGATTATGTTAAAAAAAGCTCGAAACTGTTAAAAAAGTCTCAGAAACCCAAAGATTCATCTTCGTAAAAAAAAAATCAACCTCATTTCAAACCCTAGCCTAACCCATAAATATTCTCAGATTCTCAAATCATCCCCTAATCAACCTAATACACAACTAATCAAACATACACAACAACTTATGAACAACAAAAACGATAACAAAATCTAACTCAACTTACCTCTTTCGATTGCAAATTTGATGGTGTAGTGTTGAAATTCCACTGCTCTCCAACTTTCGGTTACATCGTCGTAGAAATCGTTGTCTTCAATTCACTTCCTATCGATTTAAACTCACTATACCTTTTCTCTCTCTACTGTTTCTCTCAGTTAGAAAACGACAACAACTCACTTTTTCGGGGTATTTTGGTCTGGTCACCTTAATTGGTGCTTTTTAAACGTGAATTATTAATGAGGTGATATTTGCACAACAACCACCCCAAATAGTGTTATTTATTTTTTGAACCCTATTCAAAATATCAATGGCTTTTAATGATTTTGAAATGTCAATGATTTTTAATGGCTTTTAGTCATATAAAATCTTACAATTTGTCTTTTATTCCTAACAAAAAATAAATAACAAAAAATGAATTAATCAAAACTAAACTTTTAAATTATAAATAAATAATTACAATATATATATATATATATTATATATATATATAATATTATATATATATATATTATAATTATATAATATTATAACATATAATATTACTATATATATACATTATAAATTATTGCATGTATGCTTTTAGTTTTAACTGGAAATAAATTATTCTGGAATATATGTATATGAGGGGTACTTTGGTCATTTGAAAATCTTATCCCGTCTTGTTCTAACCATATCAAACGCATAACAGTACACTTAATAGTTTAAAAAAATGATTTTTTTTATATAAAAAAACGAAAAACAAATGGAAAACAAAAACAAAAACAAAAAAGAAGTATTTTGTATTTTTCAAATCTTTTACTTTTGACACTGGTTTTGTTTTTCATTTTTTTTTAAATTAAAATGAAAAACGGTTAACGAACGCGTTTTCAAAATCGTTTTTGAAAAATAGAAACGAAAACGAACTGAAAAACAGCTGCAAAACTGGACCTTAAAATCACGTATACGTGCATGATGTTTTCTTCAGGTTTAATTAATAATGATTTTGTTTTTTATTCTTTTGAAAAAAAACATTTAATTGACATGATAAATATATATATAATTTTTATATATACTATATTTAAAAGTCAATGAAAGATTATAAATGTCTATGATAGTCTTTTGAAATGAAAGCTTATAAAAGTCTTTTAAAATGAAAATGTACGAAAGTCTTTCATAATTCTTCAAAGTGTATAAAAGTTCATAAAAGTCCATGAAAGTCCATGAAATTTTCATCCACCTAAAAAAGTCTTTTGAAATCCTAATCAAATATACCCCATAAGTTAAAAAGTTAGAATTTCTTACTTTTATTTTAAGTTAGTTTTTGATATTTTTAAGTTGTTTGATTATTTAAAAAAACGATCAAATCAACTTAATTAATTTAATTCTCATCTATTAAATTTTAAGCATAAAAACATACTACCCCTAAATGTGAATCGCCAAATCTCAAATAGGTATGGGTGTAATTTGATTATAAATATATAAAACAAATCATTACTGTTAAAAAATACTACTAATAATAATAATTATGTGACATCATAGAGACTGGGCAGCCGTTTTGATCACAAATCACACTAGGGGAAGTTGTTACTGCAAAAGCCGGAGAACACTAAAAGCATGTTTACAAAATTGCGAGCTATTTAATGTGTTAGATTAATTGTATATGCATTTAGTTCTTTCTTCTTCTTTTTTTTTGGTTAATTTTTGGTCAATAAATATGGAAGAAAAGCAGTAGGAGTCTTCTGCTAGTTTTAGCGCATAGTGTTGGCACTTGGCAATGGACACAAACTGCTTACAGGCTTTGGAATTGGATCCAATCGAAATAAAGTGTAGGATATAGGCCCACTTTATTCTCTTTTTTTGGCTTATGACTTATAAATTAACTACTTTTTTAAAAAAGCTCTTTAAATACAAAAGTAATTATTTAAAGCATTGCGGCGGCTTGGTTGCTGGCCCTATTAGGGCGGCCAACGTCGACCAGAGTAGCTGCAGGTAATCATGTCTGAGGAGAACCAACAAAAAAAAAAATGAAGTAAAGTTAAAGTTGAAATTAAAAAAAATAATAATGCTGGGTTGGATTTTGTTTTAGGATTTATGGGCCTAATAGCAGTCGACTTTGTGCTAGAAATTATGGTTTCCTTTTGGGCCCATCATGTATGCCCCATTCATGATTAATATTGTTAATTTTTAGGAAATAAAAAACTACGACCTTTGACCATTCAAGTACCCACGAGGGAATTTGAACCTCATACCTTAAGCCTGACCGTTCTGCTTATCTTTGAATATTTTTTCTTAAAAAATGATCAAAAAATTTCCCTAATGGAAGCTCAAACCAAGACTCACTACCATAAATTGGTAGGGTTAAAATAATAATAATAATAAACCAACAGAAGGATGATTTTGACGAATACTGAAACATAATTGGGTAAAATGGTGTAATTGTAAATGTCAAGGGGAAAAATGATAATATCCCTGAAAAAAAAAATAGAAAAGGCCCATGGGCCATGAGCCCCATGACTGACTCTTAACTCGTAATCGACAGATTAGAAATTTAGAATTGTGACCCGTGTGTGAGATTCTTTGTGTACAAAAACAATTAATTAGAAAAAAGACACGCCCAGTGGGACTCGAACCCACAATCGCCTGATTAGAAGTCAGACGCCTTATCCATTAGGCCATGGGCGCTTGTTGATGGTGTTGTACACACTAATCATATTAATTATATTATAGCACTTGCTCCATATTCATTATTGGACTTGATATCACTTTGTTGGCCATTGCATTCATGACGGAGGAAGATTCTCAAATCTCAAATCTATATTTCTATAGGTGCAAAGAGTAAAAGGGTAAGGAAGTTCACATCTTTTAAGCTTAACTTGAACAATCAATTGCTTCCAATTAGCTTCTATTTTTCATTTGTAAATTTTACATGAAAACAACTCAAACATTTGTATGAAGAGGAAAAACAATTTACAAGTTACAAATTTGACTGTTGTAACATCTGTTAGCCCTGCAATTCTAGTAAATTTCACTATTTTAAGTTGAGATTATCGGTCTCAGACCCCATTAGAGAGAAAAAGAAAGTTTTGTCCTAGTTCATAAATTGAGTTCATGAGCACATTGTGAATGCATGATCATTAGTGATCATGATGCTACAATGCTACAACTATTTGACTGAATGTTCATATATAGGGATAATATATACAACCATCTCTTTTACTGGTTGTTGGTATAATTAGCTCCCAATTTTAATAAAAACAAAAAAAACAAAATAATAAGTGAATGATTTGATCAATATGGATGCAATCACGCCACGTTGTGTTCCAAGTCACGTCAACCATCAAAGAAGGCTCAGTCGCTCAGATACTGAATGACCCAGAAAATGTAAGAACCATCCGGAGGTAAACATCTTTGTAAATGGACTGCTCTCAAGTCACAAAAAACTCTTTGTGGGTCAATACACTTTGAGGGTATACAAAAAAATGTCATTTCGGTCACATGCAAAATGACAATTATAAATGTCACTAGCAACCCAAACACCAAGTGATAACACAACATTAGTACAGAGGACAGCCTATAAATGCATCTAAGTAGGTAACTAGAGGGTAGCTTTTTACTCATTTTTAAAAATTAATCCATAGTAACTATCTTTCGGCACTTATGACATTTATAGAATACACCACTGACTTTGCACTTATGACATTCATAGAATACACCACCAGCACCCTTTGGCACAACACACCTTTACTAGTTTGTTCACATGATAACAAGGAGAAGATATTAAAGGAGTCTCTCTCAAAAGTTCATTCAAATATCAAACGCGCTATCTACCTCGGATAGGAAACTCAGACCAGATTCACCCTCAATACTAGTCATTTAAGGGAGGAAAAGATCTGTCGATTACAATGCTGAAACCTTTCCAAAACAATTTTCATTAGTAGATTCATAGATGGTAACACTCTTTCGAGTTAGCAGAGAAACTCATTATCCCTTGAATCAAACTACACAAATCACTTCAATTTCCAAGAGTGCTCTATTTACTTTGTACTACCAACAACATACAAAACAATGATAAGAACATATTCTGACTGGATGGCGAAACCAAGTAGTTACAATTGTAAGTACGTTAAGCTTTCCTGAGTTGACAAAACCCCATATTCACAAGTTGTTATGAGCATAGCAGAGTGCACAAGTCCTTTATCCTTCCGTGTGAAATGTTGGTATAAGGGAAAACCCTGAAGTTGCCATTACCCACACAAGTCAAAGTCAACTGTGAATCGCTCACCATTGTCTGCAATTACCATGTGACTAGTGTTAGCATATAGTTTTACAGAAATGAATTGACATGGAGAAAAATGAATTGTTAAGAAGATTTAAGCTATTGTTGTTTTAATACTATTCTTGATTAAGAACCATTTCACATTAGACCTTGGTGTGCAGTTAGTTAGAGTTTAAAACATAACAAGTTCACCTTTGAAATATAGACTAGATGAGGTTGGCACAGTGGTATGCCTCTCACACCCACAATATGAGGTTGTGGGTTGAGTCTCTCCCCCTCCTTAAACCACCCCGAATTATAGTGATATTAAAAAAAAAAAAACTTTGAAAAATACAGATAAACTATGTAAATCCAATCCTATTTGACAGAAGATTGTATCAAAAGAAACCATTTAAGGTCATTATAAGAGAAATCAATAGCCATTCTGAAACCTAAATTTATCTTACTCTATTTTGTGCATTCAAATTCTGGAAGTGGTTTGGTTGAAAATTCTGTTTGTTCACTTTCAACCAAAAATTGTGAGAGACAGTTTTTTACTATAATTGCTCTCATATATGAGTTAACTATGTTTGCTTCAGTAGAAATCATTTCTTGGCAGAGTATCTTTTTCTTTTTTGGAGTCGAGCTCATCATAAGCTTTATATATTTTCCCTCTTCTAGTTCTAGCTGTTGCTTTTACAGTCAGTCAAAGTGCTAAGATGAAAACTATACCTCACAATTAGCCACGATGTCATTGCAGCTCCACCTTTCAAAAGGCACACAATCGGCATATCTACACCACTTGCAATACTGGTTTATATTTATTCCTCGAAGTACTGGTACAAGACATCCAACAAGCCTGCACTCAAACAGAAGCTCTTCTTATGAGATCTCATTGCAAAAAGGAATACGAAAAAAAAAAAGAGGATTGGCAAAATAAAACAACTAGTCATTAAAGAAAATAGGAACTCACACAAGACCAAAAAGAAGAAGAGAAACACTCCTCAGGATTGGCCTGTCCAGCTTCTGCTTCAACTTGTCTGAAGTTTTGACTTTATACCCGTAAAGGCCTGCCTTGTTATGAGGCACTTGGCTGATCTGAGGTGTGAATAGAAGTATGAAACCAAGTAGAAATCCTGATATAAAGCCTCCAATGCTTGAAAAATTGTCTACATAAGGTAGTAGACCAATAGCAAAATTGATCATGGAGACAAAGAAAAGTAATGCTAAGGCTGCAAACTGCAATCAAGCAAAGCATGGATCAATATTAATAGGATCAATCAGAAACAGAAATAATATGAGCAAAAAGAGAGTGAGAGAGAATGAAAACGAAGGACCTTGTCATTATACAAGTTCCAGTTCCGTATAAGCCCAGAAAGCATTGCTCCAAGTAATCCAAACAGAGCACCTGAGGAGCCAACAGCTGGAATATTTCTGATGAAGAGTGCAGCGACCAAGCTTCCAACAAAAGCTGAGAGGATATAGATTGTACCAGTTCTCACTATCCAAAAGAAGCAGATAACAAGAAAGTAAGTCATTGTTTAACAGCAATTGAGGATTTTAACTATAAATTATCAGAAAAAATAAATATACTAAATTATAAGCTAGCAATGAACTTACATGGTCCGAATTCTTGTTCTAAGTAAATTCCTACAAAGATGATACAACCGAGGTTGATGACAAGGTGGATGACACCAGCATGCAGCCATGGACATGTGAAAAGGCGCCATATCTGGTGATTGTCTCTCAGAAGCGTCTGCCCAAGGGCCCCCATTTCATCAAGGCTGTCAAAGCACAAGCATAGTTTAATGAGTGGCCAATAATTACCATCTAATGTTCTATCATCAGGGGGCATCACAAATGCAATGGCATATGAACTGTTTTAAAACATAACCACCAAAAAGCCGGAAAACACCCAGAAGACACATGAAGCATCAATCATGCCAATTCAGATACTTGATAAAAACTCTGCCATTGTTCACAGAAGTATTTGATATCTAAGGAACACCTTATTATCGATTACATTTTCATTTAGAAGCAAGTTCATCGATTTTGAAATAATTAGTTATAAACAACAAAAATATACCAATTACGACGAATCAAGAAGAATGGAACAGCATTTGAAATAAAGAGAACTTGACAAAGTCAATTCTAGAATACACTCACAAAAGAATCAATCGAGCATGCAATTGAATTTTTGACTCATGTTCAAATTACAGTATCAATAAGATGAACTACTGAACTGAGGAACAATTGATAAGTGATTGTAAATAGACTGTAAAATGATGCCTAAAGGAACTCTGGATGTGATATGCCGAACAACAATCTGTGACTCAGAGATGAAGTAACTATGCAGCAACAACAGAAACAGAAGCAAAAGAAGAATCTCCTTTTCTTTATCTGAATATTTCTCAGAATTAAAATGGGATTGGTAATTAAAACGCAATTTTCAACAATCAACCAAGAACAGCATGGAACTTAGAGAAAAATCGTGAACTTCAGCCAAATTTTTAGTATTTCTTCTAAATTTTTAGCAATTATGCAATGGAACCAACTTGAATCATATCACATCAAGATAAGAGGTCTCAGAGAACCTAACACAAATATTTGGTAAACATGAACCTGGTTCTTCATTTTACAAAAATCAATTGACCAAAAAAACGAAAACTAAGCACTTCCTTTTCCTTTTCCTGAAATTTCATTGCATCAAATACCAAATCGCCAAATTAATGATAATAAAAACCAACTAAGAACAGGAATTAACATAACCCTAGAAACCCATATAGAACAAAACAATTCTCAACAAAATAACAAACCCTAACATACCAGAACCCCCCGAAAAAAGAGGAAAAAATACTCACGTGGAAGCAGAGGGACCGAGCAGTGGATTCTCGGAGAGCGGCTGAAACGACAGCCTCCCAAGCGTTTTGAGGGAGCAGTCACGATGAGAGGTCCTCCAGCAATCATTGACGAACATGGTGGCAAAGAAGGTTCCAATATGGATAATAACGAAGACAGAGATGATCCAGGTGTCGCTTCTTCTTCTACGAGCTCGAGGTTTGAAGAATGGAGTCTTCTCTTGCTCTGGCTCGTCAAATTCGACCAGATTGAAGGAAAGAGATGGAGGTTCTTGAGCGGGCTTGATTTCAAACTGGCTTAATTTTGGAGTAGCTTTGGCTTCTTCCATTGTTGCTGGTTTCTTCGTGAGTGAGAGAATCCTAGTCTACTTCTTTGATGGGTCCTCAGTGTAACAGAATTCTTTGCATTTGGCGGGAAAACTTTCTAATTATAAGAGATCCTTCTTTTATTTTAATGTACTAATTTTTTTATTTTCTTTTATTCTAGCCAAGTGGATCCGTGGCGCAATGGTAGCGCGTCTGACTCCAGATCAGAAGGTTGCGTGTTCGATTCACGTCGGGTTCAATCCCCACCTTTTTGTTTATTTTGAATTTTGGATTTTGCACCACGTGAGTCACATGACTTTCCTTATATCATTTCTTTTCTGAACACTTATTATATATATCATTTCATTTCATTTTTATATTTTATTGGAAGAAGCTAATTGTGCACCGCATGAGTGACGAGTCACATTTGACATGACTTTCAGTTTGATACAAATTCCGTATAAAATGAGGTACACGATAACAATATTTATACTATTTTTTTTAAATCCGATAAAATTATATATGAACATCGATCGTGAATCACCCATTTTGTATGTTTTGATTTGATATGTATGTATTTATCAAAACTCTTTTATAGATAAGTGATTTACATTCAATGTCCTTATATAATTTTATCAGTGTACATCGATAGTAAAATGGATATATATATATATCATAATTCTTGAAATTATAAGTTAAGGACGTCCAACTACAATCACACATTCATATTGGGTGTAAGTATTTGTTCACATAGGGTTATGGACTTATTATGAATATGTGGCTGTGGTTGGACGTAATAAAATTATAAAGTCAAAATCATCGTGATTGGAGAAGTATTTTATATATATATGAAAATTTTGACATAGGTACGCACTAATAGAATTATATAAGGACATTGAACACGAGTCACTCATTTTACATACATACTTTCATTTGGTATGTATACACTTATCAAATCTCTTTTATAAATGAGTGACTCACATTCAATATCGTTATATAATTTCATCGGTGAAAGGAAAATGACTACATAAATCGTATTTGAGTCCCTATATTTTATCTTAATATGTGTTTAGTCCATAGTTAATTGTAACTTTTAGATGTAACAGAATCAGTTAAAAGTAACTTTTTGACATGTCATGCATGTAAAATGACTTTAATGCCCCTGATGGGTGCTGACCACATAGAAATGACCATTTTACCCTTACTTTTATCTTTTTCAATATCTTTCTTTTTTATTTTTATTTAAATTTTAAAACAGTAATTAAAAATAACAAAAAAAAAAAAAATAATCTCATCATCAGCATCTAACGATCATCATCTTCTCCATCAGCCACCACCATTTCCAACACCGTGAACCAGTTACTTCTCGTCCCCACCGCCACAGCTACCACCACGTCCCAATCAAACCCAGAAAAAACAACAACGAGTCTAATTCCTCCACCACCAGCAGTCCACCAAATCCCACCAGTCTACCACCACAACTCCCACCACCACCACCATTCCACCAAATGCCACTAATCCACCACCACCACCACCACCACCACCACAAAGTCATAACAGGAGTAATTCTGCTAAAATTAAATCAAATCAAATACAAACCAGAAAAAAAAAAATCAAACTCAGTAACATAAAGTCGAAAATACAAATCAAACCCATATAGTCGATTTACCCAAATCAAATCAAAAAAATATAAAAAAATCAAACCCAGTAATATACCAGGAGTGATTCTGCTCAAATCCTAAAATCAAATACAAACACAAACCCTAAAACCAACCACCAACACCAACTCTCACACACACAAACAGATGATTCAATCCAACTTGGAATTGAACACAAATCTGGGTTCGAACCAACCCCTCACCCAATCAAACCCAGAAAACTGCCACACCCAAACCCAATCGACGACGACGAAGAAGAAGAAAAGAGAGAGAACAATCAGATTAGTTCATGACGGCGGTGGTTAGAGGCCGGTGGCAAGGGTTTGTTGATGAAGATGAAGAGATATTAAGATGAAAGAGGAGAGATCATGAGAGATAAATTTTATTCAGATGTTGAGAAGAGATCGAGAGAGGGAGAAGTGAGATCGTGATATTTTAATTTGTCTTTGTTTTTAATTATTTGTAATTATTAATTTTTTTAATAATTTTTATTTTTTTTATTAATAATAATAATAATAATTTAATTTAATAATATTTATTTATTTTTAAAATTAATTTATAAATTACTATTATACCTTTTATTTATATAAGATTCTAAAACATCTAATGTTATTTTATATTTTTACCTTCGTTGATCCTAGTTGATTCTTATTGACTTGACGGAACCCTAACAAAATTGGAGGGTAGAGATTAAAATACGTATTATCAGATAAATGATATACTAAAAATTATAATACCAGACAATTGTGGATTAAACGTAAATTAAAGTAAATTATATAAATTAAAATATATATATATATATATATATATATAAAGCTTTTGAATGTGGTATCCCATACTGTAACAAGTTTTCGGGATCCTATCATGGCATCCAATCCAATGGTCAAAATGAATATCAAATTAAAAATGAAAACAAAATAAATGTATGGCTCACAAGTCAATTTTTCTATCATACAATTTGGTGTTTTAATTATATTTAAAAATACTAAGGAAAAACAAAGATCAACCAGAGAATCTTGATCCACCGTTCAACCAATTCCTCTCTCTTTTCTCTCTTGTTACGGACCCACCATTCAACCAAATCCTCAATCTCCTCTCTCCGTGTCAGCCATAGGGCTCGCCTATCTTTTTTTTTCTCTCTCCTTACACGTTCTTTTTGATTGTTGGATCCAATTCAACAGCTATGATGGGATCACGAAAACTTGTTACAATTTGGGATATCGCATTCGAATGCTTCTATATATATATATATATATATATATATATATATATATATATATATATATATATATATATATATATATATATATATAGCTTCTCACACAACGTAAGGTTATACACAAACTTATTTATCAATCTTTGGATCAAAACCCTATGGATGTTATATAAGTAATGGGTTAAGAGGGAGAACACATAACATCCTTTAGATTTTGATCAAAATACCGATAAATAGGTTTGTATATAACTAGAGATGCACACCTTTCTCCGGGATCTTAAATCCCCGTACCTCTATTTTTTGGGAAAAATGAGGAAATGAGGGGGGAGATGAAAATCATCCCCAAATTGAAATGGGGATGGGGGGACCCCTCCCTATCCCTATTTTTCCATTTTCCCATTTTCCCCAAACATATATAAATATAATTATAATATATTTTTTATTTTTATTTTTATTTTTATTTTTATTTTTTATTTTTTAAAACCCTAGGTATATAACACATTTACTCTTTTTACCTTCAAAATATTAACCTAGAGATTTTTCAAAGTACTTGGCAATGAATTGACTGTTAATCTCTTTAGATTATCTATTATGTGAAGTTTTTTTTGTTAAAAAACAGTTTGTATTACTTCACATATGAAGTTGGTTTAGTTTTAAACTTTGAATTATTTGAAACACTTTATGTAATTTTTAGTTAAATGGGGAAACGGAAAAATGGGGGACCGAAGGAAACGGGGAAATGGAAAAAAAATGGAGAAAATAGAAAACTGGGAATGTGGATGGATATACATCCCCCAAAAATCCTCATCCCTATTTTCCCATTTGGAGCTTGGGTCTAGAAATTGAGGATGGGGATGAGGAAACCTATATCCATCTCCATTCCCCAAACGTATATCTCTATATATAACTTTGTGTTAAAGGGCATGTACCTGAAAAGATATAAATATAGTATGATGACTCGAATATAAAGAATTGTTAAATTGAATGAACGTTATTTTTCATTGAACCACATTTGGAGTTGGTAGTTGTTTCATGCAATTCTACATTGCTCGTTATAATCCGTTTAAAATGATTTTTAATAGGGTAAAAATGTCATCAAATAAACAACCCCTAATATTAGTTTTTATAAGTTGGATCACACATTATGTGACTGAAATACTTTGAATATCAGGATAATGATGCAGATTATACGATCACCCCAAAAAAGTTTTGGGATAAATACATTCACCTCCTTGAAATTTGACATAAATACAGTTAGATATCAAGTATACATTTATCTACTCGTATCTCCCATGATCTTTAAATTGAACTAATAAAAGACCAAATTGCCCTTAATTATTAAAATTTAAAAATAAAGATAATCTTTTTATAAAAAATAATTAAATTAAAATAATTGAATATAATCCTTTTGATGGAATATAATTAAAAAAATAATGTTAAAATGATAAAAAGAACAACTATTTAAAATTTTAAAATTATCTTCATTTCTATTTTTTTTTAATTTGTAAAGGTTAGTTATTAAAAATGAAAATAATTTAATAGCATATAAAGTACTTACTTTTTACTATTTTTAAAATTTAAATTTTAAAACCATCGAACAAAAATTTTAATTTAAAAATGAAGATAATTTTTTTAAAATAAAAGCATTTTTTATTTTCTTTAAAAATAGAAAAATAAATAAATTTAAAAATGAAGGTAACTTAAACTTTAAAAATACTTTCTTCCATTTTAAAATAATTTTTTTAATTTGAAGAATTATCTTCAATTAATTTAATTTACTTTAGTTTTTTATTATCAAATGATTATCTTTGTTTTTAAATTTTAATAGCTAAGAGTAAAGTTTTAAAGGATATTTGATTAGATAAAAGCATACTTGATCTCTAACTGTGTTTATGTCGAACTTCAGGGGAGGTGAGTGTATTTACCCTAAAAGGCGTTAACAATGGACAAGTTGAGCAGATCTCTTTAACTTAGTTTACATGGTGTGCCCATTCTTTTCAAGGTTATGGCGAAAATTTTGAATACTTGAAGAGTTCTAAAGCATTTGGTGTCAAAAAAAAATTTTCTTTCTTTCTTTTGTTACAAAAGTTGAAATGGACTTTTAAACTTTTAAAGTCATTTGAGTCAGCAAAATCGGGTAAGGTTATAACAACTTTTTTTTTTTAAGAAAAGAAAATAAAATGTGAAACAAAAACACCATGGGTGAAAGATTCTCCTCACATACAATCATTACTATTCAAAGAAAAACAGAGTAGTAGACCACGTAAAAGCATATCCAAATCTAAGAACTTATTTGATTGGACTTTTGAAAAACATACATTAGTTTTTTTTTTTTAAATATAATTGTTTGGTTGGTAGATTTAAAAAAAATATATATATTTGAAGAAACATCTCCCCATGAGTTTTTACATAGTAGAGGTTTAAACTCTAGTAATCTCTATTCAATTTAAAATAGATAATCTCAAAACCCCAGCCAAACAACTATATAAAATTTAAATAGTCGTTTGTAAACCTTTTGAAGCAATTCAATCAAACGAGCATTAAAACATGTTTTTACCTTCCTTGAAAATATGAGAAATATGAGAGTCCATAAGAGAAATATGAGATAGACACCTCTACCAAGCTTACTGAACACACTATAAAACCTGATTGGAACGAGCCGACAATAGTTGAACCACATAGAAAGAATCATCCTCAAACTAAATACGATACCAATCATTAATCCAAGCATAGTTGATAGCCAACGATAATGTAAGTAATTCAGCCTTAAAAGCAAACAACGAGCCAAGCAGAGCAACAAACCAACCTTTAACAAACGAGCGAACAATTGCGAAACATGCCTCTGTAACCCCCAATATCAGGAGAACCTAAAGCAATCCTATCCGTATTTATCAACAGAATAATAATTTTCAATATATTAAATTCAACTCTTTTACATCTAGCTTTGTACATTTTTACTTTATCTCTTACAAACTAGAGATAAGTTCCACCATTTAAATTTTAAAAGGAAATTAATCATGTACGGTTTGCTATCTAACTAACTGTAAAATATATACAAAACACTGAAACATAACATAAAACATAACTTCTAACACTGCCCCTAAGCTGGTGAATAGAAAATTTTCATTCCTAGTTTGGATATGATTTCTTGAAACAAATTCCAAGTAGCCCTTTAGTAAAACCATCATCAAGGTGATTTCCTGTAGAAACATAAGGTGTACATATTAAACCACTGTCGAGCTTCTCTTTTATGAAGTGACGATCAATTTCGATGTGCTTTGTTTTGTCATGTTGCACTAGATTATGGGCAATATTAATGGTAGACTTGTTATCACAATAGAGTCTCATAGGGCCTTCCAAAGGAATATTCAAATCATTTAAATAATCTTCAGCCATAACAACTCACATACCCCATGTGCCATTGCTCTAAATTCCACCTCTGCATTTGACCTTGTAATCACATTCTGCTTTTTACTCCTCCATGTCACTAAGTTATCTCCCATGAATGTACAATAACCTGTTGTGGACCATCAGTCAGTCATTGAACCAACATAATCAACATATGTGTATGTTGCCAATGTTATGCATGTATTCCTCTTAAATAGCAGCCCTTTACCTGGATATACGTTGAGATACCGTAATATTTGATAGACTGCTTGCATATGTGTCTCTCTAGGATCATGCATGAATTGACTTACCACACTCACGACATAAGCAATATCTGGAAGTGTGTGTGACAAGTATATCAGCATTCCCACTAGTCTTTGGTACCTCTGTCTATCCACCATGATATCATCCACTGCATCTCCAAGTTTATGGTTCTGCTCAATGGGAATTGCAGCTGGTTTACACCCTATTTGTCCAGCTTCCAGCAGCAAATCTGTCACATACTTCCTCTGTGAAAGATAAATCCCTTCTCTCAAATGAGCCACCTCAATCCCTAAGAAATATTTCAGCCGACCCAGCTCCTTAATTTCAAGCTTCTTCTTCATGCACAACTTGACTTCCTCCCTCTCTTTCTCATCATTCCTTGTTAATATTATGTCATCCATATAAACCAAAAGGTCAGTAACTCCCCTTGAAATCGAGTGCTTTATAAAAAGAGTGTGATCACCTTGACTCTGCCTATAACCAACCCTAATTAGTACCTTGGCAAATCTCCCAAACTAAGCTCTCGAAGATTGTTTAAGACTATACAAGGTCTTCTTTAATTTACAAACAGTCCCAGTTTTCAAACCACTGCTATAACCTGAAGGAATTTACATGTAAATCTCCTCTTCTAACTTCTTGTGAAGAAAGGCATTCTTCACATCAAATTGTTGAAGTGGCCACCCATAATTTGCAGCTAAAGCAAGCATAATCCTTACTGTATTCATCTTAGCTACAGGTGCAAAAGTTTTCTGGTATTCTACCCCTTGTGTTTGTGTGTACTCTTTTGCTACCAACCGAGCCCTGTACCTTTCAAGAGACCCATCTATTCTATACTTAACCGTATAAACCCATTTACACCCAACGATATTCTTCTCTTGAGGTAGGTCTACCAAGTCCCATGTTTCATTTTTTTCCAAGGTGTCCATTTCAGTTTCCATTGCAGTCCTCTAATTATCATTGTTTAATACTTCAGACAGTGTAGTAGGTATAAATAAGGTATTTATATTAACAAGGAAAGTTTTGTGTGAAACAGAGAAGTTATGGTGTGAAGTGTAGTTTGACAATGGGTACAGAGGTCATTTAATGCACTCTCTGGTTCCATTTCTCAAGGCAATTGGTAAGTCATATTTTTTCTCATTCGACAGTGTCTTTTCATCAGACTTCAGGTCTGATTGTACCTGCCTTGGTTCCTTTCTTGGTCACTTCTGTCTTGAATACACCCTAGAAAACCTTTTAAAGTCAGAATTTTTGGTGTTTTGTTCTGTTATGGTTCCGGTTCCAGGGTTAAAACCTGGACAAGATGTTTCAATTCTGATCTAATTGGGATTCAGACAAGAGGTCTTGGGTCTAGCTGGTTCGGTTTCAATGGGTTCCAATATGGTTTCCAATATGGTTTCAGGAGATATTTATAGAGTATAAGAAGATATTTGCAGAGTATAAGAAGTATTTGGAAGGCTATCTGATATATGAGACTTATCAAAAATAATGGGTTGAGATTTGGTCAAACCAAGACTCTTTCCAATGTCAAAAAACAAGTTTCCAGCTTTCTTATTTGAAACAAATTGATCTTCATTAAAAACAGTAAGTTTATAAGAACCAGAGTCAGACTTGGACTCAACTACTCTTTGATTTAAATCAGTTTGATTTTAACTCAAACACTGACTGAAAGAAGGTTGACTAGGACTCGAACTGAAGGCTAGTTGTTTTAAAAAATCAGAAGCTGATTGTTTTAAAAAATCAAAAGAGAATTCAAAGTTTAAAAAATCATCATCTACACCATTAGTCTTATCTTCACTTAAATTCTCCCACTGAAGATAAGACTTATCAAAAAAAGATTTTGTTTCATGAAATGTGACATCATCTGAGATAAAAAAAATCTTTTTAAAGCTGGGTGGTAACACTTGTATCATTTTTGAGTAGTTGAATACCCAAGAATCACACACTTAAGAGATATTGGATCTAATTTACTTTTAAAAGGATCATGATTATGAACGAATGGTACACATCCAAAAATTCTAGGAACAAGATTATGAGATGTGTTGAATTTAGGATAGAATTTTGAAAGAACTGATACAGGAGTCTTAAAATCAAAAACTTTCGTAGGCAGTCTGTTAATAACATGTGTAGCTATTAACAGAGCTTTACCCCAATAACAGTTTGGTACCTTGTTTTGAGAAAGAAGAGCCCTAGTTGTAGCAAGTAAATGACCATTTTTCCTCTATGCTAATCCATTATGTAGAGGAGTATAAACACATGAGGACTCATGTATTACACCCTTTTTTTTTGGAAAAAATTGTGAGTTATAGGTTAAAATAATCCGTGGCATTATCAATTCGAAATTGTGTTTGAAGTTTGAACCATTGAATAAAAACTTAAAATCACTTTGTTCAAATTTGATTTCTGTTTTAGTAAATAAATCCAAGTGACTCTTGTACAATTATCAATAAAAGATACAAACCACATTGCACCTATAATATTTTAAACCCGAGATGGTCCCCAGATGTCACTAAGAATAAGAGAAAATGGAAAAATACTTCTTTTATTACTATTTGAAAAAGATACACGCTTTTGTTTTGCAATTTCACATGTACCACACTTAAGTGAACAAGGAAAACCAATAAACAAGGAAGAAAACATAATCTTTAAAACTTGGAAAGAGGGATGACCGAGTCTCATGTGGTACAACCGCACATGGTTTTGATTTGCTGTTTGTTCAGAAGTGAGAAATGATTGAGATGTTCCAATCGTACTAGGAATCTGAGGTGTATCAAGATAGTAAAGTCCATTTTGGCCTTAGCAAGTCCAATCCTCCTCCCCGAACTCCGATCCTGAAATTCACAATGAGTAGAGTAAAAAATCATGAAGCAATCCATGTCTCTAGTAAGTTTTTGAATAGAAATCAAGTTGGTGGATAATTTTGGAACATGTAACACACGGTTTAAACTAAAGGTGGGATTAATTTTAATATTCCCCAAACCGGCTACATTTATGAAACAGACATCAGTAACAATTTTGTTACTAGGACATGGTTCATATGTAGAAAAAATGTGAGGAGAGTGGGTCATATGATCTGTAGCACTAGAGTCAATAACCCAAGAATTTAAATCACACTTATCTGTGACCAAGACAGTTAGAGTCCTTACCTGACTTACCTAGGGAGCATGTACCTGTCTCAGGATTAATTGTAGACCTCTCAAGAGTTCCTAGGAGACTTTTAAGCCTTTCTAGTGTCTCTGAATCTATCTTGCATTCCTCATGTTTCTCTACTTCTCCAGCTAAGTTTGCACGCAAATGCTATCCCCATTTCTGGTTCTAGTCACGCAGTTGCTATCCCCCTTTTTGATTCCAGTCTTTGCTGAAAAGTTTCCCATTTAGTTTCCAACACCTATATTTGGTATGCCTTGGTTTCTTGCAATAGATACACCAAAGATTATAGGGGTTGCTATTAAGGAATCGATTTCCATCAGCAGTGGCTTTCACTGGAAATTGTTGCAAATTCCTTCTACCATTCAATGCAAGGGCCAACCCTGCTTCTTATGTTGTTTTCAACATCACACCTCTCCTACTCTCCTCTACTCGAACCATAGCAATGATAGTATTCAGAGGTGGCGGTTCTTCTCTCCCAAGAATCTGAATCAGAATATGGTCATATTCCAAAGTAAGACCAACTAGGAAATCATAAGTCCTATCTTGCTCCACCATATTTTTCATGACTTGTGCATCTGTTAGATTGGTGATTTTAACACACCGATAATAATCCAACTCTTGCCATAAACTCTGTAGAATGTTGGCATAATCAGTCAAAAAATCACTACCTTGCTTGGTGGACATCGCCTTCGTTCTAATCTCATAAACCTGAGCTGCATCTTTTACCTTGGAGTAGGTTTGTCAAATGAACTCCTAAATATCCCTCGCAGTGACTAGAAACATGAAAATTTCATTCACCTCTGAAGTCATTGAATTCCACAACCAAGTCATGATCATGGAATCTTCTTCATCCCAGGCACCAAACGAGGGATCCTCTTTCGAAGGACCTGGACCTGTAAGATGATCTAGCTTGTCCTTCCTTTTGAGGAACGTCCGTACTACTTGAGACCTTTCAGGTCATTTTTACCATTTAGTCTGTAGCTAGCCTGAATAAATTGAAGATCCTTTCCCGAACCGTTGCCATTGTCACCGCCAAAATTCAAGTCTCCACCCTGCATACCTAATTCATCACCGGTAGTGGCTGTTTTGTTCTTAGTTGATGAGCCTTCTTGATTCAAGTTGGAAGATAGGGAAGGAAAAAGAAGGAAAGAAGACCAAAAAAAAAATAGAGTAACAAAGGCTACAAAAGCAGCAGCAATAAAGGCTAAAGAAAAAAAAAGAAACGAAAAGAAAAGGTTAATGAAGGCTATAGATAACCCCCGGCAATGAAGGCAAAGACAAGTATGGCACCTAGTCCTCTGATACCATATTAACATAATAATAATTTTTGGTATATTCAATTCAACTCTTTTACATATAGTTTTGTATATTTTTACTTTATCTCTTACTAAGAGATAAGTTCAACCATTTAAATTTTAAAAGGAAACTAATCGGCTGACTATCTAACTAACAGTCAGATATATTCAAAATACCGAAACATAGTATAAAACTGAACTTATAACTGTATTAACTATGATGCACCCTAATAAAGAGTCGATCAAACCGCACTTTTTTTATGACAGGTGCACGAGGAGGGAAAATGCCTTAGGATTTACGCATACAGTCAAGCCCCTAAAATAATACTATGTTGTTTAAGAGAATCGACTTTTAATCAAATATTAATGCCGCGATTACTGATTTCCGCCATTAATTATCTCAACTGTCACCTTGTCATTCCATTCTCACTTTGATTGCTACTTCACCAATTATTTGTTATCTTCCACTTCAAATTTGCAATAATAACCGTACAAATTTCTTAATTTAATTTTGTAGAAAATAAACTGAAGACGGTGGGCCGGTGGGGTCAGATCGGCTGCTACCACATGTGGGTGGCGGGAATTGACGGCTATTAATATTTCTGACACTATAAAACCTACATCAAATTCACAGAAAATTCGAACCCACTTCGAATCGTTTTCAGAGGTACGCTCTTCTCACCCGATGTCATTTGTTTTTGTGTAATTAAGGGTTCGTCTGATTTCTGCTTTATTGCAGGAAATTTGAATAAATGGATTTAGAGATGGAATCGTTTTTCGAGTCGGCTCCTCCATTGAAGGAGCGTGACATCATCAGCGAGAAATTGAAGCAATTCATCCAAAATGATGATACGAATAGAAGAAGAGTTGTGTGCGTGACTTCTGGTGGGACCACCGTCCCTCTGGAGCAACGTTGTGTTCGTTACATTGATAATTTCAGTTCAGGCTATAGAGGAGCCGCCTCCACTGAGTAACTCACACACCCCACTTTGCTGTCTCTTTTGGGTTTGCAAGTCTCTCTCGTTAATGTTTTATTGATTTGCATTTGAATTTGAAAATTTGTAGGTATTTTGTCAAGGCTGGATATGCTGTAATTTTCTTGTATAGGAGGTTAACTTTTGTTGGTTTTTACTTACTTACCCTTCATAGGATTGTTGATTGTCTATTGTATTGTGGATGATGTGTTGTTCTTTTTTATGCAGAGGATCATGTCAGCCGTATTGCAGGTCTCTTCCTGACAATGCCTTCCTTGAGTGTTTCGAGTTCTCTCATGAATCAAATATTCAAGGTTTGAATCTTTTTTTGATTTATTTTTTATCAAGCTTTCGACTTTAGTCATGATAGCTGAGTTTTAGACTTATAGTTGATTGTTCGGGCGATAATGATTTGTTTCTTATCAGTTATCCATTTGGGATTTTTTCAATTTTTACATGAAATGATGTTCCATGATCCACCACTAAGATGATTGGGTTATGTCTAATATTTCAGTTCGCGAAACTTATTCTGAAGCGGTGAAGAGGGCCATTAGGGATCACCATGCTGTATGGAGCATTAATATCTTTGCTAATTTGTAGTGTTTTGGATTTTTTCCCCCCATTTGTTTTTGACCTTTGTCACTCTCTTCATTAGCATCGCAATCATTGTGGTGTTATGCAATTTAATGATGAGCCACTTTTGGGACTTATGTCATTGCAGGCAGTTGAAAGAGGTGTCCTGTTGAAACTTACTTTCACCACAATATTTGAGTACCTTCAGGTTAGCTTCAATTAACTTTTATGGTCATTCCTCAAACCCATGATTAAGATGATTGCATGGAGGTTGATTTATCTTTGTAATGGTGATCAATTCTTTTTTGCCTTAATAGACTCATTGGCATACGTCAAAGACATCAAGCAAATTTCTTATTCATGTTTGCATGTTATTTATATCTTTTCCTTTTAACTGAATAAAATTCGTCATTGATTTGTGAAGGTGAATAATGTTGGATGAATTCTCTCAACTCACAATACAGTTATTTTTTATTCCTGGAGTTTATGTTGGTAGAAGAGTTATCTATCTAGGAAGCGAGAATTGCTAGGATAATAATTTATTGTGTGAAAGTGTTAATGGTTACTATGATAATCTAAAGTTTTTAGCTAATTTTTGTATGATAAGTTATTGATTATTAATTTTTTTTGCATTAGTCGTTTTCTTGTTTTGGTTGGTGCTATTTTAAATAAGATTATGGTATATCCTTTGACATGTCTCACAGATTAGCAGCGACTCCAGACTACTGAAAGTAGATCTTTCAAGGATCAGCTGAAATAAAGTAGTCAATGCCAATGACCCTAGGATTTCATATCTTTTATCGGAATCACTAAAGAGTTAATTTCCTTGCCCTCGTTTATTTGTGGTACGGTGCAAATATATTATGCTTGCAGCAAGAATTTCCACTGCTTTAAAATTGTTATAATGACGTTGATAAGTCCGAATATGGACTCTGTATTTCACCTTTCATTGAATAATTTGGTTGCATGCACACTTATGTGGAAGTGAAACATTAATCTTATTATTCTTTACCACGTCCTTTGCTTTTCTGCATGTCTTCTTAGCTTGGGTATTGTTTCTTGATTATGTGTAGTTTTTCTTTTCAAAAGGTGCTATGTGATTGCAATAATGAGTTCTGAGCATTTTCATTCTTTCCAGAAGTTCCCTATTTTCTTTAATACGGTGGTCTTGTGTTGTGAGCAGATATTGCAGATGATTGCAGTAACAGCTAGGGGTCTGGGGCCGCATGCAATGTTCTATCTAGCTGCTGCAGTTTCTGACTTTTATGTTCCATGGGAAAGCATGGTAATGGCTCAATGAGCATATAAAACCTTGTACATGGTTTTGAAATTTCCAGCTAAATTGGGTACTAAGGAAAAGTAAATCTTGTAGGTTCATTGTGGTACAAGAAGTTTGGTTCTCTGGTTAAAACAGTGCATCTCTTTATTTTGACTGAATATCACAAATATAAGTCATAATTAAGAAAAATGAATCACATTTCTGATAAGTACAAGAGGAAAAGCATGTGGAAAGTTTAGCTTCCCCAAGAGAAATTGAGATATGAAATAATACTACATCACGGGGAAGTTGAAAAATAAATCAACGATGGTATTATCTCATACTGTTTGTCACTTACAAATATAATATACCTCAAGGGTAAGCTTGCTTGAACTGCATCGTTTTCTGATTTTATTCTTGCTAATACCCCATTATAATTTAACAACTACATGACAGTTAGGGGCTTTTTGTGCCCACATTTTTATATTCCTTTATTTTGGTACCAAATGTGGCCCAAGTGAGTTTGCATTAACTTATTGGATCCTGGAAAGTACACTTTAGGAGAGTTGTTGAATCTATTCGGAAACATAATGGTGACATCTTGCTTCAGTTTATACTCAGAATGCCCGACAGTTAAGTCATTTAAAAAGTTGAATTAATTCCCATATTTCTTATTAATCATGCAGGTGGAGCACAAGATTCAGTCTGCCTCTGGTCCTTTAGATATAAGACTTTTGCAAGTGCCAAAAATGCTTTCAGTGCTGAGGAAAAAATGGGCTCCCATGGCCTTCTTCATTTCATTTAAGGTTGGACAATATGCTTCCCCTATGTTAATGCTGCTCGGAGTTCTATGTTTTTTTTTTCAAAAGAGCTTTTTAAACAAAGACATTTTGTAGACCCCACAATAGGTTAATCTATAAATGACTACAACTCTACAAGAGGTTATTTATTTTCTAAGAGTTATGGCTGGTCATTGAGGGCATTTATGTGGGGTGGTCAGGGATTTTTACTGACAAGAAGTGAATTGATTTAATTTATGAGTTTGAAAGGACTTATTTTGAGTTAATTTTACGAGTTTGAAAGGATGGGGATAACGGAAGAGTTATAATGGTCTTTCATTGTGTCCAATGCCCTAACAGAAGCAGAGGACCTTTGTATATCTTCCTCTCTTTTGACAATACAATTGCACCTTACATTTGGATAATGTTCCAGTTAAAATATATGAAACCAGAATAGGATGACTTTGTTGACATGCATGGTATGTATTTCAACAAATGCGTTTCCTCCCCCACTTGCTCCTGAGAAGTGAAGGAAGAGAAAGAAAGAAGAGGAATGTGACTTCAAAGTCTGTTTACCATTTAAATTTGATTTCTTTATTCTTTTCCTTTTTCACAGCTTGAGACAGATATAAAGATTCTTCTAGAGAAGGCTGATATGGCTCTGAAAAAGTATGAGATGCATGCTGTTGTAGCAAACGAGCTTTTGACCCGCAAAGAAGAGGTTGTGGTAGTAACTGATAATGAAAAGATTTCAGTTCACCGAGACAAGAGTCAGGCTGGTTCTGATGTAGAAAATCCCCTAATTGAACTCCTTGTGGGCAGTCATTCAACTTACATTAAGGATTCTAATACATAGCAGACAACAGAGACACAATATAGGTGACTGTATACAAAACAATTTGCAAATGATACTTCATACGTTCCCAGTTTTTCTGTTCTTCAACCCTTATATAACCAAGGATTCATTCCATGTTGTATACGCATTTCTTTCTTTGGCTTCATAAACTTCAAGTCATGTTGTCTGTGTAACATTCTGAAAGCTAAGCAGATTTAGTTAATACATACAGTCAAAACGTCTCTGCACCTTTAAACGAAGGCTTCCAGTAGCAGGTTTTAGAGAGACACTGATTCAGTGTATTTCTTCAATCTGGAAGAATTGTTGAATAAGGAATATACAGTAAGTTTTTACTGTCTTCTATTAGGGGATATGAGGAAAATATTGTTTCTCTATTTTCTTTTTCTCAATCTTGTTTGAAATAAAGTGTGAATTTCAAAATAACAATAATTAGCTTCCAATATTGTCTTTGCTCAATGAATGTAAATGGGGGACATCTTGCCAGTTCTATGGCCCGTGGCAAATTGGCAATCCTTTGTCTCCCTTTTTTTTTTCTCTCTTACATGTATTTGTATATAATGTCTTTTTAAGGAGGTACCGGTTAACTTAGTTTATTAATAGTCAAATTTTTTCAGACCAAACTCAATTCATAATAGGATTTGATGAATTAAGTGTATATTTGGGTTGTCATCCTTACGGCAAGGTGGCAAGGTGCCAAGGGCTCATTCCATGCAATAAGAATCGAGGATCATCAAGGATCCAAGCTACCCAGTGTTATGGCTGTATAGGTACTATTATACCTATACCCGTGTTATGGCTGTATAGGTATAATAGTACGGCTGTGTATTTCCAGCTGGGCGTAAATGCTAGTTGGTTTGCTTGAAAGCCTTCAACCTAAACAAAAATCCTGGTGACAGCTCTTCATCTGGAAAGTTGAAGCTGGAAGCATTATTGAATCACCAATGTCGACTTCATACTCGAGACAACCATCTCTACTCACATACACACGACACAAGCACACAGAGAACGATTTTTCATTCATTCTCAATTTGGAAGTAATTGGTATGTACATTTTCTTTTTGTATAATAAATATGTAAAAACATGTTATCAAGAGATGTCACAAAAGGCTTTGTATAAAAGAAATTAGGCAGCCGATGTATATATAGCATTACCTAAGTTGCTTCATCGTCATCTGTATCGAGCTCAAGGCCCTCCGCAGCTAAGAGCTGACCGATGACCTTTTTCCTTTCCTCCTCGGCTTTCTTTCTCATTAAATCCCTTTTCTTCAAGACAAGTGTATGCCGTTTGAGAGTATTGTGGTAATACTCCTTGGATGCCTTTTGCTCTCTGGCCAGGATTTTTCTTTCTTCTTCAGGGTCGACCTGTTGGAATTCATTGCAATACATAAATTTGAGATATGTATATTAGTAGAGACAATTGGTAATAACAAAAGGATTCAATGGCTTCATTTGTTTCAACAATAAGTGAATTGAACAAAAGGAGTTGATTGCTTTTCTGGCAGTAATTGCAACCACTAATGGGAATAATTTGATGTAATATCGACATGAAAATAAATAGATATGATTTTGGGATATATAGCAACAATTTAAAAATACCAACTGTATATTATGGTTCAAATCAACACTAATTTAGCTATATCGTTAACTGTAAGGGATAAGGCATTTAAGGTCCCTAAGATTTTTAAGAGGGGAAAGATGTTAAAAACTAATATTAGACTTGATCCACTAGAAACTAAAATCTCAATGTGACCAGAAAGAACATGATGTGCATTCATTAGATCAGTCGAGACATATTCAAAACACTCTAAAACCTTTGAACGTGAAAGACGGCGGGCACGGAGATTCAGCTCAAGCTGCTGCTGCTCAGCCCAAGCTGCAATGGCCATATCACCCCGCTGATCAAAAGCTTTTTGCTTTTTCATAAGCCACTCCGTCCATGCTTGAGATGCCTAGCAAAATGATAAACATGAAAATGTAATTATTTAAGGGGTAAAGTTAAGAAACAACTAATAATTGACAAGATAAAGAGACTGAACGGATAAAACAAAAAGACAATTCAAATTTCAGGCAAAATAAAAGAGATCCCGACTCGTTCTCCTAAAAAGAAAAAAAAAAGTACAAACAGAAATTATATGGTACTCTTCTTTCACTCAACAAAGGTAGTATTCAGGAGTTCCTATATAGGTTAGGTTCCAATATAATTCGTTTAAAAGAGTTCAATGAAAACCACAACTGAAAATGAAATTGTTTAGGTTTTTAATGACAAAATGTTACAAAGCATCTCAATCATGAAACCTTAAATAAGAGTTCAAAACTTTCACGAGTATCCAATTAACAGAAACAAAACAAAAAAAAAACAATGTAAAATATAGACATTTATAACTATGATACATCCTCTCATGAAAACTCAGATCTTTTCATTCTGGTTCTTTGACTGCATTTAATAGTGCAAGACTAGCTTGAGAGAAGAACGGGAAAATATGTACTACATGAATATTTTTCCTGATGTGCTTGCCAGTCATTGGATCCAAAACATCTCTGAGAAAACTTAGAACACAAAAATTGTGAAGACAACTCGATGAGACAGGCATGTACATGTTAACATGAAGAAGCATTTCGAACCACTTAATTTTTTATTCTGAAGAAATAGGAGGGTGGAGAGTGCAAAACTTCATACAGTAAATAATGAGAACTGTATATTTATTTAAACCCTAACAGAAACCAAATTCAGAGAAACTGCCATGTCATGTCAGTATAGAACTTAAACTCATTATTGTATTAGTTCATTTCATCTTCATGTTTGAAAAGCATGAGAATGGCCATTTGTGAATATTTGCAGACCAACAGGAAAGGGGAAAGAAAACAATTCCAATTCAACAATGTCATAATCAGAGATTATACAACAGCTTTGAATGATCAGATCAAACACTTTCTATACAGCTTCACAACAAGACTAGTGATTTATTGCATTCAGTAAATTATTGATTTTGCTAATAGTCATATTTATGTTTTGTATAAAAAAACTTCACCTATTCTTCTTTTTTAATTATCACAAGCAACAACTCTCAAACGCTTTTGGTAAAAAAAAAAAAAAAACCAAAAAAACAAAATAAAATCGAACCATTGACTTTGCCCCAAAATAATATTCAAAAACAAAACTTGAATTTCTTAATTAATAGGATATTGATAGATTATAAAAGAAAAGAAGAAGAAGAAACAGGTAGTTTATAATAAAAATATAAAGTTCAGAATTTACATTTTGAATTCCTTAACAATGAACTATCCACTGACGCAAAATTAATATGTAAAGTATAAGTGTTACCTTCATTGGATTTACTCGGTTCTCCATGTCATATTTTCTCCGTCTTTCCTCATCTATTAGCAACTCATAAGCAGCTTGAATCTTAATGAATCTAGCTTCAGCTGTTTCCCCTTCCTCAAGAGTCCCTCTACCGTCATATACTTTAAATAGAGAAAATGACAGGATGAGTCAAGGATCCAAAAATATTTCAATTTAGTACCAAAACACAAGATCAAAATGGAACTAAGTTGAGAATCATACATCTTACATCATGTGAGGTAAAGATTCAAATTCCTAAAAAGATTATTTGACATGAACACTTTCAATTCAGTATATTATGCAAAGGCTATCTTACATATTTAAGAATTCAAAACATGAATTAAGCTCGATAAGCTTTAATCTAGCCAACTTGAAGGTAGCAGTACTTTTAAAAGGTAGGAAATTAAAAAATTACAATCATGCTACACCCTTTTTTCAGAAATTTTGTAACAAGAATTAAGCTCGATAAGCTTTAATCTAGCCCACTTGAAGGTAGCAGTACTTTTAAAAGGTAGGAAATTAAAAAATTACAATCATGCTACACCCTTTTTTCAGAAATTTTGAAAACTGCAGAAGTTGCTAATAGATAAGTTCTTTAAGCAGAAAAGCTACAAATGAAACTGGAATTTATAACAGGTTTCTGAAAGTTTCCACTAATTTAATCTACTCTTCAAAAGTTATTATAGAACAATAAGGAGATATATAATCATATAATCCCCATAAGCTCTTTCCGGTTTCTCTTGGTTGGGATCCGTTACCGTTAATGACCAGGACCGAACTAATGATGGTGTTTTGACTACATGTGTGTACACAAGTACTGTACAGCAGTCCCTCGACATCATAAGAAATAATCTACATGCTATTTCAGATACAGCACTGTCAATTTGTCTGTTCTTGACGTACAGAGCCTCTGCACTATAATAATATTTGCCTCTATAATGATTTTAGATCAAGGACGACACATAATTCAAGCAGAAAGCTCAACAAAATGCACCTCTGGAATAAAGCCCAAGAGGTACATATAGCCATGTACTGCGAAATCCCATAACCACCATTAAATCAGAGCTACCATCTGCTGGTTTGCAGCATAGAATGCCCAACACATTTAAAATGTCTTAAACTGTGATTTTCCGCAATTTCCTTGCATACATGATTTGCACGAAGTTTTTCATTTTATAAAGTGTATAGGTTAAAAAGGAAGGAACAAACCATCTGGATGGTAGAATTTGGCCAATCGCCTGTATGCAGTCTTTATCTGCTCCTCGTCAGCCTCCCTCTCTAACTCTGTATTTTAAAACAAAGTCACAATGGAAACTGTTAACTACTCATCACAACCGCATAGAATCAAGATATACAGAATAACATGAAAAATATCTCTCGTGTAGAATTCACTGTTCTCCGAACATATACTACTTACTCACATTAAAATTTGCTCTTTTCGTTGGGGAATTTATAACTGTATACGTACCGATATGGTGCTCTGAGAATACTGAAATTTGCCTTGGAACACATGAAAATCTAGTTAATATTATTTTTTTAACGAATATGATCTTTCTGCTCTCCTATTTCTCATGAACTTCATATTCTACTCTTTAAATTACTTCAAAATATCAGTTAAATTAAGAATATAAAAGAATTACCGAGAGTTTCGTAAGGAGATCTCTGTTCAGCCGAAGCGTTAACGACAGTCCTTCTCTGATTCACGCGAAACCAGGACTGGGTCCTGTTCAAATCCCGGAAACCAAACGAAGGAGACAACCGAGGTTTGCAGCTAGGGTTTCGAAATGAAACCCTAACAATAGAACGAGCTTGGTGTCTGCAACTTATTAGAGAAGTCAACATCGTATGAGGTCTACATAGTGTCCTCAAATTGCTGCTCATGTTTCCTTCGCAGATCCAAAATTACGGTTTCTTGGTCTTTATTTTATTTTATTTATATATATATATATTGAAGACGTGAAGGAGGTGATATTTTTGTGATGTTGAATTTTTGGAATCTGATGACTGAATCTCACTTTTTTTTTTTTTGAGAAATTAGAAAACCATTTTCAGCTTCTACTTTTTTGTTTTTTTTTGTGTTCGTTTTCTTTTTCTTCCAAAATTTACCGGGAAACTTGTGGCGGTTAGGCCTCATGCAAATAATAGTTGGATAGTTAATATTACTATTATGCCCTTCTTCATAGCACAATCACAAATAAATTCCATCATATATTTATAGGCAAAAATACACAAACGTAAACTTATTAGATGAATAATTATACAAAAAAAACCAACAAAAATCATAATAACACTCACTTGCCCATAACTTGTTGACTATACCGTTAGTCAATCACGAAAGAGGAATAATGTCACGTTTGCCCTTACACATATATTTGAAAAATGTCAAATACTATATTAAATAAATTAATGAATTAAAACTAATACAAAATCAGAAAAAAACAAATTGTGTTAGAATTATGAGATATTTCCTAGTTTTGTTAGGATTATATTTCTAGTAATATTTTCTAGTTATGGTATTTTTCCTATTTTAGTTAGGATTAATACTCCTATTAGAAGTTAGATTAGTCTTTTATTGTTTTATATATATAAGCTCTATTTATTAGTTATTTTTGCTACAACTTAGGATTCACGATGTAACATTATATTTTGCATTATGCAATAATAACAAACCTTAGTTTTCTTGGTAACTTCTTTTCGATCTCTTTCATTATTTATTTTGCATGAGATTTTTTAGTATGGTATCAGAGTTTAAGATTCTTTAATATGGTATCAGAGCCTGATTTCATAAAAAAAAAAGTTTCATTCGTGTGTCTATAAGAGTCTAGTTTCATAAAAAATAAATGTTTTATTCATGTGTTCATTAAAGCCTAGTTTGCCCGGTGAGTGTCTGTATTGTTCTGACGAGTCTCGTTTGCATATCGTTTTTCTTCTACTTGATATTTTGATTGGTATTGGATTTCTCTCTCTTTTGTTCCTAGTTGGTATTTGACTCTCTCTTCTTTGTTTTTGGTTGCTATTGGCTTTCTCTCTCATTTATTTTCTGTTGGTATTAGCTTTCTCTCTCATTTATTTTTCATTGGTATTTGGCTTTCTCTCTCCTTCGTTCCCGTTGGTATTTGGCTTCCTCCCTCCTTTTCTGGTGTTGCCGAGTGAGCACCCTACGCGTGAAGAAGGGTGTGAATCATAGTTCAAGATCACTTGGGCACTAAGTGGACGTGAAATTGGGTTTGGCACAATTTGCATGGTTGCGCAGTTTGGTACGATTTGCACGCACGAGTTCGAGTTGCAAGATTTTACAGGGTCTGGCACAATTCGCAGGGTTTGGCATGATTTGCATAGTTTCGTAGGGTTTGGAGAAAATTGAACGGTTTGCAGGGTTTCACACGGTTTGCATGATATGCATGGTTTTGGAACAATTTGAACGGTTTTGGGAGACTCAATTTGCATGGCTTCGCATGTTTGCAGATTCGTTACCAAGTCGAGGGTTTCTACGTTTTTAGTTTTCGGTTGACAAACTCTCGATGCTTCTTGCAGCCGCATCGCGAGCTTGAGAGGGGGTGTTAAAATTATGATATATTTCCTAGTTTTGTTAGGATTATATTTCTAGTAATATTTCCTAGTTATGATATTTTTTCTGTTTCTAGTTATATTAGGATTAATACTCCTATTAGGAGTTAGATTAGTCTTTTAGGTCCCGTTTAGTGCACGGGATTGGATTGGACTATTTCATGGAATTGTATTGGATTGAGATGAGACTGAGATTAGACTGAGATTAGATGAGATTGGACTGGACTGGACTGGACCGGACTGGATTAGACAGTATTAATACTATACTGTGTTTGGAGAAATATGGGACTGAACTAAATTAATACTATATTGTGTTTGGAAAAACATGGGATTAGATTGAATTAATACTGTTGACGTCGATTTCTGGTTGTATGAGAAAAGCCAACAAGATTTAGATTTTAGCTGTGATTTCAAAGAGAAAGAGAAGGAGAAAGTAATTGGACACAAGTTTTTACGTGGTAAAACTCCGATGACTGGAGAAATGTCCACGGGTGGTTGAATGATCAACCAAGCCAAAATCCACTATGAATAAAATAATTACAATTCTTGATCTCTCTTTCTTCTCTCTGTATTTTTCTATGATTTCTGTATATATTGTGTGACGAGATTATGGGTCTATTTATATGTCCATAGAACCATAATCTTCTTTGTACAAGTAATAAAAGATCTTTGTATTTAATTATGATTGTTTACTTGTTCGAAGTAGTTTATCTTCTTTCCTGTTTCAGAGACTTGTTTTGAGATCGAATGAGACTCTAGTAATGTAGTCCAATTAGGGCTTATTTCCTTATAAGAGCGTATTCTTTTTGAAGAAATAAAATTGTTGCCTGATTAGGAACCCTTTCTGCTTGATATTCTGTTCTTGTTGGAATTCTCCTTTGATATGGATATCTTCATATATTTTAATGACTTGATTCGTGTGAGCTACGCGCTGGGCTTTTTATTCAGTTTTCTTCATGCTTGTCCCGAGTAGAACACAATATCAGCTGGTCCCAAGTGACTTCATCTGATCCCGAGTAGAAAATGTCACCAACTAGCCCCGAGTACCTTTATCTGACCCCGAGTAGTATATGACGTCAGTTGACCCCGAGCAGGTCTTGTTCAATACTTGTTTATTTGGGCTTCTCTTCTTTGATGATGCCTTGTAGGATGCCTATTCGGACGTCCACCTATAAATTTTATCCTCTTTGTCGATGGCGTGTACGCCTGGTAAAATTCGTATACGACAATACCCCCTTAAAATATTTTTGCCGAATAGAGTTTTGTTTCGGGCAAAAGTATTTTAATCAATTTTTCAATTTTTATTTCTCAGTGCCAGAGTAAATGTCTTATCATAATGACGTGTCTTAATGGTGACCCTGTAAATTCGATTTGCCCCCTTACGCGAGATCTTCAATGATGGCGACATTTTGGAATTCTGACGGCGAAAGCCAGTTCTCTTCTTGACACGTGTCCTGTGCCGCTTCATTTTTCGATTCCATTTATGAGAAACGACCTTCGCATCTCCCCGTGCGCCGCCTACGTCATCAAATCTCGTCATATATTTTTCCCGCCTAGAGACCCTAGAGTTTGGTGCTATTATCCCTTTAAATTCTTCACTGTGGGGTCGCGCTGGTTCATTCTAAAAAATTTACACCAAAAGAAAAAAAAATCCAACCCAGGTTTCTTTGCGTAGAAAATCGCCATTCTCTGTTGAAGATTCTGCATCAGTTTTCATTCAAGGTTAGTTTCAATGAATCCATCTTCCCGTCATCGGCTTTTTACCATTGCTCTCGAAGCGCTCGATCGTGGGGATTTCTAGCTAGTTTCTTGCACTCGAAGATTATTGGGGGAAATCCCCCCGGATGAGCCTCCATTTTTAGAAGTTGATGTTTCTGGGCTTTACCCTGACGTCCATTTTTCTGTATACAGTTCTGATTCTTCATCTAGTTCTGAATCTGTCGTTTCTAATCACAGGGTACCACTTCGGTCAAGGATGGGAAAACATCAAAGTAGAAGCGAAGTACACAAGAACAACTCGGCAACTTCCGAATCAGGGAGCAAACTGTTGACGAGAACGATGTTGAAGAGGCGTTCAGAGTATCTTGCTTCTCTTTCTCTACTGATCGCCTGAGTGGGTTTGACACCGAGCCGAATGTGGTCGAGGTTGAAGAGATCGAGAAGTATCGTGCCCGATTCGATTTGGATAACTTGGTTATTCTGGTTCCCGCTGGTGATAGAGCTGCGTGGAATCCTCCCCCGGGCATGGTGGCAATCTATGGATCCATGCTCTGCTGCGGTGTCACTCTTCCTCTTCAGCCGTTCATCGCCTGGTTTCTGACTGAAGCAGAGATTGCTCCAGCTCAACTGGCCCCGAACAGTTACAAGATCCTAATGTGCATGTGGCACATGTACAGCCGGATGAACTTGTCACCGCCATCCCCGAGTGAAATCAGGCACTTCTTTACACTGAGACAGTCTGGTAAGACAGAGACCTATTTTCTCATGTTTAATCCGCCAGACTGCTGGGTCCCTGAGAGGACAAAGGTGAATCGGGAAGTCGATACCTCTGACGACCCCAAAAAGAGGGGGTTTTTATGGGGATTCCCTTCATCCAATAAGTTCTGGAAGAACGGTTGGTTTTTCACCGGAAGGAATCTGGGTCTTGAAGTCACCCTCTCGGCTAGGGAAACTCTGAGGGTGCTAAAAGTTTCCCGCTTCTTCTGTTCTCCTGAGGTTTGGAATAAGAAGAAGCTTGAATTTAGCGACGCTGAGCTGACCAGAATTGCTAGGGCAACAGTTCGCATTCTGGAGAAGATGAGCATGTCTTATCTTTTCAACGAGATAAAAATGATAGAGCTCGGCTTCTTCAGCCAGATTTTAGGCTACCGCAGGCGATGTAAGTGATCTTTGTAACCCTCTTTTTTATTGTTATTTTTTGCTTTTCGTATTCTGTCGCGGTCCTCTTTTTTTTTTCTAAGTGTATGACATGAACATCGTCTGCGACCTTTAAGCTCGCCAAGTGAAGTCGATTCTTCAGGCGAGCCAAAAAGAAGCTTCTCGTCAGAGCAATGATGGTATTGCCCCGCCTGAGTCTGATGAGGAAACCGATGTAGCCGATGAGAAAATCCCCGAATATGTCCCCGAGGACGTTGTTCAGCCGACCGCTGGGGAGACTAATGGTCCGAGTGGCCCGATTGATTACACTCAACTGCCTGATGACGGGGAGAGGCAGAGTGAAGGTCCAATGGAGGTAAAAACTCAGAGGGACAAGCTCATACAGATCCCGATTTCTTTGAATCTTTCCGGGATGATGTTCAGAAAGATCCCGCGGCTGATCTTAGCTTCCACCGTACTCAGGTTGAGAAAAGGAAGGCTGTTGACTCTTTTACTCGCCTTCTCAAGGTTCCTCGCTTAGTTTCATTCGTTGAATCAAGTGATGAAGACGTTGAGGCTGAGATTCCCTCGAGTTTTGAAGCATCGACGGGTGTAGAGAATTCTGACCCGAACATGGGCTCTTTTCCCCCCGAGGTTGAAGATCTAGGGGCTGAACCCTCGAGGGTTCCTTCAAATCCTTCTCCCTAGGATATGCTGCGGGAGATGTCATCCTGTCGAGCTTTCATCGGGGATGACGACTGGAGTTATTTTCTGGATGGCTCCCTGACAGACCGTCTTCAGAACGTTTTTAACAATGCATCTTATGTTAGTTATCCTTAACTTCTTCAATTGTTTTGCTTGTTCACCAGATTTTTAACTATATTCCTTTGCAGATGGTGGCCGAGTTCACTGAGCTGGTTCAGATGCAGTAACATCAAGCTGATCGAATAAGGCGTCTCGAGGCTCAGTTGAAGGAAAGTAAGGATAGCCGTGCTCTGGTCGAATCGGCTTTTAATAAATAAGTTGGCTCTGCCCAAGTGTTTGCCGACCACTGCTTGGCGAAGCAGGTGGAGGCCGAGGAAAGGGCTATTTTGGCAGAAGAGAAAGATGAGTCACTTCAAAATTTATTGTCTTCTGCCCAAGAATCAATGCTTAGGGCCGAGCAAGAAGCGGAGCAGTCTAAGTCGGCGTATAAACATAAAATTGAAGACCTGGAACGCCAAGCTTTGACATTCGAGTCCCTATACAAAGAGGCCAGGCTGGAACTTGAAATCCAAGGGGTAAACCGTTTTAAAAGATCCCCTGCCTACGATGCCCTTCTTCTTCGAAATTTTCTGCGAGAGCTAGTTTCAGCTGGCGAGTTCTTCAAGGTTAAAAATCGGGCAACTGAGAAAGCCCGAACCAACTGAGAGTTGTCGATCAAAAATCATGTGGATCGGTCCTTGGAATCTCTTCGGACTCAGATGAAGGAGTGGAGAGCTTACTGCCGTAGCCGAGGCAAAGAGCCCCATCCCATGCATTTGGAGGTTTCATCCGAGCACTCCCTCTCGACTTTTTACGCCAATCAGGATTTAATCGTGGAGGGTGTAGTGCCTGATGTCGGACCGATCCCAGGAGAAGATTACAGCCAGTGGATGGACTATTCGGTTGACACGATTGCTTGGTCTTCCAATGAAAGTCTGCTCCGCGAGTACGAGATGGTGCCTGACCCGAGTATTGGCAAGAGTTCAAAATCCTCCTGACCTTGATTTTTTGTAGAATTTTCACAAGTTTTTTGTAAAGATTCTTTATTCTTTGTAACATTCTTTGAAATAATTCTTTGTAACGATTCTTTGGAGAGATTAATAAAATCTCGAGTTTAGCTTTTTTGAACCGAGTGGTCTTGATCTGATTTATTGCTCAAGGAATTTCACCAAGTATCTTTAACTTTATTCTATTATTGCCAAGCATCTTATTAAACTGGCTAATTCTGATGTTCGGATAACTTCACCGAGTATCTTATTAAACCGGTTGTCACCCGAATAATTTTTAATGCCAAGTATCTTATTAAACTGGCTGTTGCAATCTTCATGCCAAGTATCTTATTAAACTGGCTGTTGCAATCTTCATGCCAAGTATCTTATTAAACTGGCTAGTATTATTATCCGAGTTATCTTAAAACAAGCAAGTAGGTTTATACTTGTGTTTCATACATGGTTTCTATCCAAACATTACATCAAGGCTCACCATGATCATATGTTCGAGTCCTTACGCATTACCGAGGACGTCTCCCCAGTTTTTATGCGCAAGGGTTGTCGAATCGTTAAGTTTTTTGAATCACTTAACACAACTACGCATTTCACCGATTTTTTTTCGATTATGTCCCAAGCCTTTCTCCAAAATCTGGTGCATCGGGTTTGCCCTTTTGCTAAGGTCAATTGACCTTGCTGGCTAACATGCTCCTTCGACCTTTTCCGCCCATTCGGGAATCAATGGTCCCGAGTATTCTATTTGCATGTTCTTATTATCATGCTTGTCTTCCATATGTTCTTATTATCATATGTTTTATCTTTAGGAAATCCCGAGTTTGATTTTTATTTTAACTGTAAAATCAACAAAGATTTAAATTCCACAACTAATATCTGACCTAACTAAAATTGTCCTGACTAAAAAAAAGAGCAAAAAATAATTCAAGGATAGAAAATCTTCAAATATTGGACATTGCATGGTCGGGGTAAAACCCTTCCATTGGGTCGTGCAATCCAATATGCTATATGGCCAGCTATTCCTTCGACTTTGTACGGGCCTTCCCACTTATCAGCCAAGGAATCTGCAACTTTATTTTTTGTGTTCAATGACACCTTCTTGAGTACCAGGTCTCCTAGTTGAAATTTCCTGACTCGAACATGAGAGTTGTAATGGCAAGTTACTCTTTGCTGATATGTCATATTTCGTATTCAGGATTTCTCCCTTTTCTCTTCTAGCTCATCTAGACTTTGTAATAGCATATCAACATTCTGATCTTCATCATATAGCCTGACCCGAGGTGATATATATGACGTTTCTATGGGGATAACAACTTCTGTTCCAAATGCTAAAGTGAATGAAGTCTCTCCTGTTGATGTTCTTGCTGTTGTTCGATATGCCCATAATACTTCGGGAAGCTTTTCAACCCAGCTTCCTTTCTTGGCATCTAGCTTTGCTTTGATTGTGTGCTTGATGATTTTGTTCACTGCTTCAACCTGTCCATTTGTTTGAGGGTGGGCAGTTGTGGTATAGTAATTGGTAATCCGGTACTCTTTGCACAACTGTATGAATTTCAGGTTATCGAACTGGGTGACATTGTCAGTGATTATAGTGTTTGGGACTCCAAACCTATAAAGTTTATGTGATATGCACCAATGCTTCTGCTTTTTCCCACTTCGTGAAATAGTCAACGGCTACTATGACATGTTTTGCTCCACCCCCTGTCCCAACTGGCATTGGGCCGATTAAATCCAAACCCCACATGGCAAATGGCCATGGGGATGTGAGGTTTCTGAGTTGTTCAGGGGGTTGCCGGATATCATTAGCAATTCTTTGGCAAGTATTGCAACTTTTTGTACATCGCTGTGCATCTGAGAATAAGGTAGGCCAATAATAGCCTTGCCTGAGTACCTTGTGTGCTAAACTTTTACCCCCAGTGTGGTTTCCGTAAACTCCTCCATGGATTTCCTATAATATCCGATATGCATCCTCCTCTGACACACATATTTGGAGTGTTAGGGAGAACCCCCTTCTGTATAGTTCTCCTCCAACCAACGTGTACCTTGCTGATCGATACCTGATACGTTTTGCTTGTGAGGGATCTTTCGGGAGCACGTCTTCTTTCATGAACCTTTTCAGCTGAATCATCCAACCGTCTAGAGGTGTTCGGATCTCTGAAATTTCTAAGTTTTTTGGTTCAGCTTTGCTCGGTTTGAGGAGATGTGCAACCAGAATAGTTTTTGGCCTGATTGTGGTTGTTGCTGATGCTAGTTTGGACAAAGCGTCTGCCTTTTCATTCTCCTCCCTGGGGAACTGGCCAATCATATATTCTTTGAATTTCTGGAGGAGCTGTTTTGCAATGTAACAGTAAGCTATCATGCCTTCATCCTTGGCTTGGTACTCGTCCAGAACTTGATTGACAACTACCTGTGAATCGCTGAATATCTCGACTTCATCTGCCCCGAGAGCTATGCAGACTCTGAGTCCAGCTAGTAGCGCCTCGTACTTAGCTTGATTGTTGGTTGCTTTGAAGTCAAACCTCATGGCACATTCGATATCATCTCCTTCTGGAGTGCATACTACGATCACTGACCTGCTGCCATGAGTGTTTGAAGAGCCATCAACATACAATTTTCATGGGAAATTTTTTCCCAACATCCTTTTTGCTTCCAGGTTTGGCTCTGTGAACTCTGCTATAAAATCTGCCACTACTTGTCCTTTAAGGGATGTCCTGGGGACGTAGTGGATATGGAACTCACTCAGCTCGATTGCCCATTTCGTTAGTCTTCCTGAAATCTCTGGCTTTTGTAAAATTTATTTCAATTGACAGTCGGTGAGAACCTGGATTGTATGAGCCTGAAAGTATGGCCTTAGCTTCCTTGCCGTTGAAACCAATGCGAGGGCCATCTTTTCTGCCTGTGAATACCTGGTCTCGACAGGTAAAAGCGCCTTGCTGGTATACTGTACCGGCTTCTGTACTCCATCTTCTGTTCTGACTAGGACTGAGCTTGCTGCTAGTTTTGTAATTGATAAGTATAAATGGAGTATTTCTCCTATTTATGGTTTTGAAAGGATGGGAGTCTACCCCAGGTAATCTTTGATTTTTAAAAAAGCCTGCTCGCACTCTTCATTTCATTCGAGTCCTTTTCCTTTTTTGATTACTCTAAAAAAGGTGCGCATCTGTCCATGGCCTTTGAGATGAATCTTCCCAAGGAAGCTAAACATCCTGTTAAGCGTTGTACTTCTTTTAATGTCCTTGGTGAGGTCATTCTCTGCAGGGCTTGGATCTTTTCAGGATTGACTTCTATTCCCCTTTGGTGAACTTGAAAACCTAGGAATCTTCCTAAAGGAACTCCGAATAAACACTTGTTCGGATTTAGCTTCATTTGGTATCTTCTCAAACCATCAAAAGTCTCTCGTAGGTCTGAGGTATGCTTGTCTGCCGAGATGCTCTTGGTCAGCATGTCATCAATGTATACTTCCATGTTCCTTCCTATTTACTGTGCAAAGATTCTATTGACCAGCATTTGATAGGTTACCTCTGTATTTTTTAATCCGAAGGGTATCACTGTGTAATAGTATAAGCCCTGATCAGTTGTAAATGCTGTTTTTTCTTCGTCAGCCTTGTTCATCCGGATTTGGTTATATCCCGAGTAGGCATCCATGAAACTGAGCAATTCGTGGCCTGATATTGCGTCCACCAACTGATCTATCCTCGGAAGTGGAAAACTGTCTTTTGTGCATGCCTTGTTCAAATCTGTGAAACCTACGCACTTTCTCCATTTTCCATTTTTCTTTTGGACGAATACTACATTAGCTACCCATTGAGGGTAGTTGACCTCTCTAATCGACCCTACAGCGAGTAGCTTCTCCACTTCCTGTTTTATTGCATGACTTCTCTCAAGATTGAATGATCTTCTCTTTTGTATCACCGGTTTTGCATTCGGGTCTACTGTGAGATGGTGATATATTATTCAGGCATCTATCCCGACCATGTCTTCATGACTCCAAGCGAACACATCCCTGTATTCTTTGAGTAGATCAGTGAGGCTTTGTTTGACTTTTTCTTCCAGATTGGCCCTGATCTTGATCCTCTTATCTGGTTCATCTTCTTTTAAGATAATTTCTTCGACCGGTTCAGTTTTGGATTCATTCGACTCTTCCCTTGGATCGAATTCGAATGACAATGGCTCTTTGTTCTGACTCGGCTGTGTTATAGTGCAAACCTGTTCATCATTTTTGTCTTTGTATACTGACAGGTTAGCTCTTCGGGCCATCTCTTGGGATCCCTTGACTACACCGACCCTCTGTTCGGTCGGGAACTTGATCATTAAGGCATAAGTGGCTGTTATGACCTTAGTTCTATTTAAGAATGGCCGACCCAACAACACATTATACGACCAATTGTCTAAGTCTACTACCACGAAGCCGAGCAATACTATTCTCTGACAAGGTGCCACTCTGATCTTTATAGGTAGCTTTACCGTCCCGAGTGACCTGACCTCAATTCCCCCGAATCCTCTGATTGGAGTATGGAAAGGCTGTAGATCCTTTCGGTCCAACCTGAGTTGATCGTAGACGGCTACATTGAGAATGTCTGCCGAACTTCCATTATCTATCAAGATTCTCCTAATTTCCCAGTGACAAATCCGGGCACTTATGACTAAGGCGTCATTTGGCCGAACATCGACCCCATGTGAGTCTGCTTCTGTGAATATTATTGGGTCCCATCCTTCCTTTACCCTTTTCGGGTCTGGCTCCACCGAGTTCACGTCAAAGTTATGTCTTGCTTCTACTGCTTCTCTGATTTCCTGTGTTCGCTCTCGGTTACTTCTTCCAGTGGATGGTCCTCCAAAGATTGGATGTATTACTTCATTGGCCTCTGGACTGGCCCTTTGATTTCGACCAGAGCTGTGATCGGCCCTGATCTCTTTCTTTGTTTCTGATTTTTCATCCATTTTTAAGATTTCAACCTGTAGATGTCCCTCACGAATGAGGATTTCTATGTAATCTCTAAGCTAGTAACACTTGGAAGTCTCATGACCAGTTTTCTTATGGAATCTGCAGTATTTGGTTGTATCCCGCCGGGCGAACTGAGACTGTCATCGTGGCTCTTGTACCAGATTTTTTGCTTCCAGTTTGGCCAGGATTTCCTCCAGCTTTTTCTGAAGAGGGGTGTAGTTGGTGTATCTACCTCGGTATTTCTTTGTGGTTTGTTAGGCATTACTCCCATTTCCCCCGTCATTGCTCTTTTCTTTACTGTTTCCTTTATGTTTTTCCTTTTGGTTCTGCACCTTGGACTCATCATCCTTTTCGGGATGTAGCATCCTCCAGTGGCTAACTCTTCTTCTTCGGCTAGTGCATATCCTCCCGCCATATCCATCATATCTGCGTATCTGATCAGACGGGCTCTTCTCAGGTTAAAAGATAATCGTCCATTCTGTAGGTTGTTGATGAATGCAGCAATTATCGCTTCATCGTTTGCACTGCCTATTTCTGATACCGATTGACCGAATCTCCCCAGGTATTTCTTCAACGACTTATCTTTCCCTTGTTTTATTTGAGAAAGGTAAGCCACTGATTTTTTCCTGTGCACATTGCTCATAAATTGCCTTGAGAAACTTCTGCTCAGTTCACTGAAACTTCCGATGCTTGCTGGGGGCAATCTCCTAAACCATCTTAAGCCCGTGTCTCCTAGATTTTATGGAAAGTTGAGGCATAGTAAGGGATCGCTATGGACATACTGAGTCATAACACTTTTATAGCGTCTGACATGTTCTTTTGGGTCTGTATCCTTCTTGAACTGCTCCATGTGTGGCATTCTGAATCTTTCTGGGAATGAAATCCGCAGGATGTCCCTAGTGAATGGATTGTCATAATCTTCGTCAGATAAATCATTGTACCCATAACGTCTGACCAGTGCGTCCATTTGACGCCTATTATTCTTGACTTCTCGAGTTAGGCTCTGGATTACGACATCTCTATCTCCCGTCGGACTTCAATGACGGTTGAACCGCTGGGTGATTGTCATTCCTCTCTTTGGCTCTTCACTTTGATGCCGAGTTTCACTGGTTGATTCTTAGAGACGTATGGTTCCGTGATGGCACTTGCGATGGTACCGATCACTATCTTCCGACGACGACGACCGATCTTTGTACAGGTCATGTTTACGGTGTCTAGCACGGGCTGTCTGATCATGGTTCTGTTTCTAGCGTGGTCGTTCCTCTTTGGGTGTTTCACGTCTAACCTGATTAATTGGAGCCAAGTTCCTTCCGGCTTCCGGTGCATTTAGTTCTGGCCCCACTATAACCGAACGAAGCCTTACATGTGGAAGGTTAAGAGGTTGCGCTTCTTCTGCAGCCAGTAGATCAACTCCTTCCTTTGCTGCGTCTGCCACCAACTGTTGCAGTGCCTCTCGAAAGAGTTGTGTCAAGTCTTCGCTGGTCGGAGGAACTTGCTGGATCCCCGCCAGGGATGTTGGTTGGTTCTCCGTAGTTGCAGCGAGATCTCGCGAGCTACTGCCAACATGGAAGTTATCTGAAGATTTTTGGACATCCCCAGAACTGCTTCTGCTTCCTGCCATTAGCTTTAACTAAATCGGAGGTTCGTCCCCTCCTTCTAGCGCCAGTTGTTGACGTCGATTTCTGGTTGTATGAGAAAACCCAACAAGATTTGGATTTTAGCTGTGATTTCAAAGAGAAAGAGAAGGAGAAAGTAATTGGACGTAAGTTTTTACGTGGTAAAACTCCGATGATCGGAGAAACGTCCACGTGTGGTTGAATGATCATCCATGCCAAAATCCACTATGAATAAAATAATTACAATTATTGATCTCTCTTTCTTCTCTCTGTATTTTTCTATGATTTCTGTATATATTGTGTGACGAGATTATGTGTCTATTTATATGTCCATAGAACCCTAATCTTCTTTGTACAAGTAATAAAAGATCTTTGTATTTAATAATGGTTGTTTACTTGTTCGAAGTAGTTTGTCTTCTTTCCTGTTTTGGAGACTTGTTTTGAGATCGAATGAGACTCTAGTAATGTAGTCCAATTAGAACTTATTTCCTTATAAGAGCGTAGTCTTTTTGAAGAAATAAAATTGTTGTATGATTAGGAACCCTTTCTGCTTGATATTCTGTTCTTGTTGGATTTCTCATTTGATATGGATATCTTCGTATATTTTAATGACTTGATCCGTGTGAGCTACGCGCTGAGCTTTTTATTCAATTTTCTTCATGCTTGTCCCGAGTAGAACACGATATCAGCTAGTCCCGAGTGACGTCATCTGATCCCGAGTAGAAAATGTCACCAACTAGCCCCGAGTACCTTTATCTGACCCCGAGTAGTATATGACGTCAGTTGACCCCGAGCAGGTCTTGTTCAATACTTGTTTATTCGGGCTTCTCTTCTTTGATGATGTCTTGCAGGATGCCTATTCAGACGTCCACCTGGTAATTTTATCCACTTTGTCGATGAAGTGTACGTCTGGTAAAATTCGCATATGACAAATACTATATTTTGTTTAATGAAAAATGGGATTGGATTAAATATAATAATATTTTTAATTTGATAATATTTTAAACTTAAATAAAAAAAATATTGAAATATGCAGTACTTGTTAGACTTTGAGAAATATCAATCTCACTTTTGTGAATTTATCAAGAAATGAGTTAACACTGATAGCCTAAGGGCAATGTACAAGAAGGTATATGCTGCCATTCTACTGTAAAGAAATCAGAGAGCAGCTTTCCAAGGAGTACGAGAGGTAAAGTGCAACTATGAATTGCTGTTTTTTTTTAATGTTTGGTAATTATAAATTGTATATTATATATACTGTGTATGGTCACAATCTTTTCCAACATACAAGCATCAAAATATTACTATATATTAAAAAGAGTTCAATACAATATGTAGCAAATATAAGTGAAGACCACATATTTGTGAGATGTATTAAATGAGTGGGGACCACATGTTTATTAGTCCTAGGATAAGTAAAGATGGGGTGGGAGGTGAGTTTATTTAATCCCACAAACATATGACTAATTTTGTTTTCAGGATTACTGATCCTATATCCAAAACAACACCAAACACCGGATTGAAACTAAAATTGTCCAATCCCAGTCCAATCTGGTGTGTCAAACAGGGCCTTATTGTTTTGCCTATATAAGCTCTCGTTATTAGTTATTTTTGCTATAACTTAGATTCACGATGTAACATTATATTTTGCATTATACAATAAAAACAAACCTTAGTTTTCTTGTTAGCTTCTTCTCGATCTCTTCCATTCTTTGTTTTGTATGAAATTATTTAGTATGGTATCAGAGTTTAAGATTCTTTAACAGACTATATTTATATATAACAATTATTAGGTGTAAGATTTTTTTTCTGTACTGGATCCCGACTTTATTACTTTATAGAATGAACCTTGTAACATTACAAAATCGAAATAAATTGAGATCCTAACTTTGTTACATAATCTAAATCTTACGATATCTCACACCATATCAAGCGATAAATTTTGGGGATACATTCAAGCCTTGTATGTAAAAGAAAAAAAAACATCTTTTTGCTTGTATAGCACTAGCACACAAAAACTGTAGCTCTAGTGGAGACTAGAAAGAGTCCACAATTTTTTCTAATGAAATGAAATTAATAAAACCTAACAAGTCAGGGAACGAGTAAGTATTTAAACAAACAAGTCTATATTTATACAAGTAAAACCATTTCTCTCAAACATTTGTCTTTAATTAAAATCAACTGTCTAATGATATATATGCTATACAATAGGCCGTGAAGATCAACTTAATTACCTAATTTTCTTCTCCAAACATGCAGAAATCGGATTCATATTTACAAATTTTTATATTGTAGTAGCTGCTATGAGAAAACACAATAAATACATATAGATTAAATTGCATTAATGCAACCAAACTTATAAGCATCCACTCCCTTTTGCAGCAAACACAGAAAGTTTTCAGTTGTTTGCTGCGTAGATGTGATGCTTCTTCTGGGTTATAACTTTGTGGACTAGGCAGGTTCACGTGGACGGGATGCCCAAAGCGAGCTAAGAGCACGAAGACGGTAAAGATATTCCCCCAAGGCAAGTAAAGCTCGAGCTGCTTGGCGGATTGTTAGAATCCGAGACATTTGCTGCATAGTCTGTTGACGAAGATGGTCGGCCTGTTTTGGAGAAGAGAAATATAGTCAAGTAAACGGGGGGGATTTTCATGTACAAGGAATTAACAATGTTATTCAACAGTCTAGACAAAAATTCATAATGGCTTGTAGTTTCATACATAACAGGTTCAGATAATTTGTCTGCATTGATGGATCATTTACATTTTAACACCGAAGAGATGGGGAGACCATAACGTCTAATTTAATACTTTCCCCTCTTCCGGGGATCCAAACCTCCTAAATCTTGATGTGAAAGACATTACATCTCAAGATCTCTTGCATAATAACAAGAAACCTTAACGACGACTAAATTAGATAGTACCCCGTGAAAAGACAGATTGAAAGAACTACATTGTTGGGGCACAACTCATGTCATTATTGTAGAGCCGATATAAGAAATCAATTCATATGGACAGAAATACACTTGAGGCAATTTCAGATTAACAAATACACTAAAGGCAAAGCTTATAGGTTATAATTGACCAAGAGACAGCAACCAATTTTTATTTTGCATGTGCAGATCCTGAACAGTTAGTCATTGCTTTGAGATCAATATTCACAAAAAACGATAAAGAAGATACTGAACTATCAAAATCTTCAACAGAGGGGCTTGACATATTTATCATAATTCATTTATATCTATCTACAGGTACAGTTTGGGAATGAAAACTTGAGATTCAACCACATTTTGGTGCCATTATTGAAATGTTCTAGATATCTTATACTGTATTGCCATTGGATTATACTCCCAATTCTCAAGCAACTTTATATTTGAACTTAATTCTTCTATACATCAGAAAACAGCTATATATCCACAGAGCTAAAATTTCACATAAAATTCTTAGAAACGGAAACTAATAATTGTATGATTGGTTGCAAGAAATTTGGAACAAAAAAAAAATTGTTTTGGAATCGTGAGTATTAAAATGATACATCTTACTGTTTTTCTCTTCTTTTGCACAATAAATGAAACGAGCTTAAAAGAAGTAAAGAAAAAGAAATTTAAGAAATGATGAAAGCATGATGAACTTAGAACAATTTAACTCCATAGTAAGCTAACTTGCAGTAAAATGTAATATATTACCTGGTTCACAAAGCCCTCTACTGCTTCCAACTTCTCCATAGCAGCAGCTATCTCAGACTGGTAAATTCCTTCATTCCATTGATCAGTTGCTATGCTCTGAGCCAGAGTTTCTTGGAGTTTATCCATTCCTTGTGTAAGAGCATCTTCAGCCTGCCGAGAAGATTGCTGCAGGTTTCCAACATCTCCAAGCTGCTGATCGGTCAAGGGCTCAATATGTGGAATGAGAATCTGTGAAAAGGAAAATTACACAACATGAAAATTACACAACATGATTACAAGGTTACATTATCACATCATATAATCAAGATGAAGGAAATGCGTAGATCTAGACTGATGTTTGAATGCTATAGCCATGTGTATTATGATATCAAAGTCAGAGTTCTCAGCAGGATACCTCACTTGGGAAATTTCCGGACATATAATCAAACATGTAATGTTCTTAAAGTTCAAAAATCAAGGAAAAAAGAAAGCTAAATTATATGGAAATCAGTCAAAGAAAAAAAAAAAATTTGTATAAAGCAATACATTAGACTTTATAGTATTCTATAACATATCATAGTATATTAATTGTGACTTGTGAGGCACCTCTAACATTTAAAGTATAAAAATCAGAATTTCATATTGTATCAAAACACTTGGAACTATTAATATTCCTCAAGTGGTCAAATTCTCTAATGGCACAAGAATTTGCACATAATTATGCTCAAGTCACTAGAGTTTAACCTATAATCCAGCAGTCTTATCCCAGTGTAAAGATAAAGCCATTGTATGGAAAGCCCTAATTAGAAATCGACTTAAATTTCTCTGTTCAAGATATCAGTATTACCTTACTATATATATTCATTCATAAATTAAGTATCAGGCAATGTATAAATGCAAACTATTCTTAAGTATGATAATGGGCATAATTAGTAAACAACAACGACAAACAAGCATTCATCAGACAATAGGTGTACTGAACAATGTGTTACATTTAGAAGCTCTGAAGGGCGGAATCCGCCTATCCATTGAAAAAAGCGTTCTGTTGATGTTCTCCACGTGCCAGAAATCAAATAGAAGACATCAGCCTTAGCAACATCAGCTTTCATGCGGAAAAGACTGCAATAATGGTTCAAGCCACTCTCCACCAGTATATGCAGTTCTATATCAGTTATATGAGCTTGTAGTGCATTTCGAAGTTCGGATATCTGTCTATTTTGCTCTTCAACCCAGTGTGCATACTCCATCTCAAATGCAGTAATTGCTGCAACACAGAAATTGATCATTTCAAAGAACCAAAAAAAAAAAAAAAAAGGTGTAAGCAGAAGAGTAGACATTTAACAAAATGTATTCGATGGTTATACAACTCCGAAAATATTAGAAAACAGGTGCCGTTCATTATCAGCAAACATAAATTTACATCTTCAAATATTTAAATTATTAGAAAATGGCAGATATGAGCTTTCCTAGAAAGGGAAGAAATATAGAAATTTAATATTACTTGACTTTTAAACATTCAGTGTTTCAGTTAATTAATATATTACTTCTTAAATACTTTTGGAATAAGCTTCACTGCTTGGATACTTCCTATTGCCTAGATAATAATTACATGAATGGAAATGTAGACAAAATTCTGTAAATACTCCCAGGACAGCAGTATTTGAGTTATTGACATTGGAATTTAATATCATTGTATTTTAATTAACATTTTCATAGAATGCATCCATGTAGTTGCATAATGTTGACATGAAAAAAAAAATACATTTCAGTGAATTTAAACAGTCAAGTATCTAAAGTGCTAAGCCTAAATACATGAGTTAAGGAATCAACATTGAATGACGGCAACTGTCAACACAAAAAACCACAAACCTGGGTTTACATTTCCAGAAAACCCTAAGCGACTGCCATCTATTGAACTGCCTATGTACACACCCTGCAATTAGGCATTCACTGATTCATCAAGTAGGGACTGCATTCCTGATAAGTAATTATAAAAGAAAATGCCTGTTGATATATGGTGGAAACTAGTGAAACAAAGAAATATTTTCCCCATACCTGATGTCTAGTTCTCTCAAGTTCCTGTTCCAACTGTGCCAATTTCAAACGGCTCGTTTCTAGTTGTTGTACATAAGCCTACAAAACAACATTGAGGTATATTTAATTCTATACTTAATCATAGTGCATAGATTTTATCAGCAGACTAGCTGAAACCAGTATGGTAATCCATTAACTTCTACCTTCTTTCGCAAACGACTTTTCCGAGCTGCTTCACGATTTTGTGCCAAACGTCTCTGTATCTGTAAGTATGCTTTTACATAAGTAATCATTGTATACAGTTTAAAGGGAACATTAGAAATTGCTGCTGCTAATAAGTTTCCCAGAATGAAAATGAAAAACTTAAGAAGTTCTATGCTTCAATATAAATGATTTGTTAATGGGATTGTAGGATGAAGATAAAATCCTTATACAACTTATTTGTGATTTTCCTGTCACAAATGCAATGCCACATCAGGTAGCATTCAATGCATTCCCATTTCATGATTCCATTTTCTGCTGGAACCAATGAAATGTACAAGAGAAAAATGAAGGAACATAAGAGAAGATGAAAGGGGTGCAAAATCCAGACATACTAGTATGCTCTAAAATTATCCCAAACCATGTCAGAAAGTTTACAAATTCAGTGATATCTTGAAGTATAAACATCTACAAGGAACACACTTAGGTATAAAACCTTGACAAAGCATGATCAAACACAGTATTCACAGAAAAAAAGAAAAAGAAAAAATAGAAGAAAGAGGGTTTTCACTACCAATGTGAAGCTCTTACAACTAAAACTTTTATTTCACCATAAAGTTAAGCTAGAACTAGTAGAAATCTTTTCCTTCAGTTATTCTGAGAACATAGTGGGTTCAAGAGGCATGAGTTGGCTACAATCAGGAACCAAATCATAAGAAAGTATTTCCTAATTAAAATGGAGAGAGGAAGCATAGGTAGCACTTTTTTTATCACCTTCTCAGCAGGTTTGTTTGCTTCTTCATCACTTCTGGAAGGCTCCAATGATTCAGGAGAAATATATTCAGACTACAGAAGTTAAACCAGAACAATGAGTTACAGCCCAAAAATCAGAGGAAAGAACCCTAACATCCAGTAACCAAGGAAGAAAATATCAAGCATTTCACCTTTTGGTCTAGCCTAGCATCCACCTGTACAAGTGAGGATGAACCAGTATTTGGGCTAGCATCACCTTGGAAGGTGTCTCCCCACATGCTAATCTGGTGGAACGGCTCGTAAAGACTCATCCTTCTTAAGGTGGCTAGCTGAGTTGATGGAGAGCTCATACTCTATCAAACAACTGAAACATGGAAACCAGAAACAAAACAAACTAATTTACTGAGATTCAATAACACAAGAATGCATTACTGAAATTTACTTTATTGAACTTGTCTCCGTAAAGTACAAACAAAAGATATCATTGAATTTCAAGATAGTGGTAGCAAGACAAGCAAAAATAGTTCAAAATGAAATAGAAACTTGAAGAAAAAGTTAAGTTTACAAAACTAAACCAACAACATTCCAGCCAAAGTCTACAACGAACCTGAAACAGATATGAATTATGGACAACTAAATGACTTTGAGTTTTATTACTTTTATTAATTGAGCAGCTAAATGCAGATATGAAAAGAATCCCAGACACAGAGCACTGTTGTTTTTAGTTTTAATTCAAAAAAATTTGGAAGCAAATGGGAGTACCTAAAGATGATGTTATGATATATACTTACCAGGAAACATCTACTTGCAATTCAAAATATCAGAAGATAATTTATTCTCAACGCTGTTGAGTACCTAAAGGTGATGTTATATTTATTATGTACTTGGTATGTAAATTGTAATTTCCCCAAAATGGTGAGATTTCCTAACATATTATCATAAGACAATACATGAAGCTTCAGAACTTCTAGTATTGAAACCTATTTGTGAGATCTCCACATCTGTTCTCCTGTAAACCACAATTTCATCTCAAGAAATTCTATAAATGCGGAAAGTGGAAGTCTACTCAACAACAAATCTTGCTTCTCTTTTTCACCTTGAACCAAATAACTTTCTTTTCCTTTCTAAAATCGATGAAGACTGATTGTTACCTCATCAAGTATCATGATGACAGACAAGTAACAGATCAATAATTGATATCTGCAGATGATAGACAATACGAGCAAATCCTCGACCAGCTAAAAGTATACAATTATTACTTCCAACTTAATGAAATTTTTACCATCATCTCCAACCCAGGTCAGAAAAATCCAGGCTCCAAAGAATTTCTCAAATAGAAAGGGCAATCAATGTATAAACAAAGAACAAAGACAGGAAAAGGGAATATCCTAACAACCATAAACGTATTGAACTTCCCATTCAAACAGACCAAAATATATTAGATTAGCCTTGGTGCCTTTCGTGTTCGTGCTCATGTGCATGTGAGAGAGAGATAAAAAGTCTGTGATTCTACCAACGACGCATAATTTTGTTACTACTGCAAACACAAAATTTGAATTGTTGCAATCAAGATATGAACAACTCACCAGACCATGCCAGTCTCTCACCCCAAAGCTTCAATGCAAAAATGGCGCCAATAATCATATGTTAACTAAAACACAGACCAAAAGTAAAAAGAGATCATCAGTAACCAGCGCTTTACCAAAACAAAAACAAAAAAGCTGCCAGCAAAATGAAGAGATCAAACAACCCAATTAACAAAACACAAAACACATAAAATTAATCAACTCCAATCGGGTTGGATATTCATTAAAGGAAGGAAAAAAAAAAACCTGGAGCTTATAATCAAGAAAGAAAGAGTCACCTGCAAATCTAAAAAGCCTCTACTTGTCTACCTCAATTCAAGAAAACCCAGTCTCACCACTTAAAAGCCCTTTTATAGTAGTAGCTTAAAAAGTTCTAGCTCCTGAGAAACCATACATCCACCCATCCATTAATTCCTGAAAAGAAAAACAAGACACCAAAGTAACAGAATCAAAATAGTCCAATAAAAAAACACAGTGAAAAAGACTGCTTTTTTTTTTTTTTTATGAGCGCTACAGTCGAACGTTAACGTCCTAGTGTTCCCACTTAAAAGTAGCACACAATTGGCTTTGAAAATATGCGCACCCCATGCACATCAACTCTGAGAATTTAGAATAGCAGGTAGTGTATCTCCGTTCCATATAAATGGAAAAGTTTTAAGTCCTATTATTCATATTTTATAAATGTGTATAGAATATTTTTTTCCTATTTTATAAGAGTAATTATCTATACTTTTAGGGTTAAATATCTGAATCGTACGTATATTCTTTTACCGCGTCAAGTCTGTTCTATCATATTATTTTTTATAATACTTCAAAAAATAAAAAATACGTACACCCGATGTAGACACTTTAACCTGCGCACTCCACATGCCTTAATATACACCCACCTTGGGTCAGCCTTACCTTCCTTAGATGACATCATTTTTCGACAATTTTATGTTTTTTACCGATTTTAGATCCTTTGTTGATCAATTTTTTTTTATAAACTCGTATAATTTCAAGTCACATATATATTATAATGAATGAGTTGTTAAAATGTAGTTGATTTTTATAATCATTTTATCAATAACCAATCATATATTTTAAAATAACCAATCACACACTTTAGAATGGTCGATAAAAAAATCAACAAATGATTCAAATGTGTTTTGATACAGAAATCTTATAGTTCGTGATTGGTTTGTGGGTTGCACGATTGGTGGCAAGAGAATATAACATATTACCACTAAAAAGAGGAAATTCCAAAAACATCCCTATGTTATCATGAAATTCTTTTTTTTTTCCTTCTTGGCAAGTGTATCAAAATTTGTCGCATTCGTGCTGAAGAGATTGTCTACTGCAATCCATTTTTTTCTTTACAAAATTATTTTATGAAGACACTCTATTTTAATAAATTAAAATTTTAAAATTTATAAAGACAATTCAATTTTTTTTAAAATACCCTATTTGTCTTTACACACTTCTTCATTCTAAAAGCAAAATAAAATTAAAAAGAAACCTACAACATTCAATTTTAGGGGTGGACATGGTTCGATTCGATTCAATTTTAGATCAAATTCAATTGAACCTAAAATATTTTGATTCATCCAAAATTGAACCGGTCCGAATTGAATTGAACATATTTTAATCGATTTGATTCGGTTCGATTCAATTTGGTTTTGGACCTAATGGACCGGCTAGCTTAATGGGTTTTTTGATTTTTTTTAACACTAATGGGTTGTTGGATACTAATTTTGGACATTAGAATAGCGAAAAAACCTAAAATCAAACATAACTTAAAAATATATTAAAAATATTTTAAAAATAAATAAATCAGTTAAAAACATATTACCCTTAAATATATTAAATATATTAGGTTATTTTTACTTATATACTCGGTTTATTCGGTTCAATCCGGTTTTAAGAAAATCAAACCGGTTTGAACCGAAAAAAAATCGATTTTCATTTTTTAAACCGGTTTAAACCGAATTAACCTTATGAATCGAATCGAATCGAATACCCTTTTTTCAGTTCGATTCGGTTCGAATCGTAACTTAATGCCCACCCCTACTCTATTTTGTTATAAAATTATCTTTATTATTTTAAATACACATTTTCTTTTCATAGAAGTTTTTAATCTCATAAAGCATTAAAATTCTGGATGAATAATTGTATATGTTATGATTCATAAATCATCTTCATTCTCTATTGACTCTTAAACTATTAGGGGTGAGTACAAAGTTTGAAACCGAACCGACCAAAAAAGGATGTTCAGTTCGGTTCATAGAATTAATTCGGTTTAAACTGATTAAAAATTTAAAAATCGTAAAGTTTTCGGTTCCACTATAAAAAAGGTGACCTATTGTGACACATTTTTTTGTGACAAATTTCAAATGTATCACATTAGGTATTATTTAGTGACAAATTATATTATTTGTCATTATGTTTTGTTCAAATAAGACTTTTATAAAATAATTATCACAATTAGTTAAAAAACTTGATAATTGTGACAAATATTATAACTAATCAAAAGATTACCCTATAAAAAAGGAAAGATTTTATTTTATAAATAATTATATTTTTAAAAGGCATCATAATCAATGAATTTTATTTTGTTTGGAAAAAAAAAAGCCACAATCATGTTTTTTTTTCCTTATTCCATCTTCACATATGTGCAGGGGCGGATCCACATTAAGGTCAGGTGGGGTCCTTACCCTACCTTAATTTAAAAAAAAAATACATTATGTTTATATATATTCAAATTAACTAAATATGCATAAAGGAAGTGATAGTGCAAGTTGTAGAGCTTGGTAGTTCAAGTTCAAATTGTTGCATTTTGTTCCATTTTAACCCATCTTTTAAATCTTTTTTATTTTATCCTTTTCTAATACCGTAATCAAATTTCATTTTCTTATGAAATAAAATAATTCACTTTCTCTTTTTCGTTATTTTCAACTTCTTAGCTCTATATAATGTATGGTTTTTTTAATTCAATTTTATTATATATTAAATAATATATTATTATTTTTGAACTTTTATTACTTTTAATAATTTTAATTTGACATACCTAACACATCATATCAATAAACCCTAAAATCTTAAATTTTAATCTATCATATTAAAATAATCTGTATATTATTATGATTCATTTTATTTTATTCTTAGTATTTTTCTTTATTTTATAACTTTAATTTATTTAGAATCAACAAATCAAAAAATTTACCAATAATTAGAATAATAACAAATCCAAAAACATGTCTAGTAATATTTATTAATCAATTATTCTGTATAACTTTAAACTTTAATTCATTATAAATACAAAACAAAACTTCTTATTATAAAATTATATTGTATTTTATGTTGTTTTCCTTGTTATTATTTATTTATTACTATTATGTTTTTTGTTACACATTATCTGTTAGCCGAACTAGTAGTTCACATCCCTTCCACCGGTGAGGGTACAAATCTCACAATATGCATAATACTTCAAAAAATAAATATTATATTTCTTGTTTTTATTTATTTTTAAATATAAGAATAAAAAAAACAATTATGTTTTTTAAAAAACTTATTATAGTATGATCTCAATTCTTTAAAAATTCAATATTTTTTTAATATAATTGTTATTTTGTTTAAGTGCCCCACTTAATTAAAATTTCTTGATCCGCCACTGCATATGTGTCTCTTGGTTCTCCATATGTCTAGATTTTCTCTTTATTTTCTCTTTTCGTCTGAAATTGTGATTCATCTGTAGAAGTAACAAAGAATGTAAAGAAAATTATGCCTTGATAGAAATATGTCAGTTTTTCATGATTTGATTTTTTTTAAGGGTTTGTTTTCTTTACTTGTTTTTCAGGGTCGGGATTTCAAATTTGAGTTCATATAATAAAAGTTTCTTTGAATAAGATATGTTTTTTTATGCAAATCTATATATATATATATATATATATATCAAAAAATTTCAAGTCAGTGCGCACTGATATAAATTCGTCAGTACATTGGATGTGGACCATTAGATTTACATACTTTGACTCAAAGTGTATGCACTTGTCAAAACCTCTTTATAATCAATGGTTCACATGCAACGCACTGATATAACTTATATCAATGCGCACTGACTGGAAAACCACTAATATATATATATATATATATGTCTCTGTGTGTGTGTATGTGTGTTATAAATCAAAACATAAAAACATAGAAAGTAATAATACAAACCAGGAGAGAAGAATGAGAGGAAATCAATTCTATGAATTATTTCTATGTGTGTATATATTGTTTACACAATAAGCCTTTATATAGGCATAGGGAGAATTGAATCTATAATGAAATAGGAAATGAGATCAAGAGAATTAATTGTAAATTATTCTCTAGGTGGTGAAAGTCAATTATTTCACAACACTCCCCCTTGGATGTACGCCAAATAGATAATAATTTCTGAGATTCTTCTAAAAAATAATTGGACGTGCTTAAATACTGCCTCATTATACACCTTACCAGGAAAATCCAGTGGGACAAAACTTGATCAAGGGAACAATAGTGCAGTGCACAAATGTCCAAAATGAAGAATGTTATCCCCCTGAAAAGTGCTTCGTTATCAATATTGTAGTTTGCTAAGTCGACACATCCCAATGCCATATATCAATTTCTTTAATGTTGTCGTTGGCAAGGTCTTTGTAAGTAAATCTGCTAGGTTATTTGTAGACCTTATCTGCTTGAAATCAATTTGTCAACTTTCTTGAAGTTCATGAATGTAGAATAACTTTGATGATATGTGCTTGTTTGTCTCCCTTGATGAACCCTCTTCTAACTTGTGCAATACAAGTAGCATTATCTGCATATATTGAGATAAGGAAACACCTACATTGTGATAAGTATGATACCATACTAATAGGATACCGTACTTCTGGACCAAGTATCATTTCATCATTATCTTTAGATCGAAATAGATTTTTCTAAAGATTTAAAGATCAGACATCCATAGGGATGGTCAAAGAATAAAACACATCCATATTGAGACTGAAACAAGTAATCCATTTAAAATATGCTCGATCTTCAAACCGAAATAATATTTTGTTTTCCCCAAAACTTTTATCACAAATTCTTGTTTCAAATACTCAGTAGTTTTAGAAGCTCTTCAGAAGCTCCAATTTAAACTCATGTCATCGACACATACTGTGTCAATTGTAAATTCGGATTTCAATATGTTTATGAATACACATGAGACATATAGGAAAACTTGAATTCATATGCACATTTTATGATGTTTTCTCTAAAACAATCATATCAAATTCTTCCGAATTGCTTCAAACCATATAAAAATCGTTGCAACTTTATTAAACATAAGTTACGAGAATTTTAATTATATGCTTATGACATTTTGAATCCTTCAGGGATTATTTTGATCATAGAAAAAAATAATTATGCAACAAAATATTTGCATATGATCAACACTAGGTTTCTACAGTAAACCTATGAGATATAAGTTAAATCTCGCTATCTTAATTTTCGTACGAATAATCGTTTTAACAAAAAACGTTTGACGTCTTCAAGCGTCTACACTATATGTCCATGAATTTAACTCCGTCTTTTGGACAACAGTATTATGTCGACATTCATCCACAATTTGCGGTTCAAGATCCTCATCGGTTCATAATATGCAGAGCAACACTATAGAAGATCTCAATTTTTGTTTATAGTACATATGTATATTCAATGGCTACTTACAGTGGGGAACTGTAATATTTGTATACTTTCAGTATACGTGTCTTTGCATAGGCAATTGAGATCCCTTTAATTTATGAGTCTCAGATGGAGAGATCACATTTAACTACCTCTTCAAAAAAGTTTTTGTCTCTTCAATGACATTTAACTCTTCGAGAGTCATGATGAGGATTACATATAGCTCGAGCATTATTCTTAATTAACATGATCATGATCTTTCATATTCGCTCCAGGGAATAATAACTTTTAAATAAAAAGCGCATTTCACACTTATAGTGTGCCACAAATAATTTATTTGTTACCAATTGCATAAATTGTTCTTCAGAAACAATCACCCGGGTTAATATTGACAATTAATAAATTCATGTGAATATGCAATTTGCAAGTAAATGATCCTTTGAACTTCAAATAAAGATCATGATAAGATAAAAGTGATTCATGTCAACTGCAATTTAACCTCGTTAATTTTTCAGATTGTATCTTTCTCCCCCTAATGACTTGAATTTATTTGTTTGCATCATCAAGAGTGTCATATTCAGACATATCTATATTGTCATATCATTCTTCAAGGATATATTGTACTATCATATTGTCCTTCAGGTACTTTTATTAAAGAATCTGCAGATTTTATATGATATACTCAATTGTAAGAGTAAAATTGCATGCTTCTGGTATGAGACAGTATAAAATAATACAACATTTATTTATGATGTATATTTTTATAACTAAATAGATTCTTCAAGATCTATAATAACAAAGTGTCATATATATATGTCATTTCGTTTTTCACTTTGTAACATACAATTAGCTCTCCTGGAGCATTTATATACACGTGGTAAAATATCAACATGATATTTATGTATACTTCAGGTATACCACTATTTTCATCACCAAGAGTAAACCATTTATTACTTTGTTTTGGTGTGATTCCACTTCTGGTGGCTAGATTTTCGTATTATGATCATCAATGTCATAATAATTTTGATTGATCAAAATTTCCACCATGACGATTAGATGACTTAATATTCACTTCAGGGAATGATATCAATCAATCTAATAAGGCAAGATAAATGATTTTGTTCAGGTATAAATGAAAAAAACATAGTTTTCCCATATAATCACTTTCAAGTGTAAAAGGCATAGCAAGTTTAAAAACCTAATTTAAACACTGAATATATGATAATTAACCAATTTGATATGTATAATGTATAAAAACAAAGTATTTTTCGGATCACATACCGTTCACCGAGAATTCAAATTGTATGGCTGAAGCAGAATCATCTACTAGTCGTATCATCAGTCGTAAGGTGATCATGAATTTGGAAACATTTCATAAAAAAGTCTCCGCAATATGTATTTCTTAAAAAAAAAATCACTGTGTTTCTTGAACTCGTACACAACACACATATTTAGTATGTGTTTATGTTTGCATTAAACATACTACCATCGACACAACCAAAATCATTGTTCTTTGTATGGTTTTGAGTGGATAATCCGAAAAATGTGCTCGAAGTCTAATAACATGCGTCAACAATCTAGAAAAGGCAGTATTACGTGTAGACAATAAGCAAATGTGTGACCATCATACAGATGCATCAATTAATACCATAAAGTATCTAAATGGTCCACTCGCTGGGTGGATGAGCCCACATATGTCTCCTTAAATTTGCTGTAAGAAAGATGAGGCTTCAAAATCAACCTTTGTAATTGATGGTCTGATCATTAACTTTCCTTGTGAACAAACGATACATATATTTTTATTGGACAATAGAAACTTCTGGTTCTTTGATGGATGTCCATAAGAATTCTCAATTATCATACGCATCGTAGTAGATCCTGGATGATCAAGACGATCATGCCAAAGTAAAAATGTTTTTGGAATTATGAACTTCTAGTTCATAATCGCATACGTTTCAACTGGTTTTATATTTATATAATATAATCCAGATGAATAAGCATTGTGCTTTTCTAAAATGAGCTTTTAGCTCGAGACATGTGATGTAATGTAGAGGTACTCTCTATTATTCTCACTTATAGTCTCAATATGATATCCATTGTTGCGGATATCTTTGAAACTAAACAGATTTCTTCTGGATCTGCTAGAATTTAAAGTAACATTTATGCTTATTTTTGTACCATTTGTTAATATATCGTGGCTCTTCTGGAGCCTTCTATTAGATCTACGGGACCAGATATAGTATTTACAATGACTTTGATCCAAGTTAAATTCGAGAAGTATTTTCAATCTCGAAGAATAGTATGCAATGTTCCACTGTCGACCAAACATATATCCCCGAATTCCCTTTTGAAACTAGATTGTTCATCCATATTCCCGGAAAGAGAAATCTAATTTAGAACTTTAGGTTCTAACTAATTTTAAGAGCATAGAACTTCAGGTTCTAAATAATTTCAAAGATTTATGTAAAGTCAACATTTATTGATTGGCTTATTTCGTGAACAAACCACATATTGGGGTTTTATGTAAGGGTAGCTTAGGCTCTCAAGACCTCAAGAGAAGAAGCACCAAATGTAAAATTCTTGTTCTTACTTGCTTTGAAGAGAGAGTTGCACACACTCACAAATTCATGTATAAATCTTATTTATATATGTTGTGTGTTTATACTTGTGTGCATTCATGATTTAATAACTCTTCTTGATTTATTTGCATCTTGTGATTAAAGTACCATGTCATGTTAGGCATTAGTAAAATGTGTGTTTGAGTGTGGAGAAAGTAGGTTGTGCATTGGTGGTGCGCTACTCGACTAGTGCATCCTCACCAGCGCAACATTCCAGTGGATCGTCGCTTGTTATGCACCACTGAGCTGCACCACTTCACCCGCGAAATATTGAGAAAGTAGGTTGTGCGCTGGTGGTGCGCTACTCGACTAGCGCAGCCTCACCAGCGTAACATATCAGTGGATCGTCGCTTGTCATGCGCCACTGAGCTGCGCCACTCCACCAACGTCTATTGAAAATTTAGGTTATGCGCTGGTGATGCGCTACTCGACCATCGCCATTCACTAGCGCACATAGCGGGAGCTGCAACGTTTTTTTCAAAACGACCTCACTTTAGTTGAAACTCATGTATATATATATATCTCAGGTCGTGTTAGTGTTCAGAATATCATATCTTTTCCTTAGAACATATTTCAAAAGGAAAAATCTTACAAGAACTCATCTTTAAACACTCAAAGCATTTCCTTGTACATAAAAACATCATCTTGCATCATCTATGGTCATTTAGAGTGCATCAATGGATAGTTTTACATCATCACATCTTGTTTGGTAAGTTTCTCACTATCTTCTTATAAGTCAAGTGTTTTTCTTGCTAAGCCATCTCTTTTATCATTTGTATGCTCTTAGAATATATTCTAGATACAAAATAGAGATTGTTGTGATGACATGATTGAGTGTTGTATTGTGATAGCTTCATAGGATGTTTGATCTATGTTTAGTTAAGTTTTATGAACATGTCATTTAGCTCTTGATATCTATGATTGCATCAATTGCCATCTCATCATCCTAGATAAGCATATAAGGTTCCCTAGCTTTTTTTGTTCTTTGAATATCATCATATATTCACATAGGCCATTTTATCTCTTCATTGAGAAGTAAGACTTGTGTTGCTTCCGGGATTAGGTAGCTTAAATCACAAGCAAGATGGACTAGGTTCACTTATACCGGAATTAGGTAGTGGTGGTGGATTATAAACCGGGATTAGGTTGTAATTCCTTTACCGTTAGTGGATTCGAGGTTCGAGTGTGGCGTACTTAACAGCCCATGGTTTTTTCTATTTAAAGGGTTCACATATATCTCAAGTGTCTTTACTATTTCCGCACTTATTACACTTGTGATATTATTGTAACTAGTTAGGGGTATTTTCGTCAACTTGACCATTAACGAAAATTGGGTAAAATTGTTTAAAATCTATTCACCCCACTCTAGATTGTTCTTAAACACACCATGATAATTGTTTCAATTGGTATCAGAGCAGGTTCCTAGACATACATAGGTGATCCTTGCTCGTTTTGGTGTGTGTTGCATTTTATGTGTTTGTGTTGATCATTCATACACTTGCATTCATATCATTCATTCATAAACACAATGAGTGGAAATGGTGGCAACGAGGGAGCTTCTAGCACTAGACCTCCACTTCTCACAGGGTTGAATTATGCCTCTTGAAAAGGCAAGATGGAGTCGTATATTTGCCAAATTCATGATAAGGCATGGATGGCTGTTGAAGACGGCTACACTCCACCCATGATGACTCCTACGGGTGGAGGAGATGATGCACTCAAGCCAAAGGCACAGTGGAACGCACAAAAGTTTGAGGCATCAAAGTGGAATATGAAGGCAATGCATGCCATCCTATGTGCAATAGATAAGAATCAGTACAAGTTGGTTCAAAACACTAGGATAGCTAAGGAGGCATGGGATATCTTGAAGTTGCACATGAGGGAACCGATGCGGTTAAGGAATCGAAGCTTCAAGTTCTCCAAACATAATTTGAATTGCTCAAGATGGATGAGAACGAGTGCTTCAATGAATTTGAAGTGAGGTTGATGGACATTGTGAACCAAAGTCATCAACTTGGTGATCCTTATTCGGATAAGAAGATCAAGCAGAAGATTATGAGATCTCTACCAGATAGATTTGAGTATAAAGTAACTGTTTTAGAAGAGAACAGTGCTTACAAGGACATGAAGCCAAGTGAGGTGATTGGAAGGCTTCTAGCTTATGAATCTCGGAAATGTCATAACCCTTCACCACCGAAAAAGCAAAAGGATATTGCTTTAAAAGCCTCCAAAGTTGAGAAGGAGGAAAGTGATGAATCGGATGAGGAATGGCTTTATTAATAAGGAAGTTCAAGAAATTCTACAAGTCCGAAAGGAAGGGTTTCGGATCCAAGGGTTAAGACTTGAAGAAAAAGACTCCCTTCAAGAAAGTTGAGCCTAGGCAAGAAAAGACCGAAAAGAAAGGATTTCGATGCTATGAATGTGGTGGGATAGGTCACTTTGACTCTGAATGTGCAAATCACAATGTCAAGAAAAAGGAAAAAGTGATGGCCGCCACAAAGAGTGGAAGTGATAACTCCAATGAAGGAGATGAGTCTTCGGATGATGAAGAACTCATGGCTAACTTCATAGCCTTTACCTCCTCTCATAGGAGCAAAGATGCTAGTGAAGAAGAAAATGAGAGTCAAGAGGAAAACTACTCAAGTGATGATGGATCTTCATCACAATCCACAAATGGAAACATGGATAGGATGGATCTCAAGGACTATATGGCTAGGTTTGAGAGTTCAAGGTTAAAGAACAAGAATGAAATTAAGAGATTAAAAGAAGAAAACCTAGAGCTCTCAACTCAAGTGGATCAACTAAATGAAGAGTTGGTGAGAACCATGAATAGTGAAGATAAGCTAAGAAATGAATTAGACTTATCTAAGAATAGTGAAGAAGGGTTGAAGAAGGAGCTTGAAGATGCTAGAGAGTTGATGGCCAAGATGAATTCTAGCACTAAAAAACTTGACCACATGTTAGATGTTGGAAAGAGGCCGAGTGACAAAAAAGGGCTTGGGTTTGAAGATGACAAGATGCCCTCCACTCCAAGCAAGACCATTTTTGTGAGAAGCATGAATCTCAATGGGTCCTCTTCTCATCAATCATTTAGGAAGAAACTAGACCTAGGAGAGTGTTCAAGTAGTGCTCAAGTAAAGGTGGCACCAAGAAGTCTACCTCAAGCTTATCTTATAAGGACTCCTCAAGTTAACTTCCCTCAACCGAAAGCTCATAAAGGGAAGAAACCTATCATGCAAGCACAGCCAAGGAAGCAATCAAGTCTTGCTCAACAACAAAGAAGGAAAGTTCCTCAACAACAATCAAGACAACCACAAAGATATGGGAAGGCTCCAATGCATCCTCAAGGTTATGGTATGATTCCTAACTCCATTCCTACATGTCATTTTTGTGGTATTAATGATCATATTAGACCAAATTGCTTTAGATACATTAAATTGTGTAGAATTGAAAGCATGATAGAGAAGAACAAGGCTAAAGCCGTGATGCATGTCACTAGGAAAATGGAACACTTTTGCATGATCCTAGGACATTTATAGCCCACGTACCATTGACCACTATGAAGGAAAATGTTTCACCTAGGTGGATTAGAAGAGATGAACACTTTTGCCATGTTGCACAAATTGCCTTGAAAGCTCATTCTACTAATTTTTGGTATTTGGATAGTAGGTGCTTTAGGCATATGACTGGAGATAAGAGTTTCTTTGAGACCTTTGTGATGAAGGAGGGAGGAAATGTCACATTTGATGATAGATCCAAAAAGAAAGTTAAAGGAAAATGAACTATTTTCATTCCCGGATTACCCTCCTTGTCCAATGCTTTGTATGTTGATGGCCTAAAAACAATTTTGATAAGCATTTCACATCTTAGTGATGAAGGACTTTCCGTCTTGTTTAGGAAAAATGATTGCTCTATCCTATTGCCAAATGGACAAACCTTGTTAAAAGGTATGAGATATAGCGACAATTGCTATTGTCTTAAAGCTAGAGTTATCTCTTGCAATGTGTCCAAGGATGAGCAAATTGAGTTGTGACACGAAAGATTTGGTCACATGAACTATCGGGGTTTACAAATCTTAGATAAGTTCAATGTTGTGCGAGGTCTTCCCAAGCTTGGGAAAAAGGTAAATGATGTTTGTGGACCTTTTCAACAAGGGAAGCAAACCAAAAGCATGCACAAAAAGGGCAAGTATCTATCCACCAAGGAACCTCTAGAGCTTCTCCACATGGATCTTATGGGTCCCATGTAGACCGAAAGTTTAGGTGGAAAGAGATACATTTTTATGTGTGTAGATGACTTCTCTAGGTACACTTGGACTTATTTTCTTAGAGAAAAATCTGAAACCTTTGACAAGTTTAAGATGCTTTGTATCAAAATTAAAAATGAAATGAACTCTAAGATTAAAAGCATTAAACGGATTATGAGTGACCATGGGAAGGAGTTTGAGAATGCACACTTTGAAAACTACTGCAATAGTATATGCATTTCTCATGAGTTTTCGGCTCCTAGGACACCTCAACAAAATGGAGTTGTTGAGAGGAAAAACAGGGTCCTTCAAGAGATGGTCTGTGTGATGTTGCTTAGCAACAATGTCCCTAGGAACTTATGGGCCGAAGCCGTCAATACGGCGTGCTATATAGGAAATAGAGTCTTTCTAAGGCCTACACTAGGCAAACCTCCTATGAGTTATGGAAAGGTAAAAAGCCAAATGTTAGTTATTTTCACACTTTTGGAAGCAAATGCTATATTTTGAATGACTGTGATCAACTTGACACATTTGATGCTAAGAGTGATAAGGGTATCTTTATTGGATATGTCTTGAATACTAGAGCCTATAGAGTTTTCAATTTAAAAACTAGAATCGTCATGGAATCATCCAATGTTGTTATTGATGATATATGGCTCAAATCTAATGGCCATGAGAAGGAGGTGGCTATAGTTGATGACTCTCCCTTGGAAAAGGTTGTGGATACTCCTAATGTTGAAAAGACTAATCTTGATATCACACAACCTATTGATAGAATTCCTCTCTTGAACTCAAAAGAACCTGCTCAATGGGTTAGGGAACTTCATGATAAAGATGACATCATTGGTGAGGTTAATGAGGGTGTTAAGACTAGGCATCAAATGACTAATCTAATTAGCTACACTTGCTACACTTCTCAAATAAAACCCAAGAAGGTTGATGAAACCTTAAAGGATGAATTTTGGGTTAAGAGCTTAACCAATTTGAAAGGAATAAGGTTTGGACTCTAGTTTCTAAGCTCAAGAACACCAATGTGATAGGCACCAAGTGAATCTATAGGAACAAATCTGATGAGGATGGCAACATTGTGAGAAACAAGGTTAGGCTTGTAGCACAAGGGTACTTTCAAATTGAGGGTATTGACTTTGATGAAACATTTGCTCCCCGTTGCTAGGATAGAGTCCATTAGACTTAATTTATCCATCTCTTGTTTGCGCAAGTTCAAATTGTATCAAATGGATGTTAAGAGTGCCTTAATGGTTTCTTGCAAGAGGAAGTGTTTGTTGAGCAACCTAAAGGGTTTGTGGATCATCACCACCCCAATCATGTCTATCGCCTCAAGAAGGCTTTATATGGGTTGAAACAAGCACCAAGGACTTGGTATGAGCGTCTCACTCACTTTCTTATAGACAATGGCTACACTAGGGGTAGTGTTGTTAAGACTCTATTTATCAAGAAAGACAAAGATGAGCTCTTTATAGCTCAAATCTATGTTGATGGTATAGTTTTTAGCTCTACAAATAACACTAAAGTTCAACAATTTGTTGATGTCATGTCTCATGAGTTTGAAATGAGCCTTGTTGGTGAGCTAAGCTACTTTCTAGGTTTACAAATTAAGCAAATGGAGGATGTGATTTTCATATCTCAAGCTAACTATGCCAAAAACCTTGTAAAGAAATTTGGTCTTGAATATACCAAACATTGTGATACACCCATGAGTACCACTTTGAAGCTAAGCAAGGATGCCATCGGTAAAAGTGTGGACCAAACTTTGTATCGTGGCATGATTGGTAGCTTGCCCTATTTGACCGTAAGTAGGCCCGATATCTCTTTTAGTGTGGGTGTGTGTGCTAGGTATCAATCAGATCCTAAGGAGTCTCATCTCTCTTCCATTAAGAGAATCATTCGCTATGTGAATGGGACATATAACTATGGGATTTTGTACTCTTTTGACACCAATGATAGTCTTGTAGACTTTAGTGATACAGATTGGGCAGGAAATTGTGATGATAGGAAAAGTACATCGGGCTGTTGCTTTTTCCTTAGGAACAACCTCGTCTCTTGGTTTTGCAAGAAGCAAAATTCAATTTCCTTGTCTACGGCCGATGGCGAATACATAGCTGCTGGGAGTGGATGCACACGACTCCTTTGGATGAAGCAAATGCTAGTCGACTATAGATTCAATCAAGGTACTCTTACTCTCTTTTGTGATAACATGAGTGCAATTAATATTTCCAAGAATCCGGTTCAACATTCTAAAACTAAGCATATTGACATAAGCCATCATTTCATTAGAGAACTAGTTGAGAATAAATGCATAGTACTTGAGCATGTAGGTACTGATGATCAACTATCGGATCTATTTACTAAACCCTTAGATGATACTCGATTCAAAACTCTTAGTAGATCTATTGGGATTTGTCAAGCAAAGAGAGCTATTGTATACTTGTTGCATGCAAAAATTTGGAAACGTTTATGCTCCTTTATTAATTGCTTGAGTAGCTTGGTTGCACTTATATCATATTCGATTATATTTTCTTCAATACGTGTGAACTATGCTTTAATTACAATCCATGTTACATTTACGTTCAAACATGCATTTTTGGCCTAGAAGATCTACATAGGAAGTACATGTTGAATGACCTATAGTTATCTCCATGACATGATGATTCTCAAAGTAACATGCAAATGTAAATTTAAATAGCATGAATTAATGATTGCAATTGTTGAATGCAAAACATTGTGTGAAAATGCTAGTGAGACTAAATTGTTTAATCAATGTCTCTTTCTTTATTAGTTGAACATGGCTACTATCATACGGGTATCTACCCGAAAAAATCAAATAGGGTGCAAAGTCGCTCATGCCATGTTTCGCTTATAAAGTTGGATATAGTGCTATTAAACCTTGACATCTATGAAAACCCTATATCCTTACTTCTCTCATGACAAATGGTGAAATTGGTTAGAATTCTATTGGAAACCTTTGTCATTTGCTTTGCCAAATACTATTGTTTTTGGACTTGAATACAACATGTCTTGTATGCAAAGCATTTTTAATCCACACATTTTCTTCAAATAAATCTCCTTGTTTCTCTCATATTAATTGAGTTGCATAAATGTGACTTATATGATTATGCAAATATCTTGTATGCTTCTTTCTCTCTTTGCCTTGAGTGACCCGGTTGGGGACTCCTCCTTTGCCTATATCATGGCAACAAGGGGGAGTAGCATATGGTTTAAGGAGGAACTTAACTTGGTAAGAGAAAGTAGTACATGTTGGGGAGATTACATTTAGGGGGAGTAATCCTTTGAGGGGGAGCATTGCATTCACATACATTGCATGATGTTGTACTCATATTCTTAAATGCAAATGCTTTTATTTTATATTCTCTTGATCATCTCATATACACTTGGATTGGAAAGTGTATTTGTTTTTGTTTTGTGTGTAGGGTTGATAGATCTACAAGAGATTGAAGATTTGAAGTTTATTTTTGTATATATCTTTGTAATGTATAATATCTTCCCGGTGCTTTATTTTGTTTTGTGAGGATCAATCTGAGTGGTTGTTTTATCACGAAATAGCCAAATGGGGAGATTGTAAAGTCCTTATTTATTGATTGGCTTATTTTATGAACAAACCACAAATTGGGGTTTTATGTAAGGGTAGCTTAGGCTCCCAAGACCTCAAGAGAAGAAGCACTAAAGGTAAATTCTTGTGCTTACTTGCTTTGAAGAGATAGTTGCACACACTCACAAATTCATGCATAACTCTTATTTATATATGTTATGTGTTTATACTTGTGTGCATTCATGATTAAATAACTCTTCTTGATTTATTTGCATCTTGTGATTAAAGTACCATGTCATGTTAGGCATTAGTATATGATGCATCTTCATTGCTCTAGTACTTGTTGAAAATGTGTGTTTGAGTGTGGAGAAAGTAGGTTGTGCGCTGGTGGTGTGCTACTCGACTAGCGCATCCTCACCAGCGCAACATTCCAGTGGGTCATCATTTGTCATGCGCCACTGAGCTGCGCCACTTCACCCGCGCAATATTGAGAAAGTAGGTTGTGCGCTGGTGGTGCGCTACTCGACTAGCGCAGCCTCACCAGCGTAACATATCAGTGGATCGTCGCTTGTCATGCGCCACTGAGCTGCGCCACTCCACCTGCGCCTATTGAAAATTTAGATTGTATGCTGGTGATGAGCTACTCTACTAACGCCACTCACCAACGCACATAGCCGGAGCTGGAACATTTTTTTCAAAACGACCTCACTTTAGTTGAAACTCATATATATATATATATATATATATATATATATATATATATATATATATATATATATATATTAGGTCGTGTTAGTGTTCAGAATATCATATCTTTTCCTTAGGACATATTTCAAAAGGAAAAATCTTGCAAGAACTCATCTTTAAACACTCAAAGCATTTTCTTATACATAAAAACATCATCTTGCATCATCTATGGTCATTTAGAGTGCATCAATGGATAGTTTTACATCATCACATCTTGTTTGGTAAGTTTCTCACTATCTTCTTACAAGTCAAGTGTTTTTCTTGCTAAGCCATCTCTTTTATCATTTGTATGCTCTTAGAATATATTTTAGATACAAAATAGAGATTGTTGTGATGACATGATTGAGTGTTATATTGTGATAGCTTCATAGGATTGTTTGATCTATGTTTAGCTAAGTTTTATGAACATGTCATTTAGCTCTTGATATCTATGATTGCATCAATTGTCATCTCATCATCCTAGATAAGCATATAAGGTTCCCTAGCCTTGTTTGTTCTTTGAATAACATCATATATTCACATAGGCCATTTTATCTCTTCATTGAGAAGTAAGACTTGTATTGCTTCCGGGATTAGGTAGCTTAAATCACAAGCAAGATGGATTAGGTTCACTTATACCGGGATTAGGTAGTGGTGGTGGATTATAAACCGGGATTAGGTTGTAATTCCTTTGCCATTAGTGGATTCAAGGTTCGAGTGTGGCGCACTTAACAGTCCATGGTTTTTCCCATTTGGAGGGTTTCTACGTATATCTCAAGTGTCTCTACTATTTCAGCACTTATTACACTTGTGATATTATTGTAACTAGTTAGGGGTATTTTCGTCAACTTGACCATTAACGAAAATTGGGTAAAATTGCTTAAAATCTATTCACCCCCCTCTAGATTGTTCTTAAACACACCATAATAATTGTTTCAATTTAGAACTTCAAGTTCTAAATAATTTCAAAGGTTTAGAACTTCAGGTTCTTATTGAATTGGAATACAAGACTTCGGCTATGATGGAATTCGAATCAAGAACTTTTGGTTCTGATTTTTTTTTTCCTTTGAATCAAGAACGTCTGGTTATGTTTTTTTTCAATTAAGAACTTTCGGTTCTGAGTTTTTTTTTTCGAATCAAGAACTTTGGTTCTTTTTTTTTCAATTCAAGAATTTCTTGTTCTTTTTTTTTTCAATTCAAGAACTTCTGGTTCTTCTTTTCGAATCAAGATTTTCTGTTTCTTTTTTTCGAATCAAGAACTTCTAGTTCTTTTTTTTATTCAAGAACTTCTGGTTTTTCTTTTCGAATCAAGAATTTCCGTTTCTTTATTTTTTTCGAATAAAAAACTTCTGGTTCTTTTTTTTCGATTCAAGAACTTCTGATTCTTCTTTTCGAATCAAGAACTTCTAGTTCTTATTTTAAAATCAAGAACTTTTGGTTCTTTTTTTTTATTCAAGAACTTCTAGTTCTTCTTTTAGAATCAAGAACTTCTGGTTCTTATTTTAAAATCAAGAACTTCTGGTTCTTTTTTTTCGATTCAAGAACTTCTGGTTCTTTTCGAATCAAGAACTTCTGGTTCTTATTTTTAAATTAAGAACTTCTTGTTCTGATTTTGAATGCAATCTTCTTGTTGCAAACCTTTAATAATTAGAAAGGAAGAGGAAGAGATCAAGTATATAATAAAAGCATTCGTTCTGATAACGTATTATAAATCAAAACATAAAAGCAAAGAAAGTAATCATAAAAACCAGGAGAGGAGAATGAGAGAAAATCAATTCTATGAATTATTTGTGTGTGTAGATAATGTTTACACAATAAGCCTTTATATAGGCATAGGGTGAATTGAATCTACAATGAAATAGGAAATGAGATCAAGATGATTAATTGCAAATTATTCTCTAGGTGGTGAAAGTCAATTATTTCACAACAATATATATATATATATATATATATTAGTGGTTTTTCAGTCAGTGCGTACTGATATAAGTTATATTAGTGTGTTGCATGTGAACCATTGATTATGGAGAGGTTTTGACAAGTGCATACACTTGGAGTCAAAGTATGGAAATCTAATAGTCCACATACAACGCAATGACGAATTTATATCAGTGCGCACTGACTTGAAAACTTCTAATATATGTTTAGGGATGTTTCTTAGTTTAATTTTTTTTTATATATTTTTTTCTCTTTAGTTTCTCTTTTCCTTAATACGTTTGAAATTGTGTTTCATCTTTACAAGTTACCAAGACCGTAGAGAAAATTTTGTGTTGGTAGAAAATGTAAGATTCTCTTGATTTATTTTTTGTAGGGTTTGTTTTCTTTATTTGTTTTTCAGGGTTGAAATCTCAAATTGAGTTTCATATATTTAAATTTTCTTTTAACAAGGTATGTTATATATATATATATGTTTAGGAATTATTCTTAACTTTAATTTGTTTTTAATTTTTTGTCAGAAACCCATAATTATTATTTTATGATTTATAATTGTTTGTTCTTAGATTTCCACATTACATGTCAATATCAGTTGATGTACATACTAACTGTTTGATTAAATGATTCTTATAGAAAACAACATTGAAAAATATATATATATATCTTATTGAGGTGTTAATAATATACTTTCATCTATCACAGTTTGTATTTAGGCGAAAAGTTTATTCCGATCTTTACATTGATGAAAGTATTCTAGTATTGAGGCTTGAAGAATCTTCATTATGGTTATCCGGATATAATTAATGCAATACATTTATCTCAAAATTTATAGCAAATTGGTGTATGTACACTAACAATTTTTGTAATATATTTTATTTCACTTTCTTTTTTCTTTTTCTTTTCTTTCTTGTATTATGATCATCTATCCCTTATTGTACTTTTTGTATTTCAGGTTTCTTGTAGTTAATAATACTTGAATGTACCATTATATTAACTTTAATTGAATTTGTAACTTGTTTTTTTTTAAACACAACTACTATCGAGACCTGACGGGATTAATTATATTCTACAAACACGGTCCGGAATACCACTCCCACTATCGGGGAGATGTTACATATGGACTACAACTCTCACAATCGGAGAGAGAGAGTTACTCCCACAAACCAAAAGAAAACTCCCCGCACATACTTGTAAAATGCACATGGTGAGACTCGAACCCCTGATTACTAGGTATGGAAGGGAAGTGCATAACCATCTCTACTAAGATGTGTACAACCATCTCTACCAGTTGAGATGATATACAATTTCTAACTTGTCATCTTTTTGTTAATTGTTACTAAATTTGTATAAAATAAACATAATTTTCATATGGTTAACTGTCATTAGGTTTGTGTATAGTGACAATATTTAAATAATTAGTTGTCGATAAAGTTATGTATAATGACACAATTTTGACATGGTCAATTGTTATTAAGTTTGTGAATAATGACACAATTTTAAAATAATAAATTGTCACTAAGAAAATGTATAGTGACAAAATCTTCAAACAGTTAATTGTCACTATATATAAATTTAGTGACACAATTTTTATTTTGTCACTAATTAACGTCAAGTGACAATATATCACTAAAAGTTATGATTCGTGATAAGTAAAAAAAACTGTCACAAATACTTTTAGTGACGAGGACAAAAGTGACGAATTGTTAGTCAAACATTTTTTTGTCACAATATTGAAATCGTGACAATTTCTTTACTTGAAGTGACAAATAGTTTTTGTCTTTTTATAGTGTTCAATTCGGTTTTGGTTTGTCAAAACCGATTTGAACCGAAATAAACAGACTATACAAGTAAAAATATAAAACTCTAAGTTCCTAAGACCCCGTCATACAGCTGTTTTTCAGTCCGTTTTCATTTTTATTTTTCAAAAATGATTTCGAAAACGCGTTCGGTAAGGGCCCGTCTTGTAAGCGTTTTTCAGTTGCTGTTTTTTGAAAATAAAAATGAAAATGAAAACAGTATTTTTGGTTTCAGTTTTGAATTCTAAAAACGCGTCTGGTAGCATATACTGAAAACTGTATTTTGAAAATGAAAACGGAAAAAACGAGTCTGGTAGGTTAACCGAAAACTATCAAAAATTGAAATATCAATTTTAGTATTTTGTTTAATATTATTACAATTATAAACAAATTGATTAAATAATTAACCAATATAATTTTTGTAGTGTAATTTTTAAATTAAACAAACGTAACACATCAAAAATTAATTCAAAAAAACATATCAAAAAAACATATCAAAAAAATGAATTAATCAAAACTAAACTCTTAAATTATTTATTTTTTTAAACTGAACTCTTAAATTATAAATAAATAATATCCCACCTTAAAAGCGTTGCACAGAAGCCTCCACCCTTGCATATTCCTTCATCAGGGAACCTCATTCTGCAAATAGACGCCAGTGACCACTTCTGGGGGGCCATCCTCATCGAAGAAACCCAAAGAAAGCGTTATTATTGTGGCCACGCCAGCGGTCAATTCAAAGAAGCCTAGAAACACTATCACACCATCTACAAGGAGATCCTTGCTGTAAAAAATGGAATCTCCAAGTTTGACTTCCACCTCAGAACCACCAAATTTACCATTGAAATGGACAACTCATCCCCCGAGGCAAGGTGTACTGGTAAAGTGGTCTCTCTTTATCTGGTCTAGCTGGTCCTTGAGAAATCTGATTTCTCTTTCTTTGCTATCAAATTCAGGACCAAAATAGCCTTGGCTGATATACTGATGAAGATCTTCATCCAGTCTAGAAACTCTGGATTGTAAGTCCGTATACATGTTGCGTAATGTGGAATCAAGATGTTGCAGAAGCCTCCACCCTTGCATATTCCTTCATCAGGGAACCTCATTCTGCAAACAGACGCCAGTGACCACTTCTGGGGGGCCATCCTCATCGAAGAAACCCAAAGAAAGCGTCATTACTGTGCCACGCCAGCGGTCAATTCAAAGAAGCCCAGAAACACTATCACACCATCTACAAGGAGATCCTTGCTGTAAAAAATGGAATCTCCAAGTTTGACTTCCACCTCAGAACCACCAAATTTACCATTGAAAAATATAATTGTATATATTATATTAATATATATATACATATTATAATAATATTTAATTCGTATTATAATAATATATTATATCCTATATAAATATATAATATTTGATATTATATTATATATATATATATCATAATATATATATAGTATTAATAGATATATAACAATATTATATACAAAATATATAATATTTTATTATGATTATATATATATATATAATCATAATATTATGTATATATTATAGAATAATAATATACTAATTATGTAAATATTATAATATTATATATATTATATTATTATTATATATTATAATATTCTATTTATATATCATATATATATATATATATATATATATATATATATATATATTATTGTATGAATGCTTTAATTCTTGTTGAAAATAAATTATTCTGCAATATATATATATATATATATATATATATATATAAGAGGGGTATTTTGGTAATTTAAAAATCTTATCTCGTTTTGTCATAATCATATCAAACGCATAACAATACAATTAATAGTTTAAGAAAAATGATTTTTTTATATAAAAAAAAAGTGAAAAACAAAAATGAAAACGAAAAACAAGTATTTTGTTTTTTTCAAATCTTTCACTTTTAACAATGGTTTTGTTTTTCATTTTTTTTTTGAAAATTAAACGAAAACGGTTAACGAACGCGTTTTCAAAATCGTTTTTAAAAAATAAAAACGAAAACGGACTGAACAACAGCTGCAGGACAGAGCCTAAATGTTTTTCATTTTATTTTCGAAAAAAAAATGAAAAACAAAACCAGTGTTAAAAGTGAAATATTTGAAAAACAAAAAATATTTTTTGTTTTGTTTTGTTTATGTTTTTCATTTTATTTTTCACTTTTTTATATATAAAAAAAATTATTTTTTTAACTATTAATTGTACTATTATACGTTTCATATAGCTAGGATAAGACGGGACAAGATTTTCAAATAACAAAAGTGACTCTTTTATATATATATATTCCAAAATAATTTATTTCCAACTAGAACTAAAAGCATTCATACAATAATATATATTATTATATATAATATTTTACATAATATTTATATATCATAATATATATATTATTATATATAGTATATATAATATTATAATACTATAAATATATAGAATATAATATAAAATATATATTATTTATATTAGTATAATATATGTAAATATATATTTAGTATATATTAAAATAATATATACAGTTATATTTTTATAATATATATATATATATATATTGTATTTATTTATTTATAATTTAAGAGTTTAGTTTTGATTAATTCATTTTTTGATATGTTTTTTTGAATTAATTTTTGATGTGTTTTAATTTAAAAGTTACAATACCAAAATTATATTGGTTAATTATGTAATCAATTCGTGTATAGTTGTAATAATATTAAACAAAATGTCAAAATTGATATTTCAATTTTTGATAGTTTTCGGTTCGTAGACGCGTATTTTCCATTTTTATTTTCAAAATACAGCTTTCGGTATGTGCTACCAGACGGGTTTTCAGAATTCAAAACTGAAACCAAAAATACTGTTTTCGTTTTCATTTTTATTCTTGAAAAACAACAACTGAAAAACGCTTACAGGACGGACCCTCTATTTTTCTTTCTCAGACCTTAGCCGACTGCCAAGTAGGGGTGTGTATTTTCGGTTTGATTTGAGTTGAAGCTCATTGTCAAATCAAACCAATATGAATCGGTTTGACTATATTTCAACCCAACCCAAACCAATTTGATTTTTCAAACCGATTCAAACCAAACCAAAAAAGATCGGGTTGGTTTGGATTGGTTTATCGGTTTATATTTGAACTCAAAAATCTTTTATTTTTTTGATTTTACATTATAAAAAATATTAAAAAAAATAATCATAACATGAAATATTATATATATATATATATATATATATATAAAGTACATAAAAGTCAAATGAGTAATTATCAATTAAAGACATGTTTGACAACATTTATGCTTTTAAAACCCTAATACATCAATCAATCAGAAGAAGTGTATCAAAACAAATAAATAAACTATAAAAGTTTAAAGTAATCGGTTAAAGTTATAAAATATGGACTGAATAGAAAATGTATGTGAATTTTATATTTTAGTTTTACTTTTTAAAATATGTGGTTTGGTTTGGGTTGGTGAATTATTTCACTCAACCCAAACCGAACCAGTTTTAATCGGTTTGTCCAAAAGACAAACCAATCCACCCATTTTTTATATTTGTAATCGAACTAATCCAAACTTTATGGGTCGGGTTAGTCGGTTTGATTCGGTTTGACGGTTTTTTGCACCATCCTACTGCCAAGAGCTCAACTCTCAACTCGCAAGAGCTCCAATCTCGTTCTTCAACAACGTTTCGCCCTCCGATCTTTTTCCACCGACTTGGTATTTCTTTTTCTAATCTTCGTATATGTCTCTGTGATTATTTTTTGTGATAAAAAGTCATGATCAGTTTTTCAATGCTAAACTTCAACTTTGCTTAGGAGAGGAGCTGAGTTTCTCTATTTCGATATTCAACAGTTGGATTTTTCAAACTTCAACTTTGATTTGAAGTTTTTCAAATCAAAACTTCAATTTGATTTCAATTCTTGCTTGCATTTGCTAGTGATTTGTTGAAGTAGATGCATTTTTCCAAGGCAGGGGTGTTTGAAAACCAGCCCAGGCTGGTTTTTTGGAAAAAAGTTAAAGGCTATTGCTAATTATCTATATTTTATAATTATATTTATCAAATTATTCTAATTAAAATAAAATGTTTCAGACATAAAACAAATATATGAAATAAATTATTGAAGACTCAAACACAACTTTCAATCAGTGAATCACCAAGACATCAACTAAATTCAACATCTTCATTCTCTCAAAATATGTCTTAATCTCTAGAGGTAATTAAAGTAGTTAAAGTTTTGATCTTTCGAGTTTTTTTTAAGTGTTGTTAATATGTTTAATTTGTCTAATAGTCGGTGAGATTGGCATGTAAATACTAATTTGAATCAAATCATGCTATTTTTTTTGAATTTATTCAAATACTATTCATTTATAATATTGATTGTTATCCTAAAAAAAATTATAAAAAGTAAATCAATTTTCTTTGAAAGTAAATCAATTTTAACGATATGTCTAAATAGGTTATATATATATATATATATATATATATATATATATATATATCTTGACAAGCCAATTAATATTATAGGTTGTAATATCAAACAAGTATATACAAAAGCTTATAAGATGAGGTTAACCTAATGGTATGTCTCTCACATCTATATTGAGCTTGTCGGTCTGAGTCTCTCCCCTCCTGAAATCCGAATTATTGTAATATTTCAATAAAAAAATATATATACATTTAAAAATGAAAAAATAATCGATTAATAATTTTTGGTTTAGCCTATCCTACTAAAAAAATCCTTTCTTTTTCATCTAGGTACAATTATGTATCTGTGTTTGCTTGCCCAAATCGATATAATATTGATTCACTAAAGTTGGCTTTTCTAGTTAGTTGACTTGAAATTTGAAATCTAGTTAAAAAAATGACTTTTAAAAAGACTCATTAACACATACGTTCATTAGATCCAAAACTAAATTGAACCGATTAAAATCAGTTCAGTTCAATTATAATATCTTAATAAGTTTAAACCGGTTTCATTTTGTGTAAACCAAAATATTTTTGGTTAAGCTCGGTTTTGTCTAAAACAGAACCATGCTCACCCCTATAAACTATATTGGAAAATAAATTCTTTTCTTTATACGGGTATAAACATAGATATTCCTCATCATAATCAATTGCAATTCTCTATTATCAATAATATCTACATTAACAATGGAGGCTAGACTTCTAAACTTTCCAGACCTAGCTGTTATGAGTAATAATTTTTTTATTATTTTAGAAGTTAATATTAAACCCAAAAGAAAAGATTAATTGTCAGGTATTATAGATAAATAGGAGAGGGAGAAAAAATACAAGATGAGCAACATATACAAATTGATTGATTGCACATAGAAATTACAAATAGGATATGGAGTCTAATTCCTTAACCAATTCTCTCCGGGATAATCAACAATTCCAAGTATTTTTTTAATTTACTTAATATTTATTTTTTAAAATAAATTTATAAAACATAATGTATTAAATTATATATATATTACAACGTTTGAAGTCATTTTAAAAAAAGAAGAAGTTGAATTTTATATTATTTAAATTATATTTATTTATTAAATAAAAAGATATACAATATATAAACTATAATATAAGCATAAAATAGCAAAATTGATAAATAAGATTTTCCATCCAATCTTCTTTCCTTCCTGTTTACCAAACAGTTAAGAGAAAATTATTTTACTTTTTACTTTCCTTCCCTCATCTTTCTATCTCTCTAAATCATTTTATCCTTCTTCTTTTCTTTCCTCCATACCAAACATACCCTTAGTCGTCGAGGCCATGGCAACAGGCTTAGAAAAATGAAAAAAAAAAATAAGAGGCCAAAATGATTTTTTTTTAAATGTAACAATATTTCATATTTTTAAAAAAATTAGTATAAATTTTAGAACTTAGTAATTTTATTTTTTCTTGAAAAAAAATTGTATTAAATGTTTTTATAATATTTGCAATAGTTGGATTGAAAAGGCAAACTAGAGGGGTGAATTACAATCGATTTCAATCAACGTCAAAACCATAATATGGAATTCTAAAAAAAGTGTGAATGTGCAAATATCAACGATTTATGTAAGGATAACGGTAGACATTCAATATTTTTGTTTATCATTTACATTCAATTTGATGTGACAGCTGACATGACATTTCATTATTAATTGCCACATCACCACATCATTACATTTTATTTTATTTTTATTTTTATATTAAAGTGCTAGATTTAAGGAATACAATATTTTTTTTAAATTCAACTCATTTGGTGTGATGATGTGGCAGCTGACAAGGAAGTGACTTGTCAACTCCACATCAAGTTGGACGTAAATGATGGACAAAAGTGTTGGATGTCTACCATTATCATTTATGTAAAGCGTTAAAAAAAAATTCAGCACTATTTACTCCCTAACTTTTAAAACTAGCATGAACTTAATAACTTAAGTTTTAGTAGCACCTAAAGTATTGTTCTAACAAAAATACCTTTAAAACACACTTACAAAAATAAGTCTCGAGGTTTTTTTTCCGAGACTTATTTTGGTGTTTTCGAGACTGGTTTTGTAATTTCTAAGACTTATTTTCTATTTTCGAGATTAATTTTGTAGTTTCCAAAACTTATTGAGCATTTTTACAATTTCCGAGACTTATTGGGAAAAAATAAAATTTTCTATTATTATTTTTTGTTCATCTTTTTTATCGACATCCATTGAAGGCCTATTCCATCTCCATTGATGAAGGACCTTCGGAGGTTTTTGAAAAGAAAAGAAAAGGTAGTAAAAGAAGAAGGCTAACTATTTAAATTCAAGTTATTAATTCGGTACTAGCCATAAAATACACTATAGATTTAATGTTATTTAGGCATATTTCTGTTGGAATTTTGAATGAAATTCAAGAGATACGAATTAAAAGTTGTGTTTGTTCAAAAATAGAACAACCCAAAAGTCTTGTCTATTAGAGTGAAAAATTATGTCTTTCCATAAAAGAGATGCAACTCATTTCAGAAGATGTGTCTTTACCAAGAGACACATCTGAGTTTAAAAATTGAAATGAAAATTCATTCCAAAATAACAGGAGTTCTAGGGCCAGTCCTGTAAGCATTTTTCAGTTGCTGTTTTTTGAAAATAAAAATAAAAATAAAAACAACGTTTTTTGTTTCAGTTTCGAATTCTGAAAACGCGTCTAATAGTATATATTGAAAGCTGTATTTAAAAAATGAAAACGAAAAAAACGCGTCTAATAGGTTAACCGAAAACTATCAAAAATTGAAATATCAATTTTGGCATTTTGTTTAATATTATTACAACTATAAACAAATTGATTAAATAATTAAACAATATAATTTTTGTATTGTAATTTTTAAATTAAACAAAAGTAACACATCAAAAATTAATTCAAAAAAACATATCAAAAAATGAATTAATCAAAACTAAACTCTATATATAATATTATTATAATATTATATGTATTATTTTATATACAAATGTTATATTTTTATATATAATAATACATAATATATTACATTATATTCTATATAAATATATAATATTTGATATTATATATATATATAAATATATAAATATATATATATAATATTTTATATAATATTTATATATAGTAATATATACTAAAATATATATAATATATTAATATTCTATAATATTATATATTATAATATAGTAAAATATTGTATATATATATATATATATAGATTATTGATTGAATACTTTTAATTCTAGTTAGAAATAAATTATTCTAGAATATATATATAAGAGGGGCACTTTGATCATTTGAAAATCTTGTTCCGTCTTGTCCTAACCATATCAAATATAAAAAAAGTGAGAAACAAAAATAAAAACAAAAAACAAGTATTTTATGTTTTTCAAAATTTTCACTTTTAACACTGGTTTTGTTTTTCATTTTTTTTTTTGAAAATAAAATGAAAAACGATTAACGCACGTGTTTTCGAAATCTTTTTCGAAAAATAAAAACGAAAACGTACTAAAAAATAGCTGTATGACGGGGCCTTAGTTAGAGTTTTTTAAGACATAAAGTTTAGAAGTAAATTTTTGCACAAAGTATACATACACTTTATTGAGGGGAAATATACAAAGTTCACTAAGGTTCTAATTTCTGGTGCTAGAAATTAGAATATAGATAGTTGTATCCTGGGAAGCAGTCACATGTAGAACTTCAAGCACAAGAGAATGAGTGAAATACTGTTTTAGGGCATTGCAATCATTTGCAAGCCTCTATCTGCATATCAAGTCAGTATTTTAGTTTTACTGCATTTTTTTTCTTTATTATTTGTTGTTATTTAATTGTAATAGGTTATTGAAAGAATAAGTTTTTGGTATCTTCAAAATTGTTGTTTACATTTTATTGTATAAATAATTATATTCTTCTTCTAATTTCTTTCACTGATTGTTGTGTCCCAACAATCTAAAACATTATTTTTTTTAATAGACTCACTATGTTTAATAGAACTATAGAGGTGTATGAAAATACATTGAGTGTATTTTAAAAGGTACAAAATGTTTGCAAATGTAATACTTGTTTGTTACAAATAGCAAACTACTATTAAACAACCATATATGTTAGCAGATTTCGTAATCACAATGGGCCTGGTGAAACTTGGTCAAAATCATTTCAAGTAAACCAAGTGTCTGCATTTACTAATCAATTTTGATGAAGTAAAGCTGAGAAATTTTATGTGTAAAGTGAGCAGACCATTAGAATATGCATGCATTACAATTTATAAGCAAGTTTATGAAGTCACCAGTATGTCCGGCGTTGTCACTCCTAATTTTCAAACACCTTATTTAGATGAAACTTCAAAATAAAATTGGATCTAGCAAAGGGATGCAGTGTGACCGACAGATGTTCATATTGGCATGCTACTGGTTTAACCAAACAAATTAGGATTTGAGAATCTCGGTTTTTGGGTCAAATGGAAATGGATTCTTATGAACTTTTGGAATTCACTAGAATCTTGACATGTTATTCGCATCAGAAGTGGAATTGGAGACTAAGTTGTAAGAATTATTTTACTATGTGAAAGTAACTTATTTTCATCGTATTTGGTATATAAATATAATTTTATTTTATTTGATACTTTATACATGCATATTTTATTGGTTATTATTTATATTGATTTTGTCCGCATGATTTATAAAGTACAAATAGATTATATAAATTTACAAATGCATGTGGTTTGATTGATTATATATATATTGATTTTAGAATAAATAAAGAATTATAGAGAGATGCAATGTCTTAATAAAAGACATTTCGAACCGTTATAATTGGATACAAATTGTTGTGTCCATTTGGAGAATAAATACAGCAGTATTGTTTGATTCAAAGAGTCATGTCTCTTGGAATTTATCATTTAAATTTCTAGAGTTATATCTTTTAGTTAAAAGACATGTTGATAATTATGAGACAATAACTAAAAGTTGTGCCTTTTAATTACAACAAGATATGTATCTTACAATTAAAACATTTTTATTTACAGTGATGATTAAGAGTTGTAACATAAATGAATGGTTTACTTAATTCATCATCCTTTATGCTCATGCATTATCCAATTCTTCTCTTTTCTTACAATCATACAATATTATCATTTCCAAAATAATCATGGCTAGAAAGGTGCTAGGAAACCTGTACTGTCAAGCTACATGCATCACATGGCAAGGATGTTGTTGGGTTTGTGGGAAGTCAAGACATAAGGCACAAGATTGTCATCAGTAATAAAATGCTCAAACTAGTATTGGAGTTTGATATGTATTAACTAGAAAGGATAATGTATGTCGGAAATGGTTGCTTGGATAATATCCTTGTCAAACTAAACGTAATTGGTACCAATGATATTAATAAAGTTAATAAGGGTTTCACTTACTTGAAAATATGAATTTCAACAAATAAGACCCTTATAGTGTGGGGTTACCTTGCAAAAGTTGAAGTTCTTTTATCAAAGATAACTAAACTATGACCTAAGATGATTGATTGTGTTTTCATAGAATTCGTAAACACAAGTGCAACATATAGGTTCTTAATTATTAAATTTGATGTTATCTAATATACATCATAAATTTATTAAACAGTTGCTCTGAAATGGAGTTATATCGATTGAATATGTGAAGTCGAAAGGAAAAATTGTAGATCTTTTGACAAAAGGCTTACAAAGAGCAAATTAAATTTATATCGAGAGGAATGAGTTTAAAGTCACTTAATGTGTTGAACCGGACGAAAACCTAACATAGATGATTGGAGATCCCATGGTCTTGGTTCAATAGACAAATTGGTTTGGTAAGACTTAAATTGTAGAACACACAATTTAATTCATTCGTATGATGGTTGGTGTGTCGTATGCGGATGTGAAGGTTGTGCTTTGCATTTAATGACACTAATATCTTGTTAACAAGAGGAGTTAAGCATAAATTTTTTAATTAGTGTCACTTATAAGATAGTAAATGTGGGGTTGCATTTATGAGAATGAAAATGGCTAAATTCTCTAAAGCTATTATGAAAACAGGGATCTATTCCAGACCAAAATGAACAAAAAAGTATGAACTAACATATATTAAGTAGTGTTATGTGTGAGACATATTGTCTTGATTTACTACAACAGTGAACAGTTCAAGATCATCTATATCCACTACGTCATCAAGTAAATCCGATGTGTCATCACTAGGGTAAGTTGAAGTCCAAAATACACTTCTCGCGATGTGTAACACTTCTGTTCCTCTCAAATGCATTCACTTAGTAGTCTAAGGTCGTAACATAAATATATGATCTTGAATTTCGATTTAAATGTGGGGTATTATTGGAATTTTGAAAGAAATTCAAGAGACACGAATTAAAAGTTGTCTGTTCAAAATAGAACAACCCAAAAGTCATGTCTATTAAAGTGGAAAATTATGTCTTTTCATAAAAGAGATGCAACTCCTTCCAGAAGACGTGTCTTTACCAAGAGACACATCTGAATTTATAAATTGGAATGAAATTCATTCCAAAATAACGGAGTTTTAGTTAGAGTTTTTTAAGACACAAAGTTTAGGAGTAAATTTATGTACAAAGTATACATACACTTTATTGAGAGGAAATATACAAAGTTCATCAGGGTTCTAATTTCTGGTGTTAGAAATTAGAATATAGATAGTTGTATCCTGGGAAACAATCACCTATAGAATTTCAAACACAAGAGAATAAGTGAAATACTGTTTTAAGACATTGCAACCATTGGTAAGCCTCTATCTACATATCAAGTCAGTATTTTAGTTTTATTGCATTATTTTTTTTCTTTATTATTTGTTGTTATTTAATTGCAATAGGTTATTGAAAGATTAGGTTTTTGGTATCTTCAAAATTGTTGTTTACATTTTACTGTATAAATAATTATATTATTCTTCTATTTTCTTTCACTGATTATTATATCCCGACAATTTCCACTTTATGTAAATTGTATAATTTAAAAGAGATAAAAGATAACAAAATCAAACTAAAAACTTTACAGTGATTCGAACCCATATATGTGATTGCATTCACTCCCCAAGCTTTTTCCGACCTTAAGCTGTCAATTATATACATTCACTAATTAGGTTTTTTGATGCCGACCAAACCGTTACAAATCGGTGATACCTCACTTCAACTGATCCATATGATACTTAGGAGTATTAAGTTGTTTTAATTGTTTTTTTAATGGTTAAACAACTTAAAAATATCAAAAATATAATTTAAAATAAAAATTAAAAAATTCTGAACTTCAATTTAATTTCAAATCACAATTACATTTAATATATTTTTTCCAACATTATCCTCAACCATAGTTGAACCTTAATTTTTTTTTATATATATAAAATCAAATCTATTGCTAAATCATTAATTTTAAAAAAAAATATTTAGCATATCTTAATCATGAATAATATCTGATCATTATTACATAAAAACGGTTTAGGATTTGTTAAATTATTTTTTGGATAAAATTTGTTAACTTATTTTTATTTAGTTGTTTGTACAAATAAAATTAAAATACAAAACAATTAATAGTAACGAAGATATAAATGGCAAATCACTTGTTTTTTTAACTATTTTTCTTTTTAAAAAGCAAACAAGTTGTCACTCTATTCAAAGATGATAAAAAAAAATATGTCATTCAGTTTTAAGTTTCAGGTTTTAGACACTATTCAGTATTCAATAAAATTCAAGATTGTTCGTACTTCAGACAAAAAAACAAATGACTCCCTAGTCTTGATAAGTGTTATCCAACACCCAATTAAAAAATAAAAAATATTGGATATAATAAAAATTCAAGCACAATTATTTGATCGAAGTGTATGAACGGAAACCAGGCTTAGGGTCAGTTTGATATTGCTGTAATTTATAATAATCACAGTTAGCTGTGCTGAATGAATAATCAGCTGTGAAGTTAATCGGCAGATGTTTAGTTAATTGTATGTTAAAACAATTGGAAATTTTGAACCGATGATCGCGGATTCGTCATACCTAATATTCGTCTATAACTCATAGCAATTAATAACGTCTATAGCATAAAAATAGATGAGAGAAAATAAATCAATCACAACCCAAGATATACGTGAAAAATCCAAGTCGGGTAAAAAACCAATTGCCGTCAAGACGACAGATAAAGTTTCATTATATGATAAATTATTACAAACATATATTCTAGGATTCTCTCTCACGCTTCAAAATGTTTCCCACATCTTTATGAAGCTCCACATTAGTTCAGTCTTGTTTGGTCCAATTGAATTCATTCGAGAATACGAGCCAAAACCTAACAAAAACTACTATATAACTCAAAAGCAATATATATATATATATATATATATATATATATATATATATATATTTGATAATTTTATTATAAAAGTACTGAAATTAGTTACAATGACTAAAATATACATGAGTTTCGGACCATATTTCATTTTTTATTAATTATATATATTAAATCAATATTTAAGTAGAATATTTAAATTAGAAAAAAATCCATAAGAACAATAAAAAAAATTTAGATGATGTACAATTTCTAACTAGTTATCTTTTTGTTAATTGTCACTAAATTTGTATAAAACAAACATAATTTTCATATGGTTAACTGTCACTAGGTTTGTGTATAGTGACAATATTTAAATAATTAGTTGTCGATAAAGTTATGTATAATGACACAATTTTGATATGGTAAATTGTTATTAAGTTTGTGAATAATGACACAATTTTAAAACAATAAATTGTCACTAAGAAAATATATATCGACAAAATCTTCAAACAGTTAATTGTCACTATATATAAATTTAGTGACAATTTTTATTTTGTCACTAATTAAGGTCAAGTGATAATATGTCACTAAAAGTTATGATTCGTGACAAGTATAAAAAAACTGTCACAAATACTTTTAGTGACGAGGACAAAAGTGACGAATTGTTAGTCACACCTTTTTTTGTCACAATATTGAAATCGTGACAATTTCTTTACTTGAAGTGACAAATAGTTTTTGTCTTTTTATAGTGTTCAATTCGGTTTTGGTTTGTCAAAACCGATTTGAACCGAAATAAACCGACTATATAAGTAAAAATATAAAACTCTAAGTTCCTAAGACTCTATCCTGCAGTTGTTTTTCAGTCCGTTTTCGTTTTTATTTTTCAAAAACGATTTCAAAAACGCGTTCGTTAAGGGCCCGCCCTGTAAGCGTTTTTCGGTTATTGTTTTTCAAAAATAAAAATGAAAATGAAAACAATATTTTTGGTTTCAGTTTCGAATTCTGAAAATGTGTCTGGTAGCATATACTAAAAACTGTATTTTGAAAATGAAAACGGAAAAAACGAGTCTGGTAGATTAACCGAAAACTATCACAAATTGAAATATCAATTTTAGTATTTTGTTTAATATTATTACAACTATAAACAAATTGATAAATAATTAACCAATATAATTTTTGTAGTGTAATTTTTAAATTAAACAAAAATAACACATCAAAAATTAATTCAAAAAAACATATCAAAAAATGAATTAATCAAAACTGAACTCTTAATTTATTTATTTTTTGAAATTGAACTCTTAAATTATAAATACATAATAATAATATATACAATTATATTTTTATTGAATTATAATAATATATTATATCCTATATAAATATATAATATTTGATATTATATATATATATAATGATAAATATATTATATACAGAATATATAATATTAATTATTATTAATAATATATATATATATATATATATATATAATCATAATATTATATATATATTATAGAATTTTAATATACTAATTATGTAAATATTATAATATTAATATATATATATATATATATATATTAATATTATATGACATCTAATATATATTAATATAATATAATATTATAATATATATTAATACTCTATAATATTATATATATTTATATATATGACCCTAAAATAATGGTCTTGCATAAAATGTTGTTCTAATGCAAAGAATCTGTCAAAGAAAGGTTTATTTATGTAGGAATAAGTGGACTGATTGATTTTTGGAAGTGCCGATGATGAGGTCTGGGCTAAAATCTTGTCTTGCTTATTCGAATGTGGGCTTATCTTTGAAGAGACAATTGTTTTAAAATGGCTGCTGTCAATGGCTAGTGGTGAGAATGTATTTGTCATGTGTACTGGGCTTTGGCTTGGGCTTCTTCTTGATAAAGGCCCAGCAGGGGGTAACTGAGGAAATTGTATGGGCAATATCTGGGGTGATTTGGGCTGAGTAATGAGTGAAATTGCATACTTGTCCTTATGACTTCCTCGGGAGGAAGTATGATAAGTCGATGATAAGTCTGAGCTCTTGTCTGATAAGTCTGGTCTGACTGAGCCTCTGCCACTAGGGCTTCGGCCACCAGGGCTTCGGCCACCACGACCCCTATTTGTACTGGTCATTTTTCTCCCTGTAAAAATTCTCTGGTCAGAAAATCGGGGAGACTATTTTCTGATCCCTTTATATATTCAATGTCAAAATCGAAAGCAGATAAAAGGGTTTGCCATCTAGCAAAGATTTGTTTAGAGGCAAGGGTTTTAACATCTTTTTTCAAAATATATTTTGCCGATTGACAATCAACTCTCAAAACAAATTTTTGATTGATCAAATCATCTTGTAACTTCTGGATTGTCAGAACAATAACTAGAATTTCTTTTTCGACAGTTGAGTATTTTAATTGGGTATCGTTCCAGGAACCTGAAACATATCTAACCAAACAATCCTTGTTATCAATGGTCTGTTTTAAAACCCCACCGAATCCTTTATCAGAAGCATCTATTTCAACTGTTTTTGGAGCTGTGGGATGACAAATAGTTAGGCAAGGAAGTTTTGTAACATGTTTTTTCACATGCTGGACAACTCTAGTATGTTCAGTCCAGTCCATGGAAGAGGGTTGATCTTAAGTCTTTGGAAAAGTGGTTTACAAATAATACTAAGTTGTTTGTAAAAATTTGAAATATAATTTAGACATCCTAAAAATCTTTGTAACTGTTTCTTGTCTCTTATTTCGTCAGAAAATTTGTCAGCAAAATCTAAGCTTCTTTGAATGGGAACAATTGTTCCTCTTTTTATGTTATGGCCCAAAAACCTGATACTGGTTTGAAAGAGGGAAATTTTTTGGGCCGAAACTACTAATTCATGGTGTTTGATGGTTTTGAAGAATATTTCTAAATGTTTCCAGTGAAGGTCAATATTTCTTGAAAATATTAAAACATCATCTATATAAACAATGGAAAATTCAGTGAAGGAATTAAAGATATTGTTCATAATGCATTGAAATTCACTTGGAGCGTTCTTAAGACCAAAAGGCATGGCATTCCATTCATATTGCCCAAAAGGGACTGTGAAGGCTGTCTTATAACGGTCTTGTTCTGCAATTTGGATCTGCCAAAAACCCGATTTCATGTCAAATTTTGAAAATATTATTGAATCATAAAGTCTTTTCAATAGATCGGATTTGTTGGTTAAGGAATACCTAATCCACTGTAAAGCCTCATTTAAGGATTTATAGTTAATAACTAGTCTGGGAACTCCTCTTCTTATTTCTGTATTTTTCTGGATATAGAAAGCTTGGCAGCTCCATGGGGATTTAGAGGGCCTGATGAGTTTTTTGTCAAGTAAGTCTTGGATTTCTTTTTTGCAATATTCTACAAGGCTGGCAGTCATTTGGATAGGTCTGGCTTTAGTTAGGATTCCTTTTTCTTGAAAATCTTTGGTATAGGGAAGGGTAACAATGTGTTTTTTCCTATTCCAGAACGCATTTGGAATGGTCGAGCAAACTTCCTTTTCTAGCTTTTCTCTAAAAAATTTTATTTTTCTTTGAAAAAGGGTTCTTCTAATTTGTTTTCTTGTCTTTGGAAAACTAGGTCATCTTTTAAAAAGTTCAGTTGGTTTTGTTTTCTAGTAAGTGTGGCAATACAATTGTCAATAGGTTCAGGATTTTCCTGGCAAATATTATTATTTTTTAAAACATTTAAGTCTCTGACTAAAACCGGAAAAATAAAAGGAAATAGAATTTCTTTACTCAGTGACAATTCCTTCTGCAATAACTTTGAAGGTGCGATCAGATATAAAAAAGGTAATCCTAATATTATATTCTGAGAAAGGGTTTTGACTACAATAAAGTCATTGTTATAACAAACTTCATTGTTGCAGACTTTGGCATTGGTGAGTTTATATTTGATATCTAATTTTATTTTATTAGCGCCATAAAGAGTCTCTGTAGTCGCATCTAAATATTTAGTGGGAACCAGAGATTCAACAATACAATTTAGATCAGCTCATGTGTCAACGAGGGCTATAGCCCTGATATTATAACTAGAAGCAATTCTGACATCAATTTCAATAAACCATTTTTGGATTCTTATTTCATGGATGTCATTAATCTGTTGATCATTTTGATTATCTTCCTCTTTTTCTTGTTCTTTGTCAGATTCATCAGAACTATTGAAACTTGGTTGTAAACTCTTTTTGATTTGTAAATCTTGGATCTGAGATTTTAAAATTTTTATTTCTCCTTTAATGTCAGTGATTTCTTTTTGTAAATCAGAAATGATCACTTTTCTGGATTTGGCTTGAAATTTTCCTAAAATATTTTGTTCAAAATCAGGGTTTTCAAAAGGGGCATTTTTAAAAGGTTTTGGTTCATTCAAGGTATTGTTGGTAGATGTTGATTCACTAGTAATTTTCTGTTGTAATTGTCTAATATATTGAGCTTTTTGGATGGGATTTTCAATACTATCAATCATGCTAATAATTAAGGAATAATCTTGTTTGTCAAGGACGTTAATTTGTTTGCAAAAGCAAGGTTGGGTTTCTGGTTCAGATGATTCGGAGGAAGTATCAGATACAAAAGATGATTCGTTAATAATAAGAATTTCATTGTCTGAAGTTGAAGATGAGAAAGTATCAGTGTCTGTGTATAAAGCTTGTAGTATCTTTTCTTTAGTTTGGTCATCTAGTTCTAAGTTGTTAATCTTTTGTTTTTGGTCTAGACATTTGTTAGCATAATGCCCCTCCTTGCCACATTTAAAACATCTGTTTGATTTATAAGATTTTTGTTTCTTGTAATTCTTCTTTTTGTGAAAGGAAGGCTTCTTAGGAGACCAGATTGTTTCTCCCTTTTTATTGCCCTTTTTATTGGCTCTATAGTCCTTATTAACTCTATAGGGATAATTTTTTACGAATTTGGGATAAGATCTTTTATGTTTTCTTTTAAGGGAAGATAACTTATCAAAACCAAATTGTTCACACCAAGAGCCTAATTCTTTTCTGGTGGTTAGTTTATGTTGTTTAAGTTGGCTTTTTAACCTAAGATCATTACAAAGCTGTAAAGCAACCGTGTTTATAGCAACAATTATTTCACCATAAGTCCAGGTATTTAAATCAATTTGAGACCAGTCAGACCATCCCATCTGTCTAACCATCTCATCTCTGACCTTGTTGGAAAATAGTTTCGGAAGACCTGAAATAAATTTTTCTTTTCAATAGGAATTTGCATTGTCAGGTCTTTGGAAAACTCTGGTCAAGAAAATATCTTTGTACCATTTAAAATCGTTAAGTTTTTTGCATTTAAGGTTTTGGATTTTTGAAAATTCTTTTCCTTGGTTAATGTTTGGATTTCCAACAAAATGCATTAATATGGTATAACATAAAACATTTATGCCATCTGGTTCAGAAGTGGTAGTGGTTGTTTGGGTCTCTGTAGAGGTTGATTCAAATGTAGAAGGGTCTTGGACAGGGGTGGTAGTAGTTATAGTTTTGGTGTGTCTTATGATAGATCTCTTAGCAAGTGCACTAAGTGTATGTGTCCACCAGCCAAATAGTTGGCCTTCAAAACCAGGTGTTAAAGGAGTAACAGCATCAGAATGGGTCATATTTTGTTTTTTAATGTAAATGTAACCAATTGTATGCATTTGTCTTAAGACCGTAATGATCTGGTATTCTGATAGTCTGTCTATGGTAAATTGGTAGCAAGCATTACCAGTGTAATGTCACGGGGTTAAAGTTTGCGCAGCTAACCCGTGCGGCACTTAGACAATTTCTGGGCGAGATTGCTAAGTAAGCCTTGCTTGATCACTCTCAAAGGCTAGAGAGACTAGAGAAGGACTAGAAGAGCTTTGTAGGAAAATAAGGCAAAGTGTATTGCTAAGAGAAAGCTTTACAATGCTTTGAGTATTCTTGGCTTGGATGCTTTACAAATGAGAGGGGCTAGCTATTTATAGTGGTTCACCCCCTCCATGAATGTTCTAGACTACTCTAGGAGATTGAGTCTCTAGAATATTCTACATGTATCTAGTATTCATAACCCTAGATATTTACAAGAGGGTTCTAGAATGTTACTAGAGTCTTCCAAGGTTGACCTTGCTAGATGAGTGGAGAAGAATCTAGAATCTCCCAAGGGCTTGAGCCTAACTTTGGGCTTTGCTTTGGGCTTTGCTTTGGCTCCTTGGATCAGAATTGAGCGGGCCGTGACATCCTCCCCCACTTAAGCTCGCGACGTCCCCGTCGCGCTTTCATCCTTGTATCGTTGGATTTGCTCGGCGAATTGCCAAAGTGTATCCCCTCTTTCCCAACTCGCTTCGCTATCGGGGAGGTTCTTCCATTTCACCAAGTACTCTGTGTAATTTGGGACACCTCTTCTCCGAATCACCCGGTCCGCCAGTATGCACTCCACGTCTTTGTCGAATGCGGTGACTACGGCAGTTGGCGCCCGTTTAGACTCTCCTCTGCTGGGATCTTCCATATCTGCATGGTATGGCTTAAGGAAACTTACATGGAAGACTGGATGGATCTTGAGTCTTGGTGGAAGTTGGACTTGGTAGGAGACCTTGCCTACTCGTTTGATGACAGGAAATGGGCCTTCATATTTTCTCACCAACCCTTTGTGCACTCGGCGCAGTGCCTTGAACTGTTGGGGTAGCAGCTTGATAAGCACCAAGTCTCCTTCATTAAACTCCAAGTGTCTCCTCCTTGTATCCGCCCATTTCTTCATTTTCCGGGCGGCTTTGTCTAAGCATGCTCGCGTGATATCGGCTTCTTCATGCCACTCTCTAGCGAGCTTGTGAGCCGCGGGGCTCTTTCCTCCATAGGTTGAGGCAATGGCTTGGGGGGTCATTGGTTGTTGTCCCATGACTATCTCGAAGGGGCTCTTGCCGGTAGCCTCGCTCCTTTGAAGGTTGAAAGAGAACTGGGCAACATCAAGCAACTTTGCCCAATCTTGTTGATGAGCGCTTACGTAATGTCTCAAGTATAGCTCCAATAGCCCATTGAAGCGCTCAGTTTGCCCATCACTTTGGGGATGGAAGCTAGTTGAGAAGTTTAGATCTGTCCCCAACATTTTGAAGAGCTCCGTCCAGAACCTCCCGGTGAATCGTGGGTCACGATCACTGATTATACTCTGTGGAACTCCCCATAGCTTCACAACATGTTTGAGGAAGAGGCGGGCAGCTTCCTCGGCTGTGCAATCCCTAGGGGCAGGTATGAAGGTGGCATATTTGCTGAACCGATCGATTACCACCATGATGCTCCCACACCCTTCGGATTTTGGAAGTGCAGAAATAAAGTCCATAGAGACGCTCTCCCATGGTCTACCAGCTATAGGTAGGGGTTCAAGTAACCCTGCTGGACGTTGTTGTTCGACCTTGTCTTGTTGGCAAACCAAGCAAGTCCGCACATAAGTGTCGACATCATCCCGCATCTGAGGCCAATAGTATGAGTTTTGGAGGAGCGCCAATGTACGAGTCATTCCTGGGTGACCAGCCCACTTGGAATCATGGCACTCCTTAATGATTTCCTTCCGGAGGTTACCCCATTTAGGCACATATACTCGATCTCCAGTAGTGAGGAGGACTCCGTCGTTTAGCCAAAATCGCCTTGTCTTCCCTTCGTTGGCCAGCTTGATCAGACTCCTGGCTAGAGGATCTTGTTGTAGGCCTTCCTTGATGCGGGTGATCAGAGTGCTTTGCGGTTGACTTGCACTCAATGTTGCAAGCTCTGCTTTCCGACTGAGTGCATCGGCCACAACATTGGCCTTACCTGGCTTGTACTCAAGTCGATAGTCGAACTCTGCTAGGAAATCCTGCCATCGTGCTTGCTTGGGGCTAAGCTTCTTTTGTGTCTGGAAGTAGCTTGTTGCAACATTGTCAGTCATTATGACGAAAGTGGCTCCAAGCAAGTAGTGTCGCCAAACTCTAAGGCAGTGAATGATGGCAGTCATCTCCTTTTCTTGGACAGTGTATCGCCGCTCCGTGTCATTTAACTTGCGGCTTTCAAAGGCAACTGGATGCCCTCTTGCATAAGGACACCTCCAATAGCAAAGTCGAGGCATCTGTATGTACTTCAAATGCCTTGGTGTGGTCAGGGAGGATAAGTACCGGTTCTTCTGAGATGGCCTTCTTCAACTCTTCGAAAGCAAGTTGGCACTTGTCAGACCAATGCCATGCCTTATCCTTCTTGAGCATGTCCGTCAATGGGGCGGCTTTGGCTGAATAGCCTTGAATGAATCGCCGATAATAGTTGACTAGCCCCAGGAACGATCTCAACCCCGGCACTTTGGCGGGCGGTTCCCACTCTTGTACTGCCTTCACCTTGGCACCATCCATCATAAGCTTCCCATCCCGTATCCGGTGGCCAAGGAACTCCACCTCTTGTTGGCCAAACGAGCACTTCTCCAACTTGACATAGAGCTCGTTCTCCCGAAGTACTTGGAAGACTTGCTTGAGGTGTTGGACATGCTCCTCGAGTGTCTGGCAATACACCACAATGTCGTCTAAGTACACTACCACAAACCGGTCTAGGAAAGGATGGAAGAGTTTGTTCATAAGAGTACAGAACGTAGCTGGTGCGTTGGTGAGGCCAAATGGCATGACTAGGAATTCGAAAGCACCATATCTTGTCACACATGCCGTCTTGGGTTCATCTCCGACCGCGATGCGCACTTGATAGTATCCTGATCGAAGATCCAGCTTGGAGAAGTAGCATGCCTTGCCTAGCTGGTCAAAGAGATCGGCTATCAAAGGTATCGGGTACTTGTTCTTGATGGTGATCTTGTTCAGGGCCCGATAGTCGATGCACATGCGAAGCGTCCCATCTTTCTTTTTCTGAAATAGGACCGGAGCACCATATGGGGCTTTAGAGGGCCGAATGTAGCCCGAGTCGAGTAAGTCTTGGAGTTGCTTACGAAGCTCCTCCAATTCTGGTGGTGCCATGCGATAAGGCGCCATGGCGGGAGGCTTGACACCAGGCTCCAACTCAATCTGATGATCCACCTCTCGCCTAGGTGGGAGTTTTTTCGGAAGCTCTTTTGGCATAACGTCCTTGTATTCTCCAAGAATATCTCGGACTTCGGTCGGCATCGGATCTGGGGAAGTGATTTGGTCTTCTCCATCGTTGAGCTCCCGGAGGGTGGCTAGGAAGCTAGGATCCTTCTTCAATCCCCTCTTGAACTGCAGGGCGGACAACGCTTTGGACTCTGCCTTGGCTGTGCGTTCCGCTGGGACCATGCAAGTCTTGCTCCCATCAAGGATGCTGAGGGAGTTCCCGGCTGGGAAGGGGAAGGCGTGCACCTGATCGAAGAACTCCATGCCTAACACCACTTGGAAGTCGTCCATGGGTACGACAGAGAAATCAAGTTTTCCACTCCATGTTCCAAGGCCAACTGGAACAGCCTTGGCAATGCCTGCGATTGGTTTTGCCGGTGAGTTGACAGCCTTAATCGTGCCTCCTCCACAGGTGATATTGAGGCCTAGCTTCTTGGCCTCGTCTATGGAGACAAAGTTATGAGTTGCCCCCGTATCTAGCATTGCACGGACAGCTTTGCCATTGATTGAGGCATTTACGAACATGAGCCCTTTCTTGGTGGAAGTTGACGGGGCACTATTGCTCTTGAGTGCACCAAGCTGTCTGAGTGACCCCATGCCTGTCTCGTATCCTCCGTCTTGGCTTTCTTCGTGTTGAGACATTATGGCATTAAGGGTTTTCCGCTTGGGGCAATCTTTCACCCAATGCGGTCCGTCACAAATGAAACAAGGAGACTTAGGTTTAGGGGCTTCAGACTTACCTTCGTTAGGCCTACGTCTGTCCGAGTTGAAAGACTTTCGTTGTCCCTCATCCTTGCGGCCTTGGTTCCTCTGCCCAAATCTATCTCCCCCACTTTTGCCTTGGGTGGCCTTCTTTTCTTTCGATTGGGTGGAGTAATCGGTGAGTGCTTCAGCTTCGGCAATAGCGATGTTTAGGTCTTGCACGTTTCTCCTTTCTAGCTCCACCCTTGCCCAATCCTTCAGACCATCCATGAAGTAGAAGAGCGAATCTTTCTCAGACATGTCTTCGATTTCAAGAGAAAGGGTAGTGAACTCCTTGACGTAGTCACTAATGCTACTCGTTTGCTTCAATCGACGAAGACGGCCTCGGGCCTCTTTCTCTGCATTTGTGGGACAGAATTGTCTTTTGAGTTCCTTCTTGAACTCTTCCCATGTATTGATGGGGTTGATGCCTTTGCCCATGTCGCCATGCTTACGTCTCCACCATAGCTGAGCGGCATCCCGAAGAAATGTGGGTGCGTTTGCAATCTTGGTAGCATCATCACGAGCACCCTTGGCCTCAAAATATTGTTCAAGACCAAAAAGGAAGTTTTCGACCTCTGTGGCATTGCGAGTACCATGGTATGTTGCCGGCGTGGGCACCTGAATGGCACTCAAGGTGCTAGTACTAGAGGTGGCAGTAAAGCCAACGGTTGGGCTAGTTTTGTGTGTAGCCCATTCAGTGCGAACTTCGGACACTTCCGAGCGTATAGCCCGTAACTCTTGCTCTACAAAGCTACGGATGTTGAGGAACTCACGTGTGAGGTCCTCTTTGAGGCTCTTTTGGAACTCGTGGATGGTAGACTTGGTTGCTTGAGTGATTTCGCCATAGTCCGTCTCCACGCAATCAAGACGGTCGACAACGTCGCTCAAGGTAGACTCCATCCCTGATACGGCTTCCTCCAAGCCAACAATCCGATATTCCAAGGCTTCCGTGGATGGACCCTTGGACTTACTCCGCTTGGCATGGGGACGTTGCTCATCACGTCCACGCCCTCGCTCTTCCGCTCTAGCAGCAACTTCACTGTCGGATGCCATTGCTTCACGACCTAGTTGTGGTTGCTTAACCTGGCTCTGATACCAACTGTCACGGGGTTAAAGTTTGCGCAGCTAACCCGTGCGGCACTTAGACAATTTCTGGGCGAGATTGCTAAGTAAGCCTTGCTTGATCACTCTCAAAGGCTAGAGAGACTAGAGAAGGACTAGAAGAGCTTTGTAGGAAAATAAGGCAAAGTGTATTGCTAAGAGAAAGCTTTACAATGCTTTGAGTATTCTTGGCTTGGATGCTTTACAAATGAGAGGGGCTAGCTATTTATAGTGGTTCACCCCCTCCATGAATGTTCTAGACTACTCTAGGAGATTGAGTCTCTAGAATATTCTACATGTATCTAGTATTCATAACCCTAGATATTTACAAGAGGGTTCTAGAATGTTACTAGAGTCTTCCAAGGTTGACCTTGCTAGATGAGTGGAGAAGACTCTAGAATCTCCCAAGGGCTTGAGCCTAACTTTGGGCTTTGCTTTGGGCTTTGCTTTGGCTCCTTGGATCAGAATTGAGCGGGCCGTGACAGTAAGCTCTGTATGAGACTGTTTCTTCGTATTGTAAGTCAGGAGGAATAGGTTTTGGGTAATAAGGTTTTATGGTAGTATTTAGTTTTATTATAACTGTCTGTTTTGTCATTAGTAGTAATTCTTTGAATAAGGTCTTGGAAGTCAGAGACTTCATCTTCATCAGAGGAGTCTTGGATGGTTTTGTCAATTGTTTGAATGTTTGGAGTATGAACACCAGGTATCCTTCCTAATCTTTTTTCTAGGGCTTTAAGGAGTTCTGTTTCATCAACAAGATTATCAAAACATTTTTCTATTCTCGTGTGGTCAGGAAACATCATGGGTTCAGATTTAATTTTTTCTTTTCCCTTAGAAGAGGGGGTTGTAGTTTCATAAGGGACATAGACTTGTGGAGCTGTGACATCTTTGGTCGGTAAATCACTGGTCTGGGCCAAATTTAGGTCAATTTTTTCTAGTTGTTCTCCAATGGAGTTGAGGAAGAAATTAGTATAATTACCTTGTCTCATGACAATGCCAATTTGGTGTGAAGAGGCAGGTGTGGTTTGTGACATAGGTTCGTCAAAAAGAATGAAAGGTGTACATTTTGTCGTATTAGTTCCTGCTGGATCATCATCGTTAGGCATATTAATTTCAAACTCTCTTGGAGGGGGGTGTAATTGTCTTTCTTCTCCTCTTTTAGTTTTGTATGTTCTGAGGTTTTGTCGATTTATAACAGAACAATTTTACTCAAAGTTTTTTCTATTAGTATACCATTCAAAGAAAGGGATGTTTTGGTTTAAACTGTTAATGTTTTCTATCCACCTTTTTCGAAATTGGTTTCTTTTATTATCAGAATAATTTTTCTCGTATTTTTCTCTTAAAGGCTGATGATGAGGGGAATAGTAATCATTAATTAGGAGGTTGAGATCAATACTGGATTTTTTGTCAATAACACTAATGAAACAAACCGGTGGTTCTGGGTCAATAATTTCAGTCAGGACTTGTGAAGGGGTAGGTGAGGTTTGGCCTTGGTCATAAGTATGAATAGGTTGGGCCACTTGCTCCGGGGTTTTTTGAACATGGGCCACATGTGTTGGTGTTTCTGTTTTGGGTCTGGGCCTTCTTCTTCTGGGGACCAGGTTTACAATGGGTTCGCTAGAGTCTTCTTCTGGGTCGTAATTGGCAGCTAAGCTGGGAGTTGTTGTGTTGGGCCTGAGATTGGTTATTTGTCTGATTTGTCTAGGGGCTAGACTAGGTATTTTTCTGTCAATGTTTTGTCTAGACAGGCTTGACAGGGAGTTTCTGGCTGATTGGAAGTTATTTAGTGATCTGGAATGGTCACTGCTATCATCTTTAAGTGATAGGCCTCTTCTGAAAGATATTCTAAGGGTTCCATCTTCCTCAGTAACACAGTCATGGAGTTTTCTCATGGGTGGTCTGTATGTAGGTTGGTCAACTTGTTCTTCGACCCAATCATCTAGAAACTTAATGTTTTCCCATCTGACTGGAACAGGTACTAGGACATTGACTGAGGGGGATGCATTAAAGCATATGGTCTGCCCAGCTGGTACGGAAGGGGGTATGTAGTTGGGGATAAGTCCGGAAGTCAAGACTCTGTAATGAACTCTGTAGACAAGTTTATAAGGGCTAGATTTCTTAGGAATTGATAGTTATAAGTCTGGATATCAATGACTAGGCATTTTTCTTTGTGTTCATCCGTGTTCAGGGCTATTGTAAAATTTGGATAACACTGAAAGTATATAGGACCATAAGTCAAAGATGTTTCTGTCATTCCTAAAATTGATTCTTTATAATTAGTAAACCTTTTGTCTCTTAAAACAATTAATAAAGAATTGTTTAGTCCAATTTTTGAAAGAGGTTTAATCCCTACTTGGACACTTCCAATATGTAGGTCATTAAAACCTATCTTGTTGTAATGAGTCAAACTATTTTTACTTAAAAGATTTGTCGAAAAAGTATTATTTTGAAATTTCACATTTATTTCTTTAGTCTTTTGACCCAAAAGGCTTCTGAAATCTAGAATTTTTTTCTTATAGATACTGCTCTGTTGAATATTGGGCAATTGCTAGTTGATTAAATCCTTATCATCCCAGTTAGTCTCATAATTAGCTACAGATTGTCCAGTGCAACTATTCATATCATCGGGCTCAATCCCAGGTCTAGAACTACTCGCAGACATGGTAAAGAAAATAAATAGTAAATATCCTAGGTTTTGACTCACAGCCTGGTCAAACGGGCCAACAGTCTATAGCTCTCCTGGCAGACGGCAAACACCCTATAGACCTACTGACTTTTGCACCTAGAAATAGTTACTACTATCTTCTTCAACAAGCCTTAAGGCTCTGATACCAAAACGGAGCAAGATAATATAAAACAGGAAGCAGAGGACAATATATAGTAACTCTAAGAACATAACAAAAAATTTAAAATCTACCGGCAGCAATCCGGGTATGAGTCACAGTTCAAATAAATTTAAACAGAAATAACTGGTCAGTACGTGGCGTTGTTATACATGAGTCTATCCTTTTCAGTATAACTGATTAAGCTGATAAGTCCTGGTTTTCAGCCGATATACTAGACCCGAACATTATAATAGATCATAAAAATAGAGATAGAGTAATAGTTTATTACAGTGCTTTAAGCAAATAAGTCTGACAGCAAGATTGATCTACAGGAATAAGTCTGACAGCAAGATTGATCTACAGGAATAAGTCTCACACTTTTATTTATGTAGTTTAGAAATTTACAGAGAAGAGGGAATAGTGATGCTACGCCGAACAATCAGAAAGAAAATTTAAAACAAACTTAAAACTGAACTTGTTTAACTCTATAATTCTAATCAATATATAAAGCTAGGAGTAACCTTGGTTAAGGAACCATAGTTACTACTTTACAAACTATAGTTGCTTTTTCTTGAATTATTAAAGTTGTCTGGCAGCTTGTCACTTTTATTTTGTCGATGCCTTTTTGGATAAGATTCCTACCTTGTCTGTCATATGTGGAAGGATAAGCATCCTTATCTTGTCTGTCATATGTGGAAGGATAAGCATCCTTATCTTGTCTACCAATTTATCTATCACCATGTGGCAAGATGAGTCATCATGGGTCATGTCCAAAATAGGTTGATGGGTTCTCGCTATCAAATGCATAATTGTCTGAGTCTTCCTCAATGATTTTGTCTTCACCTTGGTCAGAACCAGTTTGAGACATATTGGTCACTGTGTTCTTTATTTCTTTTGCTATTCTTATGAGTTCGTCAGGGGTGCTGACTGCAGCGATTCTGGCCTGATTCTGGGATTTAGCCATCAGGAAGCCAGACTGGTCTGAAACTTTGTTGCAAAGTGTACGATTGTCAGAAAGCCATTTGGAAATTCTATCTTTTCCATGGTTGGCCAAATTCATACCGCTCCACCACTTTATATTTCACTTGTCTGCCGAAATATAGGACATTCACGTTTCCTACCAGCTTGTCTTGGATGGAGTACTCAAGCATGAGTATCCATGTTAGGTTGAATTAGACAAAAAGGAGAAATAGATCTGGGAAAAACTGCCATTCATCTGGTTGGTCAACATTTGAAATCCAGAAGGAATAACCTTCTTTAACTCGTGTTGGGAGGAAATCAATAGTAGGTCTAAATTTGTCCCACCATTCTAAAAACCAAATAGGTAGATCGAGATGGAAATTTTTGTCGAAATAGATGAACCAGAAAAGGGAATTTCCTTGGTTTTGTCCATAAAGGAATTTTGTCCATGCATCGATATAATCCCAGTAAGAAAAGTCTGATATATGAAAAATTCTGCTAAAATTTCTTTTTGAATTGGGGTCACCACCCCATTGTTCTAAAGTAATAATTTTACAAATCTTGATTTTTCTGAAAATCAATTTTTCTTTGTCTATTTTGTCAAAAACATCAGAGATGAAAATTGAATCTGTATCTACAAGAATAAACTCATAGAATATATGTCTCTTATTCTGGAATATATATATGTATAAGAGAGGCATTTTGGTAATTTAAAAATCTTATCTCGTCTTGTCATAGTCATATCAAACGCATAACAGTACAATTAATAATTTAAGAAAAATGATTTTTTTATATATAAAAAAAGTGAAAAACAAAATGAAAAACAAAAAAGAAAACGAAAAACGAAAAACAAATAAAAGATTTAAATTACAGTTTAATATTTATCCTGACTAATATTGTCCTGACTAAAAAAAAGAATAAAATATTTAATATAAATATACATAGTTTTAAGGATAGAAAATCTTCAGATATTGGACATTGCATGGTTGGGGTAAAACCCCTCCATTGGGTCGAGCAATCCAATGAGCTTCATGTCCGACTATTCCCAAGATCTTGTATTCTTTAAGCGGATTGGTGAGTTCTTGCTTGATTTTTCCTCCCAATTAGCCCCGATCTTGACCACCTTATATGGTTCTTTTAATCACTTCAACTGGTTCTGCTTTGGATTCACTTAAGTCTTCCCTTGGATCCAACTTGAATGATAAGGATTCTTTACACTGATTTGGCTGCATTATGATGCACACATGTTCAGCATCATTCTTGCCTTTGTATACTGACAGGTTTGCTCTTCTGGCCATCTCTTGGGATCCCTTGACTATCCCGACCCCTGGTCAGTCGAGAACTTGAGCATTAATGCATAAATGGCGGTTACAGCCCTTGTTGTATTCAGGAATGGCCGACCCAATAATGCATTATACGGCCAATTTTCTAAGTCAACTACCACGAAGTCGAGCAGGATAGTCCTCTGGCAAGGTGCTGTTCCAATCTTCACAGGCAGTTTTACCGTCTCGAGTGACCTGACTTATATCCCTCCAAACCCTCTTAATGGAGTATGGAAAGGCTGTAAATCTTTTTGGTCTAGCCTTAGCTGGTCATAGACGGTCACATTGAGGATGTCTGCTGAACTCTCATTATCTATTAAAATTCTCCGGACTTCCCGATGGCCAATTCGGGCACTTATAACCAAGGCATCATTAGGCCGAACATCGACGCCATGGGAATCTGCCTCTGTAAAGACTATCAGGTCCCATCCTTCCTTCACCCTTTTCCGGTCTGGCTCAACCGAGTTTACGTCAAAGTTATTCATTGCTTCTATTGATTCTCTGATTTCCTGAGTTCATTATCGGTTGCTTCTCCCAGTAGAGGGTCCTCCGAAAATTATATGTATTACTTGATTGGCTTTGGGGTTGGTTCTTTGATTTTAACCAAGGTTGTGATCAACCTTGACTTCTCTCTTAGTTTCTGATCTCTCATCTGTTTTCAAGATTACATCCCGCATGTGCCCTTCCAGAATAAGAGTCTCTATGTAATCTCTGAGCTGGAAATACTTTGAAGTCTCATGTCCGGTTTCCTTGTGAAACCTATAATACTTGGTTGTATCTCTCCGGGCGAACTGTGATTATCGCCGCGGCTCTTGCACCATATTCTTCTCTTCCAAGATGGCTAAAATTTCTTGTTGTATTTTTCGAAGAGGGGTGTAATTGGTATATCTGCCTCGGTATTTCTTTATGGACCTTTCGGCGTTGAACCCATTACCCCCATCCTTTTTTTTCTCCTCGTTCCCTTTTAGCTTTCCTTTTTGATTCTGCCTCTTGGATTCAGCATCCTTCTGTTCAGGCTTTCCCCCGTGCATATAGCTTCCTCCTGTAGCTAATTCTTCTTCTTCGGCCAGTGCGTATCCTCCTGCCATATCCATCATGTCAGTATACCTAGTCCGCCGTGCTCTTCCCAAATCAAAGGATAGCCGTCCATTCTGCAAGTAATTGATGAATGCAGCGATTATGGCTTCATCGTTTGCACTGCCAATCTCTGATACCCCTTGGCCGAATCTCCCTAGATATTTTCTCAGTGACTCATCTTTCCCTTGTTTTATTTGAGCAAGGTGAGCCACTGACTTTTTCCTCCGTTACTCAGGAATTGCTATGAGAAGCTCCTGTTTAATTCACTGAAACTCTTGATGCTTGCTGAAGGTAACCTTCCGAACCACCTCGACCCCATGTCTCCCAGAGTTTGTGGGAAGTAGAGACATAATAAGGGATCGATGTGGGCATACTGGGCCATGGGGCTTTTAAAGCTTCTCACGTGCTCTTTCGGGTCCGTGTCTTTCTTAAACTACTCCACGTACGGCATCATGAACCTTTCTGGGAAAGGGGTCCGTAAGATTTCCTTGGTAAATGGGCTGTCTGAGTCGTCGTCAGATAAATCGTTATAGCCATAACGTCTGACCAAGGCATTCATCTGACGCCTATTGTTCTCGACTTCTTGAGTTAGGCTTTGGATCATGACATCTCTGTCCCCCACCGGGCTTCCTCGACGGTTGAACCGTTGGGTCACTGTCATTCTTTTTGGCTCTTCGCTTTGATGCCAAGTTTCTCGCATGACTCCGTAATGACGTTTGTGATGAGGCCGATCGCTATCTTCTGATGATGACCGATCCTTGTACCGGTCATATTTACGATGTCTAGTGCGGACTGTTTGATTGTGGTCCAGCCTCTGGTGATGTTGTTCCTCTTTAAGAGTTTCCTGTCCAGCAGGGTTGATTGGGAAAGAGTTCCTTCTGGTTTCTGGCATAGTTATTCCTGGCCCAACCACCACCGAACGGAGCCTTGCGGGTGGAGGATTGGGAGTATGTGCTCATGCAGCCAGTAGATCAATCCCTTCCCTCGCTGCGTCTGTCACCAATTGCTGCAAGGCCTCTTGGAAACGCAACGTAAGATCTCTGTTGGTTGGAGGAACTTGCTGGATCCCTGCCAGGTGTGCAGGCTGGTTTTCTGTGTTTGCTGCAGGATCTTGTGATGTGTTGCCAACATGGAAATCGCCTGGTGATTTTTGGCCATTCCCTGAACTGCTTCTACTTCTACTTCCTGCCATTGCTTTTAACAAGTTCGGAGGTTCAGCCCTTCTTCTAGCACCAATTGTTGATGTCGATTTCTGGATTATGTCAGAAAAGCCAACAAAGATTGGATTTCGGCTATTGATTCAAAGAGAAAGAGATTCAGAGAGAGTAACGAAGATAAGTTTTACGTGGTAAAACTCCGATGACCGGAGAAACGTCCACGGGTGGTTGAAGGATCAACCAAGCCAAAATCCACTATGAAAATATGACAATTACAAGCTCTCGATCTCTCTTTTTTCTCTATGTATTTTCTATGATTGTTGTATGCTATGTTGCCTATATATTTTGGAGCCAGATTATGGGTCTATTTATATGCTTATAGAACCCTAATCTGCTTTGTACAAGTAATACAAGATCTTTGTATTTAATTGTGATTCGGTACTTGCTTGAGGTTGATTTGTCTTCTTTCCTGTTTCGGAGTCTCTTATGGAAATCGAGTGGGATTCTAGTAGTGCTGTTCAATTTGGACTTGTTTCCTTATAAGAATGTAGTCTTCGTAAAGTAATCAAGTTATTTCCTGATTGGGGACTCTTCTAACTTAATGTTCCATTTTATTTGGAATTCCTTCCTGATGGATATCTTCGCATATTTAATGATTTAATCCTTGTGAAATAAGCACCAAGTTCTTACTCGAGTCGTATTTATTCCCGAGTAAGAGTAATACCTGATGGTCCCAAGTAGCGCCGTTTGAGCCCGAGTGGAAGCGTTGTTTAACCAGTCCCTAGTGTTGTTAACTGATCCCGAGTAGGTTTCATTCAATATATGCTTACTCGGGCTTTCTTCTCTTTAATGATGCCTCGTAGGATATTTCCTGAGTGCCCATTTGGGCGTCCACCTGGCTATTTTCTCCTTCCTGTCAATGACGTGTATGTTTGGTAAAATTCACATACGACAACTATATATATATTATATAATATTATATATATAATATCAAATATTATATATTTATATAGGATATAACGCAATATATTATGTATTATTATATATAAAAATATAATATAATATAAAAAATATATTATTTATATTAGTATAATATATGTAATAATATTTAATTTATTAATATAATATATACAGTTATATTTTTATTATGTAATAATAAATATATATATATATATATATATATTGTAATTATTTATTTATAATTTAAGAGTTTAGTTTTGATTAATTCATTTTTTGATATGTTTTTTTGAATTAATTTTTGATGTGTTTTAATTTAAAAGTTACAATACCAAAATTATATTGGCTAATTATGTAATCAATTCGTGTATAGTTGTAATAATATTAAACAAAATGTCAAAATTGATATTTCAATTTTTGATAGTTTTCGGTTGGTAGACGCGTTTTTTCTATTTTTATTTTCAAAATACAGCTTTCGGTATGTGCTACCAGACGCGTTTTCAGAATTCAAAACTGAAACAAAAAATACTGTTTTCGTTTTCGTTTTCGTTTTCATTTTTATTTTTGAAAAACAACAACTGAAAAATGCTTACAGAACGGACCCTCTATTTTTCTTTCTCAGACCTTAGCCGACTGCCAAGTAGGGGTGTGCATTTTCGGTTTGGTTTGGGTTGAAGCTCATTATCAAATCAAACCAATATGGATCGGTTTGACTATATTTCAACCCAACCCAAACCAATTTAATTTTTCAAACCGATTCAAACCAAACCAAACCAAACCAAAAAAGATCGGGTTGGTTTGGATTGGATTATCGGTTTACATTTGAACTCAAAAATCTTTTATTTTTTTATATTACACTATAAAAAATATTAAAAAAAAAATAATCATAACATGAAATATTATATATATATATAATGTACAGAAAAGTCAAATGAGTAATTATCAATTAAAGACATGTTTGACAACATCTATGCTTTTAAAACCTTAATACATCAATCAATCAGAAGAATTGTATCAAAACAAATAAATAAACTATAAAAACTTAAAGTAATCGGTTAAAGTTATAAAATATGGACTGAATAGAAAATGTATTTGAATTTTATATTTTAGTTTTACTTTTTAAAATATGTGGTTTGGTTTGGGTTGGTGAATTATTTCACTCAACCCAAACCGAACCACTTTTAATCAGTTTGTCCAAAAGACAAACCAACCCACCCATTTTTTATATTTGTAATCGAACCAACCCAAACTTTATGGGTTGGGTTGGTCGGTTTGGTTGGTTTGACGGTTTTTTGCACACCCCTACTGCCAAAAGCTCAACTCTCAACTCTCAACTCGCAAGAGCTCCAATCTCGTTCTTCAACAACGTCTCACCCTCCGATCTTTTTCCACCGACTTGGTCTTTCTTTTTCTAATCTTCGTTTATTTCTCTGTGATTTTTAATGATTTTAACTTGATTTCATAATGATAATAATAATATTTTAAAAGATTCATTAAATGCTGAAATAAAATAGTCTATAATTACTTTCAAAAGGTAACTCCCACATGCTTTTTAAAATCACTGTCAAAATTTGTCAGATTATCAATTTATCACTTTTGAAAGTTTTACTAAACATATTTTTATATCAAACTTATTAAATAACCCGATTTTAACTTTTTAAAAGTAATACCAAACATTTTGAGGATTTACGATGTTAAAGACGTTTGCAATACACTTGGAAGTGTTCTTTGGATGACCCATTAATTGTATTTACAGGTGGGATGAAAAAATATATGTTTATAAATTATAATTGTAAGTAATTTGAAATCCTGAGATAGTTTTGTTTCCCACATAAAAACAAGCCAAAATGATAAATCAGAAAAACAGCTTTGTTGCACATCACCACATAGCAGGACTGGTAGTGTATTTTCCTTCCACGTAAGTAGTAAGAGATTCAAATCTCACCATACGTATTTTATAAATATGTGTGGGTAGTTTTCTTTTCGGATTATGAAAAGTGATTATCTTCCATTATGGGAATCGATATCTGAACCGTATTATTTGATCTCAATATATCCCGATAGTCAAATTGTAATCGTTATTGTAATATTATAAATAATAATAATAATAATAATAAACGCCTTTGTTTGTTTCTGTTTTGATGTCCCAAAACATAGCTAATAAAAAACAAATTTGCCCCTATTTAGCCTTTAAAGAAGAGAGCGCGCCCCGCCCCTCCCCCCCCCATAAAAAAGATGGTGTGACTAGGATGTAGGGTAGGTAGGGTCAATTATTTACACGTCATCCTGCATGTCAGAATCTAACAAAAAGTTACAAAATGCATATGATTTATAGTGTCTCCTACTATGGTGGAGAAGATATTTGCTTTTCACCAAACTAATTTTATATATAACTGATGCAACATTTGATGACATTTACATCAATCTAAACAATCATTTAATCTATTGTTTAATTTGTATTCAATCTGCAACCTCGTTACAACAATATCAAATTACTACTATATATTTTTATCAAAAAAAATTAAGAAACTAGTTTATATAATTACTTTTGTACAAATTTAGAATTTGTAAAAGGGTCCTAACTGGAAGTACGTATTGAATCCACGAACTCTAGTTTGGACTTATGACCGAGTCATCTCAATGTTTATCTGAAACCATCAATTATTAAGTTTCCCCCATTTATCAATTATGTGTTTCAATAATGGATATACGGATATGATATTTCCTTGTGGTATGAATGCATTTGTTTTTGTTTCTGACAGTACGTGAAGATATATATAATTATATAAAAGTAGTGAGTCTCCTCCACTCCACAGTCCACACATATATACTAATTTGGCTCTTGCCAGACTAGAAGGACATGAGGAGAAAGAATACCACCTTTGTTTTGTTTCGAAATTCGTTGATGAAAAGATATATAGATAAAAGAAAAAGAAAAGAAAAGAAAAGCATGCAGTGGTAGAGAGAAAACGACTTCCGTGTTCATGAGGAACAAAAACACTCAAGAGTCAAGACAGAAAAAAGAAAAAAGGAAAAAGGAAGAGTAGAGACTATCTATATGACTATATATATCCTTTTTATCATACCAGAAAGCTAAGTGATAAAGGAATTAGTTGATGCGATACATTGCTGGTCAATATATATGTACCCAAAAAGGGGTACGTTCATATCTCTCATGAGTCGTGAGTTTCAATCACCAAACTTGTATCATTGATTTCTACAGAGCATGCAGCACACTAATAATAATTTCTGCTAATTATAACAACTAACTGCTGCACCAACAACAATTAATTCTATATACCATATATACTTTTAGAGTTTTGATACATGCCTGCCTCCTAGGCTTCTATTCATTTAGATTTTAGAATCCCATCACACTAGTTCATTCATATCTTTTATGGTTATTTATTCTGTTTTTTTATATATACGGATATCTATCACTCCTCCACGTCCCGGGATAAAGCAGATCTGCTCTATCATCACCGCCAATGAAGTCACTCCACAAACGGTGCATGTACGTGTAGCTTCACATTTTTATTTTTTTATATTTTCACGTAATCTCTTCACGAATGAAAAAGATCAAATAATGATTAAAGAAGATATGATAATATATATATATATTACTTTTTATCGATGTAACCAATATTGAGAAGATATATATATAAATTCAGCTGTTAAATCCATCTCTGATAATATATATAATTAAAAGAATATTTATTATGTATTTAGATGTTTTGTTAACGTGATAGTTAAGGTCGATATTTTAACAAAAATGTGATTGCAGTCATGGGGATTTTAATTAAATAACTCATATCTTAACGTGGAGAATTAATATTGTTATCAAAAGGAATTGGATGTCAATAATAGAAAAGTAGGTTACTGCTTACATGCACAAAATTACAAGTTTCAAAAAGTGTGAGGAAATTAATTAACTTGTCGTGTCACAAAGCATAATGAGCATAAACCAAAGAAAAGAAAAGACAAGAAAAAAAGTGGGCATGCAATATGGATGATGGTTGGCCAGCTGATAATGTCATCTTTTTCATTATAAATAAATGAGCACCACTTAGAAGGCGAGTTCATATAATAAGTGATGGGGATATGTCGTTATCTTCATTTAATTATTATTTCATGTTTTAATGGAAGATCAAATTAATGTATACCCCACTACTACTTTATTATATATTGTATGCACTACCACTTTCTTTTTTCAGTTAATTATTATTATTATTTTAGTGAAAATAAATCAATAGTGTACTTGGTGTTCTCATATTGGTGGGTCAGTGGGTGTACTTCACATTGTATTATGGGATTGATCGAGGAAAAGTTATCTTCTAATTAATAAATGTACGGTATTAACATGTGCCCTACTACAAAAGAAAAATCAATCTATATATTTATTGTTTTATTTCTCCATTTATTGTAATTAAAGATAATAAATACATTATCCAATATTAATTTTATAATGTGTTAATATGTGTTCTAAGAGTAGGACACATACTAATACTACCCTTAATGAATTAATTATACATTTGTCATGCCGATGTTTTAACGTCAAAAGTTTCATTTCTTTTCTGGTTTAAAAATATAAATTTTGAATTGTAAGCAAATGATTTGAAGGGAATAGTGCTAAATTAGCCAAAAACAATTGCCTAAATGATATGATCACAATTGAAATGTAATTAATATATCACTTATCACAATATTTCGTTATTCATATAACTATATGGTATTGATAATTCATATATATATTATATTATTTATATAGATCTTTTAAACAATCTAACATTGTTCTTTAAATTATATTTGAAATCCGAGGGAAAGTTTAGTTACAGGTCCTAAATCCGAGTATAACCTAAATCAATCATAATCTTATAGGCTAAAAAGGACAACATGCCCACCACCAGAGGAAGCTGGAATTCACTTTTTTTTTTTCTTTTTTTCTCTCTGCTTTATGCTATGAAGTAGCGTTGAAAGAGTAACGGCATCTCCTTCTCTCGCCCGCCTTGGAATTCAACGAATTCCTATTCTCTATTTGCTATTCTTACACACGAATCTCAATATATATATAAAATTAATTTAGGGACAATTTGTTATATCTTTTATAAATTTTATATAAAATGATGTTTGATAAAATTTTAAAAAGTAATTAATTAATAATCTGATAAGTTTTAACGGTGATTTTAAAAAGTGAATAAATACTACATTTTGAAAGTGATTATGCAATAATCTATTTCAACATTCAATATATATTTTAAATTATTTTTTTTTTTTTTTATGAAATCAAGTTAAAATTATTTATATAAATTATTGTATCTCAAAATTAAATATTTTATTTAAATATTAATTTGATTTATAAATCTTTTAAAAATATTTATATTGTTCTTCTGGATTTTTTTTTTTCAATTTAAATATTCTACTTAAATATTAATTTAATATATATAATTAATGAAATAAAATTGAAATAAGATCCTAAACTCATATAACTAATCTTAACACTTTTACAACAAAATTACCAAACATATGTATACTGCTTTTAAGTTATATAATAGTTTTTAAAATATAATTAACTAAATATATGTACTGATTATTCATTCCATATAACTAACGGTGATTATTATAAAAGTTACCATAATATTTAATATTTAATGAAATGAATCATCTTTAAAGTAAAATTAAAAGGTACGCATTTACTTTTTTATAATTGGCCAAAACCTAACTAGCTACCTTTTTTTTCTTTTTAAGGGTTTAAAATTATCACTTTATATAAGAAAAAGATCATCGACAAGTACACGTAAAGTGCACCTAAAAGTAGATTAATTTGTTGGCAACTTTCTGCAATCTTAATTAGGTTAATTATATCATAGTTACCATTGTTACTTTAGATTATGAATATTAAAACAGTGAAAAAAATAATTTAGGTTTGGTCAATAATATCTCCCTAATATCATATAAAAGGACAAAAAAAAAAAACTGGAACATAGCATGACATTTTCTTTTTTAGTTATCAAATCAAATCTGTACTTAAATTCCTACGACTAGGGGTGGGTACGGATCGGTTCGGTTTGGTTTTAACTAAAACCGAACTGAACCGAAAATATTTCGGTTTACTCAAAAGTGAACCGGTTTAAACCGAATAAGAAATTGTAACCGAACTGATTTGAATCGGTTCGTTTCGGTTCATTTCGGTTTTGGGCCTAATGGGCCTTTTGATTTGATGGACTAAATGAGTTTTTTTTAATAAATATGGAATGTTGTTACCTTGTTGGATTCTAATTTTGGATAAAAGTTTGATAAATTTTACTAGCCAAAGCCCAAATCAAACATAACTAATAATATTTAAGTTATAATTCATTTACAAAAATCACAAATTAAATAAATATGAAATTACATACTACAAACATACCTCTATACAAGAGGTACATCACTTCACAAGTGACATACAATTAAAATGTCCAATATAAAAACTTTAAATCATAAATTCAAACTCCAAATAAAAATTACAATCCAAATACAAACTCCAAATAAATACTACAGTCCAAATACAAACTTCAAATAAATATTACAATCCAAATCCAAACTTAAAATCAAAATTATAAAATAAATCCAAATAAAAGCTGCTAGATTTTATAAAATAAAATAAATAATAAGCAAGACTGTTAGGCTTTCCTGCATGGCTGCATTCATAAATAAAATAATAATTAAATGTCAGTTAAATAAGTGAGTTGCATCCATGCTATCAAACAATTATATGCATATACAAACAATTAAAGGCCTACCTTCATGACTTCATTAATCATTCTTCCTTATTTTTATCCTCCATAGAAACATTTGTCACTTCACTTTCATACTCTACATTTAAGATTTAAAAACAATAAACGATAAACAATAAACTTTCATAGTAATAAATAACATTAATAAAATATAAACAAATTTGATAATTTAACCTAAATATTAAATGTTTACCGGTTTTAACATTGATATAATGTTCTAACAAATAAACCGATTCATCTTGATTTTGAGCATGCTCTTGAACAACACACGGTTCATCAATAGGGCAAGTTGCTTGCAACCAATTTCCGATCAAAATTAACCCCTCAACTATTTTAGGAGTCAAAGAACTCCTAAATGGATCAAGAATGCGACCACCGGTGCTAAATGCGGACTCAGAAGCAACTGTTGAAAGCGACATTGCAAACACATCTCTTGCAACCATTGATAATATAGGAAACTTCAGTAAAGAATTCTTCCACCAAGCCAAAACATCAAACCTCTCATTCAATTTTTCAGCACGCTCTGACAAATACAAATCCACTCAATTTTCCCTTTATTAATATCTTCTTCTTGTTGTTTCATTCCCCACAAACTATTCTCTTGATCAGTTGCCTTTAACCTGCTGATTTCTAAGTCAACATTAGGTTCACCACTAACTCCAAATGAGAGCACATCATCGGTTTGCTTTGTACCCCCACCCGAACTACCATAAAATCTGTTATACCATTCATACAAGTCTAACAACACACCTTTTAACTTAGAAATCATGGATTCAAATTCTTCCACACCATAAATGGAATCAAACCGAAACTTCACATAACCCAATTTGTACCTTGGGTCAAGAACAACTGTCAAGATTAACAAGTTATTGGTTTTTTCTAAACCCCCCAATACTTGTCGAATTTTTGCTGCATACTCAAAGCAATTTTACTCACAAGTGGATCTCTTTCAGTGGTTAATGAATTTAGTTGATTACGAATTGTGCACCAACTCTTAAAATAAATGTTGGATGTCACACGCAATGATGCACTAAAATCCAAGGTAATATCATAAAAAGTTGTAAAGAAATTGATAAATACCTTGGCATTATCTCAATCATCAAAATCCGGGGGTCCAATCCGCTTATGGTCATTTTCATCATCTCTAAAATAGTTCACATATTGAATATCTTCCTCTCCAAATCACTCAAATTCTTTTCTAAGCTTCGCTGCACTTTCCAACATCAAGCAAGTTGAATTCCACCTAGTAGGAACATCTAGCACTACTAACCCCTTAGTCCCAATCTTCTCATATGCAACAGCTTTTTTAAATCATTCTAGTCTACTGAGAGAAGATTTCACAAATTTCATTGCATTGCGAATTGCTACAATTGAGTCATGCAAATCTTTCAACCCATCACCGACTATTAGATTTAGGATGTGTGCACAACACCATACATGCAAGTACTTGCCCCCTAAAACCGCTCCATCATCTTGCCAACTATTTAATTTCCTAATCACATAACCAATGGCAGTGGTGTTTGCAGTTGCATTATCCACGGTTATTGTGAAAACTTTATCAATACCCCACTCAATCAAGACATTCTCAATACACTTTCCAATTGAATCTCCCTTATGATCAACTATTTGACTAAAGCTCAGAATCCTTTTCTGCAGCTGCCAATCATAATCAATAAAATGAGCAGTGACAACCATGTAGTTAATATTTTGTATTGACGTCCACGTGTCTGTGGTTAGACAAACCTCACCTTACTCCGATTAAAATACTTCTTCAACTTAATCTTCTCATCAATGTATAACTGATACAACTCTCTAACAATGGTTCTCCTAGATGGGAGATCAAATAGATGACAAAGTTCAAAGCAAAACCTACGGAATCCTCGATTCTCAACAAATCTAAATGGTAATTCATCAAGTATCAACATTTCTGCTAAGGCTCTCTTACATTTCAGCTGATCAAATTTTGACACCCCTAAACTACTCCAAAACCTGATAAAGTTGGTTGTTTCACCAACACTTTTTGTTTTGGATCTACAGGCCGATATTTTTTACTCCGTTTAACAATATGTGTGTTCATATTTGTTGTGCTACAACCTGAGTCAAATGCATAAGAATCACCATAATACTTGCATCTAGCTCTTTTCTTCCTCTCTTAACTGACATATTCTTCAAAATGTACCCAACATTGTGACTTTTTTTTCCCTTTCCTACCACCTACCCATATACCCTTTGAAATCTTCCTCTTTCCAATGGAGCTAGAATTCTCTAAGGTCTCAGGACCCGAGTCACTACTCCCCTCCATTGAATCAACATGATCAATCTCCATATATCCATAATTTTATAATACAAATAAAAACTAAAATAAGTAAAGTAATTAAAACCAATAGAATATTCTATTTACTAATTGTGAGATAATGTAATTAAGCATATATCAAATAGAATCCACTTTTAATAATTACCCATATCAGAGTATAATGTAATTAAACATATAACAAATAAAATCCACTTTTATCGATTAACCATATCAAAGTATATCTCAATCTCTCACTGTGAAAACTGAAAATCTGCCCAAAACAAATAAATATTCCACTATACTCAAACATTTCAAGCTACCACACATCAACAAGTTATCCACAACCCAATTTATACCATAATCCATATCCACAGCCCACAACACATTTATATCAACAACTCAACAAGTTATCCACAAGGACCACAACCAATTTATACCATATCCACAACCTACATCACATATTACATATATATCAAAAACTCAACAAGTTATCCAGAATCCACAGCATATATACATCCCACAACACATATATTTTTGTTTTCAAAAAAATAATAAATAAAAGTATAACCAATTAACCAGCAACAACCAACACATCAGAGGAATGTAATATCCAAATCGACAAGTCCACAACAAAAGAGCTTCGGCTGAAGCCAGAATAAATAAATAAATAATAGCTGGAGAAGACAACAACTAACCAAATAAGCAAATCCGCAACCAGACCGTCTGATTCAAGCGATTTAGACAAGTTAGATGAGCTGAATGGAGGAGCTGATGTTGAAGATTTGGCTGGAGATGAAGGAGACCAGATCAGTTGAGCAGGTGGTCGACGGTGGTCATCGAATGTGAAAAAAAATAATACAAAAACAAAATTACTTGTTTGAAGAAGAAAAAAATTAACAAAATAAGAAAACAAGAAGAGATTGAGTCGAGTGAGTAATGATAAACCTTCTTTGAGGTTTGAGTTGAGACGAGCAGAGAGTCAGCTGGTGAAGATGACCAGATAGGAGACGAACGGCATTCCGACGGAGATGAGAAGCTGAGATGACTGGTGAAGATCGGCTCGGCTGTTACACGATCGACTGTTGAACAGTGGAGATGAGCAGCAGAGCAGCTGAGCAGCTGAGATAACTGATGATGACGACTAGATCAGAGATGGCGGAGATGATAGACGAAGATGAGCAACAGAAGAGTTGAGGAAGAGATGATAGACGAGCAGCGGTGACTGAAAGAGAGGTGAGAATAGGTGAGAGGTGAGCAGCGGTCGACTGAAAGAGGTGAAGAATGAAAGAAATGAAATGTGTTAGGGTTAGGGATTTAGTCATTTAGGGTTTTTTTTTTAACTTATATATATACGGTTCAGCGGTTCAATCCGGTTTTTGATGAACCAAACCGGTTTGAACCGATTTTTTTTTTGATTTTTGATTTTTTAAACCGGTTTGAACCGATTTAATTCGATGAACCGAACCGAACACCCATTTTTTAGTTCGGTTTGAATCGGTTCGGTTCGGTTTCGAACCTGGTGCCCACCCCTACCTACAACAACAAGTCCAAGACTATTATTAAGGTCAAGATTTATTCTTTATTAGGGAATGGATGGTATTTTTTGACGGAAAAAAAAATACATAACTTGTGTGGTCCAGAATAGTATGTCGAACTCATTCACAATATATTATATGATATGAATTCAGAATATGATTGATTGATCACGTTATATATTATGATATGAATAAAACCGTATTACAATTAAGTATTCTTTTCCTAAGTAACTATAGATTTAAACGAGAAAATCATACATCTACTCTCTTGATTATAGTGGAAATGGTGAGATAAGTCTTTTTTTTTGTGATGATGTCACCGGTTTAATAACTTAAGTTTAAAATGCACCTATTATGGCAAGCTACTCAAATTACCCCTAAACTTTTTTTTTTTTAAGATAACTTTCTGAACTCGTCTGAATCTCCTCAAAAAAGTTGTCTGAAATCGATCTACAACTCCTCTCTCTTTCCAAAAAACTTGTCTCTCTCCAGATTCTGTACAAGAAGGTAACAAATATATATGATCTTCACTTATATTTTTTGATGCATTTCAGATATTTTGCATACATTTCTGTGTGGTTTAACAATGTATCTATTCCTTATGATATGTTGTTCCAGTCTTTGTATGAACATGTAATAGATCCGAGCTTTTTTCATGTGTCACCGGGAATATTTAAAGAAGATTCGAGCTTATTTTAAATTAGACCGAGCTTTTTTATATTTGGAAAAAAAATCGATTAATTGAAAAAAATGCTCGATAATTTGAAATATATGCTCGATCCCTTACAATAGTTCTCAATCATTTACAAAAAAAGCTCGATCCCTTACAAAAAGTTCTCGATCTAATCCCTTACAAAAAGTTCTCGATCCAATCCCTTAAAAAAAGTTCTCAATCCCCATAAAAAAAGCTCGATCCCTTACAAAATGTTCTCGATTCCGTACAAAAAAGCACGATCCCTTAGAAAATGTTCTCGAACCCTTACAAAAAAGCTTGATCAATTACAAAAAGCTTGATCCATTTAAAAAAAAAGCTTTATTCTTGTTTAAACAAGCTCGGTCACACTATAAAAAAAGGATCGATTCCTTACAAAAAATGCTCGATCCGTTACAGTTAAGAAATATTTTTAATTCTTAATAATTGTAAATGTAATATATATTTTTTTAATTTGTTAATAATGGTTTGCGATGATGATTTTCACAGTACAATGGATAGAGTGAGAATAATCATATCTTACAACGGTCGATGGGAGCAATTACCAGATGAAAGTCAAAGGTTTTTTGGTTCCGATAACCATTTATTGTATGTGTCAAAGAATATGACTTACGAAGAACTGGTGTCGATCGTTCTAACCGTTGTGAAATACAATATGAACAAATACATTACTGATCTACAGTATATATCAATTATTCCTAGGACAACATGTCGCACATTTATAAGAAACGACGATGATGTTCTGTTTATGCTAGGGGAAGATAGAGTGATCCCTCAAGTATGCATTAGTCTAATTGAAAGGGTAATAGGAGATGTGATAACTGAAGATATCTCTCCTTGTGAAAACACCCAACAATTTTGATCGTTTTGCAGAAGCAATCAGTTGTTCACTGAAAGAAGTGGGATCGAAGAGTAGCAAAACATGTATGGTGTCCCACCGGAAGTAGCCGACCATTGTGCTATAGTTAGACCTCAATTCGACGATGTCTTTAGTTGTCAAATTGAGATGAATACTGGGCAGTACAACCATCAATAATATGAAATGTACAATGACATGAACAATGAGCGGAACAATGAACCGAATGTTGTGCCAATTCATGAGGTGGATAATGAGGCAAATTTGTATCTGGTAAATAATGTAACGAACAATGAGGATGATGAAGAACCTGTCCAAATAGAAAGTTGTGCAAAACGTGTACACAAATGTAGTTCCAGTGCAGCAGATATAGCTGAGACCTTTATGGTCCGGCCTAATGTAACTGCAGTTGATTCTGACAATGCCACAACGTGAGTTATTCCAGGAACAGAATCATAATCGTTTGGAATGGGTGGAAGTAGGAACTTGGTAGAAGATGAACCTACATGCATGATATATAAAGGATAATTTTTTCTTACTAAAAAGGATTTGAAGAGACTGGTTGGGCATTTTGCAATACGGCACAACTTCGAGTGGAAGGTGAAAATGTCGAATAAGACAATGTTACATTTAGTTTGTTTGATGGACAACTATACGTGGAAGGTAAGAGAGATGATGAGAGATGAAGGGGCATACTTTCAAATATGAAGTTTTGTCAACGAACACACTTGTCCATTAGAGAAGATTCACCGATGCCACTGATAAGCTAGTGTAGTCATAATTGGAGAAGTGATTGCACCTAGACTTTAACAACAGGATGGTCGACTAATGCGTCCGAAAGACATAATCGCCGACATGAAAACAATGTATGGTATCCAAATCATGTACAGTAAGGCACGTCAAGCCCTCGATTATGCATTGTCACTGACATATGGAACGCATGAGGAAACCTTCCAATTGCTGCCATCATTCGGTTACATATTGGAATAAAAAAAATCTCGGCACAATCACTGACTTACAGTGCAATGAAGATGGTAAATTCCTCTACTTTTTAATATCGTTGGGTGCCTCACTTAGAAGTTTTCAGAGGTGTTTGCGTACAGTTATTGTCATTGACGGTACCCATTTAAAGGGAAGATTAAGGGTACAATGTTTGTTGCAACTACACAAGATAAGAATGAACATGTGTATCCAATTGTTTTTGGGTACGGTGAATCAAAAAACAACCTATCATATGAGTGGTTTTTGGATTGCTTGAAAGGTTCCCTTGTCCATATAGATGATTTAGTTTTCATTTATGATCGACATGCAAGCATTGAAACAAAGATTTCTAAAGTGTTCCATTATGCCACCCATACTATATGTTGCTAGCACTTTTCTAAAAATATTAAGAAGCGATATCACAAAAAAGGATGTTACCGCAATAATAGACAAAGCAGCTCGAGCGTACACCAAGTTAAAATATAACCAGCACATGGAAGAGTTACAAATCTTGCACCTGAATACATATGATTATGTTATTGATGTCGGCCTACACAAGTGGTCCCGTGTACATTGCCCCGACAGAAGGTACATGGTGATGACAACAAATGCTGCAGAATGCCTAAACTCATGCCTAAAATTGGCACGCCAACTGCCTATGTTGACTCTGGCAGAGTTTATTAGGAATATGCTATAACATTGGTTTCATGATTGTCATAGGGCCGCACAATCCATGCGTCATCAGTATCTTGTGATCCTAAAACATGTGGAGAAGTGCAGTTTTATGACCGTAAATCCAGTCGACTGGAACATATTCTCGGTGAAACGGTCTGAAAAACAGTGGACCGTTGACTTAGCCCGGAAGACCTGCACATGCAATAAATTCCAAATGGACCATCTTCCATGTTCTCATGCTCTTGCTACTGCAAGGTATATTAGACGTTTTAGTATAAGGTTAATATTACTGAAACGTGAATCTCATCGTTTTCATTGTTTTTACAGGGACCGAAACATGGATTTCACATCCCTATGTGCGGACTACTACAAAAGACAAACACTTATTGATGTGTACTCGGTTCCTATTATGCCGGTTGGACATCCTTCCACTTGGATTTTAGCATCTGACATCGTTGAGATGGTGGTTTTCAATCCAATCTCTAAGAGACAAGCAAAACACCCGAGGGCGGGTCGACATATCTCGTCTTTGGGGAGGACAACTACTCAGAACTGTAGGAGATGTGAACAATCAAAGCATAATTCCAGGAGATTTTCTAACCCAACTATGATTAATGAAGGTCCTAGCAGAGTTGTTCCTGAGGAATACCGGTATAAGTGTAGCATCTATCATACAGTTGGCCACAATAAATAGACGTGCCCTAACAGAGACTACACCGTGGAATGAATTGAGGCATTTCGATTGATGACATTAAGTATATTGGATTTTCAATGTGTTATACTTGTGATTCCAGATACTTGTAATTTTTTTTTCAATTGAATTGTTTTTGTATAAAAAAATTGGTACATAAAAAAAATTACTACAGAAATCTAAACGGGTCGGGAGTTACAAAAAATCTCAACTGCCATTTTCTCCCGAATGATCCTCATATCGTATACCAACCAATAGAAATCCTTCATATCCGCCAGTAAGTACTCGATCAATCTCAACGTGTGGGGACCACAGTTACCTCTGCAATTGGACACATTAACATGCGTTAATAAAACAATAGTTTTTTAATAACACATTCTCAAAGTTAATGAAAACAATATGTCTTACGATTTCTTATGTTGGGAGATACGTGTTTCGGACACCACACTGATGAAGAAGGGCATATTCTTCTTGAAGAACGTCTCATGAGCAGCTGGTCTCGTAATATGAAACCCAGTCTGATGCAATATCGAGGGTAAAAACCAGCGTAAGGTGGCTACTTGCACCTTCCGGATATTCACTGCGACATTCTATCTGCATGGGTCCAGTATGAACATCTTTCCGGTGGTGAGGTCGACAGTCACCAAGACTCAATGTTAGCGCCCAATGTTGTACGGTATCAGGACTTGTAGACGTAACAAGAAGGTGTTAGGATATACAAATACATTTATATAATAAAATTACAAACCAAGTAACACTTACCATTCAACCACGTGCCACAGTCGACTTCCACTCGGGGCACCACCACACACCGTCGTAAGGTCCTCATCGGTCCACTAGGACCTGAGCACATTCCACCGAACTGTGGTGATCTCCCTGCGAGCATCACGAGGCATCATTCTCCTGTATTGGTGCTCCAGGAATGACTGTACAAACAATTGATCGACAGAAAGTTAATAATGTTTTACAAACTAATTTACAAGCATGCGTAATCATTACTTATTAAATACTTACAAAAAACTGCGTATCCAATATGTTGATCATCTAGTTGTACGCCTTAGAGAATGCTCATTGACGCTTACAAAGAATATGGAGGTACGCACCCATATACTGGGAATATATACACGTAATAAACTGTTAGGAGTGTATCATTACTAAAACAAACATAAAATAGCAAATTGCCTAACACACGTACCTCGTCCTTCAACTCCATGAAGTTGGCCTGCATCCGATGGAACCATGCAGCATCAACCGGCTATAGCACATCCACATCACATCTGCAATCATTTCCCATTAGCTACACAATTATTTAATTGAACAGAAAAATATTGTCATCTAAATAGATAAAATTTTACTTACCGTTCCCCATTTATGTTCCTCTTGAAGGCTTGGTAAGCCTTCAACTGGTCACTGTCCACCAGTCTGTAGGGATCAAAAATGTGGTCCACAACCTGAGGTATTACCCTCGGCCTTTTCGACTGGCAATGATCTATGTAAGGTTTGAGTAACTGACGCACCTCTCCAGTCGAACTTCCCCTCTAGGGTGTGCTGTGATGAGGAGCTCTATCCCCTCTGTGGCTGGATCGATATAGGGTGTGGAGAGAGGAGGGGGGAGGGGCAAGTGGCGTTCCATCTGTTGGGGGGAGGGGTGGAAGGGACAGCTGCCACTAGATCAATGAGGGAGATAGAGGGGACTGCAGCCGGTCGATCGATGAGGGAAGTGGAGTGGACGGTAGCCTCTATATCGATGGGGGAGGGGGAGGGAGAGGTGGAGGGGACGCCGTCGCTCTATCGATGGGAGGTCCGAAAGAACTGTTGTACATGTAACATCACCTGTATCTCCGGTACACTAGTGAACCTTACTCTCCGAAACTGCCCCTCCGGTATGTGGATCCTCCCGATGTCCACCAGTCATGTCTGTCCCCCGGTATACACATTTGTTCTGTCTCTGGGAGTAATATCTGGATAAGGACCAGGTGGACCATCCTGGTGCGTATGCGTCCTCGAGCCCTGAAGCCCTCCGGTCAATACGAGTAACTCCTGGTGTTGTGGTTGTCGATCCTCCTCGCTCTTTTGAATCATATCCAGTAACTCTCGGTGCTGCTACTGTCGATCATCCTTACTCTTCCAGAGGGCTTCACGTAACTCGTAGAACTGATGTTCCCATGGGGTCTGAAATCATATCAACATTGTTAGTACTAAAACAATCAACATGTCGTGTTAATAAAAACAAAACTAGCATCTCAACTTACCTCCCCATCACATCCAACGTCTGCACGAGAATCCCCTCTAGATGCAGTAGGTCCGGGGGTGGTAAATCAAACCCTTCTATACCTCACTCACCGAGGAGACGGCTCAGATCCATCGATGTCCATGTCGTTAAAACCCAGACCCTCCGGGTCAGAAGCCTCCATCTCACTGTGCCTCTCACTCCCACCCTCCTCCTCGGAACCCTCTCCACTACTTCCGCCAGTGGTAGTCTGATCAGAGACAATCAGAAGATGAACCCTGTCCTCCTTTACATACAGATGCCCCCCCTCGCTTAGGCCTAAGAAGTACTGTGCCTCCGTCTCAGCTGCTGTGGGCACGATTTCCTTCATCGTAAACATCTGAAAGCTTAGTTAGAGGAATGTCATTGTAAAAATAGTAACAAATATAACGATTAACAAATTAAATAAATACCCTAGCATTGAAAATCTTCGCCAGCTTCTTCCCTCTCGTTTGTTTGGTTAACTCCCACTTCAACATACAGGGAGAAAACTTTGTAACCCTCTGGGTACCGAACTCGATGCCCAGTTCGGAAATCACCTCTAAAGCAAATATCCATGTCAAAGATAAGTACGATTAGAATCCAAAAAATTTAGGACACAAAAAATAAAGTACATGTTGTAATTCAAAGTTCTTACCAATAGGGCATGCAATAGACCATAAATGTTGTACCTCTCTATAGTATGTACATTAACGCCCTTTGATTGTTGGCGTCTCTCCTTACATCGCCGAGGTAACGCATGCTTGAATGACAAAATAGAATGTCTATAGACATGGGCACCCCGCGGGAACGCATCGAAGACAGTAAGGTCCACCACCAACAGAAACTGCCAATCTGGAATCTGGAATCTTAAATCTCTCGTCCACCCCATCAGTATCCAGTTGAGCATGTAGATGAGTCAAAACTTCATAGCATTGTACGGCTTCTGAAACTCTCTGAGAGTGAGAACAACCCTCAACTCCTGCAACGATACCTCATCGGCTCCAAGAAAGTACCACTGATGTATGTCATTCTCTACTGCAGCATACAGGCTCGTGTCCGGTACGACTCCAAAATGTAATCCGGTGATGAGGTAAAATTTCACCTTCGAAAACCTTACCATATGGTTCCCTAACAGGAACCGCATCTCATCTGTTGGCCCGTTATGGTCTATCTCCCACAATATCAGCCGATGGATAACACCACCCGAAAACTTCATCTCCCTGTGCATCGACATGAAATGCCCAAAACAGGACGTCATGAACCGACGTTGATCCTCAACAGCAAAATCTTCAGGGACCCGGTTCAGTGCATTGTCTATACGGGCGAGGGCTTTAAAATGGTCGTATCGAGTCAATTTTCCCTTGAACCAATCTCCCTCTAGAGTTTTAAGGAAATCCTTCAATCTACTCCTAATCTGCAATGTCACAGAAACAATATATAAGTAAACTGGAAAATACTCGGTTTAATCTATTAAAAGTCTCGATTCTTTAAAAAAACTTCTCGATTCTTTGAAAAATATTATCGATTCTATCAAATATATTTTCGATCCTTTTTAAAATATTCTCGATCCATTGAAAAAAATTCTCGATCCTTTGAAAATTATTCTCGACCCTTTGAAAAAATCTCGACCCTTTGAAAAACATTCTCGATCATTTGACAAATATTCTCGATCCTTTGAAAAATTCTCGACCCTTTGATAAAATTCTCGATCCTTTGAAAAATATTCTCAATCATTTGAAAAATATTCTCAATCATTTGAAAAATATTATCAATCCTTTGAACAAAATTCTCGATCGTTTGAACAAATTTCTCGATCGTTTGAACAAATTTCTCGATCTTTTGAACAAAATTCTCGACCGTTTGAAAAAAATTCTCGATCCCTTTAAATAATTCTCTATCCTTTAAAAAATATTTTTGATCGTTTGAAAAATATTCTCGATCCCTTTAACAAATTCGCAATCCCTTAAAAAAATTCTTGATCATTTGACAAATGTTCAATTCTTTCAAAAATTTCCTCGATTCTTTGAAAAAATATCTCGATCTTATTCCAAAAAACCTTGATTTCACTTACAAATTTCTCGATTTAACTAAACCTAATTTTCAAAATAAACAATCCTCGATACCCAGAATTCCATCTTCCTCATCATATATTCAACCTCATTTCAAACCCTAACCTAAACCACAACCATTCTCACATCTCTTTTTCAACCCTAATCTACAATTTCAATCAACAAAACACAATTCTAACATGCAATTGCAAGTTATCAACAACAAAATTGAGAAAAAAAAAACAAACTGAACTTACCTCTGTCGATCGCAACAAATCTGGTGTATTCTCGTTACGGTCACTTCGCCGTCAATTTCTTTATCGTCGATTAGATTCCCGTCGATTTCTTTCTCACTCTTGTTTTTCTCAGACTTTGAAAACGACAACTTTATCTCTTTTTCTATAATTCAGGTTATTTTCGTTCAATCACGTTAAATGACGCATTTTAAACATATATTTATAAAGTGATGATATTTGTAAAACAGTCCTCCAAAGATTGCCATTAATTTTTTAACCCCCTTGGTTATATGTATTTTTGTGATGTGAGTTTGTGACTTTTCTCTAGAAAAAAAAACCATTTTAAGTTATATGGTTATATGTATTTTTGTGATGTGAGTTTTTGACATTTTTCTAAAAAAAAAAAAAACATTTGAAATTATATATATCAACAGTTAATAAAAAGAACAAATATTTGCCCATGAATTTATTAACGATAATGTGTCACCAGACCGGTAAGAAATTACATAAATTATTGGGTTTGCATAATAGTTGCTGATGATACCGTTTAAAAATTAAGCAAAACAACCCCAAGTTTAAAATTTCCACATTGGATGCATTTTGCATATTGTGCAAGTAAAAAAGTCCTCAATTATTATGTGTAATTTATCATCAAGAAGGGATTTTGACATCTAATAGTTTTTCCATAATATCGTGGGTTATGTGATCTTATAATCATTAGTGCACTAGTTTATGGTGCACCACTGCACCCACCCGTTAAAGCTGCAACATGTACCGTGGGATTTTGGTATTGTGTGTATAACCCAATCGAATGTCCATTAGATTGATGTAGTATTAAGTTGATTTAAATTTGAAATTCGGATATAACCAGTAAGTTATTAACATCAAATTAAATATTTATTTATCCAATTAATTAATTCTGTGATATTATCTTTACATATCAAAGAATAAAATTGGGATACCGATTATTATTGGATATAAATACAAGGTAAATAATAGCTGTTTTTTTTTTTTTGTAAGGAATCGTAGAACTAAATTTTTCATTAGACATTTGAAATGTGGAATTTTGTTGTTGTTCTCATAAAACCCACACATCATCGACATGATCTAAGTATCATAAAATAGTCACATTGTTAACAAGGTATGCCGTTTTACTGTTATTTTTGCTTCATGTATCGGTAAAAAAGTTTGCATGAGTTATAAGAAAATACATATTTGTTAATCATATGTCCGATTTTCAGTGGAGGAGTGCAAGATAGATTTTTCCGAGATATATAGACCCCCTATAAATGTAATCTATTCTATGCGAAATTTGGTGGGCTGCGAGAATGACAGTGTGTGCGATGGCCGATGGAATTACTTTTGTTCCAACATTTATAAAAGTGTGAAAGTGCATTCACAAGTGGCATATTAAAGCCACTTTAGACCATCACCACTTGGGTCTCACAATAATGGAGGCTATATGGATCTCAATTTTTAATTATTATTTTTTTACAAAGCAACAATCGGCAGGGTGTAGGAATATTCTCACGTGCCACATGCGTGCACCCCTTCCTTCCCGTTTGTTATATATAAATAATTAAAGTTTATGGTTGCTTCCATATATTGTATTACTTCTTGTGACGTAAAGGTATCTCTTTCTTAATTAATAAATAAAGTTTCTGAACAAACAAATAAAGGGTTATAATGAAAGTTAGATACTTATTGGAGTGATTACTATTCATTGAGTTCCGTTAATGTATGGCTTAAATTACTTAGTAAACTTATGTGATATAGATTACTATTTTGTGGATATAAGATCTTAAAAAAAATAAGTCTCTTTTGAGAGTTCTTTTGGTATAAAAGGTTTTAGGATTTATGAGTAATTTCAAGACTCTCTTTTGTAATCTTCACCTATGGACGTAAGTTTTATGTTGAACACTATAAGAAAACGAGAGTTTATGATGGTTAAAAACCGTCATAAAATCTTATTTATAACGGTTTCAAACCGCTGTATTTTACGGCATCATAAATGAGTGATGACGGTTCTGAAAACCTACGACGGTTTTAAACTAACATAAACATATATGATGGTTATAAATCCACGATTGTTTGGAACCGTCAAAAACTTTATTTTAAAAATAATAATTATAACAATTTATTTTTGAATTTCATTGCCAAACATATTTTCGAATGTTATATAATTTCATTACGCTACAGAATTTTTGAAATAAAATAATATCTAACTCAATAAGGTATGCAAAACTAGAAGTCAAACTTAATTAACATACTAGAAGTCTCGAACTACTAATTATTGAAAAATAAACATGATAATAGAAACATTACAAACAATTAAATAATAAAAAATTACACCTTGTTTAACACACAAACTAGTTAAAAATCACACCCAACACTAAATAGCTTGAACTAAATAGCTCATCACAAATAGTCGAATACTTCAATCATTAAAATAAATTCATGAGCATCTAACATGCTTCTTTTCCCTGCTTTGAAAGACCAAATTGAGTTGGTAATTCCTTGAGTTCCATTATTCAAAAATCTACCAATTTTTCCTATAAGTGGAAATGTCAGGGACAAATAGAGGTGTCCACGGTTCGGTTAAACCGTTCGAAACCGAACCAAAACCGGCCTCTGGAAACCGAACCAAAACCGGCCTCTGGAAACCGAAACCGAAACCGTAACCATAACTGTAACCGTAACCATAACCGAAACCGTCGGTTACAAAACCGGTTGGAAACCGGATCCCGACGGTTCGGTTACGGTTATGGGATCTTAAAAACCGACCAAAAACCGGCGGTTTCAATTTTTTTTTTAAAAAACCAATGAAATGCTGACACGTGGCAGCATTTCAGAAAAAAAAAACAAAACCGAACGAACCGGAACCGAAACCGAACCGAACCTTTCGGTTTCACAAACCGAAACCGAACCGAACCGAACCGTTCGGTTTCGGAAAACCGAAACCGAACCGTTCGGTTTCGAAAAACCGAAACCGAAACCGAACCGAAAACCTCCGGTTCCGAAACAGACCAAAACCGTCCTATTCCGGTTACGGTTACGGTTACGGTTACGGTTACGGTTCGACCTTTCCACAGAACCGAAACAGGCGGTTCGAAACCGAAACCGAACCGTGTACACCATTAGGGACAAATCTCTTTGAGTGCGTGCGCACACACACATGCCCAAAGAAGAATAGAACTTTATTTCTTGCGATTTATGATAAACATTCTAATTTATCATAAATCCAGTTCTTTATCAATATTCCAACGCTTCACTATTCTGAAAGTATTTATAAATATGTCAATTCAACAACAGAACTACAATGTCAATTCGAATCTATAAAAGCTGATGAACCCAATAATCATTCATCAAATGCACAATCAATAGAAAAATAAATTGAACCTATTTGTCCTACATATAACTAGCTAAATAAAGCAAAGCCAAGACAAGATTAGCAAAAGCAACACAATTTCCAATTGAAAGAATCATGCAATTAAAACAACCATTGTTTCATACAAAACTAATAATCAACTGTTGAAATAAATATCTAGTCAGGAAAAAAATCATAATTATTAGTGCAAAAGCAAAGCAGAGGAGCTGAATCTTGAAAGAAAACTTGATCAATTGGTCTGCAATCGGGCATGAGGAACAATCCACAGGCAGCAGCAGCCCCACACGGTGGAGAAAACCAGAGAAACATCTATGAATTAGTGCAAATACTGAAAAAACCCAAGAATGAAAGCGCATGTTCGTGAATCGAACCCTAGTGATGGAAATCGAGCTGACTGATCAAGGCATGATGTTGTTTAAAACCATCATGATTTTCCATCATCAATTGTCATTTTTCTTGTAGTAGAACCACTTAAATTTCTCTTGTTCCTCTTTGCTTTTATTTTGCTTATTTATTTAACAATTTTCACAGCAAATTACTATCAGAACCCTAGGATCTTGATTTCTTTGGGATCCGTTATCAAACATTTGGTTGATTTGACTGTCAAATATTTTGACTTGTGTTAGATTGATTGTCGAAACTTTTGGGTAATGTATATGTCAAAAAAAAAAATGGTGGGGGCAAGTTTTGTGATTGAGAAATTTGATGGAAGAAATAATTTCAGCATTTGACTGGCGAAGATGAGAGCCTTCTTAACTCAATAAGGGTTGGCCAAAGCACTCAATGAGAGGAAGAAGTTGCCTGAAAACATGTCTGAAGAAGAAAAAGATGATATTATGAGAAAGGTTTTTGTGCAATTTTATTGTCATTGCCTGATGTGGTGCTGTATGAGGTGTCTGATGAGAAAATTGTAGAATCATTATGGCTTAAGCTAAAAAGCTTATATTTGACCAAATCCCACTCCAACAAACTCTGTTTGAATCAACGACTTCACGGTATCAGTTTGTCTAAAGATAAGTATGTTCAAGATCATATGAATGAATTTAATAGAATTGTTCTGGATTTAAAAAATATTGATGTGAATTATGTTGATGAAGATTTAACCTTGATTTTATTGTATTCGTTACTTTTATCATATGAAAATTTTATTGATGCTATGATGTATGTGGAGGATATACTTAGTTTGGATGATGTTAAATCATCTTTGAATAAAAAAGAATTAAAGAAAAAAATGTCTGAAAATACGAATGAAAATCATGCTAATGGTTTGATGGCTAGAGGCAGAGACAAAAAAAAAAAAAAATCTTTCGGTGGTAATAGAAACAATTCTAGGTCTAAGTCTAGAGATAGGAAAATAAGGTGTAACTGTTGCAAGGAAGAAGGGCATTGTAAAGTTGATTGTTCGAAACTCAAAGAAAATGATACATTTAATAAATCCTCGGATTCTGGTGATACTAATATTATGAAAGATTATTCTACTGATACAGGTGATATTTTAACGGTTTCTTCTGGTTATTTAGACAATTCTTGGATTATTTTGGCTGTTCATATCATATGTATCAAAATAGGGTTTGGGTTGTTACTTATCAGTCTATTGTTGGTGATGTTGTTTTGATGGGGAATAATATGTCTTGCAAGATTGTTGGTATTGACACAATTCAAATTAAGAAGTTTGATGGTATTATTAGAACGTTGTCTGATGTTTTTCATGTACCAGATTTAAAGAAAAATATTATCCATTTAAATACAATAGATTCCCAATGTTTTAAGTATTCATCTGAATGTGGAGTTTTCAGAGTTAGTAAGGGTGCTCTTGTTGTGATAAAAGGAAAAATTATCTAATGGCCTTTATGTACTTCACGGAAGCACATTTATTGGTGTTGTAGTTGTTTCATCTTCATCAGGTGCATATTCAGATATTGCTTAATTGTGTCATATTCGTTTAGGGTATATGAGTGAGGCTGGTATGGCTATTTTGAAAAAATGAGGTTTGTTAGATGCTTAAAAAACAGGCAAACTTGACTTTGGGTGCGTTGTGTTTATTGTAAACAGTGCAAAGTTAAGTTCACCACTACTACTCATAGGACAAAAGGCACATTGGATTACATCCATTCAGATATTTGGAGTTCTGTTCTTGTTGAGTCAAAATGTGTTTCTAGATATATTTAGACATTTATTGATGATTTTTCCATGTATGCTTGGGTGTGTGTTTTGAAAAAGAAAAATGATGTTTTTTCAAGATTCAAAAACTGGCTTATTTTTGTTGAAAATCAGACAAAAAAATATAAAACGTTTTAGAACTGATAATGGTTTAAAATTTTGTAAGGATCAATTTAATAAGTTCAACGAGAATGAAGGTAGTGAGACAATACACTGTTAGAAAAACGCTATAGCAAAATGGAGTTACAGAATGTATGAATAAAACTCTATTGGAGAAAACACATTGCTTGCTTTCAAATTCTGGTTTGGAAAAAGATTTTTTGGCTGAAACTGTTAGTTATGTCTGCTATTTGGTGAAAAGGTATCTATCGATTGCAATTGAATTGAAGACTCTTATTGAGGTATCGTCTGGTACTTATGCTAATTATTCTGATTTAAAAATATTTGGTTGTCCTGCATATACTCATGTGAGTAATGGTAAAGTTGAGCATAGAGCTATATGTGTATTTAGGGTGAAAGATTGTCGTTTGTGGTGTGTTAAACCCGAGTTACAAAAAATTATAATTAGTAGAGATGTGAAATTCGATGAATTTGTCATGCTGCATGGGATAAAAAGAACTTATAGTTGTATATACAAATCATAGTGTTAGTAAGCAAATGAAGTTTGAAGTTGAAGATTTTGATAAAGTGTAAAATGATACTTTAGTTCAGCCAACTCAGGTTGATGTGTATGACTCTGTTGATAACATAGAAAAAAAATCAACAATACAGTATAACCACAGAGATGAAAATAAGATAAATTAAGCCACTTCAACGGTATGGGTATGCATATTTAGTTTCTTTTGCATTGAATGTTGTAGAAACCATTGAAATTCAGGAACCTTCCACTTATCGAGAAGCTGTTAGTGGTACTGAATCTTCTTAATGGGCTATTGCAATAAGTTAGGAAATTGAATCTCTTCACAAGAATCGGACTTGAGAATTGGTGAAACCACCTAAGGGAGCTGCAAATGGGTCTCCAAAAAATAAATAAAGAAGATCATGTTTGTTAGTTAAAAAAATCATTATATGATTGAAACAGTCTCCTTGAAAATGGTACAAGCGGTTTGAAACTTTTATGGTTGGTAATGGTAACTCACAAAGTGATTATGACAGTTGCGTGTGTCACATGAAACTCCCATATAGTTATTTTATTTATTTATTATTATATGTTGATGACATGATGATTGCTACAAAAAATAAAAGTAAGACTATAAATTGACATTTGAGGTTAGGGGTGAATTTGAGATGAAAAATTTGGATGTTGCGAATAAAATTTTGGGTATGGAAATTCAAAGGGATAGAAAAGTGGACAAGTTATTTTTTTTGTAGAAAAATTGTATAGAAAAAATTATTGAACACTTTGGTAAGAAAAATTCTAAACCATGATTACTCCACTAGCTGGACATTTTAAACTTTCATAAACTTTGTCACAAAATTCTAAGGATGATGAGAAGAAAGTGTCTCGAGTTCCTTATGGTAGTGTTGTTGGGAGTATGATGTATGATATGGTTTGCACTCGTCCTGATATTTCACATGCTGTCAGTGTGGTCAGCAGATTTATGGGTTCTTTACAAAAAATTCATTGGAAAACTGTAAAATGGATTTTTCGATATTTGAAAGGTATTGGAGATTAGGGTTTTGTATTTAAAAATAATAATACATCCAATAATATTATTGGTTATTTGGATTCTAATTATACTAGGCGATCTCTGACAGAATATGTCTTCACACTTTCGGGTTGTGTCATTAGTTTGAAGACTACTTTACAGTCTATAGTTGCTTTGTTTATATATGTAAAGTATATGACAGTAGTTGAAGCAGTGAAGGAAGCTATTTGGCTTAGAGGTTTGGGGTGTAATCCGGATTTATAACAAGATTCTACATTTATATTTTATAATAGCCAGAGTGCAATACATTTGACGAAAAATCTTAAGTATCATGAGAGGACCAAACATATTGATGTCAGATATCACTTTATTTGGGAGATTATATCTCAGAGAGTAATTACAGTCAATAAAATTGCTACAACAGAAAATCCAGTTGATATGTTGACCAAGCCTATTCATGTGCTCAAGTACAAAAACTGCTTGGATTTTATTAGTATTTGCAATTTGTGAGTTACCCTAAGGGGTTTGTTAGAGGGTATGACATACTGAAATTCTACTCAGTAGATCATGGTATTAATTTAAACTAAGATATAGATTTGTTAATAAATGACTTAAATTAGTCAGTAATCTTATTTGATATAGATTCTTATTATGTCTCTACCCATATTATAAATATGTGGTTATATGATCTTTTAGAAAATAAGTCTCTTTTGAGAGTTCTTTGGGTGTATTAGAGTTTTAGATTTTGTGAGTGATTCTAAGATACTTTTTTGTAATCTCCATTGATCATAGTGATTTTCTTTCATCTTCACCCGTGGACGTAGGTTGTGCATTGAACCATTTAAATTTCCCTTGTTCTACTTTACTTTTATTTTAGAGATATTAAGATTTTAGTCATTCTAGTTTGTGTTTATCTAGGTTTGGTCCATTAGTTTTCAGAATTACTAACTTTAATCCTTCTGTTAAAAATTCCATGAAAATACACAGAATGACATTGTCAGACGTTGTAATGACCGAAATACCCTTACAAATAGTGACGTGTTTAAAAAGGCAATTATACACTGAATTTTGTCTGTTATGGTAAAAGTTTGAAGCTGAATATTTATCATTTTACCCCTATGTTGTCTAATATGAATAGAACTACCATTTTGACCCTTAAATTGGACCGTTGGCCAACGACTCTAATTTTTCCTTTAAAAACCACCACACTTGCTTCATAATTCTGCTCAAGTCCATCTCAAATCCATACTTTTCTTCATCAAAATCCATCTCTCCACACTCAAAAGCCCTGATCAATCCACATATCAACCACCATCACATACACAACTTTATTCATCAAACATACACAAATCGATCACTCTACACATAAACCACCATCAAATACACAAATTTGTTAATCAAACATACACAAACCACCATCACACACACACACACACACACACACACACATTTCTTCATCAAACATTGAAAAACAACACTCAAACATTGACAATCAGCACTCAAACCCAGACATTTCTTCATCAACATTGAACACCTATTCAAAGATGTTATAGCAGAAGAAGCAACAACTAAATTCAAGCATTATAATGGAGGCTACATCAAGCTCAACAACCAATATAAATGGAGGGATAATAAAATTTAAAAATCGAAGATGCTCATGTGGTGTTAAAGCAAGTGTGAAGATTTTCGAATTCCAAAAGAACTTAAAGAAATTATATTTCGTATGTGAGAGAGGGAAATGTAAATTCTACAATTTTTTGGAGCAGGATAATGAAGAATTCAACATGAAATGACATTTGTCAATGGAAGGTTATAAAACCTAGAGCTGCTATGGAAAGGGTGCAGCACCTAGAAACTTTACATGCAAGAATGTTCAATTTGGAAACAAACATTTCAAACATTTCAAACATTCATGGGAGAATGGGTCAACTAGAGTATATGCAAGGAGGGTTAAAGCTGATCTTGGTAGTTAACCTAGCTGTGTTGGTGTAATCATGACAATGTTTGTACTTAAATAGTTGTAAAAAGCTGCAAGCAGTATTGAATGTAAAAAAAATACAAGCACCATTCATATGATTTCAGATTTCAAACATTATCAAGCATAAGTTCATTTAAAAGCATAAGCACGCACCATTAATAAGATAAATTAACATGTAATAGGTAAAAACCAGCATTCATCATCCTAGTTTTTACATAACTAACCCAAAACTAATATATCCAAATATTCTGCATGTTCTTATATTGCTACCATTATATCAAATCTAACTATAAATCTATATGTAATGGTTGGTAGCAAGAAGAACATGCTAGGAAATAAAAAAATTGTCTATTACAAAAAGTAGTACATCAAACCAGAATCATGCAGGCTGCACTAGGTCAGTTCAAGGTCTGGGTTACTTGTGATTGTGGTTGAGACTGGGTTGGTAGATTTTTTGATCCTACTGTTGAATGTTGATTTTTTTCAAAGTGAAAACCAAACAAAGATTAATAACATACAAAAAAAATTACAAATGATTGAAGTTAGAAACAACATTTGTTTTCTTCTTCCTTGAACAATTCTGAGTTGGTGGTTGTAAAGTTGATGGTCTAGATGTTGAATGAGTCATTGTTGGTGTCTTTGATGTTGTGGCCGCAGTTGTTGGTTGAGGTTGTTGTGATGATGAGCCTATTTTTGTTTCTTTTTTTTGTTTGTAAATTGAATAATAAAAACATATAATTAGTAGCTACAAAAACACATTATGTTTAATGACTAATTGAATAATATACAAATAACTTTTGTTTTCCTGAAGACTTGTTACTTTTGCAAGTCCTTTTATTGTAATCTGTTATCTCATATAACTTGCATATGATAGTCCCTGAATTTCCTCCATTTATTTTCTCACAAACTTTCTTCTTCGTTTACAGTTCAGGTCTACCAGGTTGTGTTTCATATGGTGGGGGGAAGTGTTGGGGTTTGAAACAAATAATATGGTGTGTAATATTAATCTAAGGGGGGGGGGGGGGGGGGGGGGGGGGGGTGAATAGATTTTAATTAAATTTTACCCAATTTTCGTTAAGAGTCAAGTTAACAAAAATACCCCTATCTAGTTACAAGGATACCACAAGTGTAATAAATGCAGAAATAGTAAAAACACTTGAGATATACTTGGAAACCTTCCAAATGGAAAAAACCACGGGCTGATGAGTGCGCCACACTAGAACATCAAATCCACTAATGATAAAGGAATTACAACCTAATCCCGATTTAATCCTCCACCACTACCTAATCCCGGCATAAATGAACCTAGTTCATCATGCTTATGCTTTAAGCTACCTACTCCCGAAAGCAACAGAAGTCTTACTTCTCAATGAAGAGATAAAGTGTCCTAAGTGAATATATGATGATATTCAATAAACAAACAAGGCTAGGAAACCCTATATGCTTATCTAGGGTAATGGGATGACAATCGATTCCTAGATATCAAGTGCTAAATGACATGTTCAAATAGCTTAGCTAAACATAGATCAATCAATCCTATGAAGCTATCACAATACAACACTCAATCATGTCATCACAACAATCTCTAATTTGTATCTAGAAATATTCTAAGAGAATACAATTAATTAAAGAGATGGTTTAGTAAGCAAAACACTTAACTTGTAAGAAGATAGTGAAGAACTTACCAAACAATATGTGATGAAGCAACCCTATCCATAAATGCACTCTAGATGAACTTAGATGATGCAAGATGAAAATTTAATGCTCATGGGAATGCTTTGAGTGATTAAAAATGAGTTCTTGGAAGTTTTTTTCCTTTGAAATGTGTTCTAAGGAAGAAATGTGATATTCTGAACTCATACACGACCTTAAGGCATTGAGTTATATATATATATAAGATCCAATCAAAGTGAGGTCTTTTTGAAAAAAAAAAATGTTTCAGCTTCCTCTGCATGCGTTGGTGACGTACGCTTGTCGAGCAGCGCACCACCAGCGCACAGTCTATTTTTAAAACAGGCGTTGGTCGAGTGACGTATCCCAGTAGCGCAACACAAGCGCAGACTCTCTGGGAAGTTTACGCTGGTGAGGCTGTGCTAGACGAGTAGCGCACCACCAGCGCACGCCTATATTTTTCAACTAAGCGCGGGTGCAGCAGCGCAGCTCAGTGGCGCATGACTAGCGGTGGTCCACTGTGAATTTTACGCTGGTGAGGTGAGCTGGTCGAGTAGCGCACCACCAGCGCAAGGCCTATTTTTCAACACTAAAATGTAAAAAACAATAAGTTCAAGAGTGATGAAATTGCATCCTATTTTAATGCCTAGCATGACATATAACTTTCATAGCAAGATGCAAATAGGTCAAATAGAGTCATTTAAACTAAAATGAACACAAGAGAACACTCAACATATAAGATCAAGAGTTATGCATGAATATGTGAGTGTGTGCAACTATCTCTTCAAAGTAAGTAAGCACAAGAATTTTACTTTTGGTGCTTCTCCTCTTGAGGTTTTGAGAGCCTAAGCTACCCTTACATGAACCCCAACAATGTGGTTGTTCACGAAATAAGCCAATCAATAAATGAGGACTTTTCAATCTCCCCCTTTGGCTATTTCGTGACAAAACCACCACTCACATTGATCCTCACAAAACAAAATAGAATAAAAAAACACCAGGAAGATATTCTACATTACAAAGAGATAATCATAAAAAAAAAACTTCAAGTCTTCAATCTCTTGTAGAATTATCAACCCTACATACAAGGCAAGCACAAATACTTTTTCCCAAACCAAGTGCATGTGAGATGATCAAGTGAATATAAAACAAAAGCATTTGCATTTAGAAATATGAGTATGATATCATGAAATGCGCATGCAATGCTCCCTCTCAACGGGTTACTCCCCCTACATGTAATCTCCCCTCAAACAAGTACACACTCATGCAATGCAATGCTCCCCCTCAAAGCCCTCAAAGCCAACACATGCTACTCCCCTAATAGGTCAATGCTACTCCCCATTTTTGTCATGATATAGGCAAATGAGAAGTTCTCAACCGGGTCACTCAAGGCAAAGAGAGAGAAGAGCATACAAGATTGTTGCATAATTATATAAGGCACATTTATGCAATCTCAATTGATAGGAGAGACACAAGGAGATTTATTTAAAAAAAATGTGAGAATCGAAAATGCTTTGCATACAAGACATGGTGCATTCAAGTCCAAAAATAATGGTATTTGGCAAAGCAAATGACAAAGGATTCCAATATAATTCAAACCAATTTCACCATTTGTCATGAAAGAAGCAAGGATATAGAGTTCTTATAAATATCAAGTTTTAAAAGCACTATATCCAAGTTTTAAAAGCACTATATCCAACTTTAAAAACTAAACATGGCATGAGCAACTTTACACCCTATTTGATTTTTCCGGGAGGATACCCGTATGATGATAGCCATGTTCAACTAATAAAGAAAGAGAGACATTGATTAAAAATTTTAGTCTCACTAGCATTTTCACACAATGGGTTGCATTTAACAATTGCAATCAACAAATCATGCTTTATCATTTTTCATTAGCATGTCATTTAAGAATCATCATGTCATGGAGATAATTATAGGTCGTTCAAACATGTACTTTCAATGTATATCTCCTAGTCCAAAAATACATGTTTGAACATAAATATGACATGGATTGTAATCAAAGCAGAGTTCACACATATTTAAGAAAATACAATATACCATAAGTGCAACCAGGCTACTCAAGCAATCAATAAAGAGGCATAAACATATTCTTTTTTAAAAAAAAATTGCATGCAACAAGTATACAATAGCTCTCTTTGCTTGAGTTCCCCATATGGGGTCAAATACCACAACACATCACTCCATTAAACAAATCCCAATAGATCTACTAAGAGTCTTGAATCGAGTAGCATCTAAGGGTTTAGTAAATAGATCCGCTAGTTGATCATTTGTACCTACATGCTCAAGTACAATGCATTTGCTCTCAACTAGTTCTCTAATGAAATGATGATGGATGTCAATATGCTTAGTTCTAGAATGCTGAACCAGATTCTTTGAAATATTAATTGCACTCATATTATCACAAAAGAGAGTAAGAGTACCTTGATTGAATCCATAGTCGACTAGCATTTGCTTCATCCAAAGGAGTTATGTGCATCCACTCTCAGCAGCAATGTATTCGGCCTCAGCCGTGGACAAGGAAATCGAATTTTACTTCTTGCAAAACCAAGAGACAAGGTTGTTTCCAAGGAAAAAGCAACCGCCCGATGTACTTTTCCTATCATCACAATTTCCTGCCCAATCTGCATCACTAAAGCCTACAAGACTAGCATTAGTGTCAAAAGAGTACCAAATCCCATAGTTGGACGTCCCATTCACATATCGAATGATTCTCTTAACTGAAGAGAGATGAGACTCCTTAGGATCCGCTTGGTACCTAGCACACACACCCATACTAAAGGAGATATCAGGCCTACTTACGGTCAAATAGAGTAAGCTACCAATCATGCCACGATATAAAGTTTGGTCCACACTTTTACCACTAGCATCCTTGCTTAGCTTCAAAGTGGTACTCATAGGTGTATCACAATGTTTGGCACTTTCAATGCCAAATTTCTTCACTAGGTTTTTGGCATATTTAGCTTGAGATATGAAAATCCCATCATCCATTTGCTTAATTTGTAAACCTAGAAAGTAACTCAACTCACCAACAAGACTCATTTCAAATTCATGAGACATGGCATCAACAAATTGTTGGACTTTTGTGTCATCGGTGGAGCCAAAGACTATATCATCAATATAGATTTGAGCTTTAAAGAGCTCATCTTTGTTTTTCTTGATGAATAGAGTCTTGTCAACACTACCCCTAGTGTAGCCATTGTCTATGAGATATTAGGTGAGACGCTCGTACCAAGCCCTTGGTGCTTGTTTCAACCCATATAAAGCTTTTTTGAGATGATAGACATGATTAGGGTGGTCAGGATCTACAAACTCTTTGAGTTGCTCAACAAACAAGAAATGGATAAAAGAAGCCTAATGGACTCAATCCTAGCAACGGGAGCAAATGTCTCCTCAAAGTCAATACCCTCAATTTGAGAGTATCCTTGTGCTACAAGCCTAGCCTTATTTCGTACGATGTTGCCATCCTCATCGGATTTGTTCCTATATGGTACCTATCACATTGGTGTTCTTGGGCCTAGGAACTAGAGTCCAAACCTCATTCCTTTCAAATTGGTTAAGCTCTTCTTGCATGACAAGAACCCAAAATTCATCTTTTAAGGCTTCATCAATTTTCTTGGGTTCTACTTGAGAGGTGTAGCAAGTGTTGCAAATAAGATTAGTCATTTGACGCCTAGTCCTAACACCCTCACTAACTTCACCAATAATGTCATCTTTGTCATAAAGTTTCCTAACCCATGGAGCAGGTTCTTTTGAGTCCAAGTGAGGAATCCTATCACTAAGTTGTGCTATGTCATCATGAAGATTAGCCTTTTCAACATTAGAGATGTCAACTACTTTCTCCAAAGGGGAGTCATCAACTAAATCTACCTCATCCTCATGGTCATTAGTTTTGAGTCTAGTATCATCAATGACAACATTAGATGATTCCATTACAGTCATAGTTCTTAGATTAAAAACTCTATAGGCTCCACTATTCAAGGCATAGCCAATGAAGATACCCTCATCACTCTTAGCATCAAATTTGCCAAGTTGATCACGGCCATTCAAAATGTAGCATTTGCTTTCAAAAGTGTGGAAATAGCTAACATTTGGCTTCCTACCTTTCCATAACTTATAGGAGGTTTACCTAGTGTGGGGCCTAAGGAAGACTCTATTTTCTATGTAGCAAGCCGTATTGACGGTCTCGGCCCAAAGATTCCTAGGGACATTGTTGCTAAGCAACATTACACGGGCCATTTCTTGAAGAACCCTATTTTTCCTCTCAACAACTCCATTTTGTTGAGGTGTCTTAGGAGCCGAAAACTCATGAGACATGCCTAGACTATTGCAAAAGTTTTCAAAATGAGCATTCTCAAATTCCTTCCCATGGTCACTCCTAATTCTCTTAATGTTTTTAATCTTGAAGTTCATTTCATTTTGAATTTTAGAACAAAACATTTTAAACTTATCAAAAGTTTCAGATTTTTCTCTAAGGAAATAGGTCCATGTGTACCTAGAAAACTCATCTACACACATAAAAATGTATCTTTTTCCACCTAAACTCTCGGTTTGCATAGGACCCATAAGATCCATGTGGAGAAGCTCTAGAGGTTATTTGGTGGTTATATACTTGCCCTTTTTGTGCATACTTTTGGTTTGCTTCCCTTGTTGGCAAGGTCCACAAACACCATTAACCTTTTTCCCAAGCTTGGGAAGGTCTCGCACAACATTGAACTTATCTAAGATTTTTAGATCCCTAAAGTTCATGTGACCAAGTCTTTCATACCACAACTCCATTTGTTCATCCTTTGACACATTATAAGACACACTTCTAGCTTCAAGACAATAGCAATTGTCACTAGACCTCATACATTTTAACAAGGTTTGTCCATTAGGCAATAAGATAGAACAATCATTTTTCCTAAACAAGACGGAGAGTCCATCATCACTAAGATGTGAAATGCTTATCAAATTGTCTTTTAGGCCATCAACATACAAAGCATTGGACAAAGAAGGTAATCCGGGAATGGAAATGGTTCCCTTTCCTTTGACCTTCTTTTTGGATCCATCACCAAATGTGACATTTCCTCCCTCTTCCATCACAAGAGTCTCAAAGAAACTCTTATTTCCAGTCATGTGCTTAGAGCACCCACTATCCGAATACCAAAAATCACAAGAATGAACTTTCAAAGCAATTTGTGCAACATGGAAAAGGTGTGCATCCTTTCTAATCCACCTAGGTGCAGTATTTTCCTTCCTAGTGGGCAATGGTACATGGGCTCTAAATGTCCTAGGATCATGCAAAAGTGTTCCACTTTTCCTAGTGACATGAATCATGGCTCTAGGTTTCTTAGGATCATGCATCATGGCTCTAGCCTTTTTCTTTTCTATCATGCTTTCAATCATACACAATTTGATATACCTAAAGCAATTTGGTCTAATGTGACCATCAATACCACAAAAATGACATGTAGGTAAAAAGTTAGGAATTATACCAAATCCTTGAGGATGCATTGAAGCCTTCCCATGTCTTTGTGGTTGTCTTGCTTGTTGCTGAGGAGCTTTTCCTTCTTTGTTGTTTAGCAAGACTTGATTGCTTCCTTGGTTGAGCTTGCATGATAGGTGTCTTCCCTTTGTGAGCTTTTGGTTGAGGAAGGTTAACTTGAGGAGCCCTTGTAGGATGAACTTGAGGTGGGCTTCTTGGTGCCACTATCACTTGAGCACTTTTTGAACACTCTCCTAGATCAAGCTTCTTCCTAGGAGTTTGATGAGGAGAGGACCCATTGAAGTTCATGCTTATTACAAAAATGGTCTTGCTTGGAGTGGAAGACATCTTGTCATCTTCAAACCCAAGCCCCTTCTTGTCACTTTGTCTCTTTCCAATATCTAGCATGTGGTCAAGTTTCTTGGTGCTAGAGTTCATCTTGGCCAACAACTCTCTAGCATCTTCAAGCTCTTTCTTCAACCCTTCTTCACTCCTCTTAGATCTTTCCAACTCTTCATTTAGTTGGTCAACTTGAGTTGAGAGATCTAGATTTTCTTCTTTTAATCTCTTGATCTCATTCTTGTTCTTTAATCTTGAGCTCTCAAACTTGGCCATGTAGTCCTTGAGATCTATCATATCCATACTTCCATTTATGGTTTGTGATGAAGATCCATCATCACTTGAGTAGTCTCCCTCTTGACTATCATTCTCTTCTTCACTAGCATCTTTGCTCCTAAGAGAGGATGTAAATGCTATGAAGTTAGCCATGAGTTCTTCATCATCCGAAAACTCATCTCTTTCATTAGAGTCATCACTTTCACTCCATGTGGCAACCATCACTTTTCCCTTCTTCTTGTTCTTGTGATTTGCACATTCCGGGGCAAAGTGACCTATTCCACCACATTTATAGCATTGAACTCCTTTCTTCTCGGTATTCTCTTGCCTAGGCTCAAACTTCTTGAAGAGAGCCTTTTTCTTCAAGTCTTGAGCCTTGGATCCAAAGCCTTTCTTCTCGGACTTGTAGAATTTCTTGTACTTTCTCATTAGCAAGGCCATCTCTTCATCCGAGTCATCACCTTCCTCATTCTCAACTTTGGAAGCTTTCAAAGCAATATCTTTTTGCTTCTTTGATGGTGTGGGGTTAGGACATTTCCTAGATTCATATGCTAGAAGCCTCCCAGTCACTTCACTTGGCTTCATGTCCTTGTAACCACTATTTTCTTCCAAAGCCGTCACCTTAGACTCAAACCTATCGGGTAGAGATCTCATAATCTTCTGCTTGATCTTTCTATCCGATTAAGGATCACCAAGTTGATGACTTTGGTTCACAATGTCCATCAACCTTATTTCAAAATCATTGAAGCACTCGTTCTCATCCATCTTGAGCAATTCGAATTACATTTGGAGAACTTGAAGCTTCGATTCCTTAACCACGTCGGTTCCCTCATGTGCAACTTCTAGGATGTCCCATGCTTCCTTAGCTATCCTAGTGTTTTGAACCAACTTGTATTGGTTATCATCCATTGCACAAAGGATGGCATGCATTGCCTTCCTATTCCACTTTGAAGCCTCAAACTCTTGTGCATTCCACTAAGCTTTTGGTTTGAGTACATCATCTCCTCCATCTACGGGAGTCATCATGGGTGGAGTGTAGCCATCTTCAACCGCTATCCATGCCTTGTCATGAATTTGGCATATGTACGACTCCATCTTGCCTTTCCAAGAGGAATAATTCAACCCGGTGAGGAGTGGAGGTCTAGTGCTGGAAGCTCCCTCATTGCCACCGTTTCCACTCATTGTGTTTATGAATGAATAATATGAATGCAAGTGTATGAATGGTCATTACAAACAAACAAAATGCAACACACACCAAAATGAGCAAGGATCACCTATGTATGTCTAGGAATCTCGCTCTGATACCAATTGAAACAAATAATATGGTGTGTAATATTAATCTAGAGGGGGGGGAGGGGTGAATAGATTTTAATTAACTTTTACCCAATTTTCGTTAAGAGTAAAGTTGACGAAAATACCCCTTTCTAGTTAACAGGATACCACAAGTGTAATAAATACGGAAATAGTAAAAACACTTGAGATATACATGGAAACCCTCCAAATGGGAAAAACCACTGGCTGATGAATGCGTCACACTAGAACCTCGAATCCACTAATGATAAAAGGATTACAACCTAATCCCGGTTTAATCCTCCACCACTACCTAATCCCGGTATAAGTGAACCTAGTTCATCATGCTTGTGCTTTAAGCTACCTACTCCCGGAAGCAACACAAATCTTACTTCTCAATGAAGAGATAAAGTGTCCTAAGTGAATATATGATGATATTCAATGAACAAACAAGGCTAGGAAACCCTATATGCTTATCTAGGGTAATGGGATGACAATCGATTCCTAGATATCAAGTGCTAAATGACATGTTCAAATAGCTTAGCTAAACATAGATCAATCAATCCTATGAAGCTATCACAGTACAACACTCAATCATGTCATCACAACAATCTCTAATTTGTATCTAGAAATATTCTACGAGAATACAATTAATTAAAGAGATGGTTTAGTAAGCAAAACACTTAACTTGTAAGAAGATAGTGAAGAACTTACCAAACAATATGTGATGAAGCAACCCTATCCATAGATGCACTCTAGATGAACTTAGATAATGCAAGATGAAGATTTAATGCTCATGGGAATGCTTTGAGTGATTAAAAATGAGTTTTTGGAAGTGTTTTTCCTTTGAAATGTGTTCTAAGGAAGAAATGTGATATTTTGAACTCATACACGACCTTAAGGCATTGAGTTATATATATATATATATATAAGATTCAATCAAAGTGAGGTGGTTTTGGAAAAAACGTTCCAGCTTTCTGTACGTGCGCTGGTGACGTGCGCTGGTCGAGCAACGCACCACCAGCGCACAACCTATTTTTAAAACAGGCGTTGGTCGAGTGGCGCATCTCAATAGCTCAACACAAGCGCATATTCTCTAGGAAGTTTGCGCTGGTGAGGCTGCGCTAGAGGAGTAGCCCACCACTAGCGCATGCCTACATTTTTTAACTAAGCACGGGTGTAGCAGCGCAGCTCAGTGGCGCATGACTAGTGGCGGTCCACTGTGAATGTTGCTCTGGTCGAGTAGCGCACCACCAGTGCAAGACCTATTTTTCAACACTCAAATGCAAAAAACAATAAGTTCAAGAGTGATGAAATTGCATCCTATTTTAATGCCTAGCATGACATACAACTTTCATAGCAAGATGCAAATAGGTCAACAAGAGTCATTTAAACTAAAATGCATACAAGAGAACACTCAACATATAAGATCAAGAGTTATGCATGAATATGTGAGTGTGTGCAACTATCTCTTCAAAGTAAGTAAGCACAAGAATTTGACCTTTGGTGCTTCTCCTCTTGAGATCTTAAGAGCCTAAGCTACCCTTACATGAACCCCAACAATGTGGTTGTTCACGAAATAAGCCAATCAATAAATGAGGACTTTTCAGGGTTTATGCCTTAAATATGTAATTTGTAAATGGATTTATGAAATAAATAAAAGAAAAAGTTCAATTCATTCATGTTGTGTTGTTTATTTTATAACTTGTGCATATATTTAACATCCAAGATTGTCGGATGTAATCTCGAACTATGTATATGAGTGTCATACACAGATGGATACAGTAAGTGACGTGCAATCTAAAAAGTCCATAGATAGCAAATAAAGCTGGGTACTTTATTTGTTGTTAATCTATAGCTGCGGTCCATTCCGTAATGTACGATGATTCTATCCTGAATTATTCGTATGAGATATGGGAATGGAGGCACCTTGTATGATGTGATCATATAAGACTTGGCCATGATCTATATGAATCTCTCACCAATATCCGTTTACCGATGAGATTTATATATATCAATTAACGATGGCTATATGTGGGTAATCTTAATCATGAGTGTCTTATCTACTCCTTCAGGTTAGATCGTGGTCTTTGATATACCATGGGTGAGGTTGGATGCTGTTCCCGATCAATATGCTTCGTATGTTGGGATTACGGTTTGACTTATGGCTGGGAAGGTTTGTACACAATAGTGGAATCCACTCCTTCTTGTGAGAAGTAAATGGTAGTTACCTTAAGGGTTGATTCGGGGCTTGGACAATATGAGCGCTCTCCTAATTCCGTAAGGAAATATGATTTATTGTCCATTAGAGAATCAATGGTACTTAAAGGATATATGCAATTAGAGGGGTATAACAGACATTATAACCCAGCTCTAATTATGAACTACTGTGGAGGATCACACCATATGTAATAGCTATATCGATGGACACAGAGTTGTATCGGTCTGTGTAAAAGCATCTACATTTGAGAGAGTACATCTTCGGGTTTTTAGCTGAATAACACCGGAGTTAATAATCAAGGAATATTAATTAAAGAGTTTAATTAATGATTCTGAGGATTATTGGAGCTCAAAATACTGTGGGTCCATTAGGCCCCCTTTCTATCCCGATCGATTTAGGTAAAAAAGGTCACGGTTAATTAATTGGATTGTCCAATTAATTGTGTTACGAAAGTGACACGTATATATTCGGGAATTAATTGAATAATGAGATTATTTAATTAATTAATGTTACTAGTTAAATTAATTAAATAATTAGATTATTTAACTATATTGATAATTATGAATTATTAATTAACTATTAATTGGAGGGTGTTAGTTGATATATGTATTTAGATGAAGATAAAATAATATGATTATTTTATTTTACTAAATCATTTATCTAAGTATTTGAATTTAAGTTTAAATTTAAAATACTTATTATCACTTTTAATATATTAGATATATTTGAAAATGATAATTATTAGATATATATCAATTATAACATAAGAGATTGCATTGGATACAAATTGGTGTGTGCACATATATAAGTGTTTGTATAGGATACAAACATATACAAGTGTTTGTATAGGATATAAACAATACATATATATATATATATAATATACGCAATATAACAGAGGATAGATATGAAAGATATAAATCTTGATTTGTGAAAAAAAAGTTTTCAACAGAGGCGTGATATATAAATATTTTTTTTGACATTAAAAAAGTGAGCAAAGCAGTTATTGGTGTAAAGAGAAAAGAGACATAGATATATGACAATATAAGTTTTGCATGAGTTGCAATTTATGTGTGCGTGAAATCAATACACCAAACTGAGAAGAAAGAGTTTCTTCAAGTATTTCCCTACATTCTCCATTCAAGTTCCTAAGATCGTAACGTGCCCACACGCAGTTACCAATCCCGGGAGATAGCGAGGAAGATCGAGTGGTTCAAACAGGAGCACATCGTAAAGTGAAGGAGCCTCCAAACGTTGGTATGTTCTTCTTCTGATTTTATTGATTACAATTTCCTGTGTTTACATATTATATGTATTAGTTCCGAAAAATAATTACGATCCAAAGTTCACTGATCCTATATACAGATATGATATGTATAAAAATTTTAAAACCTAGTTCCACTGCGTGACCGGTGAACGGGTTCCTACAGGAAAAGCACATCCATTTCCAATGGTGGCTACATTTTTGGGTCAGATAAGGGATGAATCATACCCCTATAAATTTGGATGTAGGCACTTTTACTGAGGCTTTGGTTTACAAACTTAGGTACCTAATCCTTATGTGATTGTCTTCCATAACTGTGGCTTATAGCAGTCATGGCATGAGGACATGGAATGCCATAAATCTGCCAGCTCTCACATCCACAGTAGTACTCTCTCAACTTCACAACAAATATTCCATCTGGACCCAGTAACTTATATTCCTGGTCTCCAGCTGAGATGATTGTCAACTGTTGGCTAGCTTGATTATTCTTAAGTATTCTTAAATTCACTCTTGGTGGTAGGACATCCCTCTAAGCATTACATTCCTCCTTCCTCTCTTGTAACTTCCTCTTAACCATACGTCTAATGAACTCTAGCAATTGCAAGTAGATCTGTGCTCTATGTATCCCAATCATGTTGTTGGAAGCCTCAGTCATGTTGTTTGTCACATGGTGACATATAGAGGTATCCACGGTTCGGTTTTGGTTTGAAATCGTCGATTCCAGTTTCATGGATGAGAGAAACCGTAATCGAAACAGCCCTACACGGTTTGGGTCGGTTTTGAAATCGTCGGTTTGGCGGTTTCAATTTTAAAATCGGTAAGTTCCGGTTCAATTTCGGTTTATTCTGGTTTTTTTTCTAAAAGGCTGCCACGTGGCAACCTTTTTGTGGTTGCATCATTTAATTTTCAATGGTGCTACCACGTGTCGTCTTCTTATTAGTTCGCTTAAAAAAATAAAAAATAAATATAAACCGCCAGTTAAACCGCCAGTTTAACCTTAGATTTTTTAGTGGATAAAACAGTAACCGAACCGGTCATAACCGGTTTCCAACCGTCGGTTTCGGTTTTGGTTTCAGTTTTGGTAAGACGGTTTCGATTTTTAACCAACGGTTTAACCAAACCGTGGACATCTCTAGTCACATCTAATATACTGGTCACATCCGAACCTGGACCAGCAATGTGGGTCAATCTTCTGTAGTCATTTCTATGCTTTAGGGTCAACCTTTCCAATAGAATCCATGGCAGCGTTGAAGTGAAACAAGTTACTGCTTTTGTTGGCCTTCCAAACCATCTTCTTATAGTTCTGCCCATGGTAGGAAGATCTGAAGTTGGCATATAGGTGCCTTGAACAAAACCTGCCACACATGAAGAGAAATAGGGTCATAAGACATTGTAAAAATTAGAGCCTATTTCTCTTCATGCAAAAGGAAAAACTGAAACTGTAAATATAATTTACCTTGTACTAGCCAAAGAAAACTGAGTCCCCAATGCCTTGACCAAACCCTTCGATCTATCAAACATGAAACACAAATACATGTCTTTAGGGAACTGTAGAAACATTTTCAAGTTTTTAAAAAACCATTTCCAACTCCACTTGGTCTCTTTCTTACATATATAAACAACAAGTGGAAATATCTCACTGTTTGCATCTAAAGCCATGGCTGAAAGTAGCACTCCACCACATGGTCCTTTCAGATAACATCAATCTAGACCTATAGAAGGTCTACAACCCTCTAGAAATCCTTGTTTTTGAGCTAGAAAGCTCAAAGGCAACCTACAAAAGGTACTAAGTGGTTTTTGAATCTTAATATGGATTGTTGTCCTTGGGTTAGTTTGATTTAAGGTGTAGGCATATTGCCTTAGATACTTAAAGAAATTGTTATGATCACTCATTAGCTGTGACATGAGTCTATATTTCACATTGTACAGCTTTTTCATGTCAACGGCTATATTGTACTTCTCTAGTAGCAAATCACCTAACAATTTGATACTCACAATAGGATTTCTCTTGACAAAAGACTCAACCTTAGAAACTATCCACTTAACTTTTGCCTCACTGTTATTGTAAACTCTATGACATTCATGCTTGTCATCTAAGGTTTTGATAATGAAAGACTTTTTATCAATAGTTCGAGAATCATGTGCCCTCCAAGGACAGCCATCTGATTTGCAAACATAAATCTACCTTAAAATATCGTTCTTAATTTTACTTAAAGTCACACCTTTCCTAATGGCATACTCCTTGAAAATGCCTCTCATTCCCTCCTTGTTGCCAAATGTTTGACCTACAAAGAATTAATTTGACCCCCTATTTGTCTTTCAAATGGTATACCTTCCATCAATTTGCCTTACCTAATTGTGGTTTTTTTCTGGTCTGACCTAGATTTATCATGGTCAGTGAAGTAGTTATCATCTGACCTAGATTCATACCCATCAAACAAAGTCATACATTGTTTAGTGATTTCATCATCACCATCAATGTGATCACCATCTATTCCAACTCCTTTCTGTACACCCTCACCAGTCTGTACACCATTATCCTCACCACCTTCATTAACATCTACACCCTCATTAACATCATTATTACCTCCATCACCATCAGACTCCACGTCCTCTTTTGATTGTACACCATCTAAATCAGCAACATTGTTTAAACCCATATTTACCTCAATAAACAAACCCTCATTAACTTCTACACCCACTCCTACACCATTATTACCCTCATCACTTACTGACTCCCTTTGCTCTTCAGATTGTACACCATCTCTCTCATCAGATTCAGTATCCTTACCATCTTTATCAGCTGTATAATCAAACATAGCAGCCTCCTCATTACACCATCTTAATTGTTCCACCACTTTAGGCTCATCAATGAGTGAATGAGCTGTCTTTTATATCAAAAAACGTATCTCATCATACCCACGAAACCTAAACTCCCTAAACACATCTAGTAATTCATTATATGTCATAACCACAGTTGTGTCACTACTCCATGGTAATTCTACCTAACTGTGAATCCTCCACTTGGGAGTTCACCCCTACCAGTGATCTCCTTACTCATTGCATGAAATCAGCATCACACTCACCTAAATCGAACACGTGTCCCATACAACACAGCGACTTTGAATATTTTATCCATTTCACCTGTAACCAAGTTTAAAAAGTAATCAAAACAGATAGGAGATACAATAAACTAATCAAATAACATGCATGCAAGACAAAATGACATGCATTATGTGTAATCATAAAAACCCACACATGAATTTCCTACAAACCGATGCTTTCTGACTTTTTACACACTTAAGTACATGTAAGTGGTTTGTGAAGTACAAAAACCCCAATTTCCACATACAAAACCCTAATCTGGCGACAAACATTAACAAACAAACATCTACACGCACTCTATACAATATATACATCAATAATATACGTCAAATAGATTGAATAATGTGCAATTACATGTTTGTGGCCCTAATTATTTCCCTCTAAAACCCTAATTTGCAAACATTAACAAACAAACATCTACACACACTCCATGCAACATATATATCAATAATATACATCAAACAGGTTCAATAATGTGCAATTATATGTTTGTGGTTGTTAATCGAAAAACCCCTAATTTTTTCCCTCCGAAACCCTACCAAAATTTGTTTTAACAATCAAAATCAACTCAACAAACAACATGCAACAAATTTCAACCCAAAATATGCAAGATTCATGTAAAAGAAATACGATTTCTCACATTTCAAACTCCTATCTTCAATAGCTACCTAGAGAATCAAACCTTTGCTACTTTCTTTGTTGTCAACGAACGAAATCAAGACAAGTTTTAGAGACTAATCAAGACGAAATGATTAGATGAAAGAAAAGAAAGAAATTTGGTGAAACTTTGGCAGACTATGGCATGAAGTTTGGTCAATGGAAGTCTTCAACAGAGATTTTCATTGTTGAACGAAGGATATTTGAAGAAAATGATGTAAATGGACCACTACATGTATTTTATTCATTATGTATACAGTGCCAATTGACGTGTCCCAATCACAACTCTCTAATTTTTTTTCATTATTTATAAAATTCCAAAAATACCCTTCTTCCACATAAGTTTCTAGAAGTATTCATCAAATTTTCATAATGCCCATGTTGACCTAACGGAAGTCAACGAAAAACAAACAGAATTAGACGGTAGGAACTGAAATATGTATTATCAGAGAACTAGTGGACTAAATTTAATAATTCTAAAAACTAGTGAACCAAACCCAGATAAATGTAAACTAGAGGGACTAAAATCATAATAACCTTTTATTTTATCTATTTATTTTGGGTCTCCACAATTTTCACAACAAATTCTATTATATAGATCCATAAAAAATATAAAAAATATAAAATAAAATCTAAAAGAAAATGAATGGCTCACATAACTGCTCAAGTAGACAAATTCTGTATAATAGCTAAATAAGTCACAAAAACGAAGAGAAACGGAAGTTTGTGTAGTGTACTTGGGGCATAAATAGGGTGGTGAAATGTCACTATCTCCAAAATTTAGGGGCATCTAGTTATGATGGGAATTTCAATATGATTTTTCCAATTGGGTGGACCACTTTTCAACATTAGAACCAACTCCTGGGTGACACCGTGACAAGTGACAACTTACCCTTGTTGATTCTTATTCATTTCAATCATTGACTAAGAAATATATGGTGGATTTATGTCACTTGCACTTGCAATTGTTTAGACCGTAATGATAATAATAATAATAATAATAACTGTGGACGATTTTGACTAAAAAGATTGCAAGTGTTTGTCGTCGTTAATATGTTTGGTATGTCCTTTTGCGTAGAGTTTTTAGAGTAAATATTTTATTAATAAAGCTTTTATTTATTAAATTTTTTAATTAAAAAAACTTTTGGATGTATAAATTTTAAAAATGGTATTGAAAATATATTTTTAAAAATAATATTTGGAAAATTATATAAAAAAAAATGTTGATACTATATTTATAATGAAAAGTTATACGGTGAAATATCTAAAATTTATAAAGAGTAAATATGACCATTCATAAATAAGCTCAAAAAAGTTTTTTTAGAAAAATCTAAATTTTATACTTCTCTTAATAGACATAAAATAGATTTTATAATAGCTAGTTGAAACAATTCATATGTAAAAAGTAATATTTTGTTTTTTACTAAATAACCAAAAAGAACTTCAAAATATCTTATAGCATTAAAAAAACACTTTTAATCTTTACAAAAGTCATACCAAACACATACTAAATCTATAATCTCTACATTCAGATTATGAATTCGAGTTGTGTTATGAATCCAGATATAATATTGTAATAGAGTTATAGTTAAGAAAGAAAAAGTGTTTGGACTTACAGAACTGAAATAGAGGATCAGAGGACCCATTAATTTCCATAATATTGGGCTGAGCTAGACAACGTTTCTTTCATTTTTAGAAAAGCCCAAGTAGGAATAATCGAAACGTGTCCTCATTTGCTTTCCCTCTCTTCTGTTTTAGCTCTATCACATCGGGCGATCTGATACTTTAAAATTCTGGGGTTAGGGTTGCTGATCTCTTCTTTGAATTTCTGTTTTTCTTTTTTAAATGTTTTCTTTGTGTTTTTTCCCGGTCGATTTGTTGTATTGATTATTTTTTTTTTCTTTTTTGACAGGGCTCATCGGATGCCGTTTTAGGGTTGGGTTCGGCTTTAAGGGATTCGTTTAAGGACTTGTTTAGATAGCAGGTTAGAATTTTTATGTGTAATTTCATTTTATGTATTTAATACTTTTGTGTCAATTTTGGATTTTTTATAATCTTTACTTTTTTGAGATAGTTTGAGTTTGTATTTGGGATTTCATTTGAAATTGAAAAGAAGAAAAGGATCGACTTTTTTTCTGGACTGTGGCGACGCATTGCTCTGTTTTTAAAACTAATGGGTAATGACTATGGATGATTGGCTTTAACGTTTTTATTGTGCATACGACTGAAAACGTAGGCTGCAAGTATGTTGGGTTTGTTAAAAAGGTGTTTAAGATTGATAATGTTCACAGGTTTTTGAGTAGCAATTACCAAATGATTATGGAGAATTATGATGGACAAAATTGCTTAAAAGATCATTGATAGCTCATGCTTTTTCTTTTTGTTTTTTCATGGGACCAAAAAAATGGCCTTGTTGGAGGATTCAATGGCTCTCTATAATGATATTGGAGTCTAGGTAGTGTGAGATATGAGTTGGGTAATTAACTGTCTTATCGATTGTCTGAGAAACAAAAGACGAAAGATGTTCCTGTGATTCTGCAATTAGGACTGAAACTCTACAACTCAAGAAGAGATTCAATTTCGGCTTTTTTGCTGTTGGAATCCATTCTTTTATTGTTAAAATACATGTTTTAGAATCTTAAATTTCCTGAATGAAAGGTGATGTGATCATTAGGTGATCAGGGCGTCCCAAATTGAGTACTATATGGGCTAAACAAAGACTATGGATGATGATGTTATTGTGGAAAATACAGTTCCACTATTTTCATTTTCTTGTCGGACTATGAATGTTGTGATCCATCTGGTTGTGATTTACAGATATTCGCTGTGAAGATCAGAATGGGATTAACAGACAAAGCAGTTGGATTTCTATTGTCTTCTATCAGCTTATCTATATTTACCTATTATACGTTTTGGGTCATCATCTTGGTTAGTATCATCATCCATCGAACATTTTCCCCAAATTCAGTAATAGTATTTCTTTTTATAACAGTGTGTTGTTTATTTTCAGCCATTTGTAGACAGTGATCACTTCATCCACCAATATTTCCTACCCCATGAATATGCAATATTCATACCTGTATTTGCCGGCGTGGTGCTTCTCTGCTTAATATGCATATTTATTGGGTTTGTAAAGCTCAAATCCAAAAAGAAGGCCTGAGCAAACTTATATGATGAATTTCATCGCTTCAAACTATGTTCAAAGTTTTACATTTTTGTTTTTCATACTTGTATCTGGACCGGACTTCCAGTATAAAGCAATGGGGTGCCATTTAAATATTATAGAAGTCGGTTATTTTATTTTTTTTCCTGTGTGTGTGTGAAACTGTGAATCACTATGCATTGAATTGGAGTATTTCATAGATTATCTAGCCGTTGCTGCAGCTGTAGTAGGTATAGTAGTAGTAATAGTAACATACACAAATATTATTTTCATAATAAATTGATTAATTAATTAATTAGAATAATTCTTGTAGGAAGTATTTAAGTTAATTAAAATATTGACTAATTATTAAATATCCTTGAAATTGGGTACATAAATAATAATTAATTTAATGAAAGAAATCAATTTTATATTAATGATCATTTAAGAAAATGTCATACACCAAATAATTTTTTATGATATCATTTTTTATTCTAAAATTATAGTAATTTTATCATTTAACAAAATACACTTGATATAATCTAGAGCAAATTACACCAAAGTGGGCAAAATGCACCTGATATCGTAATTTTATTTTTTTTTAAATAATAATAAGAAGAAATTTAGAAAAAAAGTTCTCTTTCAAAAAATATGATGGTGTTTGCCGTTAAGTTTCGAGTATTAAAAAAAAGGGAGATTACCAAAATTGGTCTTGGATTTAAAAAAAAAAAAATCAAATATCTTATGACCTTTATAAAAATGACAAAATTGGTACATAACTTTTTAAATTGGGTCATTTTAGTCCCTCAATTTTTCAAAACTAACTGTTAGTTTTTGTTAGGTGAACTGTTAGTTTGACCATATCTAAAGTAAAAGACAAAAATAAATCATTTAAATAACCAATAAAACAAATCATTTAAATTACCAATAAAATAAATTATAATAAAAATAATATATTTGAAAAAAAAAGAAGCCACCGGTGGAGGAGATCCTCCATTGTGGGAGGAGATCGACGAGGCATTGGAGCTTCTGGTCGTTGACGTGTCAAACTCCTCCGATAAGTCGCCGATCTCTTTCCACAATGGTCTATCTTGCAGTTTTAAATCTCTACGGAAGATCTTCATCTGTGTTGTTTGGTTTGGTAGGTGGGAGATACTCTTTGACATTTTTCAATCTCTATTTTGTTCACATTCGTAATAGTTTCCCACCCCTTTTATATTGACTCTTATGTCTTACTTTATCATTTAACATTAGATTTTGGCTTTATGGATTTGCATGCTTTAGCTCATTTACTTTTATACTTTTATTGATATTCGTTTCTGGATTTTGTCAGAAAAGCCAACAAGAACCAGATTTTAGCTAAAAATCAAAGAGGAGAGAAAAATGAAGTAATAAGACACAAGTTTTACGTGGTAAAACTCCGGTGATCGGGGAAACATCCACGGGTGGTTATATGATCCACCTAACCAAAATCCACTATGAAGAAAGTAATTACAACCCTTGATCTCTCTTTCTCTCTTTTAATATTTTTTGTATCACTGTTGTGTCTGCTATATCGTCTATATGAGATTATGGGTCTATTTATACGTTTTATAGAACCCTAATCTGCCTTTTACAAGTAATACAGGATCTTTGTATTTAATTGTGATTTCGGTTACTTGCTTGAAGTAGATTTGTCTTCTTTCCTGTTTCGGAAGCTAGTAATGAGATTAAATGCGATTCTAGTAGCATAGTCCGATTAGGACTTATTTCCTTATAAGAGTAGACTTCTTGGAGAATCAGAAGTGTTCTCGGAGGAGGAATCCTTTATGCTTAACATTCTCTTTCTTTAGAATCCTTCTTTAATAAGGAGCCTTTTGTCTTGACTTATGGACTACTCTCTAAGCTTCTTACTCGGTTGTCGTGCTTATCCCGAGTATAATGTTAAGTATGCTGGTCCGATTGACGTCTCATGATCCGAGTGAAAAATATCTTTTTACTCACCCCGAGTAAGTTTAATTGTTTTAGTTGATCCCGAGTAGGTCTTGCCTTGATACTTGTTTACCCGGGTTTCTTCTCCTTAATGACGCCTCGTAGGATGTTTCCTAAGTGCTTATTTGGACGTTCATCTGGCAACTTTATCCCTCTTGTTGATGACGTGTATGCTTGATGAAATTCACATACGACAATACCCCTTTAAAATATTTTTGCAGAGTGAATTTCATTTCGGGCAAGAGTATTTTAATTATCATAATTTTTACTCGTTTCAGAATAGCTGTCTTGTCATAATGGAGTGTCTTAATGGTGACCCTGTAATTTCGATTCGCTTCATCACTCGAGATCTTAAATGATAGCGACGTTTTGAAGTTCTGACGGTCGAGTGCTAGTTCCTGTTTTGACACGTGTACCTAGTCTCTTCGTTTTAGATATCATTTATGAGAAATGATTTTTGTGTTTCCTCAAAGCCGTCTACGTCATCAAGCCTCATCATAAAATTTTCCCACCTCGAGGCCCTAGGGTTTCGTGTCACCACCCCTTTAAATTCTTCACCGAATTTGTGGTAGTTTATTCTTATTTGAGAAAACCAGAATTTTCCTATCAATCCGGATTTTGCTGCAGATCTCTTTCTTCATCAAGGGTTTTTTGCTCCAGTATTCCATTCTTTTTATGGTTAGTTTCGATGGAGCCTTCATCTCGCCTTCGTCTTTGTAATATAGCTCTTGATGCTCTAAATCGTGGGGATTATCAGTTAGTTTCCTGTGTTCGAAGATTGTTAGGGGAAACTCCTTCTGGTGAACCTTCATTTTTAGAAGTCGACGTTTCTGGGCTTTACCCTGACGTCGTTTTTAATCCTATAGCCAGTTCTGATTCATCTGATACTTCATCTAGTTCTGATTCTGACGTTTCTGACGTTTCTGACCACAGGGTATCTTTTCAAAGGATGGGTAAACATCAAAGCAGAAGTGAGGTACACAAGCATGGCTCGAGCAATGTTCAGATCAGAGAACAGGCTGTTAACGAAAATGATGTTGATGAGGTGTCCAGGGTGTCTCGTCTTTCATTTTCTGATGCTCGCCCGAGTGGTTTCGATACTGAACCGAATGTGGTCGGGCCAGCTGAAATAGAAAGATACCGCTCCCGATTCGACTTCCCGACTCGGTCACTCTGGTTCCTGCGAGGGATAGAGCCGCATGGAATCCTCATGAGGGTATGGTCGTGATTTATGGATCAATGTTATGTTGTGGTGTCACACTTCCCTTTCAGCCATTTATTGCCTGGTTTTTGGCTGAAGCAGGGATATCCCCAGCTTAGTTGGCCCCGAATAGTTATAAAGTCTTGATGTGCCTGTGGCATATGTTCAGTAGAATGAACCTTTCACCGCCTTCCCCAAATGAAATCAGGCATTTCTTTATACTGAGGCAGGTTAGCAAGACGGGAACCTATTTTCTTACATCTAATCCATCGGACGGCTGGGTCCCCAAAGAAGCAAAGGTGAATCGGGAGGTCGACACCTACGATGACCCAAAAAAAGAAGGGTTTTGTATAGGGATTCCCTACATCCAACAAGTTCTGGAAGAACAGTTGATTTTTTACTGGAGGGGCTCTCGGGCTCAACGTCACTGTTGGATCTGGGGATTCCCGAACGGTGTTGAGTGTTCCCCTTTTATTCTGTTCCCCCGAAGTGTGGAACAAAAAAATAATTGATTATAGTGATTCTTAGCTGAAGAGGCTGACTCGGGCAGCTGTTCGTACTCTGGAGAAGAGGAGCAAGAACTACCTTTTTAAAGAGGAGGATTTGATAAAGCTCGGCTTCTTCAGATAGATTTCGGGTCATCGCAGGCGATGTAAGTGACCCGGCGTCCTTTTTATTGTATTTTTCTGCTTTTTTTTTACATGAATATTTTTTTTTTAAGTATTCGATACGGACGTCGTCAGCTGTCTTCAGGCTCGCCAGGTGAAGTCGATTCTGCAGGTGAGTAGAAAAGAAGATTCCCGTCAGGGCGATGAAGGTATTGCTCCACCCCGAGTCTGATGAGAAAACCGATATTGCTGAAGAACAAATCCCCGAGTACGTTCATCAGGGTGCTCAGCCTTCTACTCAGGATTCTGCTGATCCAAGTGGCCAAAGTGTGCTAACTGACACCCAATTGCCTGATAATAGGGAGACACAATATGAAGGCCCGAGTGAAGAGCCTGTTGGACAGTTTGAAACTAGCGACGGTGGTGACATCTTTACGGATCAAGTGCCTGAGTCTTTTCAGGACTATCTGCAAGAAGATCCTGCTACTAACCTTAACTTCCACCGTTCTCGGGGTGAGAAGCGAAAGGCAGTTAGTTCGCCGACCCGTCCTCTAAAAGTTCCTCTGGTAGTCTCATTCATCGACTCCAGCAATGAAGATGTTATGGATGAGATTGCTCCGAGTGTTGGCGTTGGAGCATCAATAGATGTGGCGTCCTCAGAACCGAACAAGGCTTCTTATATCCCTGAGGTTAGGAATATAGGGGCTGAACCTTCGGGGGTGCCTTTAAATCCTTTTCCCCAGTATATGCTACGGGAGATGTCCTCCGGTCGGGCTTTCATCGGGGAGGACCGCTGGAGCGGCTTTAGAGATGGTTTACTGTCTGAACGTCTTCAAAACGTTTTCAACGGTGCATCTTATGTAAGTTAAATATGACTTCTTTATTGTTTTGCTTCTGCCAGATTTCTAAATATATTCCTTTGCAGATGGTGGCCGAATTTGTTGAGCTAATTCAGACACAGCAACATCAAGCCGATCGAATAAGGCATCTAGAGGCTCAGTTGAAGGCGAGTGAGGAAGGTCGTGCTCGAGCTGAGAAAGCTTATCAGTAGGAGGTCGGTTCTGTACAAATATTCACCGACCATTGTCAAGCGAAGCAGGTTGAAGCCAAGGAGAAGGCATCTTTGGCAGAGGAGAAGGTTGCATCACTTCAAAATCTTTTATCTTCTGCTGAATAATCCATGCTTAAGGCGGAGCAGGAGGCGGAGTAGTCGAGGTCGGCGTATGACCAAAAAATCGAAGATCTGGAGCGCCAAGTGTTGACAATTGAATCCCTATCCCGAGAGGCCAGGTTTGAACTTGAAGCCCAAGAGGTGGATCGTTTTAAAAGATCCCCTGCTTACGATGCCCTACTTCTTTGGGAATTTCAACGCGGGCTAGTTTCGGCCGGTGAATTCTTCAAAGTTAAGAATAGGGCGACTGAGAATGCTCGAGCTAATTGGGAGCTGTCAATCAAACATCACGTGGACCGGTCCTTGGAGTCTCTTCGAATTCAGATGAAGGAATGGAGAGCCTACCGCCGTAGTCAAGGCAAAGAGCATCATCCCATGCATTTAGAGATTCCGTCCGAGCATTCTCTCTCGACCTTTTACGCCAGTCAAGAGTCGATCGAGGGTGTGGCCCCAAATGTCGGGCTGGTCCCAGGTGAGGATTACAGCTAGTGGATGGATGATACCGTCGACCCTATTGTTTGGCCGTCTAACAAAATTATGCTCTGTGAATACGAGATGGTGCCAGACCCGAATATCGGTAAAGGCTCGAAATCCTCACAGCCTTGACTTTTGTAAATTTGTAGAAGATTCCTTTATATTTTTTTTTTGTAAGGTTCTTTGAACTGTAACTATTCTTTTGGAGAGCAATAAAATTCTATTTTATTCTGAATTGAATGGTCTTGATCTGTTTATTGCTGATTGTTGCCGAGTGTTGTATTAAACTGGTTGATGTCCGGGTAACTCAATCGAGTATCTTATTAAACCGATTGTCACTCGAATAACTCTAATCGCCAAGTATCTTATTAACTGGCTCTTCAATGTTCGGGTGACTTAACCGAGTATCTTATTAAACCGGTTGTTACCCGAATGTCTTTAATTGCCAAGTATCTTATTAAACTGGATCTTCAATGTTCGGGTGACTTAACCGAGTATCTTATTAAACCGGTTGTTACCCGAATGTCTTTAATTGCCAAGTATCTTATTAAACTGGCTCTTTATTATTAACCGAGTTATCTTGAAACAGGCAAGTTTACACATGTTTCATACCCGGTTGTTACCCAAACATTACATCAAGGCTCACCGTGATCATATGTTCGAGTCCTTACGCAATACCAAGGACATCTCCCCAGTTTCCATGCGTAAGGGTTTGCCGAATTGTTGAGCTCTCTTTAAGATAGCTCAACACAGCTACGCATTTCACCGGAACTTCTTCGGATAGTGTCCCAAGCATTTTTTCAGAGTCTGGTGCACCGGGTTTGCCTTTTTGCTAAGGTCGATTTGACCTTGCTCTGCTGGCATGCTCCTTCGAGCTTCTCCTCCCATTCGGGATTTGATGGTCCTAAGTATTATATTTGCATGTTTTTATTATCATGCTCTTCCATATGCTCTTATTATCATATGCTTCTTTTCGGAATTCCCGAAAAAATTTTATTTATCACTGCAAAATCAACACATTTAAATTCCATAGCTAACATTTATCGCAACTAATAGCCCTGACTAAGAAAACAAAAAAGGAAAAACAAGTTAAGGATAGAAAATCTTTAGATATTGAGCGTTGCATGGTCGGGGTAAAACCCTTTCGTTGGGTCGTGCAATCCAATATGTTCTATGACCAGCTATTCCCTCGACCTTATACGGGCCCTCCCATTTATCTGTCAGGGAACCTGCAGCTTTTTTTTTCGTGTTTAGTGATACCCTCCTGAGCACTAGGTCTCCAAGCTGGAATTTTCTGATCCGAACACGAGAATTGTAGTGGTGAGCCACTCTTTGTTGATATGCTGTATTTCTTATTCGGGACTTCTCCCTTTTTTCTTCTAGCTCATCCAAACTTTGCAGTAGCATATCAATATTCTGCTCTTTATTGTATAGCCTAACCCGGGGGGACGCATACGATGTTTCTACAAGGATGACAGATTCTGTTCTGAATGCTAAGGTGAACGGAGTTTCTCCTGTTGAAGTCCTTGCTGTCGTCCGGTATGCCCATAATACTTCAAGAAGCTTTTCAACCCAGCTTCCTTTTTTGGCATCCAACTTTGCTTTGGTGGTGTGCTTGATAATTTTATTTACTGTTTCTACTTGCCCGTTTGTTTGAGGATGAGTTGGTGTCGCATAGTAGTTAGCAATCTGATACTTCTCGCACAACTGTCTGAATTTTTGGTTATCAAAATGGGTGTCATTGCCATTGATTATAGTGTCCGAAACTCCAAACCTATAAAGTATGTTCTTCTTTACAAAATTTGTGGTGTTGGCTTTTGTGATATGCAACAGCGCTTCAGCTTCTGCCCATTTTGTGAAATAATCGACAACTACTATGACGTTCTTTGCTCCACCCCCTGTCCCAGCTGGGATTGGGCCGATCAGGTCTAGGCCCCACATGGCGAATGGCCATGGGGCAGTGAGGTTTCTAAGCTTTTTCAGGGGTTGTCGGATATCGTTAGCAATCCTTTGACAGGTATTGCAACTTTCCGACCACTGCTGTGCATCTGAGAAAAGCGTAGGCCAGTAATAGCCTTGCCTGAGCACCTTATGCACTAGACTTCTACCCCCAGTGTGGTTTCCGCAAACTCCTCCGTGGATCTCATGAAGTATTCGATGTACATCTTCTTCTGGTACACATCTCTGGAGAGCTCGGGAAAACCCCCTTCTGTATAATTCTCCTCCGATCACGGTATACCTAGCCGATCGATACCTGATACGCTTTGCTAGTACCAGATCTTCAGGGAGCACGCCTTCTTCCAGGAACCTTCTCAACTGGACCATCCAACCGTTTTGTGGTGTTCGGACTTCTAAAATTTCCAAATGCTTAGGTTCAGCTGTACTCGGTTTAAGGAGGTATGCAACCGGAATGGTCTTTAGTCTGATTGTGGTTGTTGCTGACGCTAATTTAGACAATGCGTCAGCCTTTTTCATTTTCTTCCCTAAGGATCTGAGCGATCTTGTATTCTTTAAATATTTGGAAGAGCTGTTTCGCGATGTCACTGTAGGCTATCATACCTTCATCTTTGGCCTGGTACTCGTCCATAACCTGGTTGACAACTACATGTGAATCGCTGAATATCTTAACTTCATCTGCCCTGAGAGCTATGCAGACTCTGAGTCCAGCTAACAATGCCTCGTACTCGGCTTGATTATTGGTTGCTTTAAAATCAAATCTCATGGCACATTCAACATCATCTCCTTCTAGGGTGCGAACTACGATCCCTGCCCCGCTGCCATGAGTGTTTGAAGAACCATCAACATACAGTTTCCATGGGAAACTTTTATCCAACAGTCTTTTTGCTTCCAGGTTTGGTTCTGTGAACTCGGCTATGAAGTCTGCCACAGCTTGTTCTTTGAGGAAGGTTCTGGGGACATAATGAATATCGAATTCACTTAGCTCGATTGCCCATTTAGTAAGTCTTCCTGATATTTTCGGCTTTTGTAAAATTTGTCTTAATGGGCAATTGGTGAGAACCTGGATTGTATGGGCCTGAAAGTATGGTCTCAGCTTTTTTGCTGCTGAAACCAATGCTAATGCCATCTTCTCTGCCTGTGAGTACCTGGTCTCAGCCGGTAAAAGTGCATTGCTGGTATAATACACTGGTTTCTGCACTCCATCTTCTGTTCTGACTAAGACTGAATTTGCTGCAAGCTCGGTTATTGACAGATACAGCTGAAGTATTTCCCCTTTTTACGGTTTTGAGAGAACTGGTGTCTGTCCCAAATACTCTTTTATTTTTAAGAATGTCTGCTCGTACTCTTTATTCCACTCGAGTCCTTTCCCTTTTTTGATTATCTTGAAAAAGGGTGCGCACCTGTCTGTAGCCCTCGAGATGAATCTTCCCAAAGAAGCTAAACACCCTGTTAAGCGCTATACTTCTTTCAATGTTTTGGGTGAGGTCATTTTTTGCACGGCCTGGATCTTCTCGGGATTAACTTCGATTCCTCTTTGGTGGACTTGAAAACCTAAGAATTTCCCCGGAGGGACTCTGAATAAACATTTGTTCAGGTTTAATTTCATCTGGTATCTTCTTAGGGCATCAAATGCCTCTCGGAGGTCCTGGGCATGCTCATCTGCCGAGACACTTTTAGTCAACATGTCATCAATGTACACTTCCATGTTCTTTCCTATTTACCGAGTGAAGATTTTGTTAACCAACCTTTGATACGTAGCACCTGCATTTTTTAAACCGAAGGGCATTACTGTGTAGCAATATAAACCCTGATCCATTGTGAAAGCTGTTTTTTCTTCATCGGTTTTGCTCATACGGATCTGATTGTATCCCGAGTAAGCATCCATGAAGCTGAGCAATTCATGGCCTGCTGTGGCATCTACCAACTGGTCTATCCTTGGAAGTGGGAAGCTATTCTTTGGGCATGCCTTGTTCAGATCCGTGAAATCTACACACATCCTCCATTGTCCATTTATCTTTTGGAAGAGGACTACGTTGGCGACCCACTGAGGGTAGCTGGCTTCTCTGATTGATCCAGTTGCCAGTAGCTTTTCCACCTCTTGTTTGATTTCTTGACTTCTTTCAGGATTGAACGATCTTCTCTTTTGTATTACTGGTTTTGCATTCGAGTTAACTGTGAGGTGATGGGATATTACTCGGGCATCTATTCCAATCATATCTTCGTGACTCCAAGCGAACACATCTTTGTACTCTCTAAGCAGATTTGTTAGGTCTTGCTTGACTTTTCCATCCAAGTTAGCCCCGATCTTGATTTGCTTATCCGGTTCGTCTTCTTTAAGTACTACTTCTTCAACCAATTCTGTTTTCGATTCATTCGAGTCCTCCCTCGGATCCAGTTCGAATGACAATGACTCTTTACACTGATTTGGCTGCATTATGGTGCACATTTGTTCAACATCATGCTTGTCTTTGTATACTGACAGGTTTTCTCTTCGGGCCATCTCTTGGGATCCCTTGACTATCCCAACCCCTTGTTCTGTTGGGAACTTGATCATTAATGCATAAGTGGTCGTCACGGCCCTTGTTTTATTCAGGAATGGCCGACCCAATAATGCATTATACGGCCAATTGTCCAAATCAACTACCACGAAGTCGAGCAGGACAGTCCTCTGGCATGGTGCCGTTCCAATCTTTACAGGTAGTTTTACCGTCCCGAGTGACCTGACCTATATCCCTTCAAACCCTCTTAATGGAGTATGGAAAGGCTGTAAATCTTTTCGGTCTAGTCTTAGCTAGTCGTATACGGCCACGCTTAGGATGTCTGCTTAACTCCCATTATCTATTAAAATTCTCCAGACTTCCCTATGGCTAATCCGGGCACTTATAACCAAAGCGTCATTAGGCCGAACATCGACGCCATGGGAATCTGCCTCTGTAAAGACTATTGGATCCCATCTTTCCTTTACCCTTTTCGGGTCTGGCTCAACCGAGTTTACGTCGAAGATATTCCTTGCTTATATTGCTTCTATTGCTTCTCTGATTTCCTGAGTTCGTTCTCGGTTGCTTCTCCCAGAAGACGGTCCTCCAAAAATTGTATGTATTACCTGATTGGCTTCGGGACTGGCCTTTTGATTTCGTCCAGAATGATCAACTTTAACTTCTTTCTTAGCTTCTGATTTCTCATCTTTTTTTAAGATTAAATCCCGCAAATGCCCTTCCCAAATGAGAGTCTCTATGTAATCTCTGAGCTGGTAACACTTTGAAGTCTCATGCCCGGTTTCCTTATGAAACCTGCAATACTTGGTTGTATCTTTCCTGGAAAACTGAGATTGTCGTCGCGGTTCTTGCACCATATTCTTCTCTTCTATGATGGCTATAATTTCTTTTTGTTTTTCTCCAGAGAGAGGTGTAATTGGTGTATCAGCCTCGGTATTTATCTGTGGACTGTTCAGCATTACACTCATTACCCTCATCCTTGTTTTTCTCCTTGCCGTTCCTTTTAGCTTTCCCTTTTGATTCTGCTCCTTGGATTCAGCATCCTTCTGTTCAGGCTTTCCTCTGTGCATATAGCTCCCTCCTGTAGCTAACTCTTCTTCTTCGGCCAGTGTGTATCCTCCTGCCATATCCATCATGTCAGCATACCTGATCAGCCGTGCTCTTCTCAAATGAAAGGATAGCCAACCATTCTGCAAGTTATTGGTGAAAGCAGCAATAATTGCTTCATCGTTTGCACTGCCAATTTCTGATACTGCTTGGCCAAATCGGTATAAGTATTTCTTTATTGACTCGTCATTCCCCTGCTTTATTTGAGAGAGGTAGGCCACCGACTTTTTCCTGTGAACATTGCACTGAAATTGCCTTGAGAAGCTTCTGCTTAGTTCGCTGAAATTTTCGATGCTCGTCGGGGGTAATCTCCCGAACCATCTTGACCCTGTGTCTCCTAGTGTTTGTGGAAAGTTGAGACACAATAGGGGGTCACTACGGGAATATTAAGTCATGACACTTTTATAGCGTCTAACGTGCTCATTTGGATCTGTATCTTTTTTGAATTGCTTCACATGCGGCATCCTGAATCTTTCTGGGAAAGGGGTCTGTAAAATTTCCCTAGTGAATGGACTGTCAGAATCATCGTCGGATAGATCGTTATAGCCATAATGTCTGACCAACAATTCCATCTGACGCCTGTTATTCTCAACTTCTCGAGTTAGGCTCTGGATTGTAACATCTCTATTTCCCATCGAACTTCCCCGACGGTTAAACCGCTGGGTTATCATCATTCTTTTCTCAGACTCTTCACTCTGATGCAGGACCTCTCGTGTGACTCCATGATGACGTTTGCGATGGTGATGATCACTGTCTTCTGATGATGACCGACCTCTGAGCCGGTCGTATTTACGATGTCTGGCCCGTACTGTTTGATTGTGGTTCAGCCCCTGGTAAGGTTGTTCCTCTTCAGATGTTTCCTGTCCAGCCGGGTTGATTGAAGAAGAGTTCCTTCTGGTTTCTGACATAATTATTTCTGGCCCAACCAGAACCGAACGGAGCCTTGGGGGTGGAGGATTGGGAGTATGTGCTCCTGCAGCCAGTAGATCAACTCATTCCCTTGCTGCGTCAGTCACCAATTGTTGCAATGCCTCTTGGAAACGCAGCGTCAGATCTCTGTTGGTTGGAGGCACTTGCTGGATCTCTGCCAGGTGTGCATGCTGGTTTTCTTTATTTTCTGCAGAATCTCGTGACGTTTTGCCAACATGGAAATCGCCTGGTGATTTTTGGTCATTCCCTGAACTACTTCTACTTCTACTTCCTGTCATCGCTTTTAACAAGGTCGGAGGTTCAAAAGCCCCTCATTCTAGCGTCAATTGTTGACGTTCGTTTCTGGATTTTGTCAGAAAAGCCAACAAGGACCGGATTTTAGCTAAAAATCAAAAAGGAGAGAAAAATGAAGTAATAAGACACAAGTTTTACGTGGTAAAACTCCGGTGATCGGAGAAACATCCACGGGTGGTTATATGATCCATCTAGCCAAAATCCACTATGAAGAAAGTAATTACAACCCTTGATCTCTCTTTCTCTCTTTTAATATTTTTTGTATCACTGTTGTGTCTGCTATATCGTCTATATGAGATTATGGGTCTATTTATACGTTTTATAGAACCCTAATCTGCCTTTTACAAGTAATACAGGATCTGTGTATTTAATTGTGATTTCGGTTACTTGCTTGAAGTAGATTTGTCTTCTTTCCTGTTTCGGAAGCTAGTAATGAGATTAAACGCGATTCTAGTAGCATAGTCCGATTATGACTTATTTCCTTATAAGAGTAGACTTCTTGGAGAATCAGAAGTGTTCTCGGAGGAGGAATCCTTTATGCTTAACATTATCTTTCTTTAGAATCCTTTTTTAATAAAGAGCCTTTTGTCTTGACTTGTAGACTACTCTTTAAGCTTCTTACTCGGTTGTCGTGCTTATCCCGAGTATAATGTTAAGTATGCTGGTCCGAATGACGTCTCATGATCCGAGTGAAAATGTCTTTTTACTCACTCCGAGTAAGTTTAATTGTTTTAGCTGATCCCGAGTAGGTCTTGCCTTGATACTTGTTTACCTGGGTTTCTTCTCCTTAATGACGCCTCGTAGGATGTTTCCTAAGTGCTTATTTGGACGTTCATCTGTCAACTTTCTCCCTCTTGTTGATGACGTGTATGCTTGGTGAAATTTACATACGACAACTTTAATTGATTTTCTTGGAAATAAAATCAACAACTTAGCTTAATCGAATAATTGTGCTAGAATCGGCCTAATAAAATCACCAAATCTTCTAAAGTTTACCAAGCACGGATGACCTCTACGATCTGGGTCTTCCAGATCGTTGAGGGTGGATTTTTTCTATTTTTTTAATTTAATAATAATCATAAGTGAAAATTGTAAAAAATAACAAAACCATTGAACAGATTATTGTTTCTAACCAAATTCTAATTTTTTATTGTTTGTAACCAATCATCAGAATACATTATTGTTTTTAGTCCATAAATTACAAAACTACCATTTTATTCTCTTTTTCCCTTTTTTTTCTCTCTATTACTCATCTCTCTCTATCACTCATCTCCATCACCCATCTTTTTATCACTCGTATCTTTATCAAATCTTAATTGTCAACGAAATTTGGTCAATAAATTAAAGTTATTTTGAAGGGAAATAACAAAGAAACCAAGATTTAGGAAGAGTTTTTTGAAAATTTTAAGTTTGTGGTTGAATCTCTCCTCAAAACTTCAAAGTTTGTAAATCTTCAATTTAAATGGTATCATTGTGTTTCTTAGATGATATTGTTAATGGGTCTTTGTTATTTTGTTTCAATTTTAAAGTTTTTTTGGTGATAATGGAAGAAAATTCGATTTCGATTTCGATTTCGGCTTCAAATTATATTTCAAGCGATGTGTATAAAGGTGATATAAGTTGGTTATTTCATGTTTAACGTGACACATCACTTAATATTTTACAATCATGTATTTTTTAGGTACATGAAATATTTCATGCCCTGCATGATATACATGAGATATTTCATACCTAACATGATATATATAGGATATTTCATGCCTAACATGATATACATAGGATATTTCATATATTATATGAAATACTGGATAAATAGGATATTTCATACCCAACATGACATACATAGGATATTTCATACACAATATGATATACATGAGATATTTCATGTCTTACATGAGATATTTCATGTCTTGCATGAAATACTACATAAAGAGAATGTTTCATATCCAACATGACATACATAGAATATTTCATACTCGACATACATAGAATATTTCATACTCAACATACATGACATACATGTGATATTTCATACATAACATGATATACATGAGATATTTCATTCCTTATATGAAATACTGTATAAATAGGATATTTCATGCCCAACATGACATACATAGGATATTTCATGCCCAACATGACATACGTAGGATATTTCATATACAACATGATATACATGTGCTATTTCATGTCTTGCATGAAATAATGCATAAAGTGGATGTTACATACCTAACATGACATACATATGATATTTCATATTCAACATGACATACATATGATATTTCATATTCAACATGACATACAAAAGATATTTCATGCACAATATGAGATATTTCATATCTTATATGAGATATTTCATATTTTATATGAAATACTGTATAAATAGGATATTTCATATCCAACATGATATACATACGATATTTCATGCCCAACATGAGATATATGAGATATTTCATGAACAACATGATATACATGAGATATTTCATGTCTTATATGAATTACTGTATAAATAGGATATTTCATACCCAACATGAAATACATAGGATATTTCATGTCCAACATAACATACATGGGATTAGGGGTGGGCAAAAAACCAATGAACCTTACCGAACCAGTGGATCAAACCGGTCCAATTGGTTTTTTACCGGTTTTGATTGGGTGATCGGTTCGGTTCGGTTCGGTTTTGTTTTAATTTTAAAAAAACCTGTTGGATCGGTTTTTGTCTGGTTTCGTTCTAAAAACCGGATAACCGAACCGGTACCCGACTATAAATTAAAAAAAAAAACTAATTCTAACTTTCACTCTTCAATTATTAGGCATATTTTATTGGATTTTAAAATGTAATTTGACTTTCTTTGGTATTGAATATTGTATTAGCCATCAACAAAAAAATTGGCTGACATGTGTTTTGAAATATGTTTACTATTTTGTATTGGATTTTGTAGTTTTTTAATATATTTTTATTGTTATGTAAATAAATTTGACCCAATAGATTCAAAAAAATGAACTAAATATGTAATAAATGAAATTTAGAATTTTGACCCATCAGGTCCAAAACCAAAAAAACCGAACCGGTTCAATTCGGTTGGTTTTTTATCGGTTGGTAAATGTCAATTTGATTGGATCGGTTCACTTTTTTAAAAACCGGATTTTATCGATTTTTTATTGGTTCTATGAAAAACCGAACCGGTTCATTCAACGCCCGCCCCTACATAGGATATTTCATGCACAACATGATATATATGAGATATTTCATGTTTTATATGAAATACTGTATAAATAGGATATTTCATACCCTACAAGACATACATATGATATTTCATGTACAAAATTGGTTTTTTATTTTAAGAAAAGGGTATTTTAGACTGTACAACTTATATCCGGTTAAAAACAATAATTTAATTTTTTTTTATTAAAAACAATAATCTATTTCTTAATTTGACTACTTTTACAAATCTCTCTAATAATATTATTATTATAATTGGAATTTCATAATATTTCTTTATTATATAAAAAGAATTTAGTTTTTAGTTTTTAGTTTTAATTTTATTTTCTCAAAAAATTAAAATATCATTTCACTGCTAAGTTTGACTAACGGAATGTTAATGGAGGGACTAATTCAATACTTGCGAAAAAGTTATGGATCAATTTAATCACTTTTGTAAAAATTGTAAACTATTTAGAATTAGAAAAAAAAAAATCCAGAATGAATTTGGTAATTGCCCAAAAAAAAATCCCAAAAAAACAGCCAGAAAAGCAGCGGTGGCTGTTAATAAGAAGAGATAGTATATCTCCAAAAATAGGAATCGAACCCCACCCCACTAACTCCTTGTTCGATCTTTCTGGCTGCTTTAGCTCCTCTTTGACTCTGCACTATGTTCTCAACGTTGTTTTATGTTGACTGACTGATCAATCTTTGTGATCACTAGACATGTTGGAATCTTGTGTATATGAATATACTACTACTACTATTGTTTGTTGATCATCATACTAGCATATATGGTGGTGTCTCCAAATAGAGCCCATGATGATCATTATGATCATCAGGAGGAGCATCATGATCTGGGTAGACAAGGCTCTGTTTATAATCTCACCCTTGATCAGGTTGAGAGCCAGCTCATAAATAATACAGGCAAGCCTTTGAATGATATGAATTTGGATGAGTTGCTGAAAAATGTCATCTCTTTTGATCAAGAAACTCATCATCATCAGCTGCTGCAGAATCCTCCTAATTCTTCTTCGTCTTCCTCGTCGTCCCCTCCTCCTCCTTTGGGAAACATTAATCTGAACGGAACGTCGTTGAGCAAGAAAACCATTGATGAAGTCCGGAAGGAGATTGTGCATCATGAGCGTGTCAATGAAGTTGATAAACGGCCACTTGGAGAGACAACGCTGGAGGATTTTCTAATGCGGGCTGGTGTTATCAATCTAGGCGCCGATCAAGATCAAGATCATAATCATATGCCCATCATGAATATTGATCCAATGGTTGTGGTGTCCCAACAGGAAAGTTGGTTGCAGTACCAAATGACAGCAGCTGCTCACCAGCAGCATCAAATGACACTCATTAACACAAATTTTAATGACAACGCTGTTGCAGATAATATTGGATACTCAGACAACAACAACCAACTGGCTATGTCAATGCCAATGCTAGCATTATCCCAATCTAAGGCCGCAGGACCCTTACCGGCCAAGCGCCGGTATTCAGATGAGATGATGGAGAAGACTATTGAGAGGAGGCAGAAGAGGATGATCAAGAACCGAGAATCCGCCGCCAGGTCAAGGGCAAGGAAGCAGGTAATTAATTATAGACCTTATTTGCTTAATTAGTTATGTATTTGTAGTTAATTGGATTCTGTTTGTTTGTTGATTGCAGGCTTATACCAATCAGTTGGAGCTTGAAGTTTTACAGTTGAGGAAAACAAATGGGTGGCTCAAAAAGCAAAAGGTTTGTGTAATTATTATCAGTGACAGAAATGTTGCTGCTATATATGTTTTGCTTTCTGAGACTGTTATTCAGTGTACTGTAACATATGTTTTGAGAGCTAATAATTTCTTCAACAATCATTAATTGCTTGCAATTTTCATATTCATGTTGTAGATGATCATTGAATCACATATTGGTATTGAATTTGACTCAGACAATCATTCTTTTGACATAGCATCTCATAACTATTGTAACAAAATCAATACTAATGTTACTTGTATGAATGGAAAAAATAATGATTTTGAAAGCAAAGTGAAATTTGAGAGTTTGAGTTTTGTTGTTTTAGCAGGAAGTGGAGATGCTCTTGAGCTCCTATCCAATTCTCCAATCCAGATATCAATTGAGACGAACCAGCTCAGCTCAACTCTAGCTACCTTCTGTTTATATCTTAAAAAAAAAAAAAAAAAAAAAATTTGTTTGTTTTTAGTTTTATTTTTGTTTATTGTTTTTGTAGATGATGAGCACAAAAAATTTTGGTTTGCATTTTGAGCTTTTTATTTTATCTTAGAGGCTTTGCTAGTTGTTGGAGGTTGCAGATTATGATATTGATCATGTACTGGCTCCTGAGTTTGGACGGAAGCAGCGCAACCATTATATCCTTTTTATTAAAAAAGGAAAGACGAACAAAAATAAAAGGAACACTACGGTATATATTAATAAAGTTAAGTCCTTATAAAATTAATTACTTACATAAGATATTAATAAGTTAGTATATATAAAATTTATTAATTAAAAGAGATTTATTTATTTATTTATTTTTAAAATATTAGAAGTATTACATTCAATTTTATAGGGATATACCGAAATCAAATCGCACATATATATTTTGGGTATCTCCTTCCACACAAAAAACTCCCTACGCAAATGAGATATTTATTAACAAATAATCAATAATTTTTTTCTTAAATATAGTGGTTCCATCTTAAATAAGTAATAAATATCGACTCAATAATCTTTTTCAATCAACTGTTACAAAATAAGGGTAAAATTGTCATTTCAACAATTCTATTAAGTTTTACCATTAGTCGTTTGGTTAGAGGGGTCATTTTGATGTATTTTTTTTAGAGAAAATAAAAATAAAGTCATTGGAAACATTAAACTTTCGTTAATAACCACTTTTGAAACTTTAATCATTAATAACCATTTATAAAAAAATCAGTGTATGTCCATAAATTATAAAAATATCCCTAAATTTATTTTTTTTAAAAATCTGGAAACAAACTTGAAATCATAATTAAAATCTAGAATCAAACTTAAATTCACGACTAAAAACTTGAAATCTTACCTAAAAACATGAAATTTTAAACTTAAAATCTTAACTAAATTGAATGTTGAAATTTAAAATCTTGACTAAATTGAAATGTTAAAACTTGAAATGTTCTGGGTTTTTAGGTTTTTTGTCTTCATCCTTTTTTTCTGTAGATCATATCACTAGCGAAGGGAGAGCTCGATAGCGTTATTGGACGATCTTGAAGCCTAGACGACGGCACACCGACACATCGACAAGCCAACGACGTTATGTGAGAGAGAAAAGAGAGGAGAGAGAAAGAGAGGTACGGGGAGAGAGAGAGAGAGAAAGAGATGAGAGAGAGGTGCAAGGAGAGAGAAAGAAAGGTTCGATGAGAAAGAGAGGAGGCCGACAACAATTCACCGACCTTCGCGACGATTCACCAGTATGGTTTGACGGGAAAAAAGAGAGGATAGGAGCGGAGAGAGAAAGAAAAAAGAGAAAAATAGAGAGTATGTTTGAAGATTGTTTTTATATAAGAGCATTCAAGTAATTTCTTAAAAAAATGCTTATAAACGAATAAATTTTCGTTTGTGGTTAAAAACAAATTTTCTATGTTATATATAGTTATTTTTAATGATTTCCACTTTTTTAAACCAAATGGGCTAATCCACATATATCAAGTAATAAAGTGATATTTTCTAAAAACTAAGGAATCCAACTGTATATCCACACAAAAAAATATTAAATAAAAGAACGCTAGTTTTACATTTATTAATAATTAATTATATATTATTCACATACAAACCCATTTAGATAATTAGATCATATCTATGTACATGCAAACATGACAAATTGCAGATATTTTACAAGTCAATCCTCTTCCTCTCGACACGCCTTCGCTTCAAGCGTATCTTCAGGTAACCTATCATCTAAAATACAAATAAAAACTTGATCAATCCAAAGATTTGGTGGAAAAAATATAAGGAAAAGAAGATAAATAAGAATGCGCAAACAAAAACTAAACAAATGATATCAAAACTTTGCTATATGAGAGAAGACATGTGCATTCATCTACATTAACAAAACAATACAGGAGAGGCAGGCCATAAGGTTAAATGCTTCCATTCGATTAGGAGAAAGATTTTACTGTTTTGAGATGCAAATTCAATCATGTTTCGCACAATTTTGTTTATGAAAATAATAATAGCGATAAGTAGACATTAAACGAATGGCTACCGCCAGTTTATCATGTGATGATGACAAAACAACAAAATCCCTAAAAACATGGCCTCTTTAAGCCTATCCTGCATATATAGTGACCATAAAAGCAAAACTGACATTATTTCTACATGAAGAGAAGTAAACAATATACTTAAAGAACATGCCCCAAGTTCTCTTTTTCATCCATAACTGTTCATTGTACGTGCTCAAAGCAAGACATCCATCAAAGCAGTGGCTAAAAGTCACTGTTTTGCATTGGTTAAAGGCTTAAAGCTATAAAGCTATTTAATTGACTATAAAAATTCCAACATTCTTTCATAATTTGTTTTCATCAAACAAAATCTTTATTAACAAAAAGAAGTCAACCACCAATCCACTAAAGGAATTTTACAAACCAAAAAAGAAGATCACCAAACATTTACAAAAATGAAAAAGAATTATTTTGGTGTGTGATGTGTAAAAGATATGAGGAGACTAATAACCATCATCGCTTTCTCCATTGTCATGTTGCCTATAATTTGTGGACTCAGTTGTGCAAGGAGTTGAAAATTGTTTGGGCTACCCCGTACTCATGCAATGTGCTTCTCATGGAAAATTGTTTTGCTTAAAAGGGCAACTTCTTGTGAAGATGTGCAGTCATAAGTCTCCATTGGGTGATATGGCAAGAAATAAATAACCAGATCTTTCAAGATAAAAAGGAAGAAGATTATCCGCATTTGTGGGAAAGAACTAGATTTGACTTCTTTGTGGGTTTCAGTGACAAAGGTATTCAAGGATTACTTCATTTTTTCTTTATCCACCTCAACTGGGCAGGGGCAATGTTGTAATTTTTTATTTCTTTTATTGGATGATTTTGGTTTTTTGGGGTGGCTGTAAATGATTTCAGTTTTGAAGGTTGGTTAGACATCCTTTTATACTAGAGATGCAGTGGTGGAGGTTGCAACTTCATATTGAAGATGTATTGCCAAGGATGTGTATGCTAGAGACTTGTTTGAACTCCATATGTAATTGTGTTTGTGCATGTGTAGAACAACCGTAGGAAGTATGATAGCGAACCAGAAGTATGATATAAGACATGCAGTGTTGGAGAGTGCAACTCCAAAATGATGATGTATTGTCGAGGATGTATACGCTTGTGCATGTGGAGAACAACCGTAGGAAGTATGATAGTGACCAGAAGTTACTAATAAGATGTTTGAAGTATGATAGAGACAGGTTCACCTGAAGATGTTTGAAGTAAATCAAGGTTGATTATTTTTCATGGTTGTTTTGGGATAGCAAAAGATTGCTATGTTCAGCATTGCCAAAACAATTTTGTAAAAAAGGAAATGTGTTAGTGTGTACTTACAAAAGACTGTTGGCACCAGGTCATTTCTTTGTGGCATCAATAAACATGGCTCGAGTCCAATGTTCAACATCCTCAGTTTGTGATGGTGGGGGAGGAAAAGTGGGATGCTCCACAAGATCCCATCCATCAATTAGGCTTTCATTCTTTCCAACATCTGACATCTCAGTTGCATAAAGGAAACTGGCTGCTGAACTGGGAAGATTGTTATCACTAGAGTTTTTCTGTGACAAATAAATAATATAAAATCAATTAAGAGTTTCACATGTGAAACCCAATTTCATATATACCCTAGATGTTAGCCACCGTGAGGTAAAATATATAATATAAAAATCAATTAACATTTTCAAAGATGCAAAATGCATCTGAAACCTAATCTCATATTATCCTAAATGACAGTTGTCCAGGGTATTGGAACTGTACGTGCAATGAAAAAGATAATAGAAATACCAATGTGGAGCAGTGAACTTCTGTATCAAAGCCAAAATGGAGATTAAGAGAGATCAAGCCATGCCACCAGATTATCATTGAAATGGTACACTTCTTCTCTATCCCTCCCTGCCTCTTCTCTTTCTCATTAAATCTTTTAATAAAAAGTGCATATATGTACACATCATGGTATATCATTTCACGATTTCACGATTTCACGATTTTAACAAGCTGCTAGTGTATTGGAAGTTAAGGCTTTATAGTTTATACAGAGTGAAAACAATCAAGCACAGAAGGGTGTCACAGTTGATTTATTTCTAAATCTTCACCCTGCCAAAAACCAATAAATGGATTATGCCCTAACTATACAGTTTGTTTCTTTTAGCAACAACAATGAAATGAAAAGTGATGCTATTTGTATACTTTGTATGTAGTAGCCACCTTGAATTATCCAAAGAAAACACCCCAAACAAAAAATCAAAAGAAAGAGGATAATTAGGTTACCCACAAAAACAGTTCAAAATCATTCTTAAGAGTAAAATCAAGTTCCAAAGTTATACCGTTATCGAAAGCATGTCTGCACTCTCCAGTAAAGTGGTAGATGAAATTCCAGAATTCATATTCCATACAGATTTGTTCAATTGTTGAACTTGCTTGCATGACCTGAAATCAAACAACAGTGTTATACTGTTATGCATAATAGGATCACACCTACAATTATAAGCAGTACTTTACTGGAAAATAAAAATGTTAATATCGTTCATCATCCATGACACTGTTAAAAAATTCTCCCAAACAAATTAGCATAAGAATGACTTTCTTATAAGCAAACAAAAAGAGTGTAAAGATTCTAATCATCAACATAAATTATACAAGGCTAGATTACAGAATTTTTCTTGCTTGAGGAACCTTCACAACTTTTTCTTTAGATTCATTTTTCATTTCTAAATAATTCTTCTCACTCTTCCAATCAGCAAAAATCAATTGTTTAAAGAAGATAAAGATATGAAAGAGAAACATATTGTCCGATAACGTTTTCTGAAAATTCAAAATTTAGAGGGTATTCATTTAATCAAGATCGCATATAAATTCTACATAATATGGTGCTCCCACAACTTCATGCCATGCATGTGCCGGTTTCCCACTCGTGAAGCCAATATTAAAAAATAATGAAACATGTCAACTGTGCAAGAGCACTGGTCCAGTACATTGAAGTTATCAATCACCGCTAATCCCAAAAGCTTAAACAGTTAGAAATAAGTCTAACAATAATATTCTCGCACTCTAACACAACCCCTCACGTACAATACAACCTTGCCAAGTAGCTCAAGCTCAAATACAAATGCAAATATAATCATGTGTGGGAACTTGAACCTAGACACTCCCAGTAAAACTAGCTCTGTTACCATGCTAGTAATCACTCAACTCAAAATTTTAAGCTGTTAGGAAAAAACCCAACTATAATATTTAAGCACTCTACATAAATTATGGATGTTACTAATCTATAAGGGAAGGAAAAAGCTCATTCCAATTGTTGACTGCTGATAGAAACCTCTCCGGTTAGAGAATTTAAAAATCAACAATCAACGAATTAAATTAATTGGTTGGGTGATACTAGAACTTAAGGAAACAGGACAGAACAATGAATTATCAAATCCGAAAGATACCCACCCGACCAATAAAGCACTATCATAATGATTAATGTGTAAGGGAAATATTCACTCATAACTTCAAAGTATCATCCAAAAATATTTTTATATTTAGATTTGTATACAGTACTAAACTTGCTCACTGTTATACTAAATTTAGCACATGGTGGAAAGGAAAAGTGGAACTTGTACCTTGAACAAGCCATTTTCAACGAAAAAACAGATCGAACTTCCTTCGATGAAGATAGTGTCGCCAATAATTTCGCAAATGCTTCAAAAGTTGATGCCTCAGAGGGAACATCTAAACATAGCGAGTTATAACAGTAAGCTGTTATGCATGCCACACTTTTCTTGAGAAGCGAAATTCCTTTCTGTAGATCCTTATGCGATTCAACAGAATGTGGAGATGCAGAAGAATAATTAAAGCTGCTACTTCTTGAAGAATCCAGGTGGGGCTTTCTCTCAGAATCCATAGAAGCAACACCGAAATTACTTGAGCTTCTATCGCTCCAGGAGTTTTCTCCACTAGACGAACAATAATTTTGGCGAGGAATAAAAAGGGGATACTCGTTGCTGCATAGCACAAATTGTATTCAGTCCTAAAATATGATGTAACCAAGTTAGCCTCATCAAATTACATTCCCAGCCAATATACCTTCGAGAAGATGGGCGTGCATCCCGATAGGAATCTCTTTGCCATATTCGGGAGCAAGAACCCTGATATAATATTATAATATAAATACAAGAAGAATTAGACAAAAAATAATAATTCTCAAATACAGCAACAAGTGCAAACAGCATATAACAATGGATTTTTTCTTCTTCAAAGAATCAAATTAAAAGGTAGCCAAAGAAATATCAGCACAGAAGACCACAAAGAATTTAGAATACAAAGATTAGATAAAAAAGAATAAATGCTTGTCAGCATGTTCATACCCTGAATTGCTATCCATCCAAACACATTATAAGACAAAAAAAAATCTATCATATGATTCATATCAACTAACATTCTGATGTATATTTTCAGAATGTTGTAATAGATTGCACAAGAGAGATTATTTGAACAACATTTGCAAAAATAATTCAGACAGAACTTAAAAATGCTCTGAAGAAACTTTTAAAGCATGCTTGTACAAAGGTTATGAGCTATAACATATTGCCTAAGGCAAAAGCATTTCTCTTATCCTCAATCATCAATTGCACTTTTAATCCCCTAAAAATTGTCCATGGGCTGAATTCTTTAAAAAACTCAGCAATTCAAAGTGACACGTGGTGTTGAAGGAATCTTTTAGACATTATATAGGAGCATCAGTGCTTACAGCAAAACCTGAGTTATGGAGGACTGGAACTGCCAAATTTTGAACAACGAGATTTAGAAGTTGCACCATATATCTGTTTCCAACCATAGAGATAATTGATTAGCGTTAAGCAGAAGAATATCAAAGCATATTAACCAACTGAACAGAGTTTTCAAAATAATGACAACGAAAACAGGAAACTTGAGACATTTTGATAGTTAGTTTAGCCCCAAGGAATTGAACCTGAAACCTTGTAGGAGCAAACCACAAAAGTGACTGCTTGACCAACCCATTGTGGTATACATTATTATATTTATAATTATTAATCAGGATATGAACAGAAACACAAATTTGGATTAATATACATGCACATATCATCTTGTGAAACAAGAAAAAATATTTTACCCCAAAGAGGCAGCAAGCTCTTCCGATGGAACAGAGTGTGGATCAAGTCCTCTTGGTAATCGTGCACCACAGATCTGATCATATTGTCCACTGGACCCTTCTCTTCTCTCACCATCTACATTCACCTAAAGTAACATAACATGCATCTTATTAGAAAGCACCATAATTAGCAACCCAAAAGGTTGGTGTCAACATTCTCGAAAAAATTGAGGCACTTTAAAACCCACTTTGAGAACAGAGAATACACCATAATATTAAAATGATTACAAACACAGATAGCCAAAAAGGAGAGAAATGTATAAGAAATTAAATCAATTTTGAATTAAATACGAACAGGAAAACAAACAACTATTTATTATTTTAAGAGGTAAACTTGTGTCCCATAATGATAAATCATAAGGCAGAGTAAAATCTAAGTTTTACAAGAATTATCTCTGAAGCAGTTCAGTTCTTCAATATTTTACTGCAAGAACCCCTTAAGACCACCTCCATCACAGGAAAGAAAAAAGACCACTAATATTGAAAGTTTGTTCACCTTTAATGGGCAATGTTACAAAAACTTCTACAAGTTCTTATATCTACGTTGTCCAGTGTGTTTATCTTCAGACCCTTTCTTTAATTCAATCAGATATTACATCCTACTGCAGAATCCAAGACCCTTTCTTTCACTATTTAACAGCACCAATCTCATTCTATATTTAATACACAACAATATCCAAAAATATACCAGGTGCATAAATTTAGTAAAGAAAACTTGAAATATTTTTTAATCATTTATGGTTACCATCTAAAAGCCTTGGCTTTTAACCAGGTACGCCTCTAGTACATTTTTGCATCTCAATTGGCCTGCTGTACATCTCATGTGACAAGTCTTTAATTTTACTTATTGATCATTATGAAAAAACATACAATTTATCCTTCGGCTTTATTGAAATCAAATGGTGTTAGGAACCAACCTTCTTTCTATATATGTTCAGTTACATTTATGTATCACCCGTGTATTTTGAAACTGAATGTTAGCCATGTTTCTATGCATCCCAGTATATTTTAAAATCTCGGAATTGTATATCTACATTTAAAATACTTTTATTTAAACTAAAAGAAGTCTTATCCCTAGCTTCACGAGGGTTTAAACAAACCTTGACTTATGCCTTCAAATATACATCAACAATGTGGGTCTTAAGGAATCAACAAAGGAAGCTTTTAGCAGCTGACTAAGGCTCAGTTTGGCATTGATGTGCTGTAGGGAGAAGTGTTTTTGAAATTGCTATGGGGGGAATCGCTTTTGGAATTTCTGTGGGAAGAGTCAGCTGAGTGTTTGATAAACTGATTTTCAAAAGTGTTGTGAGAACTAAAAGCAATTTCAATGTGTGTGGTAAACTGAAATAAAAAGTGTTGTGAGTGTGTAAAATTACTAAAAGGATATAGACATCTAAATGGTACTAATGTGCTATACTTTACATTTTTCTTGTTTATTTGTGTTTAGTGTTAAGTGTTATATAATTATGGTACTTTATTGAATTAATTAGCCCCATTTTTTATTCTACTTTATTTAATTAATTAAAGTCATTTCTTTATTTCTTTATTTATTTATTTTATTCTACTTTATTTTTTTATTTCATTTTTATTCTATTTTATTGAATTAATTATCCCAATTTTTTTTATACAGTTATGACAACATTTTTTTTTACAGAAATATAAGTCCAATTTTTTTTGTTAAATTTCGTTAAAGGCAAGGATAAAGTTGGAAAGTTATTAAAATTTCATTTAATATCACTGTAGCACGTTTTCTAAAAGCAGAAGCCAAAATCCAAAAGCATGTATTTGTAGCTTCTCAAAAACTCAGTTGGGATAAGTTAAAAGTGACTAAAAGCACTTCCCCGCGATTTTACCAAACATCCTGTCTTAGGTCCAGAATCACTTTTGGCCCCAAAAGCAGCTGGGGAAGCAATGCCAAACTGAGCCTAAATATGGCTTTGTAAAAAGAAAAACAAGTGTCCATTTTCATCAACAGGCAACAGCTTTCATCCCAATAGCCGTATGCTGACTGCTGAGTACTTGAGTTCTAATATATATATATATATGAAACTTACACTCCAAATGGCATTAAAAATTCAAGCAAGTGACAAAATCATCAAGATTACATAATCGATAATCTAGAAAATCATATAAATGAACTGACTAGTCACTTAAAGAAATCAACTAACAATCACGTTTGAAGTCCTTACCCGACGTTGGGGGAACAATTTGCATATTTGCTTTATAACCACAGATTGTTTATGAAGAAGTTCCGAGACAATTGCCATCTGCAATTTCAAGAATGTATTAAGCAACTTATATGGGGTTTGGGTAACGATAGGACATTATTTATATAGACCACGATATGAAAAAAAAAATGGGGGGGAACAAAAAAGAGAGATGACAATTACATAGACATCCACCAAAATAATATAAGTAGAACATAGATATTCACCCTATTGAAGTAGAATATCACAAACAAAACATTGATTTGTCGCATCCTCCAACCAAGATGTAATTATAAGATAATGAACAAAATAATATCAACAGCATAAAGTAATTTGGACGGTATGTCTCACATGCCCCAAGCTCTGAGTGCAAACAAGGTTAGGGTAGAACTTCTCCAATTGTTCCCTACGATTCTTTTCCAACTGCAAAGAGAAAATGGATACATAAAACATCTTCATTTTATACTGAGAACAAAATCCAACCCCATATAGTATCGTAATCATTTTACAACTCAACCCGATTATGACTAAAATTAAACATAAAAGCAAGGACGTCATTCATACCATGGAACGAGCAGATTCAAGGGCCATATACTTGACTTTCAGATCATAAGATGTCCTCTCAATCTTTGACTTCCCTGTAAAACAACAAAACAAAACATAATTTTGTCTTAATACGAAATAAAGCTAAAGAGAAACAGCTTTTGACCTATATTCCAGTAGACAGTAAGAAAGAAGCAAGCCAGCCAACCTAGCAAGAGTTCGTCTTTACTGCTACGGAGCTTCTCCCTCAAATTGGCAAGCTTCTCATTCTGAAGGACTCTCCAATTCGACTGATCATCCGCCTTCCCCTAATCAATATCACTCAAGAACAATATTAAATTAACCATAACATATTACATATAAATGCACGCAAAGCACAAATCAAAATCAAAATCAAACCTTAGCGACAAGAACTTCACTCAATCTCAAATACAAAGCATCATGACGACTCTTAAATGATTTCAGCAAGGTATTGCGCTCATTCAATCTACACGTTATCAACCAATAGAAACCAAGCGAAAATCATCAAAAGCATGTAAAATTAGCTTTAATTGTTGAGGAATATTGATTCAATTAAACAAACAATACCTGTAATTGACACAAACTGCACAAATAGATGCGCGATTCGAATTCTCGCAAATGGCGCAGCAGCTGCTTCTTCTGTTCATCTTCTGCTTTATCATTAACAAACCAATCAATTATTCCTACTTTTAATCGCTCCATAAATTTGAATGGAATGAAAGACTTGATATAAATTTTTTTCAAAGATAATTTACCGAGAGTGCAAAGAAGTGGGACCGGAGCTGAAACCGACGGTGGAAGATCACCGGAAAATCATGATATAACCGAAAGAAGTGGAATCGAGATGGTTTACTTACCTATAAGGAAATATGCTAAGGTGTGTAAGGAAATAAACTTTTAGCTACGTTTGTCACGTAGGATTGGATCAATCCAATGATCGGAAGCAACACCGGAACAGATAAAATAATTCAATGGAATTCAATTTTAGTAAAATATCCCGTGTTTTGTGGGATAAATAAACCCACCGATTTTGGTGGGTTTAGTTGTCCTGAGACTAATTTTGTTTAAAGATTATTTTTTTAAGATTTTTTAATATACTATAAAAAATAAAAAATGTAAATCAAAACCCATAAAAAAAAGAAAAAACCCAGAACCATAATATTATGGAAACCACCCACAAACTTAATATTTTGGAAATCTAAAAAAAAAAAAAAGCAAACCACATATATTTAGAATCGAAAAAATTAAAAAATTAAAAAAACAAATTCAATATTTTTTTTTTCCAGATTCAACCTAGATCTGAAATCAAACTCAACCCATATGATGACGATGATATAGAAATGATGATGATGATAGCGAATTAGGAAAAAGAAAGTTTTATAGTTTTGTAATTTAATTTTAATTAGTTTTTTTATATTTCATTTTTATTAGTTTATTTTATTGTTATTTCCGCTTTAAAAATAAGTTATTATATTTAATCCAATCTCATGTTTCACCAAACAAAAAATGGTATTAATTTAATTCAGTCTCATATTTCTCTAAACATAGCATAGTATTAATTTAGTCCAATCCAATCTCATTTAATCCAATCTCATTTAATCATAATCTCATCTTAATCCAATCCAATCCCATAAAATAATCCAATCCGCATCAAACAGGGCCTTATGGTTTGTGTCAGTCTTGGGATGACAATTTGACCCGCACCCGCGAACCGTCTAAACTCGATTCTGTAGAGTCGGTTGTAAATGGTGAATTTACGATTCACAAACCCGTTTTATGAAAAACTTGATATGTTCATGGGCGGGTACGGGTTGAAAAAACGAACCAGTGGGTTGGACCCATGAACTTGCATAAATAAAATATTTGTGTATGAACATACTAGACATTTGAATTATTTTTTGTCATTTTATTTTTATCGTTATTATTGTTTTGTTATATATCAAATAGAGAATTAGATGTGTAAATTTAATTAAATTAAGTATCAAATAGGTGATTACATATAGAAATTTACAAATGATAAATAACGTGTTTGCGTGTTCGTGGGTTCGTGCGTCAGCCACAGGTGAAGCACCCACCCGTGAACCCGTATTAGTTGGCGGGTTCGTAGGTGAGGGTATGGGTGCAACCATAACCCGTGGGTTCACACCCGCCTGCGAACCCGCTTACCTACGCGGGTTTGAAGGAGGACGTGGGTGAGGAAAATTTTCACAAGTGAGAGTTTGGATTTTACAAAACCCACCCCAACCTGACCCTTTGCCATCCCTATTTGTGTTGTAATTTTTATTTTATTTTCTTTTTTCTTTTTTAGTCTGGTCAAACAGGTGAGGAGGTGAGATTAATCTGGTGGCAACGAAGCGTGGCCACTCCACCTAAGGCATGTAGCCCCGTGTCAGATACGAATCTGTGGCCGACAATTGTTGGATACGTGTCTGACACATCAAAAACCTTTTTCATTGACTTCGAAAGTTAAGGGATGAGACACGCAGAGAATACGATAGAGACACGTGAAGGATATGTCAGGACACACTAAAGATGCGGCGAGGATACAGTGGGGCAGTTTTGCAATTATTTTAAAAAATCTATGTCAAAAGACTCAAAACCCTAACCAATGATGTTTGTATAATTTGATTTTGTGATATATGTTTATTGAGAATATGTTTTAAATGGATTATGTTCTAATATATTATTATTTTTAAAAATTATAAATATATGTTATTTTTATTGCCATATATGTATCCTAGCTTTTGGAGGTTGTATCCCCTTGTTATATCTGTGTTCGTATCTATAATACTTAGTCCGGTAGTAAACCCTTCACACTTGCACTATAAGGTTATTAGTTCGAATCATTCATCTAAAAAATTCTTGAATTTATATAATAATGTAATATTTTTAATATATATATATAATGGGTTTGGATCCCCTCCTCACTCACTTATATAAATGGTGTGAATTAACTCTATATTTTGGTAAGTAAAAATATTAAAAAAATAATAGAAATAATATAGATCATTGATCTATTATAATAGACATGTATCAATAGATCGTAAAGGTGATAAGAGTAAATGTAAGGAGATGATCCATATCTCAATAAAATAGCTTCATAATTGAATTTTGGAGAAATTAGGTTTAAAATTTTAGAAAACAATAAGGAATCTTTCTTTGAAATTCGGGGAAATAATTATGATCCCTATGTGATTTGAATTTATCAAAAAAAAAACCCCATTTTTTTGTATTTTTAGTTCAAGTACAGAAGAAAAACCGATCATATTCGGATTATATGAATTCAATTATTATTTTCAGATTTCTAGATCAAAATCGGATTCGGTATGAAAAAATTCGAATCATATATATATTTTAAAAGAATTGCCTTCTGACATGAAATTCGAATTCGATCAAATTTGTAATTTCATAATAAAAATTTCAGATACATATTTATATCAAAATCGGATTGGTTTCGAATTCGGATTTCGGATCGAAATCGTATTCTTTTGGGACCTGAATTGGATTTTTTTTTTATCAAAATCAGATAACGTTTTTATTTGAATTTCTTTAAATTTTTTGAAGGGATTTTTTTCTTAAATTTCTTTCATCACTATTAAGATGCATCCCTTAAAAAACAATTCAGTTGGATTCCATATATTATATAATTTAGGAATATGTTATTACTTTATTGGGGTATTCAGTTTTAGAAATTTCAAATTTATTTTGGGTGTGTTTTCTAAACGAATTACCTTAATTTTTTTGTATTATTATTATATTCATTTCATAATATATTTTTAAAAGAATTAAGTTTACGTGACACATGTCATGCTTTTTATTGGATATCCAAATCAAGTAACTTGTAAAATCATTAAAGGTTGAGGGCAAAAATGTCATTGAGATCGGTCAATTGAGGCTGTGCATCGGTTGTTGATCTCTAAGAGATCAAATACCAAGAAGCAACTTCATTATTAATCGATAATAATCTCACTTTCCATTAGTCAAAGCTAGTCAAATTTAATGAGAATATAGGTATTTTAATCTTTTTTAATTTTTTAATAAATAATTTATTGAAAATTCAATAATAATTTTTTCTTATTAGTAATTTTTATTCCAATAATAATATTACAGTAAATTAAAATGCTTAATCTAAGGCCATAATGGTTATTTATAATTGATAAAATAAATTTAAATTATTATAATAATTGATTAAATAAGTTGATTAGGGGTAATTTGGTCATTTTAATGATTTTTAACCGGTTGATCAAGGGTTGTTAACTGTAATTTAGTCAAAAATACTATCTAGTTGCAATCTAAGCAAGCGTCAGGGCCTTCATTGCAATTTACCCTATTTTATTTTACAGATCCTAAATCCTAATTCCTAAGAGAAGGGTATCCATATATGATTGAAGATACGACAGGGATGTGACGTGCAACTGGACAATTGGCTTAAATATTCACAGTATCATACAAGAATCCAAACAGGAGAGTACCAAACAATAAAATGATTATAAATTAGTTCCAACTAATTGTTCATATAAAATGTGATCTACAAATAAAGAGAAGCCTACTATACATCAATACCGAAGACTCCAAAAGCTACACTGTGATCAACCTACACTGGTGAACTGACAAAAGTGAGTATTAAAAACTGAAAAGACAAGCTTTAATAGTTTGCTACCGTGTTGCCAAATAACCGATCAAAATCTTTGTGATACATGTGCAAGTGATGTTTAAGCTGAAGCTAGTAGAGAAGCAGACCCTCAAATTTGGTGTTTTGGTAAAAAGAAAAAGAAAAAATCACAGAATATGTTCCTGGATTTCTAAACTAACACATTTGTAATGACCTTCCCAACAAATACTGATTCTTGTGCCATCATCACATAAAGTGTTTTTCCACTAGTTTCGTCAGTTCCTCCGTCTTTTCGATAATTTTTGGATTCATCAAGTCCCGAGCTTCTCTCATTAGTGTGCCTTGCTGGCTGAATTGGTATGCATCCACCACGGTCCTCATCAAGGCATGGAGATTCTCAGGAGTCCTACAATTGGTAGAAGAAAAAAGAAGTAAGAAACCGTCCACCAAAATTTATGTTATAAACACCTCATATAGATTCAACAGACCAGCAAACATATTTTTAAGCTTTCACCCCATTATGATAACAAAAACTAATACAAAGCAACAAGTTTCAAATGCTTACGTGTACAGGTTATCTACATCCTGCCCTTCAATTTCTTCTCCTGGGGTAAATGCATCTTTTAGCGTGCACAATCGTTGCTCTGGATCCTCAATTGTGAGAAGATACTTTAGAATCCTAACCTCTTTTGGCATGAGCCTCTGGAGGTTACCTCTTGCAGTCATATATAGATGATACAGTATGTCTTTTGCCTGTAATATAGCGACAAGGACTACTACTAAATTAGTAATTTGACAGAACAAACTTAAAATAAATTTATTTAGCATTCAACTGATAGTAAGTTGAACCACTCCACATTTTGCATCTCATATATTTCAAGAAAAGGAAAAAAAAAAGTTGGAAAAATCTAATCTTCAGGCTGATGTCCATCTCTGTTGCCATGTTCTAGTGGAACTTTTCAATTCAGACAACTATTGGAACTTCTTCTAGCTCCAGCATCATACAAGTTACAAACGCAAGTACCATATTATCAAATAATTGTGAAAACAGAGAGCCAGTTTCTAAGATCAGCAATCACTTTACCTCGTCTTTCACCATGTTCGACTCCTTGGCAGCTGACCAAGCTTTAGTGATCATCAGCACTAATGCTGAATCAAGTTGATTTTTCTCAGCCAAACTGTCTATCTTTCTACAAGCAGCATCTACAGAAGGTGAATTGATAATATCTTGGAATTTCAACTCAGCAGCATTAAGTGCTTCAATACTCTCAGTAGAGGTATCATAAGATTGTACAGCAGCCAAGCACGTGTTCCCAAGCTTTGCCAAAGCTAGTCAGGCAGACAAAAAGATACATTCTCACACTTCTATCCAGAAACTACAATATAGGAGATATAGGTTGAAAATTTCAGGCAAAGCTTGATTTTAGACAAGAATTTTCCTCTGGAAGACTTGTATTCAGATAAAGCAATGAAGTATACTTATATTAGATGATACAGTAAATCAAATATGAATAACTTACGGTTTAAATCCGCAATACCCATGCAACATTTAATAGTTACAACATAACAACTATCTGCACACAACTGGCCACCAGAGCAGCCTATATACATTTAGATGACCACAATGAAAAAATAAAAATTTGTCAAGTATAAGGCTATATAAGCTATCGGTTTTGCTTATTCCATGGATTAAGGGTAGAGTTGTTATATCAAACAGAATCGGTATCATCTGACTTGACAAGTCCTGAATTTAGTATTTCAATCAATTGCATATATTGTGCTTGGGTAGAATAATCTATTGGGTTAGTCAAGTCAAATAGAAGGTCTGGATTTGATAGCTACTGCTTCAGAGTTCAGACAAGCATCAGTTTAAACAGACTCTGTAAGAAACATTGGCAGTTGACACCATTCAATTTCTTGAAGTGTGTAACAAGCATTGATATAAGCTATTTTCAATATATAAACCAAAAAAATAAAATTCAATTAGTATATCAATTAAAAAAAGCATCAATCAATTACTCTCACCATTTTGCTTAGTCGGATCGTCATGATATGATTCTGCTACATTGTGAAGATGCATAAAGAATTCTTTTGTGAAATGTTTCCGACGCCTAGCAACGATTTCACTTATCTCCGATGGAGCTCCCTTGATCACTTCAAGAAGTTCATTATGTCTTTCTACATCTTCGTCTATCTGTGCAATGAAAGGGAAACTCCCACAAAATAAAAAATTAAAAACAAAATTAGGAAGCATAGTATGCGTCTTAATCATTAAAAGATGACAAACAACTAATTAAGGAACATAACAACACAACTCTAGAAAATGGGAATAATAACAGGAAAATCCACCATTATCATCATATATACATCTAATTTGAAAAATAAATTAAAATTCAATTGAATATTCAAAGGTTGCAACTGACCTCTTTGAGCTTCCTTGCAAGACGGAGAAGGTTATGCTTCATTCCAGGATCCTTTTCATCGTTTGCTCGGTCCTGACAACGGTTGAAGAAGTGAGAGCGTAGATTGGTCCACTCTTTGCTGAAAGCAATCAATCTTCTCCAGTCAATAGGAGTAGGCTTGTCAACCATGAAAACTTCGATCAGCTTGTCACACACGTGTATCATTTTAGCATCATCCACGCTTTCTTCCTCCTTTTGAGGAGCAGTTGTTGCATCGCCAACAACAGCGGCGGCGACAGCGGATTTTCGCAGTCTACTAGCCAACAACGGAAAACCTTTTACAAAATCACAGTTCTACTTAATTACAAAATCGACCTCCAACCTGTTATCAAAAACCTAAACTCAAACTCTTACCTTTGATTCTGTTGGAGATATGAGGAATTTGAGCTGAATTTCTGGTGTAAGAGAGAGGAAGAAGACGAGACCGAGACCAAGCTCCAGAAGTTTTAGTAGGGGAAACTAAGGAGCTCTGAAAACTCACGCAAGCCAACTCCATGAGACTAAACAGTTAACACTATCAAACATTTACCAGTCACAGATTATAATTTAAATTTAGGGAATAGAGACACTGATATTTTGGATGGGTTTTGTCCTGGCTTGAAACGACGTCGTGGCACAAAGGAAAAAAGAAAAATAGGACATGTGGCGCGGTGATAATTTAAACAGAGCCCAATAGATTATAGACATTGGACGTGGCTCTGCAATTTAAGACTCAATAAACAGAGAGCCCAATAGAGCGAGAAGCTGCGACTAGCTTGGAACTTAGAAACTGGTTTCGTTTTTGCGCGGGAATTTCTGGAACAAACGGGAAATGCTCTCGTTAACTTTCTTCTCGCCGCAAATCACTCTCTTTCAACAACCTTCTCTTGTCACCATTCAACCTTTGCAATCTAAAAAACCAAAGCATAAATCAAAAACAAGGAACACTGGCTCTCACAGAAACCCTTCAAGTTTTCATTGTTTTTCTTGCGAACCCACTTCTTCTACCTCCCATTTTGACAACTCCAACGACCTCTTCAGTTTCCAAGATAACCCCGATGTCGATGCTTCGGATATACCCTCTGGTAGTCAATGCGTTGACTCTAACGTGCTTGCGATTTGGCTTCAGTCGTGTAAAAATGTAAAACAAGTTGAAAGAATACATGCCGTTATTTTGAAGTGTTTGGGGAGCTCGGTCACTTATGTGGATAATAATTTGATCAGTGTGTATGTAAAATTTGGGAAGCTAAAGGATGCACGAAAAGTGTTTGATAAAATGATTGAGAGAAATGTAGTTAGTTGGACAGCGATGGTTAATGGGTATTCGAGATTCGGTCTTGATGATGAAGCTTTCAGACTGTTTAGTAATTCGATTGCATATGGGATTCGGGCAAATGCAAAGACGTTTGTGTGTGTAATGAATTTTTGTAGTCAGAGGTTAGATTTTGGGCTTGGAAGACAAATCCATGCTTGTATTGTAAAGAGTGATTGGAGAAACTTGATTGTAGATAGTGCCGTTATTCACTTCTACTCTCAATTTGGCGATCTGTCAAGTGCTTTCTGTGCATTTGATGGGATGTCAGAGAGGGATGTGGTTTCTTGGACAACTATGATTACAGCTTTCTCTCAACAAGAGCGAGGAGAAGAGACTTTTTCAATGTTCTCACAAATGATAAGTGATGGGTTTTTGCCTAATGAGTTTACAGTGTGTAGCGTTTTGAAAGCTTGTGGAAAAGAACGGGATTTAAAATTTGGGAGACAGCTACATGGAGCCATAGTTAAGAAAATGTATAAGGATGATGTATATATAGGAACTGCATTGGTGGATATGTATGCAAAGTGTGGAGAGATTTTGGACTCTAGAGAAGTATTTAATGAAATGAGGAATAGAAACACAGTTACGTGGACTTCAATTATAGCAGGATATGCTCGGGAGGGACTCGGTGAGGAGGCTATAAACCTTTTTCGAGTTATGAAGAGAAGAAATATATTTGCTAATAACTTGACCATTGTGAGCATCCTTAAAGCTTGCGGCATGATTGGGGCTTCTCAGCTAGGGAAGGAAGTTCATGCACAAGTAATCAGGAAATTTATCCATACCAATGTATATTTAGGAAGCACTCTTGTGTGGTTTTATTGTAAAACTGGGGAGTCCCCTTCTGCATCCAAAGTTCTTCAACAGATGCCTCTTAGAGATGTGGTCTCGTGGACTGCCATAATTTCTGGTTGTGCACGTCTTGGTCATGAATCTGAGGCTCTTGAGTTCATGAAAGATATGTTGGATGAAGGTGTTCAGCCTAACTCGTTCACTTATTCATCAGCATTGAAAGCATGTGCTAAGCTAGAAGATGTTTTGCATGGGAAATTGATCCACTCCTCTGCAAATAAGACCACTGTATTGTCTAATGTGTTTGTTGGTAGTGCTTTAATTAATATGTATGCAAAGTGTGGACATGTAGTGGAGGCATATCAAGTATTTGACAGCATGCCAGAGCGGAACTTGGTCACTTGGAAAGCTATGATTGTGGGGTATGCAACGAATGGGCATTGCCAAAATGCTTTGAAGCTCATGTATCGGATGCAAGCAGAAGGTATTGAGGTAGATGATCACATCCTTACAACAGTTTACACCACGTGTGGAGATGTCGAGTGGGAAGTGGAACCTTCATCTGGTTATTGCTTGCAGTCAAGTTGACCTTTGCCTGATAAGAAGTTCAGATGTTTGCTCAAAATTGAGTATGAAGTGGATGGTTCTCCAGGATAATAAATGATCACTATCCGCTATGCTTTAACATATATCACATGGGTTATCAGTAACAGAAGTGTTAATATGTGATACGAAGACAGGTACGCCCTGATACATTTTGCTAGGTGAAAGTGGTTTTTCCAGTGATGTTTCTTGAGAACATGCCCTCTGAAATCATGAACATAAGTGATCCGTACCAGTGAAATGAATATGGTGCGAATTCTGTTCAAGTGTACCAACTATGTAAATCTACATTCATCGTAAGTTACTTAACAAGTATGTGGAATATGTCATTCAAACTTTTGTCTGCCATCATCAGCTTTATATTGGTTCGATTCTTCCCAATCCATGTTTGGTCCTTAGTCTCTGAATCCAAAGTCCATATCTCACGGTTCCATGGTTCCGTTATTCAATTGGCATATGCAGAGTGAATGACCAGCCGGAAATGATTTTCTATACATATTGCTGAAGTAGTTTCAATTCTTGTATCTATAAAACAAGAAAGATTATGCTTTGTGTTGATACTTACTTAACAGCAACGCCTCAATTCAACCCCCTAGCAAGAAAAACACTTATGTCATCACTAAGGCATGGGTCCTGTAAGATGAAGACCTGTAATTCCTATACACTCAAAGTGTGATTTATTAATCTCAATTCTCCGCTTGGACAATTTTCAAGTCCTCTGTGTAAGGATGGCGATTCTACCCACGGATGTGGATCCTTGGATACCCCCATCCTTGAACCGTGATGTTAAAATGGGTATGCAAGTGGGTTAGGATGTGAGAACTCATACCCATAGCCGTTGCCCTACCTACATGTGCGCATATATATATATATATATATATATATATATATATATATATGAAACCTAAACTGAAATACCTAAACAACATTTTTACATTTGTAAAAACAAAAATCCTTTAGGCCGTGTTCTGTAGTTGTTTTTCAGTCCGTTTTTGTTTTCCAAAAATGATTTCGAATTCACATTCGCTAACCGTTTTTTATTTTATTTAAAAAAAACAAAAAACAAAAAACAAAATCATTGTTGACAATGAAAAATTTGAAAAACATAAGGGCCCGTCCAGTAAGTATTTTTCAGTTGTTGTTTTTTGAAAATAAAAATGAAAATGAAAACAGTATTTTTTGTTTCAGTTTCGAATTCTAAAAAAGCGTCTGATAGCATATACTAAAAACTATATTTTTAAAATGAAAACGGAAAAAACGAGTATGACAATTTAACCGAAAACTATCAAAAATTGAAATATCAATTTTGGCATTTTGTTTAATATTCCATGCCACCGACATGGCTACATATAGATATATTATAATATATAATATAATATAAAAAATATAGTAATATTTAATAATATATTATTATATATTAATATATACAATTATATTTTTATTATACAATAATATATATATATATATATATATATATATATATTATTATAATTATTTATTTATAATTTAAGAATTTAATTTTGATTAATTTATTTTTTGATATATTTTTTTTGAATTAATTTTTGATGTGTTACTTTTGTTTAATTTAAAAATTACAATATAAAAATTATGTTGGTTAATTATTTAATCAATTTGTTTATGGTTATAACAATATTAAACAAAATGCCAAAATTGATATTTCAATTTTTGATAGTTTTCGGTTAAATTGCCATACTCGTTTTTTCCGTTTTCATTTTAAAAATATAGTTTTTAGTATATGCTACCAGACGCGTTTTTAGAATTCGAAACTGAAACAAAAAATACTGTTTTCATTTTCATTTTTATTTTCAAAAAACAACAACTGAAAAATACTTACTGGACGGGCCCTTATGTTTTTCAAATTTTTCATTGTCAACAATGATTTTGACATGGAGCTCTACGACCATTTCACTACAAAGTTGTTCAGCCTAGTTTTCCCCACAAACGACCTTTGCTCTGACGGCCTAAACAGGGTACTAACATGCTGAAGACACTTAATCGGAGATGGGTAAAGACCTTAAGCCAAATCCATTCTGATATGCAGGATCCTTAGAGGAGGCAAGCATATAGCATACTGAGATTTCACAGAATTATAAATATAAGCATAGTAAGCTTCTTGAAGATCAAGAAGGAAGAACATAGAAATCCATGGAATTGATAAAGCACACATATTTTATTTTTTAAGATTCGATGATCTTACAAGGAGCGACTCTATCCTTTTATAGAGAAGAAGAGAGCTCTAGAAGATACAAGCTAAGGCCAGAAGGATGGCCTACAAACTGAATTTACAAGATGCTGTCGGCAGCAATAATTAAAGCACACATAATTAAAGCAGATATTACAAGATGCTGTCGGACAGATGACAACAATAATTAAAGCACTCATAATTAAAGCAGATATTACAAGATGATGTCTGACAGCGATAATTAAGGCACACCATAATTGGAGATAAGGTTGAAACAGGTCATGGCCTGCTGAAATTACAAGTGGCATGGTCTTTATCGTCAGAGTTGAGGGCTCCACAAATAGAACAGGGCCACGTGTCAACATGTAGCGGATCTTGTGAATCCAAAAGGTAAGAGTTCTGAAAGAGGTGTCCACTCAGAGATGGGTCTTTTGGGACATCTGGAATGATAAAATGAACATCTGTAGTGTCTGACACGTCCTAAAGAAGTGTTCTTACTCCCAAGTATAAGAGTGTCATAGTAATAAATTAACCGGTAAGACCGGGTTGAACCACATGGAGTTGTTCACTTGTCCTTGTAGAATTAATTATCTAGATTAATTATTAAGTTTGTTATAAATTTTAAATTAATTAAAATTAAAACCGGGGCTAAGGGATCTACTGTTGGTAATTCGATTATAATCCAATTACTAATATTTAGTCCAGATTAATGGGAGGGTATTCCACTCCACTGACCACTCTCTGATAGATGTGGGTAAAAGTACCCACTGTGCTAGACAACATATGTCTGTCTACAGTGAGTCAAAACTCCGCAAAGATCAGAGGGGAGAAACCACTCTCTGATGGATATGGATAAAAGTACCCACTGTGCTAGACAATATCTGTATGTCTACAGTGAGTCAAAAACTCCACAAAAATCAGAGGGGAGAAAGCAAAATAATAATAAAATTACCAAAATTGGATCATATTTTCCATACCAACAGTATCACGTTTGGCCCCAACTATATAAAATTAGCCAGACATAATTTAACTAGAAAATAACTATTTTATTTAAACTGATAATTTAAAAACAAAAGAGAGAGAATTTCACAAATATAATATCAGATTTGGATTTAGAATGTGCAAATTAGGGGGAAGAGGTCCCCTATTTATACAAAATACGGATGAAAATTGACCATCAGATGAAATTAGAATGGAACGTCCTGATTGTGCCACGTCATCAGTGAATAGTGAATAATGAACAGTGACAGTGAACAGTAAACGCATCTGTGAAAGTCAATAGTGAACAGTGCACCGGCTTCTAGAATATTATTTTCTACAGCACGTGTCAGCACGTGTACGATGCATTCACAATTTAGGCCAATAGAAATGTGCTGCGTCATCGATCAATAATCTTCTAGAAAGTCAACTATGAACAGTGCCCTGATTTCTAGAATGTGATTCTCTGCAGTCGCGTGTATGGTGCACTCGCAGTTCGGTCCAATAGAAATGTGCCACGCCATCAGGAACATTAAAAGTCAACTGTTAACAATGAAAGTCAACTGTGAACAGTGAATAATCAAAATTAGAAAAATGCCCTTCATAGCCTTTCTAAGGTTTTTGATGTTCTAAACTTAAAAACGATGTTTGTTTTGCCATCTGACTTCTCCATAATTCTGAATTGATCGAATTACCTCTGAAATACAAAGAAAAATACACTGATTACTACACAACACATTTATTTAAGCGAGCGAACGAAATTTTATCTAAATTGGGGAATTAATCATATTGGAGGTGTAAAATGATGATATTATCCCTTAGTAAACATACACTTTTCAGTGTTAACCAGTGTCTCCGTTGACGTCACAAAGAAAGTTGAGGAGAAGGATTTGGATACAAAGCGGATACAGCCTTTTGTAATCATACGAAGTATCCCATTCGTAATTGATGTTTAAAGTCCACGGAAGCTTGGTATATGGATTGTAATGATAGAGCCTGTGGAATATCCAGATACAAGATACCTTAACGGCCATTTCTATGTCAATTTTCCCAGAGATTGTACTGCCTCATGAGTTTGGTTAGCTCATTGTTCCAAACCGGCAAAGGATTGAACCATTAAAGAAAAGTATGAATGTTGACATTGTAGGAGGTTGAGTCATGGACTAGACCATATAAGGCTTGTAAGGGAAAAACCATAGCATGATGATGTAGGACAGATAAGAATAAAACGGTATATATATATATGCTGTTTAATATATATGATGTTTAAATTCATCACATAAACCAAAATCTTACAACACAAAGAATAATAATAATAAAATTTAAACATAAGAATAAAACGGTGAATAATATCACCAATTAATTACATATATAAAACAAAGTATTTTACATCTTAAAAACCAAAAGATAACCAACTCACCCTTTTGAATCTAAAAAATTCCTAATAAATACCCGTAGTTAATTTTACAAACTTCTATAAAAGTTTTATATATATATATATATATATATATATACGTGTGTGTGTGTATATATGTATGTATGTATGTATGTATATTAAAACACTTATTAATTCAACTTAAAACAAAGACATATACAACACATATTGCTACTGTCCTACTGCTTTAGCTTCATCTTCTTTGCTTTCCTTTTCTCTTCATTCATCTTCTTATCTTCTTTCATCCTCTTCTCTTCATTCTTCTTCCTCTCAACTTTCCTAATCTTCTCTTCTTACTCCCTCACCTTCTTTTTGTTCTTCTTCATATCCCTCTATTCATTCTCTCTCACATCTCCTGTTCTTTCTTCTGCAACTCCTTATTGAAACCGGCATGCCATAAATAAAAATATTTGTACAAAATATATAACCAACTCACTATTTTGAATCCCAAAAATTCCTAGTGAATACCCATAATTAATTTCACAAACTTCTACAAAAGCGCACACACACACACACACACACACACACACATATATATATATATGTATATATATATATATGTATATATATATATATATGTATATATATATATGTATATATATATATATATGTATATATACAAACACTTATTTAATTCAACTTAAAACAAACACATAAACAACAAATACTACTACAGTTCTATTTCTTCGGCATCATCTTCTTTCCTTTCTTTTTCTCTTCATTCTGTTGGAGTGGTTTGTTTAAAATCATCAATCCCACATCGATAAAAGAAACAAATTCTTTTCTTTGTATATAAATGGTTATGGGATTACTCACATTTGAATGGCCAATAGGCTTGGATTTAGGCCGAAGCTTGTTGGAGCTCCCACACATACATATGCATATACCCATATAGAGATGATACATGAGCTATGTGGTCTTGGGCTCGGGATGCTTTTAGGTGATGCCTTGGCCTTGAAAGGCCTTGGCCCAGTGGATACTATTGTTCAATAAACGTTGGTTTTTTTTTTCAGAAGCATATTTATTATGAACAGACATCTCATGTCTTTAAATTTAGGTTACATTGAAACACACTTTTATTTTTCCATCTATTCATCTTCTCTCACATCTATTTGTCTTCCAAATTGAGAGAGTAAACATTTTAGTTTGTCAGACTTCAAGGTTGAGTGCTTTAACAAAGAGGATAGATAGTTAAATCCTAGGGACAGTCTCCATTTGTATTGTCTTAGGACATTGCAAGTCACCGCAAGCCTCTATCTCTAGGTTACCAAGTCAATTTATTGGTTAATTATATACATATATATATATATATATATATATATATATATATATATATATATATATATATATATTCATAAGTATCACATTCTTCTTCTTCTATTTTCTTTTTCGGTTATGCCAATATATGTATACTGATTGATTATCTGTTTCAAACATTCATCATCTTCTCTTCATTCTTCTTCCTCTCAACTTACCTAATCTTCTTCCTTCTCCATCACCTTCTTTTTGTTTCCTTCTCCTGAACTTCTCTCTGAAACTAGCCAATCATAAATAAAAAAAATTGTACAAAATATATGACCAACTCACTATTTTGAATCCCAAAAAATCATAATGAATACTCATAGTTAATTTTACAAACTTCTATAAGATCTTATATATGTAAAAACACTTAAGTAATTCAACTTAAAACAAACACTTAGATAACACATATTGCTACCGTTCTACTTCTTCGACTTCATCTTCTTTGCTTTCTTTTTCTCTCCTTGTTCTTCTTCTCTTTATTCATCATTTTTTCTTCATTCATCATCTTCTCTTATTTCTTCTTCCTCTCAACTTTCCTAATATTTTCTTCCTTCTCATTCATCTTCTTTTCATTCTTCTTTATCTCCATCTCTTCATTCTCTCTCATCTACTGTTCTTAGTTCTCCTGAAACTCCTCCTTGAAACTAACCGGTCATAAATAAAAAAAATTGTAGAAAATATATGACCAACTCACTATTTTAAATCCTAAAAATTCCTAGTGAATACCCATAGTTAATTTCACAAACTTCTATAAAAGCTTATTAAATTCAACTTAAAACAAACACATATACAACACATACTACTGTTGTTCTAATTATTTGGCTTCATTTTCCTTTCATTGGTCTCATCATCATGTGGAAACAGTTACAGATTGGTGACAGTTGACTGTGTCTCAAAGTGGGTGGAAGCGATTGCTTCAAGAATAAATGACAGTAGTGTGGTACCTTGGTCAAGTTCATGAAGGAAAACATATTGGCACGGTTTGGTACTCCAGTGATGAAGGGAGTCACTTCTGTAACAAGACGTTTGACAACCTTATGAAGAAGTATGGAGTCCGCCATAAGGTGGCCACACCGCGTCACCCACAGACTTCGGGGTAGGTCGAAGTAAGCAATAGGCACATCAAGCAGATCTTGGAGAAGACAATCAACTCTACAAAGAAGGATTGGGCGATGAAACTGAATGGCGCCTTCTTCTTCTCTTAATCTCTTTATTTATCTTTTTCTCTTATTTCATCATCTTATCTTCCTTCTCATTTTCTCTCAACTTTCCTAATCTTCTCTTTCTTCTCCATCTTCTTTTCAGTCTTCCTCATCTCCCCCTCTTTATTCTCTCTCATCTACTGCTCTTCATTCTCCTGCAACTCCTCCTTGAAACTGGTCGGCCATAAATAAATAATTTTATATAAATATATTACCAACTCATTATTTTGAATCCCAAAAATTCCTAGTGAATACCCATAGTTAATTCACAAATTTCTATAAACACTTTTATATATATATATATATATGTGTGTGTAAAAACACTTATTTAATTCAACTTAAAACAAACATATAAATAACACATACCGCTACCGTTCTACTTATCCGGCTTTATCTTTCTTGCTTTCTTTTTATCTTCATTCATCTTCTTCTCTTCACTCTTCTTCCTCTCAACTTTCCTAATCTTATCTTACTTCTCCATCATCTTCTTTTCATTCTTCCACATCTCTCTTTCTTCATTCTCTCTCATCTCTTGCAACTTCTCCCTGAAACCAGTCATCCATAAATAAAATATTTGTCCAAAATATATAGAAAAAGTTTCAAAACAAAATGGGTAAAGTAACAAAAATAGCATACCTGTGAAACATAAGCATGTGGCCATACAAAACAAATTTTGCTAAGAATCCATTTGTACAAAACTGACATTCATGTGCATATGATTTGTGAAACAATTGATTGTGGGAAGTAATCATACTATTTGTTCGGAAGTCAGCGTTAAGATACAGAGATAACTGTTAATGTGGCCGATGTAAACCAATTTGTTTTGATAATTTATTTTTTATATGATAATGTATTTCTATTTTACAACTGAGAAACTCATATTGGGATTTGTCTATGGTTTTCCCAAGTATTTGGGAAAAGATACCAAACACCGATTGGAAGTTTTGTTTTTTAATCGTTTTTTTTTTTTGAAACAAGTTAACTTTTAAATATATATATGATTCTTAAAAAAAACATGAAAAACTATGATTTGTTTAAAGATTTCATTTACACATAAATGAACGAATCAAATACCACTAAAAAAGTAACTTCTAACTACGATAGTGGTAAAAACCCATTTGGACCTCTATTGGTAAAACGGTATCGTACAAACCTTTTTGGACTTCTATTAGAAATGAAGTATAACAGAGAATAAACAATCTATATGATATCTGCGTGCTACATCGGAGAAATAAATAATTTAAGTTAATTTTTTGTTTGTTTTTGTATAATTTTTTTATTAAGGAATTTTTGAATAAAAAATATGTTGATATCGGAGGTCTGAGTGCTACATTGGAGAAGTAAGTAATTTAAGTTAATTTTTAATTTTGTTTTTGTATCAATTTGTTATTAACTAGTTTATTTTTATTTTGGAATTTTTGAATAAAAAATATGTTGATAACGAAGGTCCGTACTCTACTAGGATAATTGGAAAGATAGATGGCTGCTGGGAGCCAAGTTTCAATTTTTTTTTATATAGTTTTTATGTAAATTTTGGTACATCAAATTTAATTAGAAAATATTGGATAATAGAGATGATATTCTGAAATTAATTAGATATTGTTGGATAATATTAATGCAAAAATCAAAGGCAGTATACCATGTGTTTAAATTGAATAAATTATAATTCAAATTAATTAAATAAAGATATTTATGTCCGTGCAATATGTGCAATGAAGTGATATGTGTTTAAATTGTTTAAATTGAACAGTGTAATAATAATAAAAAGAAACTAAAATGTAGTTCAAATTAATTTAAAAAAAAAAAGATTCAAAGGTGATCCAGTAAGCATCTTTTGGAACATTTTTATTTTTATTTTTTAAAAATAAATCCAAATTCATATGTAGTAACTGTTTTAACCTATTGCCTGTGTTTTTCAAAAAAAAAATAAATAAATAAACATTTCTGCTATATTTCTTATTCTTCTTCTCATCTTTTCAATTTTTTTTGCCCTTTCTCTTTTCTTAAAAAACCATCTTCAATGCATGTGCTATTGTCACTACTAAATTTGATATAAAAAAGTCAATACTAAATACATGCTATTTTTATTATTTTATTAATTAAAATTATTAAAGTCAACACTTACCATAATGTATTTATTAAATTACTGAAGAATAATTGAATGAAATAGATTTTGATTGAAACCAACATTAATGTACATTAAATTTAAATTATTTTTAATATTTAAAATATATATAATAATATTTTTATAATTAAAAAGAAACATTTATTGCTGTGTCAAATTTGACATATGCTTAGTATTGCGTTGGAGGAAGATTTTTACATTTTATACTAAATTTTAACATTAACACACTAATTTGACACAGTATTAAATATGATCTTATCTATCTTCTTTTTCTTTTTCTTCTTTTCATTTTGTTTTTTTATTTTTGGTTATTTCTTATATGATGCTTCATCTTCTTTATCCTTTTCATATTTTTTAGGGTCATTTATTACCTGTTTCTTCTTCTTCTCTTATATATGTTTTTTAGAAATCAGTTACTTGTTCTAGTTTTCATAGTGTATTTGAACTTGAATATTATTTGTTTAGTCATGCGGTTAGATATGCAGTGGCGATTCCAATAATTTTAATCATATGAGACATTTGAATAAAATAATAATTATATAAAAAAAATACTAAAAAACTAAAGTAATAGTGAAATGAGTTTTTTTTTAAACTGAAATGAGTTATTTATATATAAAGAAAAATTGATGGTATAATAAAGTTTAGATAAAATAAAACAAATATAATACTTATTTAAAATGAACTAAATAATCTAAAATAAAATAAAAAAACAAAGAAACAAGATATTAATAATAATAAGAATAAGAAGAAGAAGAAAAACAACATAAACAACATAAACATTTAAAATTATAGTATTTATTCTTAAAATAATAAATTAAATTATAATTTTACAATAAGTTTTTTTTTTATCTATAATGAATTCACTTAAATTTATAAACAATAATTGATTAATAAATATTACTAAACATGTTTTTTTTTATTCTTCTAATTATTGGTAAATTATTGATTTATTGATTTTGAAAACATTAAAATTATAAAATAAAGAAAATACTTAGGATAAAATAAAGTGAATCATAATATAGATGGACTATTTTAATATAGTATATTAACATTTGAGATTTTAGAGTTTATTGGTTGGATATGTCACACTAAATTATTATAAATAATAATATATAATTTAATATAAAATAACATAAAATAAAATAGCCACAAATTAAAGTTAGTTAAGAAGTTGTCGATCCATAAAAAGAGAGTGAATTATTTTGTTTTAGAAGAAGATGGAATTTGATAAAGGAATTAGAAAAGACAGTAAAATAAAAAAGATATAAAAATAAGTAATAAAATTACAGGATAAAATTGAATTAAAGAAAAAGGATATTTAATTTACTTAAAAAATGTAAATGGTGGGAGAACAATTGGTTATCATCAATAGAGAAAAGAAACATTAGCAACTTTGCTATGAGTTAATATTTTATAGAATATATACTAGTTTATCTCGTGCAGGGATTGTAAAAATATAATATGATCATTATCATATTTATATTTTTAAAATAATTCAGATTTATTCTTCGGATTTTACTTTCAATGCTCTAACTTGTTCAAGTTTCTCTTATATCATTATTTTCAACTCGAATTGTGACCGTTTTCAATCATTTTATGTAAACAACATGATTTTATGAAAAGGGAATAAAAAAAACATACAACTCTTATTTTACCAAATTACTAATATAATATAATATATATAATCTTGCAATAGGAATTAACATATATTAGAAAGAGAAAAAAAGAAAAGAAAAAAAAGGTAATACTACATGTTCACCCATTGCCATTAAGTTGGGAACCATCTACCTGTTATATACTTCCTTAATGAAGGCCACACTCCTTAGCCTTGGCCTTGTGCATGGCTCGCCCTGGATTGAGATGTAACATTTTGAGTGCAATGAATTCACAAGCACGTCCATGTCCCGAAGCCTGGAAATATGTACACAATGATATGTTTCTCAACTCTATCAAATAATTGGTATGTTTCCTAAACGTTCGTCCGATAGATGTGCATACTCCATTAAACCCACATCTTCAGCTCCACTACATAATACAACATTTTCATTGTAAATATTCTAAATCAGATTATATTAGTAACTAGATGATCTATCATTTATGTAACATTTAACTCATCCAAATTCTACCTATTTGGTGAATAATCTTGAGAATTTAATATGTAACCTAGTGCAAATTGAGAAAAGTGATTTAGTTACAATCCTAACCCTTTTGATTAATAGAAACAACAAACTTTTACTATAATGATCGTCAAAAATTACTAAGTCATTTGCAAATACAATTTCACAAAACAATCTTCAAAATTTGACTTTCTTTAATAATCAATTTATTTATAATATCATAACTCGACTCATGATTAAGATACTAACCATGCAACACCGACACCAATCCATAATCATATACTGTGTTTAAGCGCAATAGATCCCTCTCTAGGAGAGTCACAGCTCTTGTCCAACACCGTTCTCCCCCGATAAAGGAGTATGTCCAATCCACGGCCCTGGATAATTGTCTGATCCCAGCCTCTGCAACTGAACAATATGTCGATCTCGAAATTGGTCAGCCCTTAATTGACCAATGGATCAAGGAAGGATACTCCCGCTTGCATATCGGAGCCATAAGGAAAATCCTTACCCTACACGGTAGGAAAGGACTCCCGGTCACATCCAGAATTGCTCTTCTTAACACTATCTACAAGCAGTACGAACACGCCATCATCGGAACTTGTCTGTCAACCCTTCATGCAGAAAGTATCTCACTCACCTATTATCCAAACTTCAACATTCCACTCAGGGACCAGAACCTTCACAACTATCTCAAAATCCAAATCCTGACGACCAAGTACTCTAAGCCAGTCCCTGTCATTGCCTACTTCGATACTGGAGCACATTCCTCGATGATGAATCCTAACGTTCTGCCTTCAGATGCCTGGAAAGGAGAAAAAAATGAGTTTCTAGCAGCAGATGGACAAATTTTTACTACTTACCTGATCTCCAAGCACAAGGTTGGCATACAGTTTTTCCCCTCGTTCACCCTTTGGATTCATGTCATTGAAACACCTTTTCGGAACAAAGATATCCTCATCAGATGGGACATCTAAAGCCAATCAAGAGCCATCAGGATCCTCCCTAACGGAATCCGCTACAAAAGGAAATTCAAACCTTTTATCGACATCCCCAAGATTTCCCCCCCTCTCGGTCATCAATCCCGATTTTCACCGAATTCAAGAAAAACTCCTACAATTTTGTACCAACAGCCATGCAGACTTCAACCATCCACACCCACTGTGGAAAAACCCTGATTTTTTCATCAGACTACCCCTCAAACTCAATGAGGATGTCAACCCAACAAAAGCATCCCACTCAGGGATGTCCCCCTCTGACCTATCCCTAGCCACCGAAGAATGTGGAGAACTCCTCAAGCAAGGCCTGATAGAATCTACCTCCTCCCCATGGGCATGCCAAGCCTTCTACGTTAAGAAAATATCAGAACAACTCAAAGAAAAGAAAAGGCTCGTAATTGATTACAAACCTCTCAATCTCTTCCTCCTTGACGACAAGTTCTAGTCCCCAGAGCCAACACGTTGTTTTCCCAGCTCCCTGACGCCAATGTTTTCTCCAAGTTTGACTTGAAAGGAGCTTTCTGACAGATCGGTATCCATCCTGATGACAGGCCCAAGACGGCTTTCTGTCTCCCGAATGCCCAGTACCAATGGACAGTCCTACCTTTTGGCCTAAAAACAGCTCCTTCGCTCTTTCAAAAGGTCATCACCAGGATTTTCCGTCCTATCCACCATACTGCCCTGCTATACATCGACAACATCATGTTATTTTCACCTGACAAGGAATCCCACGATAAGCTCCTATAACAATTCCATCAGATCATTGACAAGTATGGAATCATGCTATCCGACAAGAAGAGCTCAATTGGTGTTTATGGAATTGAGTTCCCTGGCATGAAAATCAAAGATGGGTTCTATGTCCCTGGACCTCATCTGGCAAGACAACTCCTTGTCTTCCTAGATTTGAACCTTTCACAAAAACAGGTTCAACAATTCCTTGGCCTCGTCAATTACATCAGAGACTTTATCCCCCAGACAAGTCATTACACGACAAGCTTATCCAAGCTCCTCAAGGAAGATCCCCCTCCGTGGGATACATCCCACTCCAAGGCCGTGGCCCACTTAAAGGAAGTCTCTCAGAAACCTCTTCCTCTCTATATCCCTTCTTCGGGACAACTCATCCTACAGACTGATGCCAGTGACCACTTTTAGGGAGCCGTCCTCTTTGAAGAATCCAATGAAAAATGCCACTACTGTGGTCATGCCAGTGGACAGTTCAAAGACGCCCAAAAGCACTATCACACGGTCTACAAGGAAATCCTTGCAGTAAAAAATAGGATCTCCAAGTTTGATTTCCACCTCAGGACAAAGAACTTTATCATCGAAATAGATAACTCATCCTTCCCTAAAGTCCTCGAATTCCACAACAAGCTCCCTCCAAATCCCCAGCTTCTGAGGCTCAAAAACTGGTTCTCTAGATATGACTTCTCAGTCAAGCACATTAAGGGACACCACAACATCATCCCAGATATGCTTTCAAGGCCTCACCCTGTCACCCTGATCTCCCGTGCTGGACCAATCCCCTTAATTTACATGATATCATCTCAGGCCTCATCCTCATCAGCTCCGCCTGTTGCTCCACCACCTCCTCCGTTCCCACAAGAATTTATGGCTACCCTACCACCAGGTCAACTACCCTCTGTCCAACAGGTCTAAGATTTTGCAAAAACATAACTCCCAATATATCTTTCCAGGATCAATGACCAAGGTTGCCATCATCAGTTAGCCAATCCCACAAAACCGTTCCTCGACCCTTTTATATCTCCACCTTTCTACTATTACTCTGAACAGGTGTTATGGTTCTTATGGTGTTTATCCATCCTCCATCATCATGCCATAGTTTTTCCTCTCTAGGCATTATACGGTTTTGTCCAGAACCCGATCTCTCATGGCCTCCAAACCTTCCTACAGTGGTTAAATCCCTTTTCCGTCTGGCGTACTGATCTTACCAGGCTTATGGGCCAATACCATCTTTGGAAAATGGACCCAGTACCAGTCGCCAAGGTATGCTGCATTTGGATTTTCAGCCGCCCTACAGGCACAATCCACAGACCCAGCTCCTTTGGACCTCCAATACCAGCTACGAATGGGATACTACGTACGACTACGAACGACTGTACCAGACCGGTATCTAGATTCCTCTCCTCAATTTCCTCTGTGACGTCAACAATGACAAAACATACGTCCTTTTCATCCTTCCAGATGTCCCACGGGACCCAACAAAAAGCTTGCACCCTTTTCAGAATTCTTATCTACTGGACTCCCAAGATCAAGCTGACACGTGGCCCTATTCCATTTGTAGGGCTCTTGACTCGGACAACGAATACCACGCCACCTGTAATCTCAGCAGTCCGTAGCTTTTCACACTTATCTTATCTGTATAATTATTGGTGCCTTTACCAGCTGCCAGACAGCTTCCTGTTGCTCTGTTGAATTTTGTGAAATTATTATTGTATGTCGGCCATCTCTTTTGGCCTTACCCCTTTTGTAAGATATGCTTGATGGCCACATGTTTTAGGCCTTATCTTTCCGAGACTCCCCTTCCCTGTATAAGGAAGTGTTGCTCTCTTTGTAAAGAAGTCAGAAAAATCAGAATAAAATTTGTGTGTTTGTTTTCACATGGCTTTCTAAAGTTTCTCTCGTCCCAATCTTCAGACAGCCCTATATCTTGATCTATAATTCGTCTTCAAAGTCTTAGTATGCTCTATGCTTGCCTCTTATGAGGACCCTGCATATCAGAACGGATTTTGGTTCGCTAGTCTAGTATATCGCTTGGAATACCTGGACATATCCGTAACCAGAATACTGCTGGCTAGGATAAACTCAGGTTTACAACGCCACGCACTGACCAGATTTTGGCTTAAGATCTCCACCCGTCTCTGGTTGTATTTTCGAGTGAGTACCTTGTTTAGGCCGTTGAGGAAAGGCCGTTTGGTGGGGAATACGAAACTAAATACTCTATGTGAGATGGTCGTGGAGCTCTCTCTCTCTCTCTCTCTCTCTCTCTCTCTCTCTCTCTCTCTCTCTATATATATATATATATATATATATATATATATATATATATATATATATATCAAATCTACACCAACAGATTATTTAAAGGTTATGGTACCAATTAATTATGTCTAGATTTTCAATCATGTTGTGCTACTTTTATGTTTCTTTTATCATAATAAAACAAAATTGAAAATTAATTTAACTTGTAGCTGGTACTAAAAGTTGGTACTAATTCACAGCTCAATAAATCAAATTCCACAAGCAATTACTTTGTAAAAAAAAAAAAAACACAAACAATTAGCTGAAAGCAATATCGATGTCATTTCCAAATTTTTCAAGCACCTTATCCATGATTTCAAGAGGCAAAGCTTGTTGCCATGTTCAAGCTCTTTCATCAACCGCTCAAAGTCATTTCCAAATTTTTCAAGTGCCTTATCCATGATTTCATGAGGCAAAGTATGTTCAAGCTCCTTCATCAACTGCTCCAAGCCCTCCACCTCTACTTTTTCTCATTCACTTCTGCCAATAAAACAAATTCAATGGTGATTCATTTTAGACAAATAACAATAATAACAAAAAATGGTTTCGAAATACAAACAATTTATCTTAATATTAACAGGAGCAACCATAGTTATTGCAAGCATAATAGTTTCGCTTTGGCTCCACATTCATCAGTTTTACACTTTCTTGGAAACACGTTGTTCGACACAATTGTCGAAGCCATATGAGGTCACTCTAATAGCCAAATGAACCGATTTGCAAAACTATGAAAAGATATAAAACAAATTTATACGCAAACAAAATAAAATTAATGGACTGAAAAATTAAGAGTTTATTATTTATTCAAGTCAAGCAACAAAGAGGATTTTTTTTGGCAAAGAATCAGTTGAAAATGGTGGTAACATTTTACAAAATTAAAAACACCTCTTTTTCAGCAAAACTCAAAAAAAAAAAACCCTCCTAATTCCAATTCACCTAATCTAATTAAACACCAAATCACAAACAAAGGTGAAGCCAAAACCACCCATACAAATAGGGAGGTAAGTACCTGTTGAAGTTACTCTTCGTACGTACAGAGATTCAAAAAGAACAGATTCAAAAAAAAAAAAAAAAAAGAACTCGTATAAGATAACTAATTGAGAAGCTTAACCGGTGAGTGAGACATCTATTGTAATGATATTATGATACAAAATCATCTGATAGCAGTTCATTTGCCTCCCATGTAAACTTTCAACTCCGCAACGACTCTGGCAAAGCATGCCACACATGATAGAGACAAAAATATTAGAATTTGACAAATTAGTTGCGACATATAAATCCTCAAAATAAGATATTGCTTTATATAAATATTCATCAAACATAGCAACACAACAGAACCATTGAGAACCTGTTAAATCTTAATATTAACGTTGTATATATAAACATAAGGCTTATATAAAGGGCCAAACCTCTGGCTCGTTACCATCAGAATTAAATATCTTCATGGTATAATCTGTGCCATTGATTCCAGGCATGGAAAAGATCACTCCATCAGCCCCAAAGCCAAAGTTCCTATCGCACAGCTTCACAGCTATTTCTGGAGTTACCCTAGGTTCTGAAGAGTCCCTATTATCAATTTATTCAAATTCACTTCACTCAATCATCACCCAATCAAAACCAAAGTAAAAACTACGTTCAATAAAAACAATTAAAAATGAGGAAACACAATATATTGTGCTAAAGTTCTTGATTAGATAGATTAGACCATAAAAGTAGTAATTCTAGGCTCATTTAAATTAACATTGCACCGTTGCCGATTAAATTAACAAAACCAAAATACCAAAAACAATATATAATATGAAACAAACCAAAAAAGTAACGTTGGCCTACCTAAAATTATAAGCTTCATTTCTCGGAAGACTATTATTTATTTGATTATTTTTGTGTGTTTACTTTATTTCAATGAATTTGTTTTTATTTGAAAGAGTTATTTCAATGAATTTTAGTATCAAGATATTCATATGCTGTCCTTTAACCAAACAGAAAGAAAAGGTTACCAAAATGAGATCGTTGTCGAGGCCAAGCCATGGTACTTGACAAAGTGAATGACACCACTTTCTCTTCGGTCAAGAAAAGACGTCCGCGGAGCACTCTCCGTTGATTCGATCTTCATAGAAGATGATGCTGCGACGCGAAACTGGGGATTTTTATCAAGATTCAAATTTGTTTGATTAATTTCCTCTGAAGAATCGAAGATGATAATGAGGATGACCGAATGGATTTGATTGGTGTGAGAGAACGGCCCATTAGGGACTCATGACATAGGGGGAGCTTGGTGGCTGTGGTCATGACTCATGAGGAAGAGGAGGGTTTTCTGGTGAGGGAAACAAAGAACCTGCCTTGAATACTGAAAAGTGAGTACGGATAAACGAAGGGTTTTTGTCGATGAGTAGAATATAAAATATTGAAAAAGGAGAATAATAGGGGAATTTAATACCGAGGCTTCCTTATATTATTGATCTATATAAATTTTATTAGATGTACATGTTATTAATAAATACGATAAAATAGTTATGTGGATATCCGAATAGATATTTAAAATATATCCGGTAAGATATCTCTAAAAAAGCGAAACCCGAGTAAATATAAAAATAAGTATTAAGTAAAACCTGATCGGGATCAGTTAACATCGTTCGGGGTTAATTGACATCATGTTCTACTCAGGATCAGATGACGTCATTCGGGACTAGCTAAACATCATGTTCTACTCGGGGCAAACATGAAAAAACCCGAATAAAGAGGCCCGACACATAACTCGCACACGAACCAAGAATCATGTTAAAATATGCAAAGATATCCACTTCAAAGAAGAATTCTAAGATGAATAGAATACCAAACAGGAAAAAGGTTCCAAACCAGACAACAATTACAATTTTATTTCTTCAAAAAGACTACGCATTTTTAAGGAAATAAGTCCTAACTGGATTATATCACTAGAGTCTCATTCAATCTTTACACAAGCCTACGAGATAGGAAAGAAGACAAACTATTTCAAATAAGTAACCAATCATAATAAATACAAAGATATTTCATTACTTATACAAAAAGGATTATGGTTCTATACACATATAAATAGACTCATAATCTCATCAAATATATATATAGCAAAATATAGAGAGGAAAAAGAGGGATCGAGGGTTGTAATCTTTATTTCGATAGTGGATTTTGGCTCGGTTGACTATTAGACCACCTGTGGACGTTTCTCCGGTCATCGGATTTTTACCACGTAAAACCTGTGTCAAATTACACTCATTCTCTTTCTCTTTGAAACCACCACTAAAGATCCAAACTTGTTGACTTCTCTCACATATCCAGAAATCGACGTCAACAATTGGCTCTAGAAGGAGGGGTTGAACCTCCGATCTGATTAAAAGTTGTTAATAGCAAAATTTGGCTAGGGGGCCAAAGAAGAATTTTCCACTTCCCAGCCTTCCTACAAGGGTCCAAATTCGGGCTTATATGACGGGGTGTCAAGGTCCCCGAGGTCGAGCTACCACGTGATCCTACAGGAGCAATGCGAGACCGCCCATACCATCTGAGCATCTCGCACGTGTCCAGGCTTACCAAATAAAACCCGACGAGACCGCGTCAAGCTCCTTATACCAAGATAAAGCCCAAAGCTAGGTCGACGTGAAAGGATCTGGGTCCCCCGACATCAAGGTATCTCGTGACACTCTCCTAGAGCTTGCTACTATCTCTACTTTCACTATGAGACTTTCAAGGTGCCGAACTTGTCTTGCAAAGGCCCTCCTGCCTCGTCGAGGTATAATCTCGACATGTCCGAGCATTAAAGGAAGAAGCCCGTAAAGCCTCATCGTCACCAAAAGCGCCAAGATCCACTGTAGATCCTGGCATGGTTAAATCAAGTAGCAAGAGCAGTACTCGATCATACCTCTCCACCCTTCCAGAAGCGAGCCAATGTCGCCTGTTTATGGCAAACACTTTACCAGGGCTTGCTAGCCAAGCCCGATACCCGCTAGAAAGTCTGCATAATTAGGTCAAGCTCCATGATAAAGCTCAGTGTAGCTAAACCAAGCTCCCAGTTACAAGGTTGGAACCCAATGGGATATTTCGCCTCTAAAATGGTTAGCACAAGCTCCATGGGATGACCAACATCTAGCTCCATGACAATCGATAGGTCCTCGCGGGACCCCTCCAGTGTACTGGATCCTAGGGTACCCCGCCCTCAAGAAATATCAAATGTCACCTCAGGTAACCTCCATGAAGTACCTCTCCAAAGTGACATGCAGAACTAGAGCTCTTTTCTCGTCAACGTAGGAAGAGAGGATTGACTTCTATGACATTTAAAATACCATTAATGAGGTCAACTGCATTAATGGGGGTAGTCAACCCAGTTAATGACATGATTAACACCATTAATAAAAGAATATTCAACTCTTTGATGGCCATCATTAGTGAAAGAGTCCAAAGAGGAAACAAATACCTTTTCCTCTAAGATATCCTCCACAACCGATTAATGTGGGTCAACTATAACAGAAAATCCCACCTATCTAGGAAAGAAAAGTCCAAAGAGGAAACAATCATATCTTCTCCGAGATAATAGCTACAAGTCGATCAACTACATGAAATGAATAATCGTATTCAATAAGGAAACGAAGACTAATTGAAAAGTCCTGGACTTGCACGTCAAGCTAGTCACCATGTATAAATATGCCTGTAAAAGGCATAGTGATAGGTCTCCAATCAAGGACAGAAGATATATGTTTCGTTTACAGATCTCTCGATATCATCAATGTATGTGTTACCTTTACCTAGAATATACCGGTATCGGTCTACATTCGACCACCATTGTAAGCTCTCTGGAGCGACTACGTTGTATTACTTCACCATTCTTATAAGCTCCCCAGAGCATTCTTTGATATATACATAAGGAAGGGTATTCCTCCTTCCTCTGGATACAGCCTTGGGGTTTTTCAGCATGTGATCATTCGTGATGTTTTTTCCCCTTTGGTCAGTCCACCTCCCTCTATAAAAGATTTGTGTTTTCTCTTACTTGTGTCCTGTGTAATGCATGCGTATATGAGTGCAAGCTAGATTCCTACCTCGTTGAACCTAGCACTCTTATCCTCCCATTTAAATGCTAAAGTCGCATATCAAGATGAGGATAAACCACCCAGATCAGCTTGAAGGAAGTGGATGAGCTCTCATGCATCATTTCTATGGCAGAAATCGAGCTCTCCAAAACTGGAGCTAGATAAGCCCCCTCCTTACTTGCTATATAAGTCAGGGAATTACAGAAAGGAATCGGGCTCCAGAACCAGCCTTCGGGTACCATGACGGGCTCCGACCTTGACCGAGGACCAAGACCAGGACCAGGACCAGGACCAGGACCAGAACCAGGACCAGGACCAAGATCAACCCCTTTATACCAGTAAGGGAACCTCGAGCTCCCTCATCTCCTACCTACTACGAAGCCAGGCAGGTGGGATGACTCATCTCCTACCTACTACTCCATACTCCATATTCATACAAGATCAGGTCAGGTATCAATGATACCAACCCCGGCCACCACCTCCGTGGTAGTGGTCTCGAGGGTGTTAATAGGGATTTCTCATCCTAAACAAATTTCTCGTTAACACTTTCTGGTGCAGTCTGTGGGAAATTTCCACACCCCTTTTGAAAGCCTCTATGTCTCTACATGAGTATCATTATACTATCAAGGTAACATATTCATTATTCATGGAACATCATTTACTATATACGATGTCTTTTCTCTATACTTGTTTATATCGCCCATGCATCGCATGTGGTGCTCATTTTATCATTTAACGAGTTTCGTTCATTGTGGAGCAAATATGGTACGTGGGATTCCTGGTGGAACCAGTTCCTTATGCTACTCCTATGAAGTGAACCTTCTCAGATAATCGTGGAGCTCCAATACAGTAGCTCTCCGCTTGAAAATCTCCTATATAGCAGAACCATTCCGATACATCGAGAGCTCCTATACAGTAGAACTGCACCTCTCCTGCTTCTTTATAGAAGATTTGCTCTGCTACCGGTAGACCTCTTATCCAGTAGATCCGTGGGACTTGGACTTGGTCATACGAGATCCTTCATGTCACTGTATCCACCCTTTAGAAGCTCCTAGGTAGAGGTAGCAGGTCGACTCATGAATCTAAGAAGCCAACTCAGTTATGTAGCTTCTATAGCAGCACGACCAGTAGAAGATTAGTGGTTCCACGCCTCATGCACCGGGCCAGTCAACGCCCAAGTGAGCCACTGAACTCTCGGTTCACTCTAGGAGGGTCCAGAGCCTCATTTCAATTGCAGGGGACTCCAAAGATCCCAAGCATGCTTCTGGACCAGTACCAGACCGGTGGCTTCATGTACTGGGCCATCCACCGTCCTAGTAAGCCACTGAAGCTGAATCCGATCGAGGAGGTCTCAGAAGCTTCCCACATTTGGTAAGGCCACTTACGTGCCTAAGCAAGCTTCTATAGCAGTAACACCGCTATAAGACCGGTGACTTCTCTCTATATTTACCGGGTCATTCATCGCCCTAGCAAGCCACCGAAGCCCGATCTGATCGAGGAGAGGCCAGAGGTTTCCCACTATTGGTAAGGCCTCCTACATGCCTAAGCTAACCTCTGAAACAGCAGCCTCACTGTAAGGCCAAGTGGCTCCTCACTTCTTATACAGGGTCGGTCAACGTCTAATTGAGCCACTGAGCTTCTATTTCGTTCCAGCCAGAGCCTCATTTCAATTGCAGGGGACTCCAAAGATCCCAAGCATGCTTCTGGACCAGTACCAAACCGGTGGCTTCATGTTTACCGGGCTATTCACCGCCCTAGCAAGCCACCGAAGCCCGATCCGATCGAGGAGGTCTCAAAAGCTTCCCACATTTGGTAAGGCCACCTACGTGCCTAAGCAAGCTTCTAGTGCAATAGCATCGCTACAAGACCGGTGGCTTCGCTCTATATGTACCAGGTCATTCATCGCCCTAGCAAGCTACCGAAGCCTGATCTGATCGAGGAGAGCCCAGAGGTTTCCCACTCTTGGTAAGGCCTCCTACATGCCTAAGCTAACCTCTGGAGTAGCAGCCTCACTCTAAGGCCAAGTGGCTCCTCATTTCGTACACCGGGGCGGTCAAAGCCCAAGTGAGTCACTAAATTCTTGGTTCATTCCAGGAGGGTCCAGAGCTTTCTCTCAGTTGTTGGGGGCTCCTTGAAATCCCAAGTATGCCTCTGGACCAGTACCAGACAGATAGCCTATCTCTATTCATATAGGGCCATCCAATGCTCAAGTGAGTCACCACTCATCCCGAAGGGGTCCAAAGTCTTCTCTCTGTCGTGGGAAACTTCTAGAATCCCGAGCATGTCTTCAGAAAATTACTAGGCCTGTGTATCCTCTCCACTTGTATGAGGCCATTCATTTCCTTAGTAAGCTACCTTGGTCCCGATCTACCTCTCTGGTTAGTCTCCTCAACAGTAGCAACTCTTTTCTCCTTAGTCTCTTTGCTTGGTTAAAGGACGGGTCATCATCCCTTAACACTGCTACTTCAGAGCCAGCTTCCACCACCTTGGTTGGATCAACTTCAATCAGCCTTGACCTCCATATCATCAGTTGGATCAATCGAGATCTCTCCTACCTCTCTTACCTCTCTTATCTCTCCTACCTTGGTAACACCAATCTGGACCTCTACTTTGACAGATTCAAAGGTAGGCAGACTTGAAGCCCCCCATGCATCTACAGCAACAGAGGACTTCAAGGTAGTTCCTACCTCAACACGACTAGACATGAAAGCAGAAATGGGAACCAATTCCTTCTCATCATCTACGCATCCATCATCTCAATAATTTCCGGCTTCAGTCAGAGCAGACCCAGGTAACTCTCAACTTTCTATGTGATCTATTCGAGGTATCCATCCTCCAATGATGATCAGGTCGAGAGGGAAGAAAAGCTCAAGCTGCCTAGCAAGCAGCACAGAAGTGTCCTTCAGCAAATGAAGCACCCACCTTGGCTCTTAAGGTATCCACGCTGCCATGCAGAGTTTAAACCACTCCCACCATGTGGTCGTGGGTTGAAGAAGTAACCATCCTCCTTGGCTGGCACGAGCTTGACCTTAGCAAACACCAACATGCTCTCGAAGATTATCATACCGATGGCTCCTCTCCATTTATACGGGGCCTTCCAATGCCATAGTGAGCCATCGAGGTCTTGATCCGTTCGGGGAGCACCCAAAGGTACGATTGTTGAAGACTCTCATCTACCCTAAGCGGACTTTCAAACCGGTTACATCACTTGGGGACTAGAAGCTCAATATTTTCTCAATACTCCAGTGAGAGGGGCAATGACCCTAGCGTGAGACAATTTCCTCTAGTTCGCAATAAAAAACGTCTTTTACGGAGAGCCATTCTACTATCTACACTCATAATGCAGATCATCTCAGGAGATTCTACTCGTTACAAAACTCCTAGAGCGAGACTGGTTATCAACTGATACCACCATGCATTGATACAACTTCGTATTAGCTCGCAATGAGTTTGCATCTCTTTCGACTTCAATATCCGTAATAGATCTCATGTGATCACCATCACCAGGAGAGCTATACCGCACTCCCGATACCCTAGACTGAATCAAATCCTTTTAGGAGGATCGCCATTACTAGGAGAGCTGCACCGCACTCCTGATGCCCTGGACCGGATCGAATCCCTCCAGGACGATCACCTTGACTAGGAGAGATAGATAGCCCTCCTAATGCCCTGGATTGGATTAATCCCTCTACGAGGATCGCCATAATATTTCGACAGTGACCAGAGACGGGTCGGGGAAGCCCCCTTACTACCTCTGATGCCTCGACCGGGCACCACCCCCCGATAAGAAGGGTATGAGTGTAAGAGCATAGTTGCCATCTAGATCTCGAGACCAGGGATTGATCGGGGAAGCCCCCTCATCACCCTTGATGCCTTGGTCGGGTGACCTCCCCCAAGAAGGATCCGAGTGTAAGAGCATAGTTGCCATCCAGATCAAAATACCATGATATAGCTAGATAGCGCTCCTGATGCCTTGGTCGGGCTACGACCCCCAATAAGGGTCTGAGTGTAAGAGCATAGTTGTCATCCTGATCAAAATACAATGATATAGCTAGATAGCGCTCATGATGCCTTGGTCGGGGTACGACCCTCAAGAAGGGTCTGAGTGTAAGAGCATAGTTTCCATCCGGATCAAAATACCAAGATATAGCTAGATAGCGCTCCTGATGCCTTGGTCGGGCTACGACCCCCAAGAAAGGTCTGAGTGTAAGAGTATAGTTGTCATCCAGATCAAAATACCAGGATATAGTTAGATAGCGCTCATGATGCCTTGGTCGAGCTAAGACCCCTAAGAAGGGTCTGAGTGTAAGAGCATAGTTGTCATCCAGATCGAAATACCAGGATATAGATAGATAGCGCTCATGATGCCTTGGTCGGGCTACGACCCCCAAGAAGGGTTTGTGTGTAAGAGCATAGTTGCCATCCGGATCAAAATACCATGATATAGCTAGATAGCGCTCCTGATGCCTTAGTCGGGCTTTGACCCCCAAGAAGGGTCTGAGTGTAAGAGCATAGTTGCCATCCGGATAAAAACACCAGGATATAGCTAGATAGCGCTCATGATGCCTTGGTCGAGCTACGACCCCCAAGAAGGGTCTGAGTGTAAGAGCATAGTTGCCATCCAAATCTCGATACCAGGATATAGCTAGATAGCGCTCCTGATGCCTTGGTCGGGCTACGACCTCTAAGAAGGGTCTGAGTGTAAGAGCATAGTTGCCATCCGGATCAAAATACCAGGATATAGCTAGATAACGCTTCTGATGCCTTGATCGGGCTACGACCCCCAAGAAGGGTCTGAGTGTAAGAGCATAGTTGCCATCCAGATCGAAATACCAGGATATAGCTAGATAGCGCTCCTAATGCCTTAGTCGGGCTACGACCCCCAAGAAGGGTCTGAGTATAAGAGCATAGTTGCCATCCGGATCAAAATACCAGGATATAGCTAGATATCACTCATGATGCCTTGGTCGGGCTACGACCCCCAAGAAGGGTCTGAGTGTAAGAGCATAGTTGCCATCCGGATCAAAATACCAGGATATAGCTAGATAGCGCTCCTGATGCCTTGGTAGGGCTACGACCCCCAAGAAAGGTCTGAGTGTAAGAGCATAGTTTCCATCCAGATCGAAACACCATGATATAGCTAGATAGCGCTCCTGATGCCTTGGTCGAGCTACGACCCCCAAGAAGGGTTTGAGTGTAAGAGCATAGTTTCCATCCGGATCAAAATCCAAGATATTGCTATATAGCACTCTTGATGCCTTGGTCAGGCTATGACCCCTAAGAAGGGTATGAGTGTAAAAGCATAGTTGCCTACCAATTCCAGTTACAGAAATTTCAGGCTCTCAGCCACTAAAGCTTCATCTGACATGATCAAGCAATACGATTTGTGACCTTTCTCACTTACCAAATTTTACATTGACTAGAGCATCGGAAATTCCACAAAGGGAATATCCCATGTGGTCTGTCATCGCCCATTTATTTTACAGGTACGTCGAATGCATCTATGTCTCGCCTATGTATAAAGAACTGGTGAGAAAGTGGCCTTAGTTGCCCACCAGGATCTTCTTCGCCAAATGTACCAAGACTCCTAAAACTGGAATGACTAGTACCTCAGTTCGCTAAGCCAAGTACTGTGAGCGATTCTGGTTACAAGTAAGAAGCGACAAGCAAAATTCTTCATGTAGTACAAGATTCAGACTCCAACCCCAAATACTTACCTGTGTTCAAGTCAGATGAGACTTCTGTTAATAGCGAAATTTGGCTAGGGACCAAAGAAGAATTTTCCATTTCACAGCCGTCCTATAAGAGTCCAAATTCGGGCTTATGTGACGGGGTGTCAAGGTCCCTGAGGTCAAGCTACCACGCGATCCTACAGGAGCAAGGCGAGGCTGTCCATACCATCTGAGCATCTCGCACGTGTCCAGGCTTACCAAATAAAGTTCGACGAGACTGCGTCAAGCTCCTTATACCAGGATAAAGCCAAAAGCTAGGTCGACGTGAAATGACCTGGGTCCCCCGACGTCAAGGTATCTCGTGACACTCTCCTAGAGCTTGCTACTATCTCTACTTTCACTAGGAGACTTTCAAGGTGCCGAATTTGTCTTGCAAAGGCCCTCCTGTCTCGTCGAGGTATAATCTCGACCTGTCCGAGCATTAAAGGAAGAAGCCCGTAAAGCCTCATCGTCACCAAAAGCGTCAAGATTCACTGTAGATCCTGGCACGGTTAAATCAAGTAGCAAGAATAGTACTCGGGCGTACCTCTCCACCCTTCCAGAAGTGAACCAAGACCGCCTGTTTATGGAAAACACCTTACCAGGGCCTACTAGCCAAGCCCGCTACCCCGCTAGGAAGCCTGCATAATTAGGTCAAGCTCTATGATAAAGCTCGACGTAGCTAAACCAAGCTCCCAATTACAAGGTTGGAACCCAATGGGATATTTCGCCTCTAAAATGGTTAGCACAAGCTCCATGGGAAGACCAGTATCTAGCTCCGTGACAATCGAGAGGTCCCCAGGGGACCCCGCCAGTGTACTGGATCCTAAGGTACCCCGCCCTCAAGGAATATCAAATGTCACCTCAGGTAACCTCCATGAAGTACCTCTCCAAAGTGACATGCAGAACTATAGCTCTCTTCTCGTCAACGTAGGAAGAGAGGATTGACTTCTATGACATTTAAAGTACCATTAATGAGGTCAACCGCATTAATGGAGGTAGTTAACCCAGTTAATGACATGATCAACACCATTAAAAAGAGAATATTTAACTCTTTAATGGCCATCATTAGTGAAAGAGTCCAAAGAGGAAACAAATACATTTTCCTCCAAGATATCCTCCATAACCGATTATTGAGGGTCAACTATAACAGAAAATCCCGTCTATCAAGGAAGGAAGAGTCCGAAGAGGAAACAATCATATCTTCTCCGAGATAATAGCTACAAGTCGATCAACTACATGAAAGGAAAAATAGTATTCGATAAGGAAACGAAGACTAATTGAAAAGTCCTGGACTTGCACGCCAAGGTAGTCACCAAGTATAAATATGCCTGTAAAAGGCATAGTGATGGGTCTCCAATCAAGGACAGAAGATATATGTTTCTTTTAGAGATCTCTCGATATCATCAATGTATGTGTTACCTTTACCTAGAATATACCGGTATCGGTCTACATTCGACCACCATTGTAAGCTCTCTGGAGCGACTACGTTGTATTACTTCACCATTCTTGTAATCTCCCCGAAGCATTCTTTGATATATATATATATATATATAAGGAATGGTATTCATCTTTCCTCCGGATACTGCCTTGGGGTTTTTCAGCATGTGATCATTCGTGATGCTTTTTCCCCCTTTGTTAGTCCACTTCTATCTACAAAAGATTTGTGTTTTCTCTTACTTGTGTCCAGTGTAATGCATGCGTATATGAGTGCAAGCTAGATTCCTACCTCGTTGGACCTAGCGCTCTTATCCTCCAATCTAAATGCTAAAGTCACATATCAAGATGAGGAGAAACCACCCAGACCAGCTTGAAGGAAGTCGATGAGCTCTCCTGCATCATCTCTATGGCAGAAATCGAGCTCTCCGAAACTGGAGCTAGATAAACCCTCTCCTTACTTGCTATCTAGGTCGGGGAATTACAGGAAGGAATCGGGCTCCAGAACCGGGCTCCAGAACCGGGCTCCGGGTACCATAATGGGCTCTGACCTTGACCGAGGACCAAGACCAGGACCAGGACCAGGACCAAGACCAAGATCAACCCCTTCATACCAGTAAGGGAACCTCGAGCTCCCTCGTCTCCTACCTACTACGAAGACAGGCAGGTGGGATGACTCCTCTCCTACCTACCACTCCATACTCCATATTCATACAAGATCAGGTCATGTATCAACGATACCAACCCCGGCCACCACCTCCGTGGTAGTGGTCTCGAGGGTGTTAATAGGGATTTCTCATCCTAAACAAATTTCCCGTTAACAAAAGTAATGGCAGGAAGCAGAAATAGTCGTGGGGATATCTAAAAATCACTAGATAACATCCATATTGGCAGTAGTTCACGAGATCTCGCCGCAACCACCGAGAACCAACCAACATCTCTGGCGGGGATCCAATAAATCCCTCCGACCAGGGAAGGCCTGACACGACGCTTCCATGAGGCGCTGCAACGGCTGGTGCAGAAGCAACAAAGGAAAGAGTTGATTTGCTAGCTGCAGAAGAAGCGCAACCTCTTAACCTCCCACCTACAAGGCTTCGTTCGGTTATAGTTGTGCTAGAACCGGATGCACCAGATGCAGGAAGGAACTCTGTTTCAATTAATCAGACTGGATGTGAAACACCCGAAGAGGAGCAACCACGCCAGAGGCAGTGCCATGATCAGATAGCCCATACTAGACACCGTAAACATGACCTACACGGGGATCGGTCGTCATCACGGGATAGTGATCGACACCATCGCAAGCGCCGTCACGAAACCATACGCCTACAAGGATTAACCTGTTAGACTCAATAACAAAGCGAAGAGGAGCTTGAAAAAGGCATGACAGACACTCGGCAGTTTAACCATCATAGAGATCCGGTGGGAGATAGAGATGTCGTAATTCAGAGCCTGACCCGAGAAGTTGAAAACAATACTCGTCAAATGGACGCACTGGTTAGACATTATGTGTACAACGACTTATCCGACGAAGATTCTAACAGTCCTTTTAGTAGGGACATCCTGCGGAATTCATTCCTAGAAAGATTCATGATGCCGCACGTAGAGCAGTTCAAGAAAGATACAGACCCTAAAGAACACGTCAGACGGTATAAAAGTGCTATGGCTCAGTATGCCCACAGCGACCCCTTATTATGTCTTAAATTTCCACAGACTCTAGGAGACACAGGCTCAAGATGGTTCGCGAGATTTCCCCTAGCAAGTATCAGAAGTTTTGGTGAATTAAGCAGGAGTTTCTCAAGACAACTTCTGAGCAATGTTCACAGGAAAAAATCAATAGCTTACCTTTCTCAGCTGAAGCAAGGGAAAGATGAGTCATTGAAAAAATACCTGGGGAGATTCGGCCAGGCGGTATCAAAAATCGGTAGTGCAAATGAAGAAACAATAATTGCTGCATTCATAAACAAATTACAGAATGGACGGCTATCTTTTGACTTAAGAAGGTGAAAATACAAACACGGTTAAATGCTCAAGGCTAACCTAGAGGGGGGTGAATAGGTTAGACACCTTTTTCGACTCCCTTAGAAACAAACAAAAGTTTGTCCCTATAGATTGCTTGTATCACAATATATATATTAATTAAAGATAATTAATCAATATATAAACACAAGTAAAGTGTGATACAAACAAGTAATTGTAACACATACATAATTTATATTATAGAAAGGAAGTCAACATATATAAAGAGTTCTATCCAAAATACAAATATTAGAGAGATAGAGATAGAGAAAAGTTGATACAAGATATAACGTGGTAAACCTCTGAAGAGGAAACATCCATGGGCTAGCAGCCAACGACAAACAAAATCCACTAGTAGATAAGACAAGTACAATCTCTCAAGTGACCTCTTCACCTAGAAACTACCCTTCTATCCTACTCTAGAAGTTGTCACCCTATGCTCAACAATCCGAGGCCTCACACCTCTTGTCAAGACTTCCTCGCTCACCTTATCCGGATCCTCACGACCCAAGGCAAGACTTCTTGCTCAACTAAGTCCTCAAGACTCTAGTCAAGACTTCCTCGCTCACCTATCCGAGTCCTCCCGACTCTAGGCAAGACTTCTTGCTAGACTATCCAGATCCTCACGACCCTAGCCAAGACTTTCTTGCTCGACAATCCAAGGCCTCACGCCTCTTGCCAAGACTTCTTGCTTAATACCATAGGTCTCACACCTATTTTCAAGACTTTCTTCTCACAAGGCATCTAGGTGATCATGAATGCAAAACGCAAACAAGCACGCAACATATAATGCTATGATCAACACATCCTATGGAAAATACTAGACATGAGCATGAATGCACAAATCACATATAGTCTAGTTAATCATGCATGTATAAACAATCTAGATCATGTAAGATATGTTCAATAACAATCACAACCTAGATACATGCATAGATCTAAACTTGAATCACAAGATATATTCAATAAATTACAAGATCAAGTTTAAATCACATAAACCTAAAACATGCTAAAATCATAAGACAAAGTCAATAAGATTTAAGCTAAAATTCTAGAGCATATTCCTAATCATAGATTCATCAAAAAACATGAATAGCTCAAAAGAACATAAGCACATGTATTATGTGAGAATTTTGGCCAAGAGAGCCTAATACATGTGAAGAACTATTTTTCACAAAATCAATCGATCAAAGATCATAAAATAGTCCTAGAATCAAAGCTAGCACAATACAATCCCAAACATGTGACACATATGCAAAATCAAAACCTAACTCAACATGTATGATTTCAATTGAAACTCAACCTAGCTTTGAAAGAGTTCAAAACTCAAATAAAAACACTCACAATATACAAATATATATAGAAGAAGAAAACCCAAGGCAATTGACCAAGTTTTAAAAGAAAACTTTGAGAGAAAATCAATACCTTAGTTGATTTAGGTGTAGTCCCATTTTTGTATGATTAGACACCAAAAATAGCAGCAAAACTTACCCAAACCTTTAGATAAAAGATGGAGGATGAATAGATTAACACTCTCAACTTTGAATCACTCAAATTGAATTTCAAATAAATAAGTTATAGTGTTTTTAAGGTGAGAAAATTTAGAGAGAAAATTTCTACACACTTGTTTTAAATTTCTTCTTATAATGAAATGTGAGAGGGAAAGAGTTTATAAAGGAGAGCGAAACTTGGACATGTGAAATGACCAAGAGGGGCAAGAAGTAGCCAAGCAAGCTTGCTGCCCGAGATGGCGCGTGGGCATCTCGGGAAAGAAGTGTCTTGCTTGCTTTTTTCTCCTCTGATCTTCCTTCGCGTTCTTCTACCGTTCTCCTGCCTCCGAACTTGGAATTCAAATCCGTTTATGGATTACGAACTGTAACTCTCACATGGACATGGATATATAAGATACTTAACCCAGAAAATAATAATTCAACTAGATATACGAATATGAAGACAATGGATGCACCATGAGTTGAAAGTGTAGTATCTTTTGACTTAGAACTTGAAATCAATAGTATGAGTAACCGAAATGACCGGAACTCAATCAAGAATGATTTAAGACTAAATCTAAGTTCAATATCCATGTTATACAAACATATACACATAAAAACACAATTCACACTAGAATGCAAACTACATAGAGATAGTTTCCAATCATGCATATTCCAAAACATGTTATTTCATACCAATGCATGAGCATTCATCTTCAAGTGTGTGAATATGGTATACATGGTGCACAACGATGCAGGGACACATATGAATGAATTGTATGTGTGTGCCTATAATGGTGCACAACGATGCAGGGACACATATGAATGAATTGTGTGTGTGTGCCTAAGCCTTGTAAGAGAAAGATAAGGTCTTAGTATACCTTTGTATAATCAAATTGCGTTCTTTCTCTTTGAAGACTTAGAACTTGCTTTGACTTGTTGTTTCTTCTTCCTTGAAGCTTGAATCATCATGAATCTAAACAACTAAATCATTACAAGTAAACATCATTTTAGGTCGTGGTATGCACCTCGCTTCTTACACCGCGAAATACTTATGAAAACGACTACTCAGTAAACCATGGCTTGCGCCTCTTGCCTATGCTTCGGTCTGCACCACGCTTGATCTCCTGGAATGGACCACTATCTATGCCGCATTTCCTTTAGGAATTTGATTCTTCAGTTATTCTTCGGTCTTCAAACCTCCCTAAAACATTATCTTTAACTTGGAAATATTTTCCCATATTTCCAAGAAGTTTCACATCATTTGAGTCTTGTTTGGTTCTCATTGGGTTCACTTGAAAATACGAGCCAAAACCTAACAACGGTATCATTGAATCTCCTTCTAAATTCCACCACTTGTCACAGTAGTCCAAATACTTGAACTTTGAATCTTTTTCTATATCTTTTTTCGATAAGCCAATCTATAAAATTTAGTCAAACATAAATAATTTTTTAAAAATATTAATCATCAAAATTTAAGACATACATTCCTTATTGATTAGAGTCCTTACAAAGTCAAAACTATTAGAATGGACCTAATGACACGAATTAAACCCTCTAATTATATATATATGAATATAATCATAATAAAAAAATAGAAAATAAACTAGAATCCAATTGTCTTACAAAATGATAAAAAAAATACACATCTAAATAGAAAATTAAATCAAACTAAAGAACCAGAAATACAATTTAAAAAAATAATTACAAACATTAAAGAAATAAAATAAACAAATATAAAAAAGAAGTTTTAAACAAACAAACTAGAGTGAAATCCCTTATTTTAATCTCAGTAAAGACCTTTGTGAAATCACATCGATTTTTATAAAATTTGATATAAATTTTTTATAGATGATAAGTTTATTAGAATATATTTATGAATAAAATTTAAGAATTTTTTATTTTTTTTTTCTATGGATTTTATTAAATATGAAAAGTATTGGAAAAACGTAGTAAAATGAATCTTTTTTTTTTAAATTTATTTTTATTTATAGCTTTGTTTTGTTTTGTTTTTTTTATTGTTTGAGTTTCGACTATATTGAACAAAAGTCCAAATATTGGGTCACAAAATCTAACAAATTCATACTATTGGTAAGCCCACGGACTTCCCGCTTCTCTCTCTCTCTCTCTCTCGCTGTCCTACCGTCCTACCGTTTCATTTCCTTTCCATAAACTCTCACATTCACGATAACGGAAAATAAAACAAATCTACAATTTAATTTATTTACATTTTTGTTAACTCTCCTCTTCTATCTACTGTTTTTTCCCAATCTCGCCAATCAATCGCTTATTTCTCTCTTCAGATCTGTAAGTTCTTCTCCTCTCTCTCGTTTTTTTTTTTCCGATTAAACTGAAAACTACTGCCGGTGCTAATTTTTTCTGTATAATTCTTAAGCTATGCTATCTTGTCGGTGACATTGAATCCGATATCGGCATATATTTTTTCGTTTGGTTTAATCTTTCATTGTTAGTCTGGTTGATTAATGATAACGAGCAAAATTTGAGAAAATGAAAACAAAATTAGGTATCGGTTTTTTTTGGGGTTTATGGACCAGTAGAGAAACTATTCAATATTTACTCTTAATCTGAGAAAGTTTTTTTTTTTTTTTGTCTGTTTGTATGCATTTTTCTTCCTTGACTATTAATCTTTATTGGAAGTATTCTTGCAATTTTATCATCTTTAATTGTGTGATATTTGGTTTTGTGAGTCAGGGTAGATTTGTTTAAGCCCAACACCTATCAGTCAAAAGTTTTCAAATGCTGCCTTTACAAGTAATACCATCGTGTTCTGAATGGTGGGACTTTACTACTATTTTTAAATTCGCTTTGACTACCTTCTGTCATCTTGCTCAATGTTTTAGGGTCACTTTGTTGTTTCAGAAGTTATGTTGTCAGACTTGAAAAAGTGAACAATCTGGGGTTCATTGGTTGATTGAATTATGTTGCTGTATTTGCTTAAGAATGTGAATACATTTTCATGTAACGGCTTTTGTATTCTCTATAGTTTGATAGATTTCTGTGTAAGAGCGACCATTTATGACATATAATTCTGTCAAGTTTTGTCCTTGTCTGAGATCATTGGTGAATTTCTTGCAGGAATCTGTGACAAACTCTTTCAGTTCTCACACTATATAAGTGCAATAAGAATTAAACTCTAAGAACCATGTTCGTATGAGTTTGATTGCAAAATTAAATTGCGGATTTTCCAACTGCTGAAAAGCTGGAGGGAAATACACTTACTGATTAAAAGGAATCGACCGTTAAAGGCATGACATCAGTAAACATCAGTGAAGAAAATTGCAAGAAAAACAATGATAATGGGCAAGATGACTTGGATGACGAGATGAATGAGAGTAGGGTTGTACATTCTGAAGCTCAAGGAGAGAGGTTAGACTCTAATGTTGAACATAATGGATTGGGTGAGATGAATGAGAATGAAGATTCCAAATCTCAAGCTGTTGAACGCTTTGATTTGGCCAAGATTAATGAGTGCAGAGAATTGGAATCTAAAGGTGAAGGAGGAAAGTTAGAAGATAAGAATGACGTAGTTGACTCTTGTGACAAGATTAATGAGGATAGCGATTTGGGATCTAATGCTGGAGTAGAAACAAACCAGGATCCAGATGAAATTGTTAGTGAGGGGGAGGAGCGAGAACCTGTGTTTGATGGAATAGAGGTTCCTGGAATGGAAGCTAACAGGAGTACATCTTCACGTACTCTGGATTTTGATTCTGAAGTGGAGGGATCTGCTTGGCCAGAGAAGGCAGTGACGCTTAAGAACTTGGTCAAGGTGAAGAGTTCAGCTGCAGTTAACATCTTTCTGCGTCATCTTTCTTTGAAAAAAGATGAAATCGGAGAGGATATCTCTCATGGTGAAAATAAGGTGGCTTCAGATACCAGTAAAGATATTGATGTTGCAGAAGACTTTCAAAAAACGTCAGAGAGATCTTTGTGGAATCCTTTAAACTATATCAAGAAGTCAACTGATGTTGATGCTGAAATTACAGCTGAGCAAGGGGAGGAAGCCATTAAAGAACCCCCACAACCTTTAGTCATGAGAGGAACAATCTTACTGTACACAAGGTTAGGGTCCCAAGATTGCAAAGAGGCTAGATTATTTTTGTACCAGAAAAGGCTCAGATATGTTGAGATTAACATTGATGTCTATCCGGGTAGAAAGCTGGAACTGGAGAAGATTGCAGGGTCTTCTGCTGTTCCAAAGGTGTTCTTTAATGAGATTCTAATTGGAGGCTTGAGTGAGCTCAAGGGTTTGGATGTTTCTGGCAGACTTGACGAGAAGATTGAATATCTGGTTACGGAAGTACCATCATTTGAAGCGCCTTTACCCCCTTTGTCTGGTGAAGATGATGTGTCTTGTAGAGGTGCTATTGATGAACTAGCTGTTATTGTCCTTAAAATGAAAAACTCAGTTCTTGTGAAGGACCGCTTCTACAAAATGCGCTGGTTCACCAACTGTTTTCTAGGTTCAGAAGCTGTGGATTTTTTATCTGAGGACCAGTATCTGGAAAGAGAAGAGGTTAGTTGGATCTTCTCCTTCCTCATGCAGATTGTGGTTGATATCTTTTATAGTCTGTGGTGTGTGATACATGTATTCTTCTGGGTACTTGAAACATGTCGTGTTGGACTTCCATTTTATATATGTTATGATGGAAAGTCATATGACTCCAATCTTCAGTTAATCACATCTCTTGCATCGCTTGGGGTTAATATTTATATATGGGCTGTTTGAATAAATCGGCTTATAACTATAGAAAAAGGAGATACTTAAAATCCAATCCACAATCAGTTTTTCAATGTTTTAGTGCGATTATATGGTTCATTTTCTTCCCCCGTTGTTCTGTTCTTTGAAACAGGCTGTTGAATTTGGGCGAAAGCTTGCAAGCAAACTCTTCTTCCAACATGTTCTTGTGTGAGTTCCTTGAAATTCTCTTTTAAGTATTTATATTCTATCCTTGTCACATGTTTGTTCCGTTAAGATATTTTTCTTTATGTTTTTATTTACATGTTTGTTCCATTGTTAAGAATATTTTTCTTTTTGGTGTTTTATATATATATTATTCTTTTGTACCAGTGACAATCTATTTGAGGATGGTGATCACTTGTATCGGTTTTTGGATGACGATCCTATTGTGTCATCTCTATGTCATAACATTCCAAGAGGTATAATAGATGTGAAGCCTAAGCCCATATCAGAAATAGCTTCTAGGCTGAGATTTTTGTCCTATGCAATCTTGGAAGCCTATGCATCAGAAGATGGAAGGCACGTTGATTACAGAAGTGTTCATGGAAGTGAGGAGTTTGCAAGGTCTGATATTTCAAAATTGCTTGTGTTTGCTTTAGTATCTTGATACACATATTTGTGTTTTTTTAAGCTTTCATTGACAATAGCAATATCATTGTATGTAGATATTTGAGAATAGTCCAGGAGCTCCAAAGAGTAGAATTGAAAGATATGCCAAGGGAAGAAAAGCTTGCATTCTTTTTAAATCTCTACAATATGATGACCATTCATGCAATATTGGTGTTGGGTTATCCAGTTGGAGCACTTGAACGAAGTAAGTTGTTTGGAGACTTCAAATATGTTATTGGTGGGTGCACATACTCACTTTCAGCTATCCAAAATGGTATATTAAGGTGCAACCAGCGACCACCATACAATCTAATGAAGCCATTCAGTGCCAAAGATAAACGATTGCAGGTGAAATAGTTGTTTTTTTTTACTCTCTATATGTATGTATGTATGTCTTTATGCATTTATTTTACTTTTATCTCACACCCTAACTCACCCCATGCACAAACACAAATTAATATAATTCCCCTTCGAGTTTGGTTGAGGGGATATACATGTATGTATGTATTTTAGTACACACACCCCACCCCCACCCCCACCTAATTCCATGCACAAACACAAATTTAATTAAATTCCCCTCCAAGGTTGCCCGAGGGATTTGATCCCCTTGACCTTTTTCCTCCATTGTAAGAGGGGTCTAACCAACTAGGCTAATCCTATCCCCTTAGGGACAACATTTATGTTATATTTCATTAATGAAATTTAACACGTTTTCGGATATGACTGTGATAGCCATTATGTTTAGAAACCTACTCAGCCTGCTTTTTCTTTCTACATTGATATGTTTTAGTTGGATTAATCTGCTTTTCAATGGATAGATTAAATAAGTTTTGTAAACTAGCATAAAATTTGTTGGGCTCATAGAAGGGTTGGGCGGGAAATAAGTTTTATTAAGCCCACCTCTCGGCAAAGTTGTCTTGATTAATTTTGTCAATTGTACTTCTTACCAGGCGGCACTTCCATACCCAGAGCCTTTAATTCACTTTGCACTAGTTTCTGGTAACAGATCAAGTCCAGCGCTTCGATGCTATTCTCCTGGGAACATTGATAAAGAGTTAATGGAGGCAGGCCGTGACTTTCTAAGAGGTGGAGAATTTTTTCTTGATTTGCAAGCCAAGGTTGCATCAATCAGTAAGATCTTCAAATGGTAATCACTTTCTCTATGCTACGCCTCTCTTCTCTCTCTCTCTCTCTCATGAACACACACTGCATGTCTCTACTCATTCATATAAGTTATAAAAAAAAAAAAATCAGTGAAGGTGACATCCTTGGCATAAAGGTAGGTTCTGATTTCTGAAGTTACATAGCATGTATTAAATTAGCTAAGCTTATAAGCAAGTAAAGCTTGACATGAAGTTGATGCTTGGATTCTTGCTCCTAGATTTGAAACTTATATCTGTTTACACATGCACATTTTTATGGAGAGATTGGAATTTTGTTTTAATGATTGTAATTTTTTATTCAAACAAAAAAGAAAAAGAATAAAGAAAGAATGTAGTGTGTTATGGCAATGAACTAATAATTTGTCTCTAAAGGAAAGAAAAAGACATGAACATCTCCAGGCATTTACGTTTTTAGTGAAGCCAAAATAAAAAATCATATAAAAGACATGCTCCAACTGCACACATCATCCTTGAATGAAGCAATATTTTTGCAGTAATAGAAGATTAATGATGCAAATGAATCACTTGTATTTTATGTACATATATATTTATATACAATATATACACACACACATATTTATGTATATATATCAAACAAAAAAGAAAAAGAAAAAAGAAAGAATGTAGTTTGTTATGGCAACGAACTAATAATTTGTCTCTAAAGGAAAGAAAAAGACATGAACATCTCCAGGCATTTACGTTTTTAGTGAAGCCAAAATCAGAAATCATATAAAAGACATGCTCCAACTGCACACATCATCCTTGAATGAAGCAATATTTTTGCAGTAATAGAAGATTAATGATGCAAATGAATCACTTGTATTTTATGTACATATATATATATATATACACACATATACACACACACACATATTATTTATATATATATATATATATATATATATGAGATTGCCAGACTTTGATTATTAATTCAGTTTAGTTGATACATATATCTCCTAAATTCATGCACAGGTTTAGTGTGGATTTTGGCAAGAATGAGGTAGAGGTACTGAAACATGCATCAAATTACTTGGAGCCAGCTGCCGCTGCAGCTTTATTGGAGCTGCTTGCCAGTTCTCAGTTGAAGGTGATATATCAGCCTTATGATTGGACATCAAACTGCTAGTATTAGCTTTACCTTCTTGATATACAATATTGTACAAATCTATACTGCTTCCCTTAATTTACAAAAATTTTCAGTGGGGAAGTGTGGATAATGATGTCAAAACCTTTAGTTATAAACAGTTTCTACTAATTCTGGGATCATCTCTTGTTCGTTTACTTGGATTTTTAGAAATTTCTATGCCATTTAGTTCATGAATTTGATTGGTTATCTATTGTATTTTCTTTCCACTGTAACAAAACGGCAACATCTTCACATGCAAACACAAATACATTTAGCAAAACATGCATGGATCATATGAACAGACCTTTCTAGTCCTACAAACTTTTGTTATTTGTTTGGGATTGCTGTGATTTGATCACCAGGACCTGGAGTATTGAATGTACTTTATATGCAATTTATGTTCATAAAGGCATTTGTGAAAGCTACACAAACGAATCAGGCGCTCTTTTTTTGTTGGAAAAATAATTCCATTAGAGGCTTACATTTCTTTAGCATGGTAGAGTTTGTCATGAGTTGCAGTCTACACTTTCCCATCATTTCCTGCCAAGATCATGTATTTGTCTTTTCGTGTTAGAATCGTGCTTTAAAATCCTAAAGCGTTAGCAATCTCCTTCTGTACATGATTGGCAACTTCTATCCTTGGTTTCCCACCAGCATTACATGTCTGGGAACTTGGTATTTTGTCTAGAATCTTCACAGAGCACTGAAGAAATGGATTCAACAAGTTAAATACAGGGTCTAAACACTTGATTCCACTAGCTGTTGATCCGTAGAACATTTTAACCTGCATATCTATGGCAACAGGAACTATCTCGTCTGTCATCTCTGCAAAAAGAGGACTAAACCTTAAAAGATATGGTTCCCTACAGGTGGTACCTTCAGGGCAAACCACAAGATCACCTTGATTGAGTTGCTGTTCTATCAACTTCTCGTCCTTCTCACGATCTCTCGTTAAACAAACGATCTTGATGGGAGAGCTCACCTCACTGAATCTACCCATGCTGTAGGTAACTGCAGGGATAGGCTTCATGACACTGTATGAAACAAAGATTGGGTCTAACAAAGTTCTGTGATTGCATATGTAGAGTACCCCACCAGTTTTTATATCATTCTTTGTTGTTGAGGCCTTGGGTTTTGATACAGTGGTTTTAACACCAGTTGAGGAATTTACAACATGGGAAATCTGGATAGGTAAAATTGTGCTGCTGGTATATCTGATGATGAAGATGAAAATCCCCAGTGGGAGCCACATGAACATGATTAGTGAGGCCAGTGGTGTGGGTCTGAAAGCCAATCTTCCATCATGAAAGATCAACGGCTTTGGGTATTTCTCCCTTGGACGAATTTGCCAATTCCATTTATCTGCTTCACTCACTAGGTAAATCTCCTGTTGCGACACAAAAAAACTTTAAGTATCTTGTTAATTGTTCTATTAATTTTAAATCGATTTATTTATAGAAACAGTTCTGCAAAAAATAGACTCGTAATTTTTTTTATTTTTTGTAGATAAAAGAATGGTGCTATTTCGTCTCCACCGTCTACCCAATGAAGCCACTCATAATCTCTTCATGCACCCCTCCATGGTTGATTTGATTTCCCATTTGTTTTTTTTTTTTTTTTTTTTTGTGGTCATCGCTAGGGGTGGACGCGGTTCGGTTCATTTAAATTTATACCGGTTTAAATCGAATAAGATATGGTAACCGAATTGAACCAAACTGATTTTAATCGATTCGGTTCGATTCGGTTCATTTCGGTTTTGGGCCTAATGGCTTGATGGGCTTGATGGGCTTTTAGATACTAATTTTTACCATTTGAATAGCTCAAAGCCAAAAAACACCCCAAATCAAACTACCTAAACAACTAGTAAATACATTCCAAAATACAAAAAAAAAATAAATATATTTTAATACATTCCAAACAACTATTCTACAAAATATAAGTTCATAACAGAAGTACATAACATAATAATACATCCAAAAATAAATAACCCAAACTTCAAATTAAAATTACAAATAAAATAATTCTAAATTAAAATTTACAACTAAGTCAACAAAAATAAGTAATTGTTAACCAAATCAATCAAGAAAAACAGATCCGGTGAGTTGAAAAAGAAGAAGATCGGGCGAGTTGAAGAAGAAGCAGATCGGTGAAGCTTTGGCTGGAGATGAAGGATAACAAATCAAACGAGAAGACAACAAGAAAATTAGAGAAAGAATTAAGAAAATTAGAAAAATAAGAAGAGAAAGTGATCGACAAATCTTAGGCAGATGAGATTATGTCGATCCTTAGGCAGATGTGAGTCGAACGATGCAGAGCATATCAGATCGATGTTGAGTGGATCGATGTTGGGTCAAAGATAGTCGATGTTGATCTGTGTTTTGGAGAAGAGAGCAGATCGATGTTGGGCAGAAAAGGTTAGGGTTGTTGATCGATGTTGCGAGAAAGAGGTGTAGGCATGTAGATCGATGTAGAGAGAAAGAAGGTTGGGGTTTTTGATCGATGTAGAGAGAGAAGGTTGATGTTGTTGATCGATGTTGAGAGCAGATCGGTGACTGGTGAGAGCAGATCGGTGTAGGCATGTAGCCGTGTAGAGAGAAAAGAATATAAGAGAAGTAGAATAGGTTAGAAAAGGTTAGGTTTTTTTTTTTAGTTTTATAGGCGGTTTAATTGGTTCAAACCGGTTTTGAAAAACCAAACCGGTTTGAACCAAAAACTTTTCGGTTTTTAATTTTTTAAACCGGTTTAAACCGAATCGATTCCGTGAACCGAACCAAACACCTTTTTTTTATTCGTTTCGTTTCGGTTCGGTTCGGTTCCGAACTTAGTGCCCACCCCTAGTCATCACTGGTTCAAGCTTCTCTCTGATGCATATAAACATTTCAATGCATGCACATGGACTTATACCCCGATCCACGTATAGTGATGTATGATACATTTCTCAAGCGATTGGTTATCCATATCAACTGATTTAATTGAGTTGGGTTTAAAAATATTTCTCCTCTCCGTATGACCAGAATCTCACACCCTCTCCGTAATAACAATAGTAATAGGTGAGAGAAATTAAGGGAATGAAATTACTTGATTTAGGAACGTGTAACTAGAACCCCATATTCTTAAGTAAGGAATTCCCGATCTAGTTCCAGATTATCTATATATTTTTATTTGGTTACAAAAATAATAATAAAAAGTTCCTCAAAGTCATGGTTGGATAGTTATCTACTTATCTATATTAAAATTGAAGTAAATGAGTTTTATTAATAAAGTATCAAAATTGGTGGTAACAAGCTCATCCCTACAATATAATACTCCCTTGTTCAAATTTTAACTTTAATAAATTAACTTGAGACTTATCTGAAAGAATACGAGAGATCAATACTTGTATCTCTAATGGCAAAGAGGTAGCACAAACACATAGGATTGGAATGGAAAAGTCAAAATCGTACGTGGCTTCATGAAGAATAAGGGTGTTTTTGAGAAGTTGGGGTCGATTATAAATAAAAAGATAAATACACAATTGTACGAACCTTGCAATATGAGAAGAGTTGGTGATCAATACTGTACTCATTGAAGCTTCCTATTCCAACAGCATGATCAGAAACCATTTTATCATCATCTAAAACAACACCATTTACGTTATTTTCTTCCATCAAACCCACAAAATATCCAGAAACCACCTTCAACTCTCTTCCCCGAACCGCGTCAACTCCTAAATAATGTTTCAGAAAACCTTCAATCATTATCCTAGGCATATCACTCACTGCTACCTTCCGTTTACCCGACATAACTAAACTGAAGCCTTCGTTTCCGACATCTGCTAGGAAATACTTGGGCAGGACAGAGCTTCCGATTCTAAAATTGTCCTTCTTCAACCCGACAAAGCTTACGAAAACCATAATCTTCAGGGCCTGGTTTCGTCCGACCAAACAAAGTAAAGGGTAGAGAACGAACAATACCAGAGCCCTTAAGAGGCCTCCGGCTTCGAATGCCACAAGCATGAAGTAAGGAAAGAGTGAAGATGATTTGATAAGTGTGGTCTCCAAGTGGAAAACAAGTGTTTTGTCTGAAAAGTCCGGTGATGTGTTGTGGAGAAGAGAGTTTAGTTTTTGGAATTTTGAGTTGGTTGCACTTGAAACATATTGGTGTGATCTTTTGGGTAGGAGTTTAGATAATAAGAAACAAGGAGCTGAAAGTGAAAACAGTTTTCCAGCCATCTTCAGTATCGGTTGCTTACCATGTGGCATCATGCTCCTTTATATAATATTTTGAGCTTCTTTGGTTGAGTTTTTGAAAAACCTTTATTGGTAAAAGATCTACTTATAGTAGATCTATTAGAAATAGAGTTTTTTTTTTAAAAATATATATAATTGTTTGGTTGGTAGATTTTTATTTGAAGAAGTACCTTCTCATGAGCTTTTGTTTAGTAGATGTTTAAACTCTATTAGTCTCTAATCAATTAAAAATAGACATTCTTAAAAGATCAACCAAACAACTCTAAAAAATTCAAATAGACGTTCGTAGACCTTTTGAGTCGGTAGAAAGCTCAATCAAACGAGTACAATCCGATTATTTAACGGATTTGGATCATCTACTGATCTGATATTTTTAAAACATGTGATTGATTGTTGGCAAAGTGGTTGTGGAAACCAATCGTATCTTAACCACACATTAATTGTATTGCTTATGTGTCATGAGATTAGATAAGGTCAGGAAAAAGATCAGATCAGTAGATGATCTAAATTCTTATTTAACTGCCTTTTTATCCAGTTTCATAGCCAGAGGTGAAACCATAATTTTTTGTCTGAATGTATTGTGGACAGTTTCATATAGATAAAAAATTATACTATATAATAAAAAAAATCATTTTGATGACGAATCTCATGGTACGACAGAATTTTCGTTATTTAAAAAATATATATATATACTTAGTCGGTGGACATAATAAGCATTACCCTCAAATATATATTCTAACAAAAAAAAACACAAGAAAATAAAAATTAAATACACATGCAATGTAAATACAATAAGATTCTACTTAAATTTTGACTGGACTTCTAAGAAGCGAAATCATCTATTACGGAATCTGAATCAATTGTACCAGTAAGTTCTCTTTCAATATAAACAACCATACAATTCCTGAGAAACTCATCATTCATTTTGTTACGCAAAGTCGTTTAGACAAGTTTCACAGTTAAAATAAAACTTAATTTTACTACATAAACTTAAAAGTAAAATAAAAATAAAACTTATGGTTTTTTATACAGATATCCGTATACCTCTACAAATTCAAAAGCTATGAAAACTTATAAAATTAAAATTTTTGGAGACTTGGAGATTAATGCATGTGGTAAATCTACTTTTCGGTTGTTGTTTAGGGATTAAAATTTATCTATTTGATTTTTCATTTGGTTAAGGAAATTCAATGATTTATATTTTTAAATTATTGGATTATTGAAAAGATAAGGAAAAATATGATAAGTTGAAAATAGAATTTGAATTAAACTGAGATATACTAAATGGAAATGTATTTAGAACTATTAAATAACTTTTTTTTTTCTTTCAAAAAGCTAGGATGGGCTGTAGCCCACCTTAGCCAGCCCTAGATCCGCTGCTAGTGGCACTGCAAATTAATTGTCACATGTGATATCCTGCATGAAAATAACGTCTAGGGTTTTGCACGTAAGAAGTCCTTTCTCTCTCGATCTATATATCTGTATATATAATTGAATTTTTGTGGAGGGCCAGGCCCCAGTTAGGTTATTGATTTCCATTACTGGTGATAGGAAGTGGGTTGATACAATTTCAAATCACAATTTTAATTTTAGTTATTTTCGGAAAGTTTATCATATAATATCACATATGTTGTCACATGATATGTTGATATAGTGCATTTGATGTGTAACTTATTTGATGATATAATTAAAGAGTAATGCTAGTATTCCACAATTTTATTCCTAAATTCCTTCTTAAATGATGTTGGCATATGAGATGTCAATATCATACCACTCACTATACCACTCACTATATAATCTCATAATTTACAGATGTTGATACCTCACGTACCAACATCATTTGAGAAGAAATTTGGAAAAAAAAATGAAAAACCTAACATTACTCATAATTAAAATGATCTTAAAAAAAATGGGACCAAAATCCATAAATAAAAATATCACAGATAGAAGGATATAAAGATTAGAAAAAATAATAATACGATAAATCAACCAGACAAATAGTCTATATATAGAGTCAAACGAGATCCAAAGAACGAAAAAAAAAAAAAGAGGAATAAATATAAGAAATTACCTCTAACGAAAATGTGTGGTTGGGCATCTGATATGAGCTAGGAGTAGGAATGGCAAATAGGGATAGATATGGTTCCACATCCCCTTGCCCATTCTCTAACGTCATCCTTGTTTCCCTATTTACTAAAATATTAATGTGAGTATTTATATTTACTTTGAATTTGATTAATATGTACTTATTTAAAAGAGAGATCTTTAAAAGTGGCTAAAAAATTAGTGGGTTTATTATTTTTATTTAGAATTAGTAAATTTATTATTTTTACCAAAAAATCCATATTTGGTACAAAAGTGCCCTTCATTCAAAAAGAATTAAAAAAAGAAAAAGGAATTAACAGAACAAAAGAAGAGGGAGATCATGACAAAGAGAGAGAAGGTAGATCGTGAAAAAGAGAGAGTTGAGAGAGAGAGAAGATAGAAACCCTAGAATTTAAATTGAAAGGCAATTGACCAGCGGCGTGACGCGAGGCAATCGACCGGTGGACTTATGCGGTGTTTCTGATGTTATGAGAGGCAATCGATCGGTGGTGTGTGCAACGTTAGCGGCGAGACCCAACACGGCGGCGCTTGCACGACCAAGAGACGAGTGAGAGACGATTGAGATATCCAACCCCAACTCGAGAGACGACGTAGAGACCCAACCGTTAAAGAGGTATGACTTTATCATCACTGGGAAATCCCTAACTTTTATCTCCTGTTTTTTTTTCTTTTTATATTTTGGTCAACTACATGAAAATACGAATTGATCTTATTAGTATTGCCTATTAGTTGTGAGATTTTGTTTCCGTTGTGTATGATTCATGTTGGAGATTTTTCTGAATCCGGTGTAAGATTCTGGTGGTTTGGAGGTGGTGATGATTGTTTGTGAATTTTATTGATGGAATTTTGGTGTTGATTTTTTTTTCTAATTTTTGGGTTTGGTTAAGCTTCCGTTTGTGTTGATGATGATGATTTTCGGTTTGGGTTTAAATTTTGAGTATGAAATTCTTGTATAATTCATGTTGGAGAATTTTTTTCAGCAATTTTATTTTTTGTTGTCTTGAATGTTGTCACTATATAGTTTGATTGATTTGTTTTGTTTTGTTTGCATCTAATCAAATAAAATCTGATTGGGCTCTAACATGGAAGCGAAGATTTTTGTTTGTGAGGAGTTGTGAGGTGTTTTAACGGTGTCTTCTGGTGCTTGGTGTGAGCTCTGCTCCCCTGCACTGTGGTTGGGTGTGTTGTGCTCGCTTGGTGGCTGATGTGTGTTTGGTCTATGTGTTTTGGGTTGTGTTGGTTTGGTGGCTGCTCTACGTTAGTTGCCCTGTTGTTTCTGTTGTTTCTGTTGTTCTTTGGTCTGCTGTTTGTTGTGTTATCTTTCTGTGTCGCGTATTGGGTTCTTGTTGTTTCGTGTGTCCCTTGTTTTACCTGTTGGGGGCTGTCTTGTTGCCTGGTTGTGGGCTGTTGGTTGTTCTTCTTGTAGTTGGTTGTTTGCCTTTTGACTTTAATATACTTCAATCTTGGTTGTTCAAAAAAAAGAAAAAATCTGATTGTTTGGATTTAGATTTGGTGAACATGGATAAGATGTGCTCAAATTAGTCAATGTATATGGATTTGAGTGTTTCAGCTTCTGTTAAATTTGTCTATTTTGAAGTATTTTGAAGTATTTTGATAGTTCTGATACATAATTAAGTGAGTGTTTGCCCTTTTGATTATTTTATCGATTTTGATCGGATTCCAATTCACTATATTGTTATTTTTATTTATTTGCTTGTTGTTTATAGTAGTTGTTGGGTTGCTAAGGAGTTTCACTTGTTGTATTTGTGTGTTATACTTTTGATACCTTTATTGTATGTGTAAATTCTTACATTGTATGCTCTGTACAAGTGTTTGTTGAGGTTTTTGTGTTTATACCTTTATTGAATTTGCTTCAACTGGGCATATACATTTGTAAAAACTGGTATCCAATGCTCATTTCTCTTGGTGGCATTTTTTTGTATCTTGACATCATCATCAAAAATCACTAATTAAGTGGCATTTTTTTTTGTTTCTTGGCATTATAGATTCAAGAGTTGCTTGTTCAAAATGTGGGTCTGTTTCAGAACTGAATAAGTGGTGATGCTGGAGGATGGAGATAAATCGGATCATTAGATGGATTCTTGAGTCTGATTAATTTTTCTACAGTGATAATCTTCTTTTGTATGTACCAATTGCAAATTTTTATGGGATATGTTGGTAGTTTTGTTCAAGTTTACTAGCGGTGTACTTTGGATTTAGTTTCTTTGAAAAAATAATAAGAAAACATAGTTTGTTTGTTTAGTAATTCTTACTTAAAGAATATATAAATTTGTGAATTGTGATCATGTGATGAAAAATAATTACCAAATGTATTTTGTTTAGGGGTTTTGTTTGAGAACTTGGGTGAGTCACAACCCTGATATCAATTAAGAAAATTGTCCTAAAAACATTTCGTTTTGGCATTTAACTAGACATATTAACATTATATGACATTAATTTACAAAATTAATATAGAATTTTCATGGCATCACCATATTTTACATAATCTACAACATTTAAAGTTTGTGGGATAGAACTTTGACTAGCTCTTTAATCGCTCTCGTAAAGTTCGCTATCTATTTTCTACTATAAGTGATTATCAATTTCGTTGGATCCATTCCTGCATATCAATAAATAAACATCTCATAATTAGATTGAAATATATTAAACTTGGTTGACATCAGTTAAACACACCTGTTCAAATCAACTAAATACACACCAGCTCAAATCAATTAAACACACCAGTGTTTAATTTCTGGTGTGTTTAATCTCTAAATTCATCAATTAAGCATACACAAATTCGCATCAACTAAACACACCAACTCAGATCAATTAAACATACTAAGTCAAATCAATTAAACACACCAATTCATATCAATTAAACACACCGGTGTTTAATCTCTGGTGTGTTTAATCTTTGAATTTATCAATTAAACACACACCGGTTCACATCAATTACATGCACCAGTCCAAATCAATTAAACACACACCAACTCAAATCAATTAAACACACCCGTGTTTAATCTCTCAAATTACACTAGATGCCATATTCTTCAACCCAAGTTCATGGCATTTAATGCCAACTCAAATCATTTAAACACAAAAGAAATTCATCAATTAATCAGACGCCAGATCAACCAATTAAACACAACCCTATTTCGAACACAATTAAACACACCAATTAAACACAAATCTATTTTGAACACAATTAAACACATCGGTTTCAACCCAATTAAACACATCGGTTTGACCCAATTAAACAGAACCCTATTTTGAACAGAATTAAACACACCAGTTCAACAGAATTAAACACAAACCTATTTCGAACACAATTAAACACACCGGTTCAATCCAACTAAACACAAACCTATTCCGAACACAATTAAACGCATCAGTTCAATAATTAAACACAAACCTGTTTTGAACACAACTAAACATACCAGTTCGACCCAAATAAACAGTCTGGATCAACCAAATTAAACACACCAGTTTGACCCAATTAAACACACCATATCAATCAAATTAAATACACTAGTTTGATCAAATTAAACACACACATGTTAAATAGATTAATCACACCAGATGTCATCTTCTTCAATCCAAGTTCATGGCTTCTACTACACATGAATAACCAATCTATTTCATACCTTTTAAACTAATTAAACAAAGGTTTTCAATACATATCTTGAGAAGAATGACTAGATCCAGCTTGATTTATAACTGGAAATCCCCATAACAGTTTCGCAAAATCCGATTCGTGTAGTTTAAGCCAATATGTAGTAGGGTGAGAGAGAAACATGAGACACAGGAGATATAAATTGATTTGTGGCATGAGGGAAGAGATAACAATAGATTTGTGGGGTGAGAGAAAGAAGAGACATAAAGAAGGAGAAGAGAGAAATGATTGTGTTAATGGCTTGAGAAAAAGGGGGGGGGAGAGAGAGAAGAGAGAGCTGTGAGAGATAAAAATCAGAGAAGAGCAATCAACACAATAAATAAAAAGTAAAAGGAAAATTGGAAAATGAAGGGCAATTTTATCTCTTTATGGAAATATTTAGGTAAACACAATAACAATACTAATGTTGGGTAAAAATAATATACCTTTTTAATTTTAGACTAAAAAGGGCTATTTCCTCTGTATTATAAAAAGTACTTTTAAATTTTAATTCAAAACGAAATAAATGACGTCTAATGGCACCCATTAATTGAACCTAACAACCGACTCTAATTTATTCTGACTGGCTAATCACCATACGTGATACATATATACTTGTTCAAAGTAAAACACGTAGTAAAGAACTCTAAACTTGTCTCTTTTGTTTATGGAATGAGTGGAGATTGAAGAGGGAAAAGAAAATTTGATGTGTTTGGGTTTGGATATCAGTCAAAAGAATTTATGTCATTCTATTGTTTTTACTGAAGCTAGTTTAATAAAATTGTAAAATAGAAAAAATATATAAATTATTTTTTTATTGATCATTAATGGTTGTGGACCTTGTGGTAGCAAAAAATGGTCCATAGTCCCAACATACAAAATACCGGACCTTTATCAATATTAGATCTTATCCAAGCCCGTTATATTGGGTCGACCCATCTCTTGCTAAAGGGAGTTGCTCATTCAAATGCTAGTTATAAAAACGGAGTAACTGTTGATTCAAAGAGGAGAAAATTTCTCCCTAAATCAGGTCTGCTACTAGTAACTGACAGACGAACATTGGGAATAGATTTTCTCATATAAATAACAAAATTCTTTTTCAGTAAAGGACCTAGAAAAAAATTCTACATAAAAGCAAAAGCATATTTAGCGTATTGAAATCTGCTCACAAGAATTCTAGTGGCCGTAATTCGATCTAAATCATATTCGTAATCTCTGCGGATAATTGCTTAGCCCAAGCACACCTAAGGCTAAGAATCTAACCCCACCTTCATTATTTTAGTTACATCTGTTTCTTTGTTCTTGTTAATCTATAGGTTCAGTGGAAAAGACGATATACCAAGTTGATAGACTAACTATCCTCGTAAATTTGTTAAGGAAATGACGTTCATAACTCGACTAGTTCCGCTAAGTTGCCTTGGGCCTAACATAACCCGACCCGATCCACATTAAACATAGTTCGACTAGCTACAGTTTGGCTCCCACTGTGGGGCCCATAACAACTTTACAGAAGAACTAGTCAAACAATCGATCGGTCTATCAACATGTTTGGGGATGGAAACACACCAACTATCGAAGAACAAATCATTGCGTTGTCCACCCAGATGACACCAAACGTAAAAAAATTACGAGCACTTGAGGCAGATAACGTTGCAATCTAATAGACCAATAAAGAACGGACAGAGTTTCTTCTTTCAGGGTCTATGCCCGTACCCGGATACGGCTGGCGAAGGAATGAAGCTACTCACTATTGATCGACGAAGTGAGGTTTGTTCTTTGGCTTTACCACTAACTGAAAGGTAAGACTCTTTAATTGAATGAATGACAATAATCTGTTGAGCTTGAGTTTGGTGTCGGTTGACGACCCAGGATAAAATATAGTGAAGGGAGTTCATAGAATCCCTTGAGTCTGAGGTGTCTCTAGCCCTTATGTAGTAAGGCCCCTCCACGAAATTCAATGAGTTTGATTCCTTTTTTTTCATCTACATATAAATACATGTAAATATAGAGCTTTGATCGACGACACAACACCCGATAACACAACATTGGAGCACCTAATCCCAGTTCCAAATGGTGAAAAGATTGTCGACAGAACTATTTTGATAGCGCCTGGCAACCCATAAGGTCAGACACGAACCTTGACGATCAACAGAATCAGCAGACGCCTCAGACAGCTCGTGTGGAAATCGATCTCAACAATCTGTCGGTCCGGAATGAAATGCCAAATGCACGGAGCCCGACCATGGATCTACAACCCGATAACGTCTTACGAGCACCTATGTAGCTCTAGTCGATACCGGGCTTGGTAAAACCTGAATCTGACCTATCTCTGTCCGTAAACTTGGAATTTTCCCATTAGTTCATAGAAATTGAAGCCATTATTCAAAGGATTCCAAGAGTCCTAGCCCCAACAAAGAAAAGCACGGCGAACAGCTTCGCTGACTCACCCTTCGTCGACGTGATCACTCTCACCAAAAAGCCTAGGAAATTCAGCTTCCTAAACATGAAGCAATACGAAGGCACGACAGATTCGGACGATCACATTGCCCAGTACAAACAGAGGATGTTCACAGCGGCAATCTTGCTCGACCTAAGAGAAGCGTGCATGTGCAAAGTGTTTGAGTCCAGTCTTAACGGTCCAACTTTACAATGGTATACAAATTTACCTAATAATTCAATTGCTACTTTCACCCAGCTTAGAGATACATTCGTGGAGCAATTTACGAGCATTCACAAACTGGAGAAACAGTCAGATGACTTATATACAATAACGTAAAGACACGGTGAAAACTTGAGGACGTATGTCGGCCGCTTCAACAGAGAAAAAGTGTAAATCCCGTACTGTAACGAAACGACCACCATCTACTCTTTTAAAATGGGCCTCAGGTTTGATTCCGACTTATATAAAGAGCTCACTAAATATCCATGTAGAACAATGGAAGACGTACTGGTAAAAGCGTGGGCCCAAATTAAATGGGAGAAAGATGAGGCTAATTTTGTAGGCAAGTTCAACAACCATGCAAACCGGAAAAACGACTGAGTTGAAAGAAGGTCGAACGACAGAAGGTTAGAGATTTACCAGACAAATGGTAGACGCAACTTACAGCCACAACATTAAAGTTCGAACGACAAACGATCATACGTGTGAGATTACTTAAGAGCAGGTCGGCCACAAATCCATGTTTTAGAATATAACCTTTGTATCGAACTGATTGACCTCGTAACAGTAATGAGAGAAATGGGTAGGACAGTAAATTGACCATGAAAAATAAGTGCCCCTCTAGAACATTGAGATGCGAGATTACAGCGTGAGTTTCACGGGGACCACGACCATCAAACAGAGGATTACGTCACCCTCAAGCTAGAAGTCATGGAACTCCTCAAGCAGAGACATCTGTAAGAATTCCTAACAGATAAGGGGAAATAAACATTCGATCGACACGATGACAAGAAGCAAACCAGAGTGAGTAGTCCACCAGAGCCACCTCGACAAGATAGAGTAATCAAATACATTGTGGGAGGTTCAGAAGTTAGTGGAGTAAGTTACTATGCGGGAAAGAGGCACACACGACATATGATGAACAAGGAAATTCGACCCAATCAAGAGCATCCCTCTAGTGTCGACGAGACCGTCACCTTCAAGTCCATGGATAAATCATATTTGTTTTCTCCCCATCATGATGCACTTGTTATTTCTTTACATATTGCAAACTGTCTAATAAAACATATTTTAATCGACAAGCGAAGTTCATGTAATAATAATATTATTTTTCATAATTAGAATTGTTCTAAGTTTTTTCTCTCGAAAAGAAAGAGTTTCTTCAAGACTTTTATCTGCATCCTCTATTCAAGTTCTTGAGACCGTGATGTATCCACACGTAATTATCAGTTTCGGGAGATAATGAGGGAGATCGAATGGTTTAGACATGAGTATATCGTAAAGTGAAGGAGTTTCCAAACGTTGGTATGGTTTTTTTATTCTGATTTTATTGATTACAATTTTCTGTATTTACATATTGTATGTATTTGTTTCGAAAATAATTATAATCTCAAGTTCACTGGTCCCTAGATACAGATTATGATATGTATAAAATTTTAAAACCTTACTTTCACTGCGTGACCGGTGAACGGGGTTCCAACAATTGGTATCAGATGCAATTTATTTTTCGGAACAGGAAATTGTTTTTGACTCCTGTATGTATGAATGTGTAGGCACCATCTATATGATTGTATGAATGTTTATAATTAAATTGTTTAATTTAAACATGATTGGTCGTAATTTTTTATGGTACTGTGGATTTAGGGTTTATGAGTTGTATATATATTTTTTAATTTTACCGTTATTGTATTGTAAATAAAATAAAAAAAATTGTAACCTGTAAACGAAGAACTAGAAACTCTCGCGACGGCGGTACTGTTCACGGCGGGGGTACTGTTCATGGACACTGTTCATGCGGGTATTGTTCATGGACACTGTTCACCGAGGGTACTGTTTTATCGGACACTGTTCACAGGGGTACTATTCACCGAGGGTACTGTTCACATCTTGCACGGTTCCGTTGACAAGTGTTACTTAGTGCATTCCATGCGGATTTCCTGTTTCGGATTCATGAGATGAATCAGACTGACCTGAAGAGACTGGAAGACTTCTGAAGTTACAGGAAGACCAAGGAATGCCTTGGGGGGGGGGGGGGGGGATGAGGGGGGATTTTTGTAATTTTAGATTCCAATTTTTTAGGTTAAATAATCCACAGTACTCGGTCAATTAATGTATGCTTTGTATTATGTGATGATAAAAGCATTGTCATACATACATATTTCATTTAGATTAGATGTACCTACACAAATATATTTGATATGTCATACATACATCAGAACCTGATATTTTATGTATTTTTTTAATGTGAATAAAATGGGCAATATACATAAATGGCTATGAATAATGAGATTAGTTTTTTAATGGTTTGAAAACTTGGTAATTCTCATTAATATTAATCTAGTTATTAAAATGTTTTATAAGTTAGATTAATAGGGTCATTTATTATGATTAATTTGATTAATAACCTAATAATAAACGATCCGAATAAAGTGTTAGAGTTTTAATAGTTAAAACTTGGTAAACACTAACATAATAATATGACCTTAGTAAATAGTTTACAAAGGCTTAGATTATCACTAATATATTAGATTTTTAATTGTTAAAAATCATTAATAATTTATTAGTTAATTAGAATTTGTTTCTAATTAGTTAATGTGCTAGATAACTTGATTAAAGTTAATCATTTAATCCTATAGAGTCTAGGTGCATTAGCGGTTAATAGAAAACCTTAATTTTTGAATTATTAATTAACTATTAACTGGAGGGTGTTAGTTGTTATTTGGATTTAGGTGAAGATAAAATAATAGAATCATTTATCTAAGTATTTGAATTTAAGTTTAAATTTAAAATACTTATTATCACTTTTAATATATTAGATATATTTAGATATTATAATTAAAAGATTTTAGTTAAAAATATATATTTTTAACTAAAATTATATATATCAACTAACAATACAAGAGTTTGAAACCGATACAATTTGTGTGTGCATGTAAAACAACATCACAGGCTACATATGACGCAAATCGGTGGTACATGAAACCATATCGATAAGAATTTGCATGAGATGCAAATGGTGGGTGCGTGAGACGATAAAAAAGTTTTATATATTTTACAAACCTTACCTGATATCAATACAAATATATTTGTTGTTTAAACGCACAAAAGAAAATAGGTATGGTTTTGCTCTGTGAACTACAATAGGCAAGCAACATGTGGCGTGAGAAATATATAAAAGAAAGGAAAAGTTTGTGGTGCAGTGTACACCATTTACAACGACACTAATAATAATATTATTATTTTTCATAACTATAATTATTCTAAGTTTTTTTTTCTTGAGAAGAAAGAGTTTCTTCAAACTTTTCTCTACATCTTCCATTTAAGTTTTTGAGACCGTGACGCATACACATGCAGTTACCAGTCCCGAGAGATAGCGAGAAAGATCGAATGGTTTAGACATGAGCATATCGTAAAGTGAAGGAGCATCCAAACGTTAATATGATTTTCTTCTTCTGATTTTATTGATTACAATTTGCTGTGTTTACATATTGTATTAAATTCGAAAATAATTATGATCCCAAGTTCACTGGTCCCAGATACAGATTATGGTCTGTATAAAATTTTAAAACCTTACTTCTGTAGCGTGACCGGTGAACGGGGTTTCAACATTGAGTTAAGCGAATACGATATCAGCTTCCACCCTCGGACGGTAAGGAAATCACAGGCTATTAGCCAATTTTATCTCATATTTCATCCATTGTGAGAATGTGTAGGCCGAACAAGAACTAATAGCCTTCATGGAGAGTCCTACGACCAGAAAATGGACTTTGTTGGTTGACAGTTCTAACAATATCAGAGGTTGCGGACTAGGATTGGTGCTCAAATTCCTACAGGGAGATACACTGGAGCAATCGATCCATTGCAAATTTCGTGCGACAAACAACGAAGCTGAATACGAAGCATTGATTGCTTGACTTGACCCTGTAAAAAGCTTGAACGTAAAGAATATTCAAGTACACAACGCTTTGCAACTAGTCGTCCGATAGATGAATGAGCTGTACGAAGCAAGAGACCAACGGTTGACGGTGTACTTGGCGAAGGCTAAACAACTATGATCGACTTTCGACGAGTTTACTATTCAACAAATGCCAAGATCAGAGAATTCTAGAGCAGATGTGTTGGGAAGCCTTAGATCGAAAATGACCAGTGGTTCGAAATCTATCTCTATCGTGCATCTCAAGTCACCAACTATTCAAGAGGTTGAAGTAGTTACACCAGTTGATCATGGAACAAGCTGGATGGATCCCTCACTTAACTATCTCCAAGCCAACATTTTGCCCGAAGACAGATCCAAAGCTAGAAAGATCAAAGCAAATGCCGTAAAATTATGTATCCTATTTGGTAAGCTTTACAAAAAATCTTTTACAGGTCCTTCTTTGAGGTGTGTCACCCCGCAAGAGGTGTATGATGTCCTCAAGAGCCTTCATGATGAAGAGTGCGAAAATCATTCAAGCTCTCGCAGTTTGTCGAACCGAGCCATTACAGCCGGATATTATTGGCCAACAATGAGGATTGACTCTCAAAAACATGTGAAGACCTGCGTCATCTTTCACACGTCGTCCACCATCGTCTTTCATACGTCGTCGCCCATCAACGATCGTCGTTGCCTATCATCGATACACGTCGATCTTCGATCGTAGCCCGTCACCGTCATCGCTCGACATCGATCACCGATCGTCGTGACGTCGTCGCTCACTCGCCCATAGCCGATCGTCATCCGTCTTCACCAGTAGTCGATCTTCGCTTGTCCTGAATCTCAATCGTCGATGTCCTCGACTTCTCTCATTCTTCAGTTCTTTGTTGTTGAATGTGTGTTGTTGATTTACTTTCAACTCTCAACTTCAACAAAAATGATGAAGGTTGTTGGTTGTGTACTTGTGTGGTGTACCAGTGTTATTGTGTATTGTGTAATGTGCTATCAGATCCATATGAACCACATAATTAGTTAAATTTTGTACAGACCTGTGTTAGAAAATATCATAATTGTATAGATGTTGAATGGATTTTATTGTTATTTGAATGTATTTTGTATTTTTGTTCCAATTTGGGATTTGTGTTTTCTGATTTATGCGGGGCAAACAGATCAAGTTTAGGGAACCATTGTCCCGTTCGGATCGGGTTTGGGGTAATGTTTGACCCGACCGGGTTACGGGGCGGGTATGGGGCAACAGTTAAAAACCGGGTTTCGGGTTTCGGGCGGCTCTGACCCGCCCCGTTGCCACCCCTATACGGGAGTATTATACCGTTTTATATATTATTTTCAATTTTAATAAATTTAATTCATAATTTAAAATTTAATTTATTAAAATTATGAAAAAATAAAAAATTAAATATATTTTAATCAAACATAAAATAATAATCAAGTAAAATAATAATTTTGTACCACACAAAAATATCAGTTATGTATATATATACATAAAAATACGAAAACAATAGATGCATAGTGTATTGAATATTATTATGAGAAACAAAAGTTTATGCATTTAATATTAATGTGACACAAAATTATCATGCATTACACATATTTTGTTTATTAAAATGAATTTATTTAATTAAATGAGTAAGTGTAACAAACATTAAATATATTTAATGTTGAACTTATAACATCTCTTAAAAGCTAAGCAGACTAAAAAACCGAAAGAAAATAAGTTGAATCTTATTTTTGATTGTTGGATGCATTAATTTGTAGGTAAGTCAAATTGGATCTTGAAACCTGAGATTTCTTTTATAGCAATTTTTTTTTTCAATATTTATGATTTAAATTCAGTTGCACTATAAAGAAAACTTTGTTCATCAACCAAATTTAAAAAGCAAGTCTAGCAATTTTTTAACTCTCTTTGATTGAAGCTTAAATTATTAGTACGGTGGTGGTGGTTGGATGTCATTTTTTTTCAAGATAAAGATGGAGAGAGAGATTGAGAGTAGGAATGAAAATGGGTCGTGTTCGGACAGGTTTGGAAAAAACCAAACCCAAACCCATGATAGAAAATGATATCCAAACCCATCCATGAACCCACAAAATCTAGTGGGCTCGGGTTTCACCCGCGGATTTTAGAAACATCCAGACCCGACCACGAACCCGTGAACTTCAGAGGATTTGTTGTTCCAAAGCAACTCACTCATGTGTACGTAACTCGGTCCAATTCAAACCCAGTTACCGATAGCCATCCACGTTAGTTTTCTCCTTACAGACTGTAGAGAAAATGAAAAAATATAAAATAAAATGCAGAGAAAATAAACGAAGAATATGAGTTTTAATTTTAAAGAGAGAGTGTGGGGGTTGAAAATAGAGAGAAAAAAAAAAGAAAATAAAGACATAAGATAAATAATAATAATAATAAAAGATATTTTAAAATTCGAAAAGACAAATAATATAGGCCAATTGTGTGTGATGTAATACAAAAATGAAATATAAAAATAATTATTATAATATTATTTGTTAAATAATTATTAAATCAAGCGGGTTCGTGGGTTCGGGTTTGATTTTTTTTCTTCACCCGAACTCGAACCTGTGATGGGTTGAGATTTCAAATCCAAACCCGTCCACAAGTTCTATTTTCACATACCAAACACTCTCCAACCGGGTTGGATTCGGGCGGGTCTTATATATTCGGGTTTAATTGTCATCCTTAATTGATAGAAAAAGAGAAGAACAGTGGTTGAGTGTCATTTTATTTTATTTTTTTATTAGAATGATATTTTTATAAATAAATAAAAATCTATTAAATTTTATTATTCATATGAATAGTTTAATTTTAAGATAAATTGTAGTATATATAATAATAGCACTGCTATTTTGTCAATAATTCAATTCATTTTTTTTTAAATGTATAATTCCTTTTGCATTGTCGATACAAACACATATACTAATAAATTAAAGTTATATTCTGTGTTGTATTAATTGCAGAATCGGTTGCAAATTTTCATTTGGAAGTTTATGAAAAGTGAGATGACGTGAGGATACTCAAACCTATTTTAAATGCTTGTCTAACTTTGATTGGCACAGGTAGGTTGAGCCATTTACTTCCTTCAACTTCGAACATAAATTATTTTAAGCTACGTTTGGTAGGAGAGAGAATATAAGAGATGAATGGATTAAGGAGAGAGAGAATGATAGATGAAGAGAATAACATCTATCTTTCATAGTGTTTGGAATTGAAAAGATAGTTGAATGGATGGATTGTTATATAATTTATAAAATTACTATATTACCTTTTAATAAATAGAAATGTATTAAAAAATTGAAGGACATTAAAGTCATTTTCCTCCAATTATCTCTCTTTTATTTTCCGTCTAATGATAGACGGATTCCTTTTGGTAGGCCCGGAAGGATCATCTCTTCCTTCTCTTCTCCTCTCCTCTTCTCTCTCTTGTCCCTCCAACCCTCTTCCTCCCTCCAAACAAAGCATAAGATATGAGCTCTGAACCATCAACAATCAAGATAATTATCTACCAAGTCATTTAAATATTTAATATATATATATACCTTTATTCATTAAACCGTCAAATGTGATGATTATTTCCAAGAAAAATACTCGCTCAATTGCTCAATTATTCAATACACCGACTATTAATTTTGGAATGAGATGAGATGAGGTTGGTCCGATAGTAAAACTCATAACACTTGTACATCGAGGTTATGGGTTCGAATCTTCCCCCTCCTAAAAAATACTTCGAATTTATGTAATTATATAATACTTAAAAAAAACTATTAAATTTTGAAATTCACATTTTTACTATATACGTCCTTTAAAATCTCAAATATAACCCTAGGTAATAATTTTTTTTCTTTTTCTTTTTCTATTTAGCAATTTATTTTCTACACCCATCAACAATTGCTCATCTTTTCTTCTGCATTTCGTATCACTGATTTCTTTACGGATGATATCGCCAAAACTGAAAAATTAGATTAATGAGATTATGTTTTTCATTTTATTATTATTCTAATAAGATTAGGTTCTTATTTACTCATCAAACATTAAAAATTGTCAAGAACAGAATCTCGTATAAAAAATTCGTGTGGTTTCATTGATTCAAACTGGTTGAAATCAATAGAAAAAAAAAAGGAATATAAAATCAGTGAAACCGTACGAAAAATTCATACAAGATCCCATACAAGAAAGTCACTAATCAAACATTGTGTACATATATGATCTGTACCTTCATCGTCTTGTTCACCAATACATGTTCATGTAAAATAGCTAGAATTAAATGCAAACTATCTTATACTGCAATATCCTTTTAAATAACATCCAGTTTTCAATTCCACACATGGGTATTTACTTCAATTGAATACTAAAAACTCATATGAACAAAGTTATGAATGAAGCCTCAACAATAAATTGTTGTTCGACTATTTTCTCTGCCCTTTCTTTCATCAAATTGATCCTTCTGTTTCTTCACAATGAGATGGAGAGAAAAGAGTATGACACAATGATTGACACATCATCCAATTTATTGTAATCTTGTCCACTCATTTTTCATATATTACTCATATTAGCCTTTATAATCTCAACAAAATCATCCAAACTAGAACATACCAATTAGTAAATTCTACATTAACTAAAGATTGATGAAATTTATCGATACATCAGCTCATCTGGGTAAAAATATTAAACAACACTCAAATAATAAAATCACATCTCAGCACCTGTAACTGGCGAGAAAATACAGAGAACCCAGTAGCAGAAAAATACATACCCTAGCAAAGCGTAAACTTCACTTCAACTATGTAAAGAGTTATCATTGCCTGTTCCTCAAAAGCTAAGATCGCTTTACTTTTCTACAAGAGTTCCAATTGAATATGCCGATGTAACAGTCTTTTGATCTTCACGACGTTTTCTCAACAATGATACACCAATTTGATTTATCAAAAAATCGATCAACTATAACCGCATTGTCCATGTCAGAAACCAATCTGCAAGAATGATGCAAATTTCAATCAAATATTAGGTAATCATAGGACTATAGAAGAACTGTCTACGTTGAATACCCCTCAAGTTAATCATAGGTCCACCCCTGATTTTGTCACAGTAGCATGATATTGCAAGTCAAAACTTATTGGCCTCAAAATATCTTATTTTCCCAAAAGCTCCAACAGGTAAGTACATTTTCTTTCACTCCCAACATAACAAAAACAGTTTCTTCTGAATGAACAAGAAAATTTTGTTGCTGATTCAATTGCAAAACGTTGCCATGTGTGACAATTCAAAATAAAATAAAAAGCAATTGTTGATACAAAGCAATGAATAACAATATTTTTTTTCATCTGCTGATAGAAAGCAATGAAGAACAATAACTAATAGCATTTGCAAAAGAAGATAATGCATACCTTTCAAGCTCGCCCTCACTGAATACATGGTAATATCTGTTGTACACTACAGCACCTTTTTTATCATCCTTCTTTGCCAGGCCACTTGCAAGAGCACAAGCTGACGCACCACTGACTTCAGCTCGATGGTAAGGTAGATGCCAAGGGACAAAATACTCCTGTTGATCCATGATGGTTTTTTCATCTTTAGAAATCACCGAATTATCTTCACTTGGAGAGGTTAAACACATAGACTCCCAAACTCTCTCAGTTAAATTTTCCTTGGAATCTTTTCCGTGCTCACCCAAAAATCTATTTTCTTCGGTTTCTGGGATGCTTTGTAATGCCATAGATGACGGGCTACGGATACGGGGACTACCCGGCCCTATCCACTCTTCTACATACTTTTGATTAAGCGGAGTCCATTTGGTAAGTAATGACTTATCCTCTTGTTCAACAGCCCAGACTGTTATTAGAACCAGGCCACCCTTTTTGACAACCCTAACTAATTCTTCAATTGCTTTTTTCCTCCTCTTTTCAGTACTTAGGTGATGTAATACAGCTATAGAGATTGCTGCATCACTAAAGCCAGTTCTGTAGGGAAGGTTTACAGCATCTGCAACAAAAACTTCATTCCCTCTATCTGCACATATTTTGATAAGGGTGGCACTTATATCACAACCTACAAAGAAACAATCTGGATTTAAGCCCAAGTACTTTCCATTTCCACATCCCGCATCCAAGACAAGAGAACCTAAAGGCAAGGTATTCAAAAAGCTGGCAACTTTAGGCCACTTGGCAAAACGAGTGGAACTGAAATGTGGGGCAATAGCATCATAAACATGATGGACATACTTCTTTTCCAATTCAGGTGTAACTTTTACACTCAAGGATGAGCATATCCGATCCTCACTTGTAGACACAGAATCCTGAACATTATATTCTCCATCAGATCCAAGGGTACACAAACTAGAAGCACCTTGTACGTTGATTTCTTTCATAGTTCTGGAAATTACTTGATGGCAAACAATTCTAATATTGACAAAGGGAGGAGGGCAGAGCTCTCAAAATTTATAAAAACATCTAGTTGTTCTTTGAGCATCAAAAACCATCAGCTTGAAGCATAGAACCTATCAGGCCTGGTCCTGCAGAAAGATGAATGATAATAAGCAAAAGGTTTCTTAGTGTTGATCTTCTAGAGATGAAACCCAGGACTGTTAAACAGTAAAAATAACCTTTCTAACAACACCAGATAAGATCTATCATCCTTTTCATACCCAACTTATTAAAAAAATAAATAATACAGATGACATTTATTTTTAAGGAAACAGAGTTTTTAAGCGTAGTAAAAAGATATGCAGGGGAAAGTGACAAGTATTCACTGTTTGAACATACAAAAATTATTGTATTTCAATATGACGCAGTTGACAAGCTATAACCAGGAATTTTTGAGAGTTTTCCATTCTTCATAATCCTTCTTACACTCTCAACCTCTTCCCACAAACCTCTACTAGCATAAATATTTGACAAAACAACATAAACTCCATCATTCCAAGGTTCCAACTCCAGTAAATGCTTAGCCACCCACTCCCCCATCTTCACATTTCCAAATTTCTCACAGGCACCCATCAAACACCCCCATACTACCACATTAGCCTTCATTGGCATCCCCTCGATCATCTCTCCAGCCTCCTCAAGTAAACCTGCTCGGCCAAGCAGATCAACCATACACCCATAATGTGGCAACTGGGGCACTATCTGATACACATTCTTCATAATATGGAAAAAATGCTTCCCTTCTCGCAGCCTCCCTCCATGCACACATGCACTTAGCACTCCAACAAAAGTCACATGGTTAGGTCTCACTCTGGTTTCTCTCATGCAACAGAAGCATTCAAGTGCTTTATTGACATGTCCATTAGTAGCATAACCTACAATCATGGATGTCCATGAAGATACATTGCATTGGTCCATTCTTGAAAATACATTATAAGCTAAGTCCATCCTGCCACATTTACCGTACATGTCTATGAGTGAATTCAACATCAAGATATCCGATTTTTCAAAACTTTTGGATTGGAAAACACACTTGTGCAACTGAAGAGCTAAATCCAAATCTCCTAAACTTCCACAAGCCGAAATTACACCAACCATGGTAACACCATCAGGCTCCAATCCACATTGTTTAAGCTTGATAAACATATCTATCACTTCCATCGCTTGACCACCTTGAGAAAGCCCTGATATGATCGCATTCCAAGAACCCAACTTTTTCTCACCATTTTCATCAAACAACTTGCGTGCATTTTCTAATTCTCCCACTTTGGAGTACAAACTAATAAAACCACTCTCACAAAACTCATTTGACTCGAGCCCAATTCTTATTGCGAGCGAGTGAAACTGCCTGCCAATCTCTATAGCAAAACATTGACATGTGGCTTTTAAGATGATGGGAAAAGTGTAACAGTCGGGCAAGACACCTGCTCGTGACATGAAAACATAGATATACAATGCCTTGTTTGGAGCCTCTAATCTAGTGTATGATCTTATAATGTTGTTCCAATGAAATTGGGCAGGGTAGGATTGTAACATGTGAGTGCGGACAATATGAGCATAAATTTGATTCAGTTGGGGTAAGCTGGTATATTGTGATAATTGGGTTGCTATGATTTTGGATAGGTCTTGGATTACTACTGGTGTACAAAACTCAGTTTCATGTTGGGCATCAAGAGGTATGCTACTTGTAGCAAGACCTTGATTGAGACGGTACAAAATGGTTAGGGTTTTTTTGGGTGTCTGGATTTTGTAAAGCCTCTGCAGTAAGTGGTGAAACGACATCAAGCATAGCGAGGAGAGTAATAGTTGAAAAGAGGTTCAATAATATGGGATAGAGGGTGGGAAGAAAATGTGTTCAGGATTTTATGGGTTGTGGTTGGCTTGTAACTAATTGAGACTCACAAGAAAAAGGAACACTTTGAAAAATCCAACATAAATGTAACCTATCATGGGTCTTTAATAAATCCTTCATTAACGGATCGTATTGAGAGCTCACCCGTTTCTACTCATCATAATTCCATCCTCATACTAATCTGTAAGCTTGAGTATACCTGTATATTGTTAGCATTGATATATGGAAGAGGTCAGTGACTCCAGGTAAGAGCTATTATCAAGAAATAGCTTTGGTTTAATACGGAACAAATCAAATCTAAGAATATAAACTAGGAAAATTATTGAAAACAATAAAACAATTAAAAGATATAAGAATTACTGCATTCAACTTTCCATGTAAGCAACATCAAACACAAGATAGGGTTTTTGTTTCCCTCACTATTTGCCTAGTCAGTTTCTTATATTTTTATAAAACAGAAAACCAATTTGACTACCAACAAAAATCTCCCTGTAAGAACAAAGCAAGGAAGCTTTCTCATTAGTCATTACAGTAGAAGAAGCCAATAAATTTGTGGCAAAAGTCTGAAAAATAAGCATCTTACTAACACACTTATACCTGCCACTCAAACCCATTTCAATTTTGATTGAAAATCTAGAAGAGGGCACACATCTTGTGCATAAAGCATGGTTACCGTATCGATGTTAAGACCATCCCAATGCATATGCTAATGCCAATGCTAAATTTGGCACAAAAAATAGTAAAATACTATATTTGGCACATCATTTTAGCATTATACTCTATTGTACAACTCCATTTCAAATGCCATTTTTTTTATTATTTAAAATTATAGAAATCAATAAATATAATTAATGCATTCAATTTATATAATATTTTTATTATTTAAAATTATAAAAGTTAGTAATTAATGCATTCAATACAATTAACAATGGTATTTTTATAATTAAAAAAGCAACATTTATTGCTGAGCCAAAATTTGGCAAGCACGACATTTGGCATTGCATTGGATGATGTTTTTTTCACTTTATGCTAAATTATAGCATTAGCACATCGATATAACATTGCATCAGAGATGCTCTAAGAAAAGGTAAAATGATGACACATATTTTCTTGTGTTTTAGTTTAGCTTAAATATAGCAACTGTACCTTAGTTACCGCACCTCAATACTTTCCAATATTTTTCAGTTACTTCCTGTCTATCTCACTCACCAAAACATGGGACGAGGAATACAAAAAAACTTTTAATGTTATGTTTTAAAACGTTTTAGTTGCAAAACCTTCAATCAACTTTGAAAAATCAAACTGGCGATACCAGTATCAGCTAAACAAACTATAATTTAGTTTCAACCGAATAAGTATTGGCAGCAGCAGAATATACCACAGAAAAGTCCATAACATCTTATCCGCAGTCAATAGAGATTAAGCAATAGCTAAGCAGATGAAATTGAAACATAAACAGTACCAAGTATCAAACATTCCTAAACTTATATATATATATATATATATATATATATATATATAACAAAGGCAAATGTTTCAAATCAAGAGACAGTACAATTCTTTTATACAATGTGATTCAATGTTCAATTTCACTTCAGATTCTCCCAAACACAAATCAAAACAACTCAAATTCAAATATCTAAGAAAACATATCCGAGTAAAGTACATACCTGATTACAGTGAGCATGGTTGTACGGAGCTCTGAGAATAAATTAGGGTTTTTTGAGAAAAAAGGGAGAACGACTTTGTTATTCACTTATAAACAAGGCAGAGAACAAGCTTAAACTAATCAGTGTGAGCTCTCCTCCCGAATGCCGTCTGATTTACATATTTTCATGTTGCTATCATCACCCACTTTTGTCTCTTCGCACCCCTATTTATTTTTTTATTTTTTTTTCATTTTTTTTTTTTGAAGAAATATGATACAAAATGTTAGTGCTGTAATTATGGTCCGGCCCAAAACAGGCCGGTCCATGTGGTCCGCAAAGCAAAACAGGGCGTGCCAAGCATGGCTCGTGAAGGAGGCAAACTAGGCCGAAACCCGGTACGTGACAGGCCGCTGGTACCAGGTCCGACGGGTCTGCCCGCCACAACACACCTAGTCGGCGGGCTAGGCCCGTGGACCGGCACGCCAGTTCGGCGTATTCAACCATTTGCTTTTTTAAAAAATATATATATATTTCCTCCAACGGCTGGAATTCAAAATCTAACCGTTGGAGGCTATGAAATTTATAAAAAAAAACCCTGAAGTCTTACAAATTTAATTTTGACCCACAAATCAATTTTTTCTTAAATACTTCTATCCATTTCATTTTCCATTCACTCTCTCTATTATTCTTTCAATCTCTCATTCTCTCAAATCTCAATCTCTACATTCTCCAATTCTCTATATTTTTTCATTCAATTTCATTATTACTCTCTCTACAAAATTCTCTAAATTTTCTACCAACACACCAAATTTTAAAGGTACAATTTTCTTATTACTTTTGTTGAAACATTTTTTGATAGTAAATTTATAATGTTATGTTTAGACTGTAGTTACTAAATGAAAACATTTTTATTTAATTAGTTAGTTTATCAATTTTTGTGCATTAATGTTAATATTATTTTTTTAGTATAATAAGATTTTTAAGTTTAGTAGTAATATTAATATTTGTTATTAGTAAATTTAGAAATTTAATTTGTATTATTGAATTATTTTTTTTAATAAGTAAATTATGAATGTTAAGTGTAATAGTTAAGTTTAATATTTTCTGTTAATAAATTATGATTTTTTAGTGTAGTTGTTTATTTTAATATTTTTTGTGAGTATATTATGAATTTTAAGTGTAGTGGTTAATTTTAATAAGTTTTATTAGTAAATTAAGATTTTTATGTGTAGTATTTAATATAATATTTGTTGTTAGTAAATTTATCAATTTAATTTGTAGTAGTGAATTTAATATTTTTTGTTAGTAGATTATGAATTTTTAGTGTAGTTGTTTTTTTTTTTTTTTTTAAAGTAAAATAATATTTTTAAGTGTCGTATTATTGATGTGTTGTAAATTCGTGTTTTATAAAAACAATACCCTCAAGTGCACGAATCGTGAAGATATCGTACAACGGCAAGTAAGGATCGTTCCTACGAGGAAAAATGATTTATTTGGTTAAATTTAATTCTAATTAAAGTTAAACCGAAACTAACCAAAAGATTGATGTTAATTGATTTAAAATAAAAACTAAATTAAATTAAACTAATGAAAGCAACTTAGAATATTGGTTTGTGATCAATGGAAGAAAAATTAGGTCATCAATGCTTCCCTACTATGTCTATCAAATGTTTCAAATTGACTGTGAAAGATATTAATCAAGTTAACGGTTCGTTCTTGTCTTAAGTATGATTGTTACCGTATGATTCTGGGATGAATTAAGTGTTCTCAATTACAATTTACCCATAGATCAATGGCGCAAACTACAATCGAGAGCCCATTAAGTGAAAGAAAAATTAACCAAAACCTACTTGCATATATCAATGCTAAGATTAGTTTTATACATTCAATTGAATATTAATTAAGATTACGTATAGATCAATACTCCAACCTCAATCATTAAATTATCAAAACCCTAAATTCATACCAACGTATGATCATGCATTAATAAGAATAAAGAATTAAGACATAGGATGAATTGAATGAATCAAAACTTAATTTAATTAAATATAGTCAATTCTAATAAAGAGCATTCATAGAGGTTCACATTGATTCCCTAGTATGGAATTAGTTACACATGGCGAAAATAAAAAGAGAAGAGAAGAGAAAGAAACAATAAAACTCATTGAGGCCTCAAACGGATTTTTCAAATCTTCAATGATGAATTCTTCTTCGTCTTCGAATCTTTGAATGCGTAACGATGAATGAAATAATTGTTATGAGTTTTGAAAGATATTGAAAGGTGATATTCGCTGCTCCCTTCATTTGAAAAATCGATAACTACGTATATATATATATATATATATGTTCTATTTTAAAATAGGGTTTAGAATTCCCAAGTCAACAAGGAATACGCACGACCGCTCCTTAGACCGTGGCACGGGCAGCTTGCCCAGACCACGGTGAATGAAGCGAAGTGCTCTCTATGAAGTTCCGTGGTGGAGACCGCTCTTGAGGCATGACCTTGACAGCGGTACAGACCGAGGTTATTGAAGATGACACGACTGTTATTCTCCGCTCTTTAGACTGCGGTGGAGGCATTGCTTAGGCAGTGACCTTTACATCGGTAATTTATAAAATTGCCCTTCTTTGCTTCAAATCTTCCAAACACAACATTAAAGTCCAATGTCCTGAAACATGCTCAATCACACAAATTAAATATCTAAAAATGCTCAAGAAACAAGCAATTGATCGGAGGAAAGGGGATTAAAAACATATACAAAATAATGACCGATCAAATACCCCCAAACCTATCTTTTGTTAGTCCTCCAGCAAAACTAAGAAGATAAAAACTGAAAACTAAACCTAAGCCTAGAAATAAAATCCTAACTAAATAAGTCACTTTCGTAGGGAACACGATAGCATTGAGCATATGCTACAAGCCTTATAAGAAAAATACCAATCATCTAAATACGTTTGAATTGTGTCCAAATCGAAACAATACATGCAAAAGTCAATAAGTAAAGACTAAAGTTAAGTCACAAAAACTTGATGGCATTGCTCAATTTTTTAACGAAAAGCCCATTCTCAAGACGTTCAAGTTTCAAAGTCACATTCACTAAACACCATTGATGTAATTCGCCTTGACTTTAAATATCACAGGATGTCACTCATTAATTTCATACAGAACCTAAGCAAATACATTCAACAAGCATATGTGAATGGAGTTTATGCACAAGAAATTTCAAAATATAATCACATATGAATATATAATAGAAAGAACGTTTGATTTTATGCAAAAGATCTCACGAAAGAATTAAGCATTATGAACAAGATAGACACATTATTCACTTCTACTTTCATAGTAAGGATAACCAGTGGATTAGTCAGACTTTAATTAAGGTTGTAATGGGGTCATGGGTGAAGGTCAAGAAAGCATGGGAAATTAGGGATTCAAAAACCTAGGGTCATACCATGAGAATCTTCAATAACTTTACGGCTTTGTACAGGTCTTTTAATCCTTAACACAAATGAGATAATCATCTCTTGCCACTGTATTATTTTTCCAAAAATTCACCATTCTAATTTGCTTATATGTACTCATTAAACTCTACTTTCTGATTCTCATCACATTTTTTTATATGTTTTTTTTAATTGAATTGAATGATTTGAGAATCAGAGGATTACATGTATATGGAAATCATAATTATCAAACTTACTTTTTGGATTGAATGCATCTCTTTTCCTTCATTGGCCTCTGATCGAAATATACAAAAATCAATGCAAAAATATAACATCTCCATCAGATTCTCAATGTATGATCCCAAGCTATAAGGTATTGCTAAATTATGGCTTATTGGGTTACGGTTAATGTGGTGAAGAAAGAAAAAGGCTCAACCGGTGTTTGGCTTCAAAACGGGCTATGAAGCACACAAAAAACGGGTAGGAAATATTTACAGTCTTTTAAGTAGTTCAAGCACACATAGTCTAATCATCACTTCCATTGATTCGACTTACTCGAGATCAAACTAAACATGCGACTTCTTTTTAATGATGAAAGTTCTATAATGCTCAATGTATACCCTATAGAGATCAAATCTAAAGGCTAAGAACCTACTGAGTGTTTAGGAGTAGAAACAAAAGAACCCTCTGTAATTATATCTATGTACGCTTTTTGGCTTAGAGAACTCACAAGGGAAGTCTCCACTATTAATCATGGCAATTCCCTATCCAAGATCACATCAAGAGTATGTCATAAAATTTTGAAAAATTCAATGCACTACTCTAAGTGGCAAGAAGTTAGTGTAAACTCAGTGATTAATGCATATTATCTCTAGGGCATAGATCAAAACATAATATCATGGATCACCCCAACCCTAAACTCAACATTGCCCCCAATGGTGACAAGAGAGAAAAGAAAGGCGTGGAAAAAGAATTAAAGAAAAAAAAATTCTAAAATTCTAAAATCAAGTTAAATCCAAAAACATAAAGAAAGCGAATAGAAAGTCAAATGAAATAAATACGACAATTATTCAAAAAGAAAAATAAAGCAAGAATGAAGAAAGAAAGAAATATGCATATCCTTTAAAGTCCTCCGTTCTCATCTGAAATATGTAGAATCTCTGTCCCCTGATCAGAATCACGGTCATGATGTTACGGCTCCATAGGGTCTCCTAATCCAAAACTAGATGGATCGTACCAGGAGCTGCCTCATACCTGAAACTCGGGTGGGGGAACTGAAAGCTGGAAACGCACACTTCCATCGTCAGCCACAGAAAACCAGTTAACCATAGTGCGTAACTCAGTGATACTCTCTTCAATAGTGTCAAAGTGCGTGTTCATCCGCTCCTCCAATCCTCTAAACTGATCGTCCATGTGCTCTCGCATTGCCTGAAACAAAGAATCGAAATATGCATTTCCCGGTTCAGTGGCCTCTGGCTGAGCAGCTAGCGGAACATCTGTATGATCCTCAGATATAAGATCGGTAACCTCCATCTGTAGTTGTGCCTCTCTCTCATGGCGGCAACGTCGCCGTTCTTTATATTATCCTATCGTAGGTACCCCCTGATCGTGACATAGCTTGTTCCACACTGTTAATAATAACATACTAGGTGCATGCTCCTCCAATCCTGCATCCACCTCAATACCTGCTATCCTGCAAAAAGCTGTAATTAAATAGGGGAATACCATAGATGACCCATCTTCATAACCACTATTGTAGATTGCCTTAAAAATCACTCGACCAATATTAATTGGCCGACCAGTCACCAGTCGATATAACAATCGGGTGGGCTCAAAGAAAAGCTCGGTGCGATGTTGTGTCGGTCTCAAGGAGTACGAGATGAAGATATTCCAGAATGCAACGACCACTCTCAAATCCCTCTGATATAGGCAAACCATCTAGTTCCATTCTGCCCTGCCATCCATGCTAAGTACTTTCGCTAACCTTGCCAAGTGCTGATCAACATCATTCATCGTATTTATTCCACTATTACTATTGACTCGTACCTCCGGAGTTACGAAATATTGGTTAATTGCATCTGGCGAAATATGGACCTCAACTCATTGGACCAGAACTGCCCCTCCATTGAGAAATCTTTCCAGAATTATGCTAGCATAAAATTCGACCACGATACTCCTATTTCATTTCGGGGGCCTCTGAACAAATCCCGCCTATCGATGGGTAGCTACAATCTTCTGCACATAAGTCTCCCTAAAACTGGGCACCTCAATGCCCTTCTCCACAATCCAAGGTTTCCTTTGGAACTTCGACACTCAATCTCTAAAATCCTTATTCTGAGCTAGTTGTGAAGAAGCGACCCCTTTTCCTTTGGAATTGCTGCTAACCCGAGGCCTTCTACCCATATTCGTTCTAGCCATCTGCACATATAACACAAGCAAACAATTCAAATTAAGCAGAATTTATATGAATTTCGACAGCAATTCATCTTAATTATAGACCAAAATTTCAAATGATCACTTTGTTCTCATATCATTTATTCCACAAGCATTCCATAATTAAGAGAATTGATTAGACACAAAGGCAACATATTAACACTTTAGACAAAAATCAAACTTTTCTCTTAATAAATTAAAATTCAGAATTCCAAGCATAACCAAATAGAGATTTCATCAAATAGACTTAATCATGTAGAATTTATCAATATAAACAAAGCCCACTAGCCAAGAATGCATAAAATTCTTGTAAAAACACTCAATCACCACAAACCGTTCTTGAGGACACATACCTTAAACCTAGATCAAATTATGCCCAAAACTAAAATAAATACTTGAGAAAAACAAAAGAGAGACATACCTTTGATCCTTAAAGAAGATGAGTGAGGATTGGAAGGAAGTTTAGTGAAGAAAAATTGAAAACGAAACAAGAAGAGAAGTGGAGGAAGAGAAGAAATGTGCGCAGCAAAGAAGAAATAAGGGGGGGGAAAACAGCCCAGACAACGAACTTATATAGGTGCTTAAATTCGTGCCCTACCCGGTCTAGGCACATACCTGGAAGGCGGTCTGCACCTCGGTTATGCCTTATTTTCTTTACCTGAAGCTACGAAATGCACCGTTTTACTTAATGTACTGCGGTGTAAACCGATGTATATGCATTGCATCTCAAGTGGTCTGGACCGCGGTGATTCACAGAGGATCATTGTTTTTCATGTCACGGCGCATACACCATGTCTGTGGAGCGGTCTGTGCCGCGAGAAAGTTTAGTGGGTACCTGCTTGCTGGACCGCGGGGTAGACATACACCTAACGAGTGATCTGCACCGCGAAGATTGGCAGAGCCTTCATGATTTACCTACCGCAGTTTAGATATGTGTCTAGAGAGCGGTCTGGCCAGCGGTGCATGAACAAAATTGTTCCCACACTTCATCTGCATAGTTCAAATACGCACACATCAGAAGCACCTGTTCTTTTTATTTAAAACCATAAGATACCGCTAAACCTGAATTGAACAATGTCCCTAAATTAGACATGAGATTAAAAATGTAACAATATTCAATTCTGGCTATAAAGGTTCTTGTGACACACTAATTATGACTCGAAAATAAAGAAAAATAAAAATCAAAACAAAAACAAAAGAATTAAACCTGGGTGGGTTGCCTCTCACCAAGCGCTTTATTTAACGTCTAGAAGAGACGTAGGAGAGTGCTACAGCTCTAATGGTGATGCAACAATCACCTATTCATCACTTATTTTTTTCAACTTGAAAGTTCCACCACTCTCAACGTTTCTTAGCTCAGCCTTTTTGATCCATACTTTCTTCACATTTGTTGGATTCATTCTCCCTTGTTTATATTATCTTGTATACTCGTAGCATCTTGGTCGAATGTGACCCTTCATGTTACAAAAGTGACAAACTGGAATAAATTTATGAAAGTTACCTCTCTGGTGGCTGTTGTTCAATGATCGATCTTGATTCCTTATGTTTCTTCTTCTTCTTTTTGGAATTGGATTTTCTTTTTTTGTGATGGAATCACTTGACTCATTATTAACCTCCTTGATCATGACTTCTGCCAATTGCTTCTTCTCATCCATGACCATTGTCTTGATCTCTTGCCCCGCCCTTTTAAGCTTTGTAATACCTTCAAGAACTTTAATCTTCATAATCTCTAAGGCTTTATCTCTTTGTTCAACCTCAGCCTTCATTAGCTTCATCCGGTGATCAAACTCCTCTTTGAGCATTTCAGCCTCTTGAGAAAGTACTACATACCTTTTATAATGAAGACTTTTTTTCTTCCAGTAATTCAGTGATCCTTGTTGTCAATTCAGAGTTAAGAGCGACAATCATCTGTTTGTCTTCTTTTAACTGTTCAATCATGTTCTCATATCTTGCACAATGTGAAATTTTGCTTCTTTTGCCATTTCGAGATTCTTTTAAGACCGAAGTTGAATCTGGACAAACTCCTGGATCTACTACTTCCACATTGAAACAATCATCAACACCTACCAGATGTTTCAAATGTTCAAAAATATCAACATTGATTGTCTCATCAAACACCGTCATGGAAACCTTCCCATTATGGACATCTATGATAGCCTTTGCGATTGATATAAATGGTCTACCGAGCAAGGTAGGGAAGTCAATTGTATTGGTGCATTTTTCTTCCATATCTAGTATGATAAAATCTGCAGGTATAATAAGCTTGCCAACTTGGACTAGAACATCTTCCACAATTCCACGAGGATACCTAATAGATCGATCGGCAAGTGAAAGCTCCATGTTGATTGGTTTTAGATTACTCAACCCTATCTCTTTATATATAGCATACGACATCAAATTAATGCTCGCCCCTAGATCCACTGTGGTTCTCTTTTTCCTTGTTTCTCCCACTGTGATGGTGATATTGAAACTTCCAGGATCCTTGAGTTTCGGGGGTAACTTCTTTTGGATTATTGCACTTGCTCTGTCTGGAATTGACACTGTCTTGTGTGAATCAGTCTTCTTACTTCTTGAATTGAGTTCTTTGAAATACTTTGCGTAGGCTGGCATCTTATGAATCTCGTCCATGGTTTGCACACTAACATTGTCATTTGATAGGATATTATTGATCTCTTTGAATGATTGGTTGAGCTTGTTCCTTTGAACTCTGGATGGAAAATGAATAGGTGACTTGTGAATTTTCTATGTATCCCCTGGACTTCTTGACCTTAAGCTCTTCTTTTTCTCCTAGTTCAATATTCTTCTTTGAAAATCCTGAAACATTAATAGAAGCATTAAATAGTTCAGCATGTTTATCATTATTTAATTCTTTGCCATTCCAATGAGCTGTGATGGCCTTTGCTTGCTCAACATGGCTTGAAAGTTTTCCTAGTTCATTCCTTTGATTAGCTTCAGTTAGTTGCCCAATTTATGTTTCTATATTTCTTAATGAAGCATCAAAATTCCGAATTCTCACATAAGTGTCTTTGAATCTTTTATCTTGCTGATTCATCCTCTGGTCTATATTTTGTATAAATTGCTTCATTGTATCTTCTAATGATAGATTTGTGGGTTGAGATACAGGAATCTGCTGGGTACCAGCATTATACTGTCTCTGGCCATAATTGTTGTTATTTCCCCACTGATTCCCAGGGCTTTGATATTCTCCACCCTGGGTTGTATATGTTTGAAAAAGGATCATTCTGAGGTCGAGAGTTGAAATTGTTCATAGCTTGTACTTCTTCTTCATCATTAGGTCCAATACCTCTTGCTTGAAAAACTTCCGCACCATACCCTGGTTGCTCATATCCCTTACATTGTTCTTCTCTCAGTTGTCCCACTTGATTGACAAGTACTTCCATAGTTTTATGCATTTGTGACATTTACATTGAGTTCCCGACACTCGTATCTACTTCATAAACTCCCTTCCTTCTCTTAGAGTTCTTTTCTCGGGAATTTCTAGCAAGTTTTTCGAAGATAGTTTGCAATTCTTCTGGATGGATCCTCCACATGCATTATTCATAGAGACAGTTGAAACGTCATTTAGTCCATCATAAAACCACTGTCAGAGTTGGTGCATTTGATATCCATACTGAGGACAATCAAACAGAAGCATCTTGTAACGCTCACAGGCATCATAGATTGACTCTTGGCCCCCTTGAAAGAAATTTGTAATCTTGGACCTGATCTCACTAGTCTTCTGAGGAGAGTAAAATTGATCAGTGAGTCTCTCTACCACCTCTTCCCATGTTTTCAGTGAAGCTGGAGGCAAAGTCAAAGCTATGTCTTCGTCTTTTCCTTGAGAGCATGTGGAATACATCTCATACGCAACTGGTTTTCTGTCACCCTGGTGTTTGGAAAAGATTGAATTGCTACATAGAATTCTCTGAGGAATTTAAGCACATCTTCATCCGGAAGTGCATAGAAAGCAGGCAACAGATTGTAATGGAAACTTTTCAGCTTATAATTTCTAGCTGCCTCATCCAGTGCAATGCATAGAGGGTGATTATTAACTATGGGCCTGCTGTAATCCTTCATGGTTTTGATAGGTACAGCTGGTAGATCTGAAACCTCTTGGATGTTCCGATTTCCATCGTCTCCCATTGTTCTTTGTCCAATACGATCAATGTTGTCGTTCAACGGTAGTAAATCTCCTTACAGTGATCTTCTACCTTACATTCACCGTTGAAACCTGAAACAAAGGCAAACACACAGTAAACTACGAAAATAAAATAAAAACTAAAAATCTAAAATTAATGACTGTACTACCTAACTAATTAAATCTATTACTAAAACTAAACTAAACTAAAACTAGAATTAACCAATAAATTCAACTAATCCCCGACAGCGGCAGCAAAAACTTGATGTGTTGTAAATTCGTGTTTTATAAAAACAATACTCGCAAGTGTAAGAATCGTGAAGATATCGTACATCGGAAAGTAAGGATCGTTCCCACGAGGAAAAGTGATTTATCTGGTTAAATCTAATTCTAATTAAAGTTAAACCGAAAGTAACCAAAAGATTGATGTTGATTGATTTAAACTAAAAACTAAATTAAATTAAACTAATGAAAGTAACTTAGAATATTGGTTTGTGATCAATGGAAGAAAAACTAGGTCATCAATGCTCCCCTACTATGTCTACTCAATGTTCGAATTGACTGTGAAAGATATTAATCAAGTTAAGGGTTCGTTCTTATCTTAAGTATGATTGTTACCAAATGATTCTGGGATAAATCAAGTGTTCTCAATTACAATTTACCCATAGATCAATGATGCAAACTACAATCGAGAACCCATTAAGTACAAGAACAATGAACTGAAACCTACATGCATAGATCAATGCTAAGATTAGTTTTATCCATTCAATTGAATGTTAATTAAGATTACGTATAGATCAATACTCCAACCTCAATCATTAAATTATCAAAACCCTAAATTCATGCCAACGTATGATCATGCATTAACAAGAATAAAGAATTAAGACATATGATGAATTAAATGAATCAAAACTTAATTTAATTAAATATAGTCAATTCTAACAAAGAGCATTCATAGAGGTTCACATTGATTCCCTAGTATGGAATTAGTTACAAATGGCGAAAATAGAAAGAAAAGAGAAAGAAACAATAAAACCCATTGAGGCCTCAAACTGATTTTTCAAATCTTCAATGATGAATTCTTCTTCGTCTTCGAATCTTTGAATGCACAACGATGAATGAAATAATTGTTATGAGTTTTGAAAGATATTGAAAGGTGATATTCGCTGCTCCATTCCTTTGAAAAATCGATAACTATATATATATATATATATATATATATATATATATATATATGTTATATTTTAAAGTAGGGTTCATAATTCTCAAGTTGACAAGGAATACGCACGACCGCTCCCTAGACGGCGGCACGGACAGCTTGTCTAGACCGCGGTGAATGAAGCGAAATGCTTTCTGTGAAGTTTCGCGGTGGAGACCGCTCTGGAGGCATGACATTGACAGCGTTACAGATTGCTGTTATTGAAGATGACACGACTGTGATTCTTCGCTCTTTAGACCGCGGCGGAGGCATTGCTTGTGCAGCGACCTTCGCAATGGTAATTTACAAAATTGTTCTTTTTTGCTTCAAATCTTCCAAACACAACATTAAAGTCCAATGTCCTGAAACATGCTCAATCACACAAATCAAATACCTAAAAATGCTTAAGAAACAAGCAATTGATCGGAGGAAAGGGGATTAAATACATATACAAATAATGACCGATCAACTTATTTTTATTAATTATTGTTAGTAAATTAAGATTGTTAAGGGTAGTAATTAATTTAAAAATATTTTGTTAGTAAATATTGATTTTTAATTTGAATATTATTGACTATAGTGCTCATATTTTTACTTCAGACAATGATCAGCCTTATTTTTCGGAAGGTTTGAACATGTTCAACGATGAATTTGATATTTCGGAGCCCACCCAAACTCAAGCGGGACCTTCTGGTTCCGCCGTTACACTAACATCATGTCCCAGAAAATTAACATCAGATGTGTGGCAGTGTTTCAACATAGTCCTAATGACACTCCCAGATGGGACGTCCGGGCTCAGAGCTAAATGTAAGTTTTGTCATAAGGATTATGCCACAAGTAGGAAGGGAACCTGACATTTGAGACGGCATATCTACAAATGTCTGCCTACACATTGATAGGTAGATACTACAACCCAGACACAACTACAACGGTACCTAGACGGGTCCGTTACGACGTGACAGTTCGACGCCATGCACGTTAGAGAGTGCTTGGCACGATACATTGCACAAACTGATCAACCGATCAGTGTTGGTAAGAGTCCATTTTATAAAGAATTAATGACATCTACATATAACCCTCAATTTGAACCTGTTTCTAGAACCACTAGTAGAAATGATTTGATAAGATTGTTTGAAACCCAAAGAGATGACTTGATTGCTGAAATATAGTATTTAAGTGTCTCTGTTGCATTAACTTCTGATATTTAGAATGTATATTCCAAACAGAACTATTTATGTGTCACGGGACACTATTTAGATTCTGACTGGAGGATAACAAAAAAAAATTATTGGTTTTCATCCTATGGATTTTGTACATACCACAGAAAAAAAAATTAATGTCATTATTTTTGTTCTAAAAACTTATGAATTCACGTATCACATCCTTTCGATCACATTAGATAATGCATCTGTAAATACTAGCTCTATTACATTGTTTGTTACAAGAAATATCCCGCAAGATGGAGGTTATTTCTTCCATCAACGATGTGCATGTCATATTATAACTTTAGTTGTACAGGCTGGTTTAAAGCAGATAAGCGACCAAATAGATTTCATCAGAGATGACACTTCTTGGATTTACAGTTCTAATCCTAGATTCAGTGAATTCAAGAGACACTGTAAATTAAACGGTCTCAAACCTCGACGATTCCAAACTGATATACCGGTAATGTGTAACTCTACTTATTTAATGTTGAAAAATTGTTTGGAATATGATACAATCATTACATATTTTTATAACATGAAATTGGTCGAAAGAGGTCGTCTTGAAGCAAAAACACTTACCACAGACGATTGGTATGTGGCAAGGTTTTTTTTTTCAATTTTTAAAGTTTTTTTACAATGCCACTGTAACTCTTTTCGGTGTCTATTACCTCACATCTTCCTAGACAATCCATTAGATAGTGGAAATATCTGAAATGTTAAACAGTTATCGAGAAGATGAACATCTAGGCGCTACAGTTGTTGCTATGGAGACAAAGTTGAAAAAATATTGGGCTAACATTCCTCTACTTTATGCCTTAAGTGTTATAGTAGATCCCGGGGTTAAATTATCTGGTTTAGAAATTTTGCTTGAGTTTATTGGTACTAATTTGTCAATAGATTATTCAGAACAAAATATTGACATTCGAACCAAGTTGTTCGAGATTTTTCGTATTTATGAGAGCAGGTTGACAACATTGACACCCCCCAATCAACACAGCCGAAGACAGAGCCGAAGCAAACAAGTTAAAGCCTTTTGAAGCGGTGAAAAAAGGACAAATCAGCAAGTACTTCTTCAGGGTAAAGATCTGGTCCATCTCCTTTTACCGAACTGATTAGGTTTCTTAAAACACAGTTCGATGCTGTTGAAGACAAAGAAGAGTTTGATTTGTTGTTATGATGGAAGACCTATACGTACATGTATCCAATTCTGTCTCACTTAGCACGTGACATACTGGTTATTCCCGTGTCAATGGTGTATTCAGAATAAGCTTTCAGCACTAGTGGATGCATAATTGAACCAAGAAGAAGTTGTTTGTCTCGGAAGATAGTGGAGGTATTAACATGCCTTCGGGATTGTGGCATGCTAAAAAAAGGTTGCAAAATCAAACTGTAGATAAAGAGCTTATTCTAAATTTCAACAATCTATATATTGATGAACCAGAAGGTAATGGCTAGGGCAAGAACTAGGTTTTACTTTTATATATGTATTTAGTATTTACTTATAAATTGTAATACAATTGCACTCTTTTTCTCTTACCAAGTTTTTATCCCACTGAGTTTTTCTTGGTAAGGTTTTAATGAGGCAATCATGCAAATATGTAATACTGAATTCCATAAGTGAAAAAGAAATAAATAAATAAATAATTGTTCATTTTCTTTATTCATTTTTCAAATCCTAATCCCTAAACCCTAAACCCTAAACTCTAACCCTAAATCCAAACAAACTTAATTTGAAAAAATCAAATTTAAAAATGATTATGGATCAGGCTCGCCAGATCAGACCCGGCACGGCTCGCCTGAGGCAGGCCAACTTGCTGTGTCATGCCTCCGTTTTTGAAAATAGGCCGAGCATGGTGCACGCACACGGGTATGTGCCGAACCAGGCCAACCCGTTTAGAAAAACGGGCCCCGACAGGCCATGCCTAATGGGTCGGGCCACTCCAAATTTACAGCATTACTTAATGTACAAGTGTTCGGTTCGGACTTGTTAAGGTTGAGCAACATAGCACATCACCTCTTAGTAGAGATGGTTATGCACCTTCCTTCCACATATAGCGGTCAGAGGTTCGAGTCTTACCATGTACATTTTACAAGCACGTGTAGGGAGTTTTATCCCGATTTATGGGAGCAGTCCTCTCTCCGATTGTGAATGTTGTAGTCAATATGTAACATCTTTCCAATAGTGGGAGTAGTATTCCGGACAGTGTTTGTAGAGTTTAATTAATTTCGTCAGGTCCCGACAGTAGTTGTATTTAAAAAATAATAATTGAGAAACATAAACGTTCTGACTTCTGAATATACCACCACCCAATAGGGTTCAAAGAGTTTTTGGCACCATTTTTTATTGGTTTGGGGGGGGGGGGGGGGGGGGGGTTACTAATGTATGTTTAAAATGCACCATTTAGTGTGATCAGATAAAAATACCCCGAACTATTGAAAAAGAGAGAAAGTTATCGTTTTGAAATTGTGAAAAAAACAAGAGTGAGAAAGAGACCGACGACAACGAAATCGACGGTGAAGTGACTAGAACGAGAACATACATTAGATTTGTTGCGATTGACAGAGAAAAGTTCAATTCATTTTTTTTCTCGATTTTGTTGTTGATAACTTGTCATTGCATGTTAGACTTGTGTTTTGTTGATTGAAATCGTAGATTATGGTTGGAAAAGAGATATGAGAATGGTTGTGGATTATATTAGTGTTTGAAATGAGGTTGAATATGTGATGAGGAAGATGAAATTCTGAGTATCGAGGATTTTTAATTTTGAAAATTTTTTAAATCGAGAATTTTTTTTAGCGAAATCGAGGTTTTTTGGAACAAGATCGAGGATTTTTAACAAAGAATCAAGAAGTTTTTTGAAAGAATCGAGCATATTTGTGGATCGATATTTTTTCAAAGGATCGAGAAAATTATGAAAGGATCGAGAATTTGTTAAATGGATCGAGATTATTTTTCAAAAGATCGAGAATATATTTCAAACAATCAAGAATTTTATCAAAGTGTCGAGAAATTTTGAAAGGATCGAGAATAATTTGTTTTCATTGATCGAGAATGTTTTTCAAATGATCGAGAATAACTTTCAAAGGGTCGAGATTTTTTAAAAGGATTGAGAAATTTATCTAAGGATCGGGAATATTTTGTAAATGATAGAGATTTTATCTAAGGATAGAGAATATTTTTCGAACGATCGAGAATTTTCAAAGGATCGAGAATTTTTTTTTGAAGGATCGAGAATAAATTTCAATGAACCGAGTTTTTTCCAGTTTACTTATGTATTGTTTTTGTGACATTGCAGATGATGAGCAGGTTGAAGGATTTCTTTAAAACTCCAGAGGGAGATTGGTTTAAGGGAAAATTTACTCGACACAACCATTTTGAAGCCCTCGCTCGTATAGATTATGCATTGAACCAGGTCCCTGGAGATTTTATTGTTGAGGATCTGCGTCGGTTCATGGCATCTGTTTTGGGCATTTCATATCGATGCACCAGGAGATGAAGTTTTCGGGTGGTGTTATCCATCTGTTGGTTTTACGGGAGTTAGACCATAGCGGGCCAACAGATGAGATACGGTTCTTGTTAGGGAACCGTGTGGTGAGGTTTTCAAAGTTGGAATTTTGCCTCATCACCTGATTACGTTTTGGAGTCGTACCGGATACGGGTCTGTGTGCTGCAGTGGACAATGACATACATCAGCGGTGCTTTCCTAAATCTGATGAGGTATCATTGGAGGAGTTAAGAGTTGTTCTCACCCTTAGAGATTTTCAGGGGGCGTACGATGTTGTGAAGCTATGCCTCATCTACATGCTGAACTAGATACTGATAGGGGTGAACAAGAGATTCAAGATTCTAGTTTTGCAGTTTCGTTTATTGGAGGACCTCACTGCATTCGATGCGTTCCCATGAGGTGCCCACGTCTATAGGCGTTCTATTTTGTCATTCAAGCATGTGTTACCCCGGTGACGTGAGGAGAGACTCCAACAGTCACAGGGCACTGTTGTACATACCGTTGAAGGGTACAACATTTACGGCCGATCGCATATTCTATTGGTATGAACTTAGAATTACAACATGTACTTTATATTTCGTTGCCTGAATTTTTTTAGATTCTAATCGTACTTATCTCTTATGCAGATATTTGCTTCTGAGGTGATTCCCAAAATGGGCATCGAGTTCGGCACCCGGAGGGTTACAAAGCTTCCTCCTAGTATGTTGAAGTGGGAGTTGACCAAACAACCTAGAGGGAAGGAGTTGGCCAAGATTCTCAGTGCTAGGGTATTTATTTAATTTGTTAATCGTTATATTAGTTACTATGTTTACAATGACATTCCTCTAACTAAGCTTTCAAATGTTTTCGAGGAAGGAAATTGTGCCCACAACAACTGAGGAGGGAGCACCATATTTTACAGGACTAAGCGAGGGGGAGCCTGTATGTAGTGAAGGACTGGGTTCACCTTCCGTCTATCCCTAATCATACTACCACTAGCGGGAGCAATAGAGAGGGTTCTGAGGAGGAGGGTATGGGGGAGGCGTAGTGAGACAGAGGTTTCTGACCCATCGGGTCTGGGTTTCAGTGTCATGGACACTGACGGATCTGAGTCGTCTCTTCGACGAGTGAGGCATAGAAGGGTTCGGTTTACCACCCCCGAACCTAGTGCATCTAGAGGGGATTCCTGTATAGGCGTTGAACGTGATGTGGAGGTAAGTTGAGATGATAGTTTTGTTTTTATTAACGCAACCTGTAGATTGTTTTAGTACTAACAATGTTGACATGAATTCAGACCCCATGGGAACATCATTTGAACGAGTTACGTGAAGCCCTTTGGAAGAGTGAGTATGATCGATAGTTGGAACACCGAGAGTTGTTTGATATGATCTGGAAGAGCGAGGAGGATCGACAGGAGCAACATCGAGAGTTGCTCGCATTGATCGGGGGGCTTCAGGGCTTCAGGACGTATACGTATCAGAATGGTCCACCTGGACAAGATCCAAACTCTACTCCCGGAGATATGACAAATGGATATACCAAGAGGACAGACATCAATGATGGACGTCGAGAGGATCCACATACTAGAGGGGCAGTTCTGGAGAGTGAAACTCACCAGCATACCGGAGATACAAGGCCTGTTACAAGTACAACAGTTCTGTTGAACTTTCCATCGATTGAGCGGGAGTTATCCCCTTCACATTCCCCGGCGATCGAGCGACAACCGTCCTCTCTACTTCCCCCGATGATCGAGCTGCAGCCGCCCCCTCTACCTCCCCCGGCGATCGAGCAACAGTTGCCCCTTTTACCCACAAGATCGATCCAACCACAGGGGGACAAAGCTCCTCACCCATTATACCCTAGCGGGGGGAGTTCGACTGGAGAGGCGTGTACTGAAGCACAGTTGGCAGTTGCGTAACCCGTACATAGATCCCTACCTACCGAAGAGGGTAGGGGTAATATTTCAGGCTACGGAGCACTTTTTTGATCCATATGGACCGGTGGACGCTGACCAATTGAAGGCTTACCGAGCCTTCAAGAAGAACATAAACAGGGAGCAATAAGTAAAAAAAAAAAATTCTATTTTGATGGCAGGTTTTTTCAGTTAAATTAATTAATTGTGTATCTAATGGGAAATTAATGCATATGTGATATGGACGTGCTGGAGCCAGTTGATGTTGCATGGTTCCATCGGATGCAATCCAACTTCATGGAGTTGGAGGACTCAGTACTTATAAGCGGGAATTTTATATTTTATGTTTGTTTTATTAATGATACACTCCTAACACTTTATTACATGTATATATTTTCAGCATATAGACGCGTACCTCCATATTCTTCGAAAGCGTCAGCAAGCATTCCTGAGGGCGTACAACCAAATGATCAATATATTGGATACACAGTTTTTTGTAAATTTTAAAAGTAATGATTACGCATGCTTGTAAATTAGTTTGTAAAACATTAATTATTTTTTGTCGATCATTTGTTTGTACAGTCATTACTAGAGCACCAGTACAAGAGAATGATGCGTCGTGATTCAAGCGAGGAGATCACCATGGCACGGTGGAATGTCCTCAGGTCCTGGTGGACCGTTGATGACCTTACGACGGTGCGTGTTGGTGCCCCGATTGGATGTCGTCTGTGGCACGAGGTTGAAATGGTAAGTGTTGCTTGGTTTGCAATTTTATAATACAAATGTCTTTGTACATCCTAACACCTTGTTACATTTACAGGTCATGATACCATGCAACATTGGCTGTTGGTGACCGTCGACCTTTGCTTCGGGAAAATGTTCAAACTCAACCCCTGGAGACAGGATGTCGCAGTGAATATCCGGAAGAAGCGGGTAGCCCCCTTGCACTGGTTTTTGCACTCGATGTTACATCAAGTCGGATTTCATACTGCACGACCTGCTGCGTGTGAGACATTTACCAAGATGAATAAACCATTCTCAGTGAGCGTGGTGTCCGCAACACGTATCCCTGAACAGAAGAAATCGTAAGAAATTTTATTTTCATTAACTTTGAGATTGTGTTTTTAAAATCCAATTGTTTTATTAACGCATGTTAATGTGTCCAACTGCAGGGGTAACTGTGGTCCCCATACATTGAGATTGATCGGGTACTTACTAGCGAACAGGAAGGATTTCGATTGGTCGAAAGAGGATATGAAGATCATTAGTGAGAAGATGGCAGTTGAGATTTTTTCTAACTCCCTACCCGTTAAGATTTAAGTAGTAATTCTTTTTTATATGTACCATTCTTTTTATATAAAAACAATTCAGTGGAAATGAAATTTAATTTTAATTTTTGTTTCCTTTTCAAGTGTCATAAATCACAAGTATAACACAAATTGGAAATCCTATTTAATTAAATTTGAATTTAAGTTAATGAACACGTTATACGAGTACAAATTATCACAATGTCATCATCATAATGCCTCGAATCATTCCACAGTGGAGTCTCTGGTAGGGCACGTTTGTCTGTTATGGCCAACTGTATGACAAATGCTACACTTACGCCTGTATGCATCAGGAACAACTTTGCTCGGACCTTTATTAATCAAAACTGGATTAGACCATCTCCTGGAATTATGACATGGTTGTCCACATCTCCTACTGCTCTGTGTAGTTGTCCTCTCATAAGACGAGATATATCGACCTACCCTCGAGCGATCTGCTTGTTTCCTGGAGATTGGATTCAAGACCACCCTTTCAGCGATGTTAGATGGCATAATCCAAGTGGACGGATGTCCAACCGGTATAATAGGAATTGAGCACACATTAGGGATGTAAAATCCATGTTCCGGTCCCTGTAAAAATAATGAAAACAATGAGATTCATGTTTTAGTTATATTAACCGTACACTAAAACTATGATGTACCTTGTGATAGTAACATCACCACAACCCACTTTCTTCTCTCGCTCCTTGCTCGCGGAGTGGCATACCAGAAAGAGAAAATGAAAAAGATGGGAATCGATGACTGAAGGCTTTTTCTTAGGGCCTTTAAAGTGCGAGAGCTTGAGAACATGGAAGATGGTTCATCTGGAATTTGTTGCATGTGTAGGTCTTCCGGGCTAAGTCAAAGATCCACTATTTTCCAGACCGTTTCACAGAGAATATGTTCTAGTCAACTAGATTTACGATCATAAAATTGCACTTCTCCACAAGTTTTAGGATCAGAAGATGTGCAGCGTCGGTCAACTGATGACCCATGGACTGTGCAGCGCTATGACGATCGTGAACCAATGTTGTAGCATATTCCTAATGAACTCTGCTAAAATCAACATAAGCATTTACCGTGCAATGTATACGGGACCACTTGTGTGGACCAGCATCAATTGCATAATCATATTCATTCGGGTGCAAGTTTGTAACTCTTCCATATGCCAGTTATATTCCAACTCGGTGTACACACGGGCTGCTTTGTCCATTATTGTGGCAATATCCTTTTTGTGATATCGCTTCTTAATATTTTCAGAAAAGTACCAGCAACATATGGTATGGGCAGAATAAAGGAACACTTTAGAAATCCCTGATTCAATGCTTACATAACGATCAGAAATGAATACCAAATCACTTTTATGGCCAAGGGCACCTTTCAAGCAATCTAAAAACCACTCCCATGATAGGTTGTTTTCTAAGTCACCGTACCCAAAAGCAATGGGATAAACCTGTTCATTCCCATCTTGTACAATTGCAACAAACATTGTACCCCCAAACCTTCTATTTAAATGGGTACCATAAATGGCAATAACTGGATGCATACACCTCCGAAATTCTCTAAGTGAGGCATCCAACGACATGAAAAAGTAGAGAAATTTACCATCTTCATCGCACTCTAAGTCAGTGATTGTTCAGGGATTTTTTTGTTCCAACACGTAACCGAATGATGACAACAGTTGGAAGGTTTCCTCATGTGTTCCATAGGTCAGTGGCAATGAATAATCGAGGGCTTGATGTGCCTTACTGTACATGATTTGGATACCATACATTATTTTCATGTCGACGATTATGTCCTTCGGATGCATTAGTCGACCATCTAGGTGCAACAACTTCTCCAATTATGACTGCACTAGCTTGTCAATGGCGGCAGTGAATCTCCTCCAATGGACAAGTGTGTTCGTTAACAAAACTTCTTACTTAGAAGTATGTCGCTTCATCTCCACTCATTGCTCTTAACTTCCACGTACAGTTGTCTATCAAACAAACCAAATGTAACGTTGTCTTGTTCGATATTTCACCTTCCACTTGAAGTTGTGCCCCATTACAAAATGACCAACCAATCTCTTCAAATCCTTATTAGTAGGAAAAAAATGCCCTTTATATATCATGCTTGTAGGTTCATCTTCTACCATGTTCCTGCTTCCACCCATATCATTTGAGTATGATTCTACTCCTGAAATAACCCACGTTGTGGTATTATCAGAATCAGCTGGAGTTACATTAGGCCGGACCTCATAGGTCCCAGCTATATCTTCTGCACTGGAACTATATCTATGTACATATCTTGTACTTATTTTCGTTTGGACAGGTTCTTTATCTTCTTCATTGTTCGCTACATTATCTACCAGATGCAAATATGCCTCATTAGCCACCTCATGAATTGGCCCAAAATTCGGTTCATTGTTCATGTCATTGTACATCTCATTTTATTAGTGGTTGTACTGCCCAGCATTCATCTCAATTTGACAACCAAAGACATCGTCCAATTGAGGTCCAGCTATATCACCATGGTCGCCTACTTTCGGTGGGACACCACACATGTTTTGCTGCCCTTTAATCCCACTTCTTTCAGTGAACAACTGATTGCTTCAGCTAAACGATCGAAATTGTTGGGTGTTTTCACGAGCAGGGTATCTTCAGCTATCACATCTCATGTTGCCCTCTCAATTAAACTAACACATACTTGAGGGATTACCTTATCTTCCCCTAGCATAAACAAAACATCATCGTCGTTTCTTATAAATGTGCGACATGTTGTCCCGGGAACGATTGATATAGATTGTAGATCAATAATGTATTTGTTCACATCGTACTTCACAACGATTTGCACGATTGATACCACCTCTTCGTAAGTCATATTCTTTGACACATACATTCCTTGGTTATCGGAACCAAAAATCCTCTGACTTCTATCAGGTAATTGCTCCCGTCGACCGTTGTAAGATATGACTTTTCTCACCTGATCCATTGTTCTGTGAAAATCATCATCACAAACCATTATTAACAAATTAAAAAAATAAATTACTTTTACAATTATTAAGAATTACAAATTTTTCTTAAGTGTAAGGGATCGAGAACATTTTCAAAGGGATCGAGAACATTTTCTAATGGATCGAGCTTTTTTTTAAATGGATCGAGCTTTTTTTAAATGGATCGAGAACTTTTTGTAAGGAATCGAGTTTTTTTGTAAGGGATCAACAACTTTTTCAAGGGTTCTAGAATTTTTCAAGGGATCGAGAACTTTTTCAAGGGATCGAGAATATTCTTCATATTATCAAGCATTTTTTTTCTAATAATCAAGTTTTTTTCAAAATATATAAAAGCTCGGTCCAATATAAAATAAGCTCGATTCTTCTTTAAATATTCTCGGTCACACATGAAAAAAGCTCGGATCTATTAAATGTTCATACAACAACAAAATGCATGTAAAAAATCTGAAATGCATGAAAATAGAAAAGAGAATACACGATATCATAAATATAAGTTATTAAACCGGTGAGATCATCACAACACACAATAAAAAATGTGACATCTCATCATTTCCACCCACGGAATATGGTTTGGTGGTTAAAACACCAATAATGTTAAGGTTCGAGTATAAGAAAAAAATACGGTCCGAACGTCTACGGTCATAAACGGAATATATTTACTGTTATAGCTTTTTTTTTTTATGGAAACTACTCTTATAACTACCGTGGAGAAAATTCCTCACGTATGTATGTTAATGTTGTTAATCGCATATATTAGAACAATAAAGATTTTGAGAACAAAAAGACAGTTGTTAAAAATAGAGGGTACTTTGATAATTAAAAATATCTTAAATAAAAATTACCATGAATAAAAAAAATGGACCCTTTAGGTAAATAGTGAAGTTACACTACGTCATAATTTTATCTTTGGCATTTAAGTTTATATATTTATATTAATGAACTACTTATAAAGGATCCTTTATTTTAATTTCGGTAAGGATCTCAATTAAATCACATCGGTTTTTATGAATTTTGATTTGAATTTTTTTTATAAATGATAAGTTCATTGAAATCTATCTATGAATGAAATTTGATAATTTTCCAAGTCCTATAACTATTTTTCTTGAATTTTCTCATATTTCACTCATTTTTATAATGTCTTCATATTTAACAAAATCATAATTAATAGTTCTAGTGCTTAAGAAAAAATCAAATTGTATTCAGAAACATATTTCAATGAACACATCATCCACACAAAAATTCAGATCAAAATTCAAAAAAATCGATATAATTACATCAAGGTTCGTACAAAAATTAAAATAAATGATCCTTATGAGAGACTCACTTATATTATATATATATATATATATATATATATATATATACATATTGATTTTTGTATCGGTACGTACTGATATAAAGAAAACAGACGACATTTAAGGGCCTTTGCCTAGGGACCGGAGGGGCCTCAAAAAAATTTTGAATTTTTTTTATATATTTAAGGCATTAATTTGAGTCCTCATCCTTTTAGGGGACCTAAAAAAAAAGTTTTTGAAAAAGAATAAAAAAGGTTTCAAAGACATTAATTTCTTTTGAAACTTGAAAGCTTCACCCAACGGAATTGTTTCATTATTTTTCATTAATTAGGTCATTTGGAGTTAATTTATATATACATAAATACTAGATTGCATTCCACTCATCGTGTGGGGAGTATAAAATGTAATGTAACTATAATTTAATGATTTAACTTATTGATCTAAGATATTTGATACATTGGTGATGAAAAACAATCATATGACATTTATCTAGATTTATTTCTTTGACATCTCCAACATAAAATTAATCAATAGTTAAGTCAAGCTTTCTCATGTGGTGGTATGTTGAAACGCTATGATAATATATTATTTCATCAATCATTATAGGAAAAATATATGATCGTCAACCGTTAACTGAAAAAGAAAAAAAAAGTTAAAGATTATAAAACTAAAGGGATGCATATATTTGTTTTAAAAAAACTAATTAATTATCAAGGCTTCTCATACCGACATGTTGCATGTTAAGGCTCTAAAATAATATAAAATAATTAATAGTATAAAAAAATCAAGAGTCAGTCCCATTAATGATAATGAATAGAATGAAAAGTCAATTCTATAACTAATAAGATAATTAATAAATTTTCTTAATGAACCAAAAATAATATAAAACAAATTACCAAATATTATATATTTTATATTTTATATATATATATATATATATATATATATATATATATTATAGTTAAATAATTAACAATATTTAAAAAAAATTATTTAATACGAATTTATAGCTTGTTGGTAAAACACCAATTATGGCTTGTCTTTTAATCTTATCAAATAATGAAATACTTAAAACAAATAATACTTAATATATAAAAAAACAATTTATTCACTATCATATTAATTAATAAATAAGAATTTATGGCTTGTTGATGAAAAAACAATTATTTCTTGTCTTTTAATCTTACCAAATGATGAAATACTTGAAAAAAAAATACTTAATATTTAAAAATCAATTTATTCACTATCTTCTTAATTAATTAATACGAATTTATAGCTTGTTGGTAAAAAAATAACTATGACTTGTCTTTTAATCTTACCAAATAATGAAATACTTAAAAAAAAATACTTAATATTTTAAAATCAATTTATTCACTATCCTTTTAATTATGAGATTGCCTTTTGATTACCTATAGATATGTGATTTAAGAAAACATGTTATATTATTAAAAGTTATGACACTTAAAGGGGTGTATTGGATTGGGATTTTAAAAGACAATTTTGAGGTTAATAACTACTTAATAGCTTTGGTAAAAAGAAAAAAAAATGGCTTGTTCTTAAACTTACCAAATAATATAATATTTTAAAAAAATAGTAATAATACTTGATGATTAAAAATCAATTATGATAATGTATTAGATTCTCTCTCTTAGGTTTTCTCCGAAGCCTAAGGGGTCGTTTGTTTTTTTGTCTGAAAACTGAACAGTCCTGAATTTTTCTAATGACTGAATAGTGACTGAAATCTGAACCTGAATGACATGTTTTTTTTTTCTCATATCTGAATGTATTGTCAACACGTTTGTTTTTTTAAAGTAAAATTGTCTGAATATAAGTAATTTTACATTTATACATATATTAAACAATTATACATATAATATGGAATAAAAACAATCCAAAAATAATAATTATATATGAACACATATGATCATGATCTTCATCTTTAATTACAAACAAACTTCATTTTTCTAAGAAAAGAAAATGTTTTTTTTTTCAAAAAATAAAAAGAACATCAGGAAAACTCGCACAAAACACTAATTGTTGACGTCGATTTCTGGATTATGCCAGAAAAGTCAACAAGGACTGGATTTTGGCTATTGATTCAAAGAGAAAGAGATGCAGAGAGAGTAACAAAGACAGGTTTTACGTGGTAAAACTCCGATGGTCGGAGAAACGTCCACAGGTGGTTGAAAGATCAACCAAGCCAAAATCCATTAAGAGAATATGATGTTTTTACAAGCTTTCGATCTCCCTTTTTCTCTCTGGATTATTTTTGATTACTGTATGCTATCTTGCCTATATCTTTTCGAGACAGATTATGGGTCTATTTATATGCTTATAGAACCCTAATCTGCTTTGTACAAGTAATACAAGATATTTGTATTTAATTGTGATTTGGTTACTTGCTTGAGGTTGATTTGTCTTCTTTCCTGTTTCGGAGTCTCTTATGGAAATTGAGTGGGATTCTAGTAGCGTAGTTCAATTTGATTTGTTTCCTTATAAGAATGTAGTCTTTGAAAAGGAATCAAGTTGTTTCCTGATTGGGGGACTCTTCTAACTTAAAGGTCCATTATTTGAAATTCCTTCATGAAGGATATCTTTGCGTATTTAACGACTTAACCTGTATGATAAGTTCTTATTCGAGTTGTATTTACTCCCGAGTAAGAATAATACCAGATGGTCCCGAGTAGTGCCGTATAAGCCCGAGTGGAAACGTTGTTTTAACCAGTCCCGAGTGTTGTTAACTGATCCCGAGTAGGTCTTTATTCGGTATATGCTTACTCGGGCTTGCTCCTCTTTAATGATGCCTTGTAGGATATTTCCCGGATGCCCATCTAAGGATACACCTGGCTATTTTTTCCTTCATGTCAATGACGTGTATGTTTGGTAAGATTTACATACAACACTAATATATATATATATATATATATATATATATATATATATATCACCATAATATCATAATAAATTATCTATATTAAACATCAATATGTACAGTAATTAGGGTTCTTTTTATTTTTAAAGCTATTTAAAATAAACAATATATTAAAATAAATATTTCTATACCATATGTAATTTTGATGAAATTGGAAATATGTTATATATGGGGGGATAGTATCGGAAGAAAAGATTTTATATTTCATTTAATGCAATTCAGTGATTTGTAATTAAGTTAAAAGTCAAGATTTTTTACTTTTTATTTTAAGTTGTTTTTTAAGGTTTTTAAGTCGTTTGAGCACTTAAAAAAACAAACAAAACAACTTAACAATCATGATTCAGACCCATTAAACTTTAAGTGGAAAAGGCAAACGACACCTAAGTTGGGAGTTGCCTTTTTTGTCTACGGTTTTCTAACTGGTGTTTTAGCTATTTCCTTGTTTAGTTTCACATAGCTTTCTAGTTCCTAGCTGGGGTTTGTTTTAGGGTCATATACGTTATGGATACGGATGAGCTAGCTTTGTTATGTAGTGCATTGTCTGTTAAGGAAAAAGGAGATCCGGTGAAAACTCTTGATGCCGTTCTGATATATAAGGGAGAAAGAAGACTATCTTTATGTCTAATGGGGAAAGTCCTTACATCTAAACTTATTAACAAAGAGGCATTTATGAATGTCATACAGTCAGTATAGCGGATTAGTGAAGGAGTAGAGCTGAATGGATTGAGGGTAACATCTTCGCTTTTCATTTCAAGAACTTTGAGGATCGAAGACGGGTTCTTTCTAGGGGCCCTTGGAGCTTCGATAGGGCTATGATTATCTTCGAAGAACCAACAGGAGTGTGAATATTAAAAATATGAATTTCAATAAGCTGGAATTTTGGATCCAAATTCACAATATTCCACTACTGTGCATGACCGAGGAAATTGGTATTTTTCTTGGAAAGATGATAGGGGAAGTGCGTGACGTTGATTTTGAAGCAGCAAAAGATGTTAGCGACCGTTTTATTCGGGTTAGAGTGGTTATAAATGTTAATGAGACCCTCTTACGGAGCTTAAGAGCTGATTTACTAGGTAATGGTAAGATCATCACAATGTTATTATATTATGAAAGGCTTCTGGATTATTGCTTTAAATATGGTCGTTTGGGTCACTCCTTTCTTAAATGTAAGGCCACTGGCGATGACAGACATGTCAAGTCAGAAGCAGATCTATGTTTGAATGTTGGGCTTCGTACGAGTAGTCCACCAAAACATTTTTTATCCCAAAATGGAAAACATGATAGGCCATTAGTCTGGAAACCAGACGGAGGACATTATAGTAGAAGCTCCGACGACTAAAGAAAAAGGAAAAGGGCAACAGGGAAAGAGTTATGGTCGGCGAGAGATGGAGGCATAATTGTAAGAATATGGAGGGTTGCAGTTCGGCATCCCAAAGTTGCGTGGAAAGGGGTAAAGCTTTAATTAATGCAGGAGGGAACCGACAGGTGGGAAAAATATTGGCGATGCTGTTTTAATTCATGATGGAAAGAAACAAAAAGAAGAATTATCAAAAGTGGTTGAGGAGTCAGATATTCATATCGAGATGGAATGTCTTACAACTAATGATTAGTGTATTCCAACATCAATGTGATGTCTTATGAGGGTGTCACCAATTCCTCTGGACCGACCCAAATGGAACTACATGTTATTGGGCATGTGGAGTCTAATACTTATGTAAAGCCATTGGCCTGCCCTCCTATGCTGCTGTTTTGGACAGGCCTGATAAACATACCAAGTCCACTACCCCCACGACCCACTCAAGTAAAAAATGAAAAAGAGTTGCTCGTGGGTCAATCTATACTGAGTCAGATGTAGAAGGTCAGGGAAATGTTAGGTCTACTAGTCTGGGGAAATTTTATTGAGAAAGGTGCTTGTGAGTCGTAAGAGAGATGGGGATATTTATGTCCCGAATTATGATGGGGAATGGAAGAAAAAGAAATCGGAGGCAGCAGAAAATGTGGTTAATAGAAAGGATGAGGTGGGCGTTGAGACCTCTGCTCCACACGTTGACAGTACTTCGATGGAGTCAGGTATGGAAAAGGAGATTAGAGGCGTTGCGAAAGATGTGGATGGAATTTCAAGCATGCAGAATGAGGCACTGGTTACGTTGGAGAAGAGTGTTACCGATAACATGGTTTTTCTCGGATCTGTGAATGGCTCCATAAAGGATGTTGTAGGGAAAAAACGGTTCAAAACGCGATGGAGGTGTAAAATTAGGGTTTAATATATTTAAATTTTTTCCTTTTAATAAAAAGAACTTAACCCTAGATTAATTGATATATATTAAAAGTGTCGTATCTTTTTTCTCGTGACGATTAAACTAGTACCGAATTGAATCCGCAAGATCTTCCAATCCAATCAAGAACGTGAATCACCTAGGAGTGTGAGCTCCCTTTATTTAAATTGTATACCTTGATTCAAAGTTGTACACAAAACCTTTTAATGTAAAGGATACTAGTATACTATCGAAAACAAAACGTTATTTCTTCTTTTTCTTCTTTACCGAATTTTCACACACCAATTTAGAGTTGGATGAATTTATCTAGAGCAAGAACCAAATTCTCAATGCTCAAAGTTCTCTCTTGGCTGAATTTTACTCTTGTATAAACCCTAGCCTTGGCCGAATTTTCTTCTTGAATAAAATCTAGCCTTGGTTGAATTTTTCTCTCCAAGAAAAGTAAGTGGCCGAAATTTCTCTCTCTAAAAATTAGATTGGTCGAATTCTACACTATCATATATATATATATATATATATATATAGTGACCGAATTCTTCATCCTTTTAATTTAGGAGACCAAATCATCTCCTAAGAATGATTTACTTGGTGGGCAATAATCATTTCCTTAGAAGGATTTACTTGGTGATTAAGAATCATTTTCAAAGAAGATTTTTTTTCTACACCAAGGCTTCTAATCCAACTCGAATAGTGTGTTTATTCAATAACCAATTATTTAATATAATTAAATTGTGATTAAATCAAAAACTTCCTAATTTGACCAATTGTCAATTAGAGTCATAATAAAAATCAAATACTTCCTAATTTGACTAGATAAATAAATTCATATTATTTATCTACTTATCAAATATAGTAACCAACAATAATATGACTCTAGGAGACCATCTCCTATTAGGAAAAAGATTATGACTTTTAATTAAACAATTAATTAATTAATTAATTACTTAATTTCCATTTAATTAAATAATAAAATAAAAAACAATATATAAGGCTATTCTACAAGCCTTAGCTGCCCTAGCCTATAAATGGGCCAAATATTGTTTTTCTTATTTTATTAAATCCATTGGACTTAAATAAAAAAGTCCACATATGAACTAGACCCATTTTTACTAAAATAAACAAGTTAATATGCCTTAATACAATTCTAGATGGACACATAAATTGGTCTGGTAGAATAAATCAAGTGATCAATGCAAGTTCATGTGAATTGGAGATATTGGAAATCTTGGCGGGCTATCTAACTTTACGCTCCAATAGACCTAACCTAATCACAATCAACATATGATTCACTTAGGTCCAATCTATTAATTTTAGTTCATTCCACTAAAGAATTAAAATTAAACTCTTAAATAAAGATAAAATAAGTTAATATTGTTCATTCATACCATAGACAATCTTAATGGAGAAACTGTATCATCATGAAGAATATCAGTAATCGCCAAGAGCTCATAGACCGCCTATAGCTCTCCAAGTTACAATATTTACTCATATGACCACATTTTGAACTTGGATATTTTGACTTGTTCAGAAGCCATATTTCAATAGAAACTATTGAAAACTTAACGTTAAGATTTAATATTCAATACCACAAAACATCCATACGATGATATTCTACTCTCATTTAATAAATGGAGTCAAGATGTTCATATCTATCAATGAAGTACTCTATCGATTAATAAATGAATACCACCAAACTATCGAGGATAGACTATGCTGTATAATCGTACTCATTGATAGCTCAAATGATAACACTTGCAATGACAGGACCCACCCCGACTCCTCTCTCTTGAGTACGAGGGAGGCCCTGTGGGCTGCCCCGACTCCTCTCTTGAGTACAAGGGAAACCCTATGGGCTCTACATTCTCTAGCATAATAAAAGGACTTTCTACTGAAATCTTCATTCGGAAATACTTGTTTGAATCAAATAAAATGTGAGGAGAATACTGGAGAGTACAAAATGTACATAATTATAATTTCTTTACATATATTTTCGTCCGTTACAAAAAGTTTATCAAAAATGACCGTTCGGATCAAAAACCGACAACTTTAAAAACTAAGTAACCAGTCATCCCGAGTGGGAGATGAAACAGGCCGAGTAAGAAAACCGAGTAGGCCGAGTAGACCGAATAGGCCATGTGGGCCGAGTAGGTTAAGTGGGCCGAGTATGCCGAACAGACCAAGTAGAAATCCGACCACGTCCCGACCATGCTACCATCCCGACCATGCCTACCATCCCGACCATGCCTACCGTACCGACCATGCCGACCTCATATTTTTAAATATGTACATGAAAATTTAAAATGCATGACTTTTATGCTTCATGATGTCATCGAGTGGCCCACCTTAAAACTTCTGAGTCCGCACAACCGAGCAGTTACCTGGATAAATATTTAAGAGTGAAAGGATGAGCGCTAACGCCCAGTGAGTGAATAAAAACTTTTAAAAACACTTTTCTAAACCACTTTACCATAAGCATTCAGTAATACATGGTATAAGATAATATATCTACTTTCGTGATGAATAAACTGAATAAACTGAATGCTTCTCTTTGCTGAACAAGAATAAATACTTTATAAAATCTTAATCCTCACCAAATTCGTACCGGGGATATCCTCCATACGTAAGCCGAAATACTTTGGGCAAACGCAATCATGAATAACTTCTGGTCATACCCGAACATAGCGACTCAATTACTCTTTCTCTGGTCATGCTCGGGCAGAGCGACTCTCTGGTCATACAAGTGCAGAGCGACTCTATTACTCTTTCTCTGGTCATGCACATGCAGAGCGACTCATGACATACACATGTGTAGAATGGCCCCAAAAGCCAACCATAATCATAACTGGGGAAGGGTACATGGTGCTTTTATAGAAATCATAATCTCTTCTTGATAATTCATAAAAATAATATACTGTTTCTAAATGCTAATATAAGCATAAATACATATTTTCGGTTCTCTGTATACTCACCATCAATAATAAAAACCAATAAAAAGCTTAAAATGATTTGCAGCAATTAAAGCATAAAACTGTAAACTTGAGTTAAAAACAGAACTGAAACTTAATTCACTTACAACCTAGACGTCAAGCTTATCTTAGACTGAGTATGCTAGGTTCCCTTCGTCTTCTTTCCCTATCAATCACAAGATCCAATTAGAAACTGGATATCAAAGAAGAATCAACTGAAATCTGAAATTACGAGAGCTTCACTAACTTTTCTCTTTTCTTCTCTTTCCTTTCTTCCGCTTGATTCTACTGCTTTCTAGCTCTCACAACATTTATCCTCATATATATATATACTCATGGAAGGACACAACTGAAGTTGTGAGCTAATTAACCAAGCTCACAGCTGCCTGTCAGCCATGCAGTTCACTTGGCTTACTCACCTGATGCCTTTTCTGCTTCACGTTTATCCCATTTTTTTTTTTTTTTCAAATTGGGCCTGAAAAACTGGGTGTTACATGCAACCATAAGTCCATCATTTATCTCAAGATTGAGATAGGCTCTCCGATTGTCTTCAAGTGAAAACTTTTATCCATTGACGGTTATGGATAAAGTATTTCACTGTGATCCTATTCAATGCACCCAGTGCACTAGATTCTTTTGCCTAAAGACACCACACTTTGATTATTTTAGGCTCATCATAACATATTTTATCTTAAGTTGTGAATATTATTCAAGACTAACTAAAGAATTATGTCTACCTCATACATATCCAGATGTACAAACAATTCTTATTTTCTCATAGTCTTTTGACCTTATGATTATTTAGTTTTGACAATTATAATAATTAAACTATAAATGCTATAAGATTTGTTAAACTATAAATCACTTTTGTTAATATGAAAAAAATTGTCAAATACATTATTAAACTCTTGCTATCGAGCACAATCCCAACATATGTATCGACCTCTACCAGTCCGCTGTTCACAATGAAAATATTCAGATGGAACGTCCAGTGGCTCGATAGTTCTCAGGCGTTCAATACCCTGCTGGCTCATACATAGGAATCAAAGGCGAAAATGAAGTTTCTAATGGAGACTAGGTGCAGTCAGAAGAAGATGGAACTGTGGCGTGTGAATTTGGGATATGCTGGGAAACTTGTGGTGGGATGTGAGGGAAAATCGGTAGGGCTTTGTATTCATGATGCTAACAACAAAAACTGGATATTGAAGGGCTTTTATAGAAACCCAGTTCAGGCTCCGAGTCAAAATTAATGGACCTTGCTCAGACATTTGGCTTGCTCGTCCGGTTTGCCATGGATTTGTTTTGAGGATTTCAATGAAATCATGAGTGATGATGAAAAGAGAGGTGGGAAACTGAAAAATTGGAGGGATATCGCGGCTTTTAGGGAGGCCACTGAAGATTACCTTTTAAAAGATTTGGGTTTCGTTGCTAGCAAATACACTTGGTGTAATAAGAGAGAAGGGAATGTGATGATTATGAAGCGATTGGATAGGCGTCTTGGTACCAAGGATTGGAAATCCCTCATTCCTAATCTCATTGTCCATCATTTAGACCACTGGAAGTCTGATCTCCGCCCATTGCTGAGTGTGAATTGGGGAATGAGAGGGAAGAGAGGTAGAAGTTTCTTTTTTAAGGAATGCTGAGGGGACGACAATGAATGTAAAAGGATTACGGAGGACACCTGGTTATAGAGATCGGAAAGGAGCAACAGCTTGGAAAAGTTGTTGCGCAAGTTTGAGGTATATGGCAGTAGACTTGAAATATGATACCAAAAAACGGGTGAGTCCGCGTAAGGAGATCAAGAGTAAGAGATTGGCCTTAAGCAAAGCTAACAAGCCTGACAGTGGGATAAATTTGAAGAAGATAGGGGTTTTAGAGGAATACTTGGATTCAGCTTTTGAAGTGGAAGAATGATATCGGAGACAGCGGGCAAAGGCAGATTGGATTAAAAAAGGGGACAAGAATTCGACATTATTCCACCTAAAAGCCTCTGTCAGAAGGGTGAGAAACAACATCAAAGGCCTCTACGATGGCAGTGGGGTATGAGGAGATTCAAGAGATGACTTAGGGGTCGTTTGTTTTTTTATCTAAATACTGAATAGTCCTGAAGTTTTCTGAAGACTGAATAGAGGTTGAAATCTGAACTTGAATGACATGTTTGTTTTTTTTTTCTCACATCTAAATGTATTGTCAACACATTTATTTTTTTAAAAGTAAAATTGTCTAAAAATAAGTAATTTTACATTTATACTTATGTTAAACAATTATACATATAATATAAAATAAAAAATATCCAAAAATAATAATTATATATGAACACATATGACCATGATCTTCTTCTTCAATTACAAATAAACTTCATTTTTACTAAGAAAAGAAAATGTTTTTTTTTTCTTTCAAAAAATGAAAAGGGTACCAGTAAAAACTCACACAAAACACTCATATATATATATATGTATGTATATATATATATATATATATAATACATATATATATATATATATATATATATATATATATATATATATATATATACACATTACCCTAATATCAAAAGAAAGTATTGATATAAAACACTAATATGAGAAGTTATTAGAGTTCTTTTTTATTTTTAAAGCTATTTAAAATAAGCAATATATTAAAATAAAATATTTATATACCATATATAATTATGATGAAATTGGAAACATGTTATATATGGGGGGATAGTATCGGAAGAAAAGGTTTTGGATTGCATTTAATACAATTCAGTGATTTGCAATTAAGTGAAAAATCATGATTTTTTACTTTTTATTTTAAGTTGGTTTTTAGGATTTTTAAGTTGTTTGACCACTTAGAAAAACAAATAAAACAACTTAATAATTATGATTCAGACCCATTAAGTTTTAAGTGAAAAAAACAAACGACCCCTAGCCAACATCATTTCTCATTATTTCGAGAACTTATTCATTTCGAGCAGGCCTTCTCAACAAGACATTAACAAAGTTCTTAATGGTATTCAGTAAACTTTGCCTAAATTCTGTCAGATATCTCGATTATAGGTTCTCAAAGAAGGAAATTAGAAAGGTGGTTTTCGATATGAGCCTTTTGAAGGCATTTGGGAGATATGGTTTTCCCGTTTTTTTTTTCCCAAATTTTTTAGAAAACTATCAATCGAAATGTGTATTATGCTTGTTTACTGGGTGTTGAATAAGGGGGCTTCGTTTAGGGACCTTAATAGCACTGTCATTACACTAATTTTGAAGGTCCAGACGCCATCTTCGATGACGGATTGTCGTCTTTCAGCCTCTGCCAGGTATTGTAAAAAATTATCCCGAAATCCATCTCAAATCACCTCAGATGAGTACTTGGACAAATCATTTCTGAGACTCAAGGCACATTCATCCCTGGATGTAAGATTTCTGATAATATAATTGTCGAATTTGAATGTTTAAATAAGCTGAAATTGAAGAAAAGGAAAAATGGGTCCCTAGCTTTGAACTTGGATATGTCCAAAGCCTATGACAGGGTCGAATGTTGTTTCATTGACAAATGATGATCAAAATAGGGTTCTCTATCAGATGGGTTCGATTGGTCATGGGTTGTGTATCTTCGGTCTCATATTCTTTTAAACTGAATGGCGAGATTTTGGGCAATATTACTCCGTCTAGAGGATTGAGATAAGGCGACCCACTGTCTCTTTATTTGTTTCTAATTTATGCTGAAGGCCTGTCTGGTCTGATTAGAGAGGCACAAGATTGTGGGAAATTACAAGATTCAAATGCAGTAGGAAAGGGCCGGTCATTTCCCATCCATTTTTGCTGATGACAGCCTACTGTTCACCAACGCAAATGATAGGAATTGTGGGGAGGTTTGTAAGGTTTTGGATACTTATTTGAGAACTTCTGGTTATGTTGTTAATTACAACAAATCAACCATGTGCTTCAGTCCTTTTATTTCTAAAAATTTGGGTGAAAGACTTGCTTCTTTGGTGGGTGTTAATAAGGTTGACTGTCACGAAACCTATCTTGGTTTACCCTATTTGTCGGGTCGTAATAAGAGAAGACTGTTCTCCAGTATCGTGGACTGGGTATGGTATAAAATCAAGGGCCAGGGAGAGAAATTCCTTTCTATTGGTGGAAAAGAGATCTTGGTTAAGGCGGTTATCCAGTCTATTTCAACCTATGCTATGGCTTATTTAGGCTTCCAAAATGTCTAACTGATTAAATCCAGCAGTTGTGTGCGCATTTCTGGTGAAGGGGGGGGGGGGGGGGGGGGGGGGGGGGGGGGGAATGAGAATATTAGAAAGTTACATTGGTGCACATGGAACTCGTTATGTAAGCCTAAGAAGAATGGGGGGTTGGGTTTCTGTGATCTTGAAGGTTTTAATAGAGCACTCCTTGCAAAACAGTGTTGGAGAACACTCAAATTCCCTGATTCTTTGGCCTTAACAACGTTAAAGGTTGTTATTATCCAAACTGTAATTTTATGGAAGCTTCAAAAATGGCTTTGGGTTCCTTTGTTTGGAATAGTTTTCTATAAGGGAAAAGATTACTTGATAAAGGGTGGGTGAGAGTGGGGAATGTAGCATCTATCTGGGTGTACAAGGATAATTGGGTTCCTAGACCTAAAATTTCAAGATTATGTTTGTGTTAGTCTTAGATGAAGATATAACGGTTAATAAGCTCTTCACGCCCTCAGGAAATTGGGATCTTCAAAAGGTTTAGGCTAATTTCTCAAACTATGACATGGAAGCCATCCTAAAAATACCTGTGGGTGCTAAAAATATGAAAGACACTTTTATTTGGCCTTTGAAGGGAGTGGTGTCTACTCTGTCAAAAGTGGGTATTTGTTAGGCAGAGATGTGGACACAACAGCTGGACCCTCTAATTCTGCGTGTGGGAAGCTATAGTGGAAGTCTTTATAGGGATTGGAGTTTCCTTTGAAGATAAAGATCTTTATATGGAGGGCATGTTACAATTGGGTCCCGACCTTGGCTAATCTTGGAAAAATGGGTATTAAGGTAGACCGTATTTGTCCATTCTGCAAGGTTGGTAAAGAGTCAACGGTGTATGCTTTATGGCTGTGTCACAATTTGAAGATGATTCGTAAGGAGTGTATGTCTAAGAAAGCCATGAAATTTAGAAGGTATGATAACTTTTTTGATCTTATAACTGATATGGCTAAACAAAGGAGTTTAGAGGACCTGAAACTCTTCTGTATTATTTGTTGGAGATTGTGGTATCTTCGTAATAATTTTATCCACAATGGGGGAATTCAATCATATGGGAATGTCCTTTCTTGGAGTAGCAACTACGTTGTGGCTTGTATGACTCCGAAGCCGCTGGAGAATTTGAATAGAGAGGATGGCAACATAAAAATTATGTGTTGGAAGGCCAATGATCAGGATTACTACAAGGTTAATTGTAGTGCAGTGGTTGATAGGGGAGGTTGTAAGATTGGTATTGGTATCTTAATTTGGAATAGTGAGAGGGTTGTTATGGCCTTCTGCGCGTAATCCATGGATGTTAACTTTGATGGTTCAAGTGCGGGCATTATGGTTGTCTACAAAGGAGTTCTGTTTAGTTTTGATTATGGCTTAAATCCCCGTGTGTTTGAATGCAACAAAAGGAACATGGTAAAATTGAACTAATTTTTTTTATATATAAACTGGTCTCCTTATCCACTCACATTCACCAAAAACTCCAATAACACAAAACACCCTTAACCAAGCCCTTATTTACAATAAACTTGACACTATAATTAACCAATGTTGTTAATATGACAATATCTGTGTATTCGTATCATAAATCCTTTCTTTTTGAACTTATTGGCACTAAAGATATCGATGATATTTTCTGATGGTGGCAACTTGACCATAGTTGACCCCAAAAAGACAACTCCTTGTCGGAAACCATAATCTGCAAATCAACACACAAAGACCCAAGATAATATAGCAATATAAGAATTCAAATTTTGGAGAGAAAAGGGTACCTAATAAAGAAAAAGAAAACATGAGAAAAACATGGAATACAATGTTTTTCCTTTAAAATATTGCAATGAATAGCTAGAGTGAGAAAGAGAGATGGACCTTAAGAATGTTGACATGAAATCAAATAACTGGGATAATGGGCTATATATAGAAAAATATTAGAGAACAGAAGTTTGTAATGAATTCTTTTTGGGACTTTTCATATTACCATATATAAGTATATAACTAATTAACAATGTATATTATTTGTCAATTTTTTTTAATAATATATATTAAATAGGGCGGTTTATATTATGTAAACGAGATGAACTAATAAGAGAGAATTTAATGTTAAAATTCTTTTAATTATTAGATAGATGTTATGAGTTTATGATGAGAAGTGCAAAACTCATTTAAATTTAAAGCTCCCTCACGGCGACACGTGGCACTGTGAGGATCAACTAATATATATATATATATATATATATATATATATATATATATATATATATATATATATGAACTCCATTTTCATCTTATAATTACAACATCATATTTTTTTTTTGCATTGCAAAACTTCCCACTACATCAAGATTTCTCTTTCATCAATCTCAATCAATATTCTTCTTCAATTGCAATCAATCTCTTGTGTTTCATTAAGGAAAAAAAAAGAAGGTGAGTTTTATTTTTTTTATTTAATGTTTATTTATATTTTATTAGTTTGATATTTTTAGGGTTTTAACTATATCAAGTAATTGATTGGATTTGTTTTCTTGTAGCTATTGTGGATGATTGAGTGTTACTTCAAATCTTCAATATTGTCAGAACTTGCTTCTTCTAAAATCATATGCTATTTTTTCATTTTATTTAATTAAAATTCTGTTTTTATTGTCTTTCATCATTTTATTTTGGTAAAAATGTTTACTAGAAAATTCGAATCTGATTATGAGAAAGGAAAGAAAAAGAAAAGAGTGGAAGATTTAGTTCAATCTCAAAAAGGTGCACTTGACAAATTTATCACTAGTAACAGTAAGTAAAGTATTTCAGAAAATACAAGTGATAAAAATTTAGCTATTGAACCAATTTATTGTATTGTGCCTAATGAAGATGAAATACATAAAGAACAAAATCCTTTTGATGATGACAATATTGACAACACTTTGAATCCTAGTGAGGAGAATAAAGTATTGATGTGGTCCATGAGAAAAATATGAAATGTCAAAATAAAATATCTAATCAAGTAGAATTAGATTTATATGATCTAGGAAAATAGAAAAATATTAATTCTAACTTGAGAGATTTAATTGTTGAAAATAGATCTATTAGAGATATCATTAGCAATTAAGATTTTCCAAAAGAAGAGAACTCTAGACATTTTTCGACTACGCATTACACTAGAAATTGCCAAAGGGAGAAAAGCATGATAGAAGATTGCTAGTTTATTCGAAGGAATTAGATAAATTTTTTTGCTTTTGTTGCAAGTTGTTTTCAAAATCGCATTTAAGTTCTCAATTGGTCAATGATGGGTGTAAAGATTGGAAAAATCTTAGTGCCTAGCTCAAAATTCATGAAACATCCAATGAACACATCATTAATATGAATACTGGGATTGAATTAGGGATGTAATTAAATGCTTGGATTGAATTAGAGATGTGATTAAAAACGGAAAAAACAATTGATAAAAATTGCAAGATCAAATCAATAAAGAAAAGGAACATTAGAGAAATGTATTGTTGAGAACTATTGTTGTTGTGAAAACTCTTGCAAAAAATAATTTAGCATTTTGAGGGTCAAATGAAAAAATTTATGAAGATAGCAATGGGAGTTTTTAAGTCTTATTGAAATGATTGTAGAATTTGATCCAGTGATGCAAGAGCATTTTAGACGTATTCAAGCTAGGGAAATACATGATAATTATATTGGTCATAGAATACAAAAAGAATTGATTGATTTGTTATCAAGTGAGACAAAAAGAACAATTGTGACAAAAGTTAAACAAGCAAAATATTTTTTCAGTCATACTTGATTGTACTCCTGATGTAAGCCATGAAGTACAAATGTCTCTCATATTAAGATGTGTAGATGTTTCATCAGTTCCAATTAAAATAGAAGAATATTTTGTAGAATGTTTGATAGTGGATGATACATCAGGACAAGGAATTTTTGAGGAGCTTATGAATGCATTGAAAAATCTTGAACTTAATATTGATGATGTGAGAGGACAAGGATATGATAATGGGTCTAACATGAAAGGAAAACATCAAGGTGTACATAAACGATTGCTTGATATAAATTCTAGAACCTTTTATACTCTGTGTGATTGCCATAATCTTAATTTGTTGCTCTCTGATATGGCTAGTTGTTGTCATAAAGCTATTACATTTTTTGGAGTGGTACAACATATATATTAAGTGTTTTCTTCTTTTACAAAAAGATGGAAAATTTTAAAAGATCATGTTCCTAGTTTGACTGTTAAGCCATTGTCACAGACTCGTTGGGAAAGTCCCCATTGAAAGTGTTAAAGCATTTAGGTTTCAAGTTCTTGAAATAAGAGATGCTTTACTTAAGTTATCACAAACCAATGATGATCCTAAAACAATTAGTGAAGCTAATAGTTTGGCTATGTATGAGCTTGAAAACTTTAAATTTTTGGTGGGCATGATAATTTGGCATGATGTGTTATTTGTTATTAACATTGTCAGTAAAACCTTACAAGCCAAAGACATGCAAATTGATATTGCTATTGACCAATTGAAAGGTCTTCTTGCATTTCTTAATAAGTACAGAGAAAATGGATTTCCAACAACATTGATTTCATCTAAGGAAATAGCTATTCAGATGAATATATAACCTGTATTTCGTGAATAACGAATAATTCGTAGAAAGAAACAGTTTGATGAAAGTAATAATGATGAGGTAACACATTTATCAAAAGAAAATTTTCGAATTAATTATTTTACTTGTGTTGGTGATCAAGCTATTTCTTCTTTTGAGAGTATATTTGAGCAATTCAAAATATATAAAGATATCTTTGGATTTTTACATGATTTGGAAAAATTGAAGTCTTTAGAAGATAATTGTTTGAAAACATATTGTCTTAAGCTTGAAAGTTTTTTTGAAACAAAACACATCTTTTGATCTTGATGGTTTGGATTTTTTTCCTAAGTTAACAGTTTCGAAGGAAGTTTTCCAAGATGAAACAAAAAACACCATTAAAATTCTTAATTTTTTACAAAAATTGAACTCATTTCAAAATGTTTAGATTGCTTATAGAATATTGTTAACTATACCGGTTACAGTTGCTTCAATGTAGAGAAGTTTTTCGAAATTGAAATTAATAAAATCATTTTTACGGTCAACTATGTCACAAGAAAGATTAAATGGATTGGCCATCATTTCTATTGATAAAGATTTGGTGTCAAAACTTGAATACCAAAATTTAATAAATGATTTTGCATCTCAAAAAGCTAGAAAAGTGAATTTTAAGTAAGTATTTGAATGCATTGCAGGCATGTCAACAAAAAAATGGAGTGAAGGCGAGGATCTCAAGTTTCGATGTGATACCTAACTCCATCTCACGATTTTCCTTCCGAAGAGCATAATAATTTGATTTTTGTAATTATATTTTTAGATTTATTTCACTTGTTTTTTATTTTTATTTTTATTTTTAACTTGTATTTTGTAATCTTGTCATTTGAATAAAATTAATTTATTTGGGAAAAAAATATCACAGTACAATTACGCCTAGGGCATCACTTTGCCTAAAGCCGACCCTGTCCAAATATAACCATTAATCTAAGCGTTAGTTTCATCCAACGTTTAGAATTGTTTCTTGAAAATATATATTAAAAGAGAAGATATATATATATATATATATATATATATATATATATATATTAAGATTAGAATTCTCAGTAAAATATATTTTTGACCATAATAATTAACTCTAAATTATTTCTCTCTATTTTCTTTTCCAACAATGATTCTTCTAAATCTTCTACACCAAACTGGAAAAAAAAAACAATAAAAGAATCCTGGACTTCAAAAGCTATTTTTTAAATTGATTTGGAATTTGAATCCCCTCCTCACCTCTTCTTGTCCTCACCTAAATTAATAGTCATGTTTTATTCTATCTTTTGGAAGAGTAAATGTATAAAATGAACAGAAATAATCGATGTCATTGATTTTCTATGTTAGACACATGATAATAAATTATGGAGGTGATGACAATTAAGGTCCTTTATATATATATATATATTCATAATCAACTATGTTTCTAACACAATAGAAAAAAATTGTATTTATTAGATATACTAAGGCCAAAATTCCTCTCCATTGTTGATACCACATCCATACAAAGTATTGATACAAAAGAAATAATTGCAAAATACCTTTTAAAAAAAATAAAAAATGATTCCTTCTCATTGATATACTAGATCAAAGTAATATTCATCTTTACTGTTAATACTAACAGGAGTTCATTACAATTTGAACAACAAAACCTCTCATATATACTAACTTCTAACCAATCAAGAAAGGCCACCCATGATGCCACCAAGCTCTTTGCATGAAGCAAAATTGTGGTTAGCTTCCATGTGTGAGACACCAATATCAAGAGAGAGGAAGAGGTGGAAAATCCATAATCATCTGCAACACTCCCTTTTGAATTTTCACAGTTTGTATCTTAATTTGTTAAGAAAAATCCAGTAGGATAAAAACCTTTGCAAAACAAATACAATAATCTTCTGAATCTTATGGTGTTGGACGTGTTTAAAACTATCTCGTTAAAAACCTTATCAGAAAACCTAATGGGATAAAACCTAATCGAATGGAGAAAGAGTACAATGCATATATGTCCAGAATTAATGTTTAATTCAAAACTTTGCTCACATTTATACTTTACTAGGAAAAACCTACGCAAATATATACATTGATATGCTAGATCAAAGTAATATTTATAACGATATTCTGGATCAATGCAACATATATATGATGATATGCCAGATCAAAGTAAAAAATTGATCTTCTAGATAAAGGAAATATATATGATGATACGTCAGATTAAAGTAATATTTATGATGATTTTCTGGATCAAATAATTTTTAGGTGTGCTTAGAGAATTGTCTCATTAAAAACCTTCGCAAGAAAACCCAATGAAATAAAAACTTGATCGAATGAAAAAAAAAGGTATGATGTACATATGCCTAATATAACTAATGTACTTCATTCGATATGCTCATCTAATGGAATATTCCCCTTAATATAAATTCTTATGAAAACAATCTTCTAGATTGTTGAGCTGACACATACATATGTTTAATTCATGAAATGTAATAACATCATAAATGCTTGGAGTAAAAGTCTTGCTTCATACAGCACATTGACATTGTTATGCCATTATATGTAAAATCATATCTCGTTTGTGAACGAGCTTTATTTGGATCATATAGATATCCGGTATCAGCTTAACCAGGTAAAGTTGAAAAATTGTTAGATTTTATATAAAATAAATCTAAATATTTCGTTCCATAAAGGTAACGAAAAAAGGTGTTTAAATTCGTTTCAATGCCTTTGAATTGGTGTTGAACTAACTACATTAAGTGCATTCATTGAGGATACAATATATGCTCTAATACATTGAGCCAGATATAACAAAACACCAAGGCCCCGTTTGGTGTGCGGGATTGGATTGGACTATTTTATGGGATTGGATTGGATTAATATGGGACTGGGATTATATGAGATTGGATTGGACTGGATTGGACTAAATTAATACTATACCGTGTTTGGAGAAACATGAGACTATACTAAATTAATATCACGTTTTGTTTGGCAAAACATAGGATTGTATTAAATATTTGATAAAAGAGTATTTTCTGACAAAAAAAGTTTTCATTTTATTTATTAATTTTTTTTTATATATAAAAAAATAGTCCTACAAACGTGGGACTAAATAAACCCAACAATTTGTTGGGTTTATTTAGTCCCATGTTTGTAGGACTAAATCACTAAATGCTGGGTCCCACCGGATTGGCCAAGCTAGTCCGGTATGCTTCCAAACATGGGATTGGATTAAAATTAGTCCAATCCTAGTCCAAACCCAAGTGCCAAACAGGCCCCAATTGTATTAAGATGTGGTTCTTCAGGACAAATATCTTTTTACCATCTACTATTGGTCGAAATTGATCTTTCGTAGGATCAAAAGTTCTATCAACCATATGATTACTTAATGGATGAGTAATATCCATACGTAATCTTTTCAGATTCTTTTCATATATTCTGATTGATTGGAAAGCATTTCATTTGATCTATGGTCGATCTTCAGTCCAAGACAATAGTTTTTTCCATGTCTTTCATTTCAAATATTCAGCAGTTTTCAAGAGTTCTCTGAGAGTTTTAAATAAATTCATATCATCAACATAAACTGCTACAAAAGCAAATCCATATTGTGATTTTTTATGAAAACATATGAGCATATAATATAATTAATATACCATTATCTTATCAGATGTTCACTGAGAATGTTATACCACACCCGTCTAGATTGATTTTAATCCATACAAGTATTTTTGTAGGTTCATCAAATACATATTACGAGATCTCAATTTATATGATTTTGGCATTTTAAAGGGAAATATCGATTTCCCCCCTAACCTTTGCCTTTATAGAAAGGTGAGGACAGAGTTTGCCCATATTCGTCGGTCTCCTCCCTAAAATGAAACTAATGTATGTCATCCCCATATGTTGTTTTTTTGTCCAAATATGCTTTGACCGTTAAATTTAAAAGGGCAATATGGTAAAAGCATTCTTAATTGATCTCCAGATGGATGGTAGAGATTAAAGGATAATTTATATAAAAAAACAAATAGGAAAAAAAGAAAACATTAATGTCTGAGAGAGAGATCTAGGGAGGATCCAAAAAAATTAAAAAATTAAAACTAAAAACTAAAAAACACTCTTTATCTCCACTTTACCACCACAATCATCATCATGATCATCATCATCATCATCATCTATCCCCAACACCCAAACACTAACCATAGCCACCACCACTCTCAAACACTAAACCCTGGCCACCACCCTAAACCGACAAAAATCGATGCTCGATCTGGGAGCCGAGAAGATCGTCGATCAATCTGGGAACTCAATTTCCTCATAACTGTCATATCGTCTCTCTCTCTATCTCTTTCTTTCATTCGATCTGGGATTTCTGATTTGGGGTTTAGGGTGGTGGTGGTGTGTTTCTAGAGTGCGTTTGGTACGAGGACGGGACGGGACGGGACAAGACAAGGTAGGACATGACATGACATGACAGTTATTCTATATCATGTTTGGAATGTCTGGGACAAAACTATTAATTGTACTATTATGCGTTTGATATGACTTTGACAAGACGAGACAAGAGATTCAAATGACCAGAGTCCCCCTTATATATATATATATATATTCTAGAATAATTTACTTTCAACTCAAACTTAAAACATTCATGCAATAATATATGTAGATATATAATAATTATAATATTATAAATATAAATAATAATTATAATATTATAAATATAAATAATAATTATAATTACAATTATATAATACTATAATTATTATATATTTATTATAATATATTTTATATAGATTATATATTATTAATATTATAATAATTATTATATATATTATAATATTATATATAATAATTTATATATAATAATAAAAAATATATTTTTATATATAAATATTATATATTATAATATTATATATATATATATATATATATTATAATACATATAATAATATATATTATATTAAATATAAACAGAATATAATATAGTATATTATATATTATTATATATAATAATATAATAAAACAATATATAAAATATAAAATATAATATATATAATATTATAATTTATATTATTGTGATATATATTATAATAATATATATAACAGTATATATTATTATTAAACATGTCGTAAATTTTTAAAAATTTAAAGGGTAAAGTGGTCTTTTTATACTCATCCCATGTCATGGGACAACCTTGTCCTAGGGTTTTGGGTGAGACAAAATTTGGTGTTTTTTTTCTCATCTTGTCCCTTTCAGTCCCATGTTAAAGACGCGCCAAACGTGAGACAAGAGGCTCACTTTGTCCCGTCCCGTCTCGTATCTCGTACCAAAGGCACCCCTTGGGTTTGGTTCGATTGATTAGTAGTGCTAGAAGGTTCAATTCGGTGGATGTGTGTGATGGTGGACTGTTGTAATTACTTTGAGGAGTTTTTTTGTTGTTGTTGTTTGGTATTTTGATTTTATTATTGAATGGGTTTGAATGATTTTCTGGGTTTGAAGGGTTTGTTTGATTATCTAGTGAATCAGTGGTGTTTGGTGAATGTGTGGTTCTGTTGTGTTTTGGGTATTTGTTGTGTTGTGTTCTGAGTATGTCATTTTCTGATTATCGTGAGGGTTTGGTGTTGGTGTGGTGTTTATTGGCTTGATGCCAATGATGATGGTGGTGGTTTGGTGATGATGTTGATGGTGGTGGTTTGGTGTTGGAGTTGGGTTTTTTGATTTTGGTCGTGATGATGGTTGATGGATTGGGTTTCCAGATCCATAAAAATAATAATTAATGTTTTACAAAGAGATGGATTTGGTGGAAGTCCAGATTGGATCTCCACCGTTAATCTCACGAGATGGACGGTGGAGATCCAATCTGGACTTCCACCAAATCCACATTTTTTTTTGTAAGGAGATATGGTGCAGATCCAATCTACAATTTTTTTTTAAATTTTTTAATTGTTTTAATTTGGTTTTTAAAATTAAAAAAAAAAAAGATCTCCACCGTCCATCTTTGTGATGGACGGTAGAGATCCATTTTTTTTTTCAATTCTATTTTTTTAAAATATATTTTTATTTTCACTTTCTGGTTATTTTCAAGGATAAAACGAACATTTGACTACCAGGATTGACGATTAAACCCTTTTTTGACGGAAAATGTAATGGAAGGGGGTTAATATACATTAGTTTTATTTCAGGGGAGACTAACCAATATGGGCAAACCCTGTCCTCACCTTTCTAATATGGCAAAGGTGAGGGTGTAGAACGATCTTTTTCCCAATTTTAAAGCTTTCAAGGATTTTCCATGTAAATTTATGCATTGAGTGAACCATATAGATAAGTGATCACTACATCTATAAGACACATTTCAAGTTTTGTAGAGTAAACCAAACTTATCAAAATTCAGAATGTAATCGTATTCATTTACTAGTGAATATAAAGTTTCTATAAGAAACATTGTCCTACAAGCGTGCCTTATATCTCACGATCTCGTCTTTGTTATTATGTTTCCATACAAGAACTCATTAGTATCCAATTTGTTTGACATCTTCATGTGTCCAGAGTACTACTGGTTAAAAAACTTCACGTTTGGCTTATGAAGTCAATTCTGATTAAATTGCTTCTTTTCATTTAGGTCAATCATACATTTGTGTACAATTATCTATATTATGAATTGCACAATTATCATTTATAATTTAAGTAGCTATTGTATATGAAAATATACCACTGATGATTGTTTCTTCACTATTTCACATTTCTCTTGTATGATTTATAGAAATTTCTTTCACTTCAATGGATTTAGTCACTTTAGGGACTTGTGTCTCTTTAGATATTTCTAAATCTTATAGAGTTGACTTGGAGAAAGTGACCTTATTTGTAACTCGAGTTTTGTTTACAATAGGACCCTAGTAATTTACTTTGCTCTTTCTGGGAACAATACCTTGCGAAAAAGGTTTACAAACTTATGATATGCATCATATAATTTATTTGTTGGCTTATGCTCTAATAGTTCTTTAGGAACAATCACAAGGGTTCATGAGATGGCAACTTGTACAATTTTGTTACCTTTAATATATTTGGTAACTAATTAATAATCATATGATGATCAATTATATTTTGTATTTGTATTGAATAGTACAAATATTGAAATGAGACACAATAGGCCCCTAATAATTTACTTTCTTCTTCTTAGGAACAATACATTTCGAAAAAGGTTTACAAACTTATGATATGCATCACATAATTTATTTGTTGCCTTTTGCTCTGATCGTTCTTTAGGAACAATCACACGGGTTCATGAAATGGCAACTGGTAAAATTTTGTTACCTTTAATATATCTGGTAACTAATTAATAATCATATGATGATCAATTATATTTTGCATTTGTATTGAATAATACAAATATTGAAATGAGTCACATTTATTACATATATAGATAACTAATATATCTCTATTTTTATGAAAGTAACTTTTCATTTACTCTTCTCTTATGTAAAAACTTTCCATTTTTCTAATGATAGGAAAATTTATCAAAATAATAATATGCAGATCATGGATAAAAATCATCTATCATAAGTTTAAACTATCCAAATAGAAGATTAATCAACATCAACATAAATCTCAAAATGATATAGAAATCCTATCCCGGATCATGCCAAAGATGAAATAGGTGCATATACAACACAATCAAATATCTTAAAAACTAGTAAGTCAATGATCAATTGTAAGTTGTAATGGTGAATAATGATAATAAGCAGTGGGTCAGAGATGAATGAAGAAACATGTAAAATAGCACGTCTTTATATAAAAGCGGTAATTGTGTTTGTAATATTAAAGTTCTCGCAATTACTTGGAGATGTTTACGTTGATCCATTTTGAGTATGAGTATATGTGAAAACTAGAGGTTTAACATCAATCCCAACTGCTTTGCAATATTCATTAAATATCTTGGAAGTAAATTCACCAATATTATCAAATCACATTGACTTGATTAGATAATTTGAAATTTATACCCGAAAAATTAAGAATCTGTGCAAGTAATATGGAGATGTTTGATAATAAACAAACATGTAGTCATCTCATAGATGTATCAATTGGAAACATAAAATATTGAAATGGTTCACTTGGGTAATGAATAGGTCCACATATAAACCTCTGAATTATGGGGATTCAAAATCAACTTTAAAATGAGATGGTTTTATTATTAATCTCTATTGTGAAACTGTAATATATTTATTCTCATAGAATAAAATAATCTTCGGGTTCTTTAGTTAATGTCTATGAAAATTTTCAATGATTTTATGCATCATTGAGATCCTGGTGTTAATATATATATATATATATATATATATATATATATATATATATATATATATATAGTTTATGGGTATTTTTGTCTAGTCTCTAATAGAGGGTGTTTTAGTCGTTTAGCTTGTATACCTTTTCTTGTTTAGGTTTTATACAGAGTAGTATCCACTTCTTTTCTTGTAGGTCTTGGATATTATTGTTCTTTGTTTCCTCTAGACATGGGTTTTGCAAGATAATGGAAGATATGATTTTCTATGTTTTGTTACCTCATTTGAGGTGATTTACATGGTATCAGAGCTAAGGATTTTGGGAGTAAGTTTCTGCTGCCAGTATTGTGATCAACAATTGTTTCGTGGGTTAGTTATCTTCACAAATTTCTACAGTCCTTTGTTACTATCAAGCTACAATTTGTTTTCATTATTTGTCAATTGATTGTTGTCTTTGCTGTTAAATTAGTTTGTTAGAACTTGTTTGGAGTTGATTTTTCATTTGACTATGGATTCTTCTGATAATGATTTTATCGTATGTGAATTTTACCAGACGTACACGTCATTGACAGAGAGGATAAAATTGCCAGGTGGACGTCCAAATAGGCCCTCAGGAAACATCCTACAAGGTATCATCGAAGAGAAGAGGCTCGAGTAAACAAGTATTAAAACAAGACATGTATCAATTAAACATACGCGGGGCTAGCAGAATGTATTTTCTACTCGGGATCAGGAGACGTCACTTGGGACCAGCACACATCATATCCTACTCGGGATGAACATGACAACCGAGTAAGAAGCCTAACGAGTAGTTTAGAGTTGAGTCACGTAAGGATCCTTATCAAAGGACTCTAAAGAAGAAAGAGAATGTTAAGCATAAATGGTTCCTTATCCGAGAACACCTCTATTTCCTCAAAAAGACTACTCTTATAAGGAAATAAGTCCTAATTGGACTATGTTACTAAAGTTCCATTCGATCTCAATACAAGTCTCCGAAACAGGAAAAAAGACAATCTACTTCGAACAAGAAATCGAATCACAATTAAATGCAAAGATATTTTATTACTTGTACAAAGCAGATTAAGGTTCTATAAATATATAAATAGACCCATAATCTGGTCCAAAAAAAGAGAAAGACAATAGAGCATACACAATAATCATAAGAAAAATACAGAGAAGAAAGAGAGATTGAGAATTGTAATAACTTTGATCATAGTGGATTTTGGCTTGGTTGGTTATTCAACCACCCGTGGATGTTTCTCCGGTCATCGGAGTTTTAACATGTAAAATACTTGTGTCCGATTATTTCTCCTTCTCTCTTTGCAAACACAGCTGAAATCCAATTCCTGTTGACTTTTCACATTCAGCCAAAAATGCATGTCAACAATTGGCGCTAGAAGAAGGGCTTGAACCTTTGACTTAATTAACAACCATGACAGGAAGTAGAAGCAATTCCGGGAATGGCCAAAGATCTCCGGATAACTTCCATGTTCGCAGTACCTTGCGGGATCCTGCTACAAACACGAAGAGCCAAACCACACTCATGGCAGGGATCTAGCAAGTTCCTCCGACCAACAGAGATCTGACACTATGCTTCCGAGAGGCACTGCAACAATTGGTGGCAGACACAGCAAAGAAAGGAGTTGATTTACTGGCTACAAAAGCATAAACTCCTAACCTTCCACCGGCAAGGCTTCGTTCGGTTGTAGTAGGGCCAGAAATAAATACACCAAAAGTCGGAAGGAACTCAACCCCAGTCAATCAATCTGGACGTGAAACACATGAAGAGGAACGGCCACGCTAGAAGCAGAACCAGGATCAGATAGTACGTGCTAGACATCGTAAATATGACCGGTACAGAGATCGGTTGTCATTAGAAGATAGTGATCGGCACCATCTTAAGCGCCATCATGGAGTCATACGAGAAACCTGGTATCAAAGTGAAGAGCCAGAAAGAATGACAGTCACCCAACGGTTCAACCGTCAGGGTAGCCCGGTGGGAGACAGAGATGTTATAATCCAGAGCCTAACTCAAGAAGTCGAGAATAATAGGCGTCAAATGGATGCACTAGTCAGGCGTTACGGGTATAATGATTTGTCTGATGACGATTCTGACAGTCCATTCACCAAGGAAATCCTACGGACCCCATTCCCAGAAAGGTTCAGAATGCCACACGTAGAGCAGTTTAAGAAAGATACAGATCCAAAAGAGCACGTGAGACGCTATAAAAGTGTCATGGCTCAGTATGCCCATAGTGATCCCTTACTATGTCTCAACTTTCCACAAACTCTGGGAGATATGGGTTTAAGGTGGTTCGGGAGATTACCCCCAGCAAGTATCAGAAATTTCAATGAGCTGAGCAGGAGCTTTTCAAGGCAATTTCTGAGTAATGTTCATAGGAAAAAGTCAGTAGCTCACCTTTCTCAAATAAAGCAAGGGAAGGATGAGTCGCTGAAGAAATACTTGGGAAGATTCGGCCAAGCAGTGTCAGAAATTAGCAGTGCAAACATGAAGCAATAATTGTTGCATTCATCAACAACTTGCAGAATGGTCGACTATCTTTTGATTTAAGGAGAGCTCGGCTGACTAGATATGCAGACATGATGGATATAGAAGGAGGATATGCACTGGCCGAAGAAGAAGAATTGGCCACCAGAGGATGCTATATACATGGAGGGAAACCCGAACAAAAGGATGCCGAGTCCAAGGTGCAAAACCAGAAGGAAACCAGAAAGGAAACGGTAAAGAAAAGATTAAGGACAGGGATAATGGGCGTAATACCGAGCAGACCACGGAAAAATACCGAGGAAGATACACCAATTACACTCTCATTCGGTAAAAGCAGAAGGAAATCTTAGCCATTTTAGAGGAAAAGAATATGGTACAAGAACCACGACGATAGTCTCAGTTCGCCAAGCGAGATACAACTAAATATTGCAGATTCCATAAAAAAACCGGTCATGAGACTTCCAAGTGTTACCAGCTAAGAGATTACATAGAAACTCTTATTCGGGAGGGGCACCTACGGGATGTAATATTGAAAAAGGATGAAAAATCAGAAACAAAGAAAGAGGTCAGGGCAGATCTCAAAAATCAAAGAGCCAGTCCTGAGGCCAATCAGATAATACATACGATCTTTGGAGAACTATCTACGGGGAAGAGTAACAGAGAACGGACGCAAGAAATCCAAGAAGCAGTAGAAGCGAGGAATAACTTTGATGTCAACTCGGTGGAGCCAAACCCGAAAAGGGTAAAAGAAGGATGGGACCCAATAATATTCACAGAAGCAGATTCCCATGGGGTAGATACTCGGCCAAATGACGCTTTGGTCATAAGTGCCCGGATTGGTCACCGGGAAGTCAGGAGAATCCTGATAGATAATGAAAGCTCAACAGATATTCTCAATGTAGCCGTCTACGATCAACTCAGGTTAGACCGAAAGGACCTACAACCCTTCCATACCCCACTCAGAGTATTCGAGGGAGTTGAGGTCAGGTCACTCGGGAAGGTAAAGCTACCTGTGAAGATTGGAGTAGCACCCTGCCAGAGAACTGTATTGCTTGACTTCGTGGTGGTAGACTTGGAGAATTGGCCATATAATGCACTATTGGGACGACCATTCCTGAATAAAACTAAGGCAGTAACAGCCACTTATGCCTTAATGATGAAATTCCCGATCGAACAGGGGGTCAGAATAGTCAAGGGATCCCAAGAGATGGCTCGAAGAGCTAACCTGTCAGTATACAAGGACAAAAATGAACAGGTTTGCACTATAACACAACCGAGTCAGAACGAAAAGCCTCTATCATTCGAACTCGATCCATAAGAATAGCCGAATGAATCCAAAACTGAACCGATTGAAGAAATCGCACTGAAAGAAGATGAACCAGACAAAAAGGTCAAAATCGGGGCCAACCTGGAAGGAAGAGTCAAACAAAGCCTCATTGATCTACTTAAAGAATATAGGGATGTGTTCACTTGGAGTCATGAAGACATGGTCGGGATAGATGCCCGAATAATATCCACCATCTCACAGTAGACCCGAATGTAAAACCGATGATACAAAAGAGAAGATCATTCAATCTTGAAAGAAGTCAGGCGATCAAACAGGAAGTAGAGAAGCTACTTGCTGTAGGGTCAATTAGAGAGGTCAACTACCCACAATGGGTAGCCAACGTAGTCCTCGTCCAAAAGAAAAATGGGCAATGGAGGATGTACGTAGATTTAACAGATCTAAACAAGGCATGCCTGAAAGACAGTTTTCCACTACCAAGGATAGACCAGTTGGTAGACACAACATCAGGTCATGAATTGCTCAGTTTTATGGATGCCTACTCAGGATATAACCAGATCAGGATGGATAAGGCAGACGAGGAAAAAATAGCATTCACAACTGATCAGGGCTTATATTGTTACACGGTAATGCCTTTCGGATTAAAAAATACAGGGGCAACCTATCAAAGGCCGGTCAATAAGATCTTCTCATGGCAAATAGGAAGAAACATGGAAGTATACATTGATGACATGCTAACTAAGAGCATCACAGCAGACAGGCATACTTCAGACTTACGAGAGACATTTGATGTCTTGAGAAGATACCAAATGAAGCTAAATCCGAACAAGTGTTTATTCGGGGTTCCTTTAGGAAGATTCCTGGGTTTTCAAGTCCATCAAAGAGGAATCGAAGTCAACCCCGAGAAGATCTAGGCCCTGCAGAGAATGACCTTACCATGGACACTCAAAGAAGTACAGCGCCTAACAGGATGTCTGGCTTTCTTAGGAAGATTCATCTCAAAAGCCACAGATAGATGTGCACCCTTTTTCAAAGTAATTAGAAAATGGAAAGGACTAGAATGGAATGAAGAGTGCGAGCATGCATTCTTAAAAATTAAAGAGTACTTAGGACAGGCCCCCATCCTTTCAAAACCTCAGATGGGGGAGACACTCCAACTGTACGTGTCAATTATAGAACTTGCAGTAAGCTCAGTTCTATTCAGAACAGAAGATGGAATACAAAAGCCAGTATACTACACCAGCAAGACACTTCTATCAGCTGAAACCAGATATTCACCGGCTGAGAAAATGGCTCTAGCATTGGTCTCAGCAGTAAGGAGACTAATGTCGTACTTTCAAGCCCATACAATCCAGGTTCTCACTGACTGGCCATTAAAACAAATTCTACAGAAGCCAGAGATTTCAGAAAGATTGACCAAATGGGCTATTGAGATAAGTGAATTCGACATCCACTATGTTCCCAGAACATCCCTTAAAGGACAATCAGTGGCAGATTTTATAGCAGAATTCACAGAGGCAAACCTAGAAGCAAAAAAGATGCTGGGCAAAAATTTCCCATGGAAATTGTATGTTGATGGCTCTTTAAACACTCATGGCAGCGGGGCAGGGATCATAGTGTGCACTCCAGAAGGAGATGATGTCGAATGTGCCATGAGATTTGACTTCAAAACAACCAACAATCAAGCCGAGTACGAGGTGCTACTAGCTGGACTTAGAGTCTGCATAGCTCTCGGGGCAGATGAAGTTAAGATATTCAACGATTCACAGGTAATTGTCAACCAGGTTCTGGAAGAGTACCAAGCCAAGGATGAAGGTATGATAGCCTATCGTAACATTGCAAAACAGCTCCTCCAAAAATTTAAAGAATACAACCAAGATTGCTCAGATCCCTAGGGAGGAGAATGAAAAGGCAGACGCATTGTCTAAACTAGCGTCAGCAACAACCACAATCAGACCAAAGACCATTCTGGTCGCACATCTCCTCCAACCGAGTACAGCTGAACCAAAACACTTAGAGGTTTTAGAAATCTGGACACCGCCAGACGGTTGGATGACTCAGCTGAAAAAGTTCTTAGAAGAAGGCGTGCTCCTGGAAGATCCTATACAAGCAAAGCGTATCAGGTACAGATCAATAAGATACACATTGGTTGGTGGAGAGTTATACAGAAGAGGGTATTCCCGAACAATCCATAGATGTGTGTCAGAAGAAGATACATACCCGATATTATAAGAAGTTCATGGAGGAATCTGTGGAAACCACACTGGGGGTAAAAGCTTAGCACACAAAGTACTCAGACAAGGCTATTATTGGCCTACTCTCTTCTCAGATGCACTGCAGTGTTCGGAGAGCTGTAATACTTGCCAGAGTATTGCCAACGATATCTAACAACCCCTTGAATAGCTCAGAAACCTCACGTCCCCATTGCCATTCGCCATGTGGGGTTTGGATTTAATCGGCCCAATGCCAGCTGGGACAGGGGGTGGAGCGAAGTATGCAATAGTAACCGTTGATTATTTCACGAAATGGGCAGAAGCTGAAGCTTTGGTACACATCACAGAAGCAAATACCACAAATTTCGTGAAAAAGAATATACTTTATAGGTTTGGAGTCCCAAACACTATAATCATTGACAACGACATCCAGTTCGATAACATGAAATTCAGACAGTTGTGTGAGGAATATCAGATTGCCAATTACTATGCCATACTGGCCCACTCTCAAACAAATGGGCAGGTAGAAGCAGTAAACAAAATCATCAAGCACACTATCAAAGCAAAGCTAGATGCCAAGAAAAGAAGCTAGGTTGAAAAACTCCCCGAAGTATTATAGGTATATCGGACGACATCAAGAACTTCAACAGGAGAGACTCGGTTCACTTTAGCGTTCGGAATAGAAGCTGTTATCCTAATAGAAACGTCGTATGCATCACCCCGGGTCAGGCTATATGATAAAGAACAAAATGTTGATATGCTAATACAAAGTCTAGATGAGCTAGAAGAGAAAAGGGAGAAGTCCCGAATAAGAAATATGGCATATCAGCAAAGAGTAGCTCGCCACTACAACTCTCATGTTCGAGTCGGGAAATTCCAGCTAGGAGACCTGGTACTCAGGAAGGTGTCATTGAACGTGAAAAATAAAGCTGCAGGATCTCTGACTGATAAATGGGAAGGCCCATACAAGATCGAGGGAATAGCTGGCCATGGAGCATATTGGATTGCACGACCCAATTGAGGGGTTTTACCCCGACCATGCAATGCCCAATATCTGAAGATTTTCTATCATTAAATTGTTTTATTCTTTTTTTCTAGCAGGAAAATTTTTAGTTAGGTCAAATATTAGCTGTGGAATTTAAATCTTTGTTGATTTTACAGTGATAAATAAAAAATTACTCGGGATTTCCGAAAGAAAGCATATGATAATAAGAGCATATGGAAGAGCATGATAATAAGAACATGCAAATAGAATACTCGGGACCATTAAATCCTGAATGAGCGAAGAAGCTCGAAGGTGCATGCCAGCCGAGCAAGGTCAAATTGACCTTAATAAAAAGGCAAACCCGATGCACCAGATTCTGGAAAAATGCTCGGGACGCTATCGGGAGAAATTCCAGTGAAATGCGTAGCTGTGTTGAGCAATTTTTATTTAAATAGAGCTCAACAATTCGGTACGCTTAGGCATGAAAACTAGGGAGACGTCCTTGGTATTTCGTAAGGACTCGAACATATGATCATGGTGAGCCTTGATGTAATGTTCGGGTAGCAACCGAGTATGAAACACAAGTATATACTTGCATGTTTTAAGATGACTCGGTTAATAATAAAGAGCCAGTTTAATAAGATACTTTACGATTAAAGTTATTTGGGTAACTACCAGTTTAATAAGATACTCGGTTAAGTTACCCGAACATCAAAGAGCCAGTTTAATAGGATACTCGGGGATTAAAGTTATCTGGGTAACAACCGGTTTAATAAGATATTCGGTTAAGTTACCCGAACATGCCAGTTTAATGAAGTACTCGACAATAATCAAGAAGTTGAGTGATTAAAGCAAATCAAAATCATTTAGAAAAACATGGAATTTTATTGATTTTAGAGAAGGGTTACAAATTCTTTACAAAGTGTAATTCTTTTCAAAAGAATTCCTAAGAATTTCTACAATCCTACAAAAATTAAGGTTGCAAGGATTTCGAGCCCTTGCCAATACTCGGGTCCGGCACCATCTCATATTCACGAAGCAGACTCTCGTTAGAAGGCCAACTGAGTCGTCCATCCACTGGCTACAATCTTCTTATGGGATTGGTCTGACATCAAGAATCACACCTTCCGCGACCGACTCTTGAGAAACATAAAAAGTCTAGAAGGAGTGCTCAGATGGAATCTCCAAATACATGGGATGAGGCTCTTTACCTCGGCTATGGCAATAAGCTCTATATTCCTTCATTTGAGTCTGAAGAGATTCCAAGGACCGATCCATATGATGTTTGATCGAAAGCTTTCAGTTGGCTCAAGTCTTCTCAGTCGCCCTATTCTTAACTTTAAAGAACTCGCCGGCTGAAACTAGCCCGCAATGAAACTCCCGAAGAAGAAGGGCATCATAGGCAGGGAATCTTATTAAACGATCAACCCCCTAAACCTCAAGTTCCAGTCTGGCCTCCTTAGATAGGGATTTGACTGTTAGAGCTTGGCGTTCCAAGTCCTCGATCTTCTTTTCGTATGCCGACTTGGACTGCTCTGCTTCTTGTTCAGCCTTAAGCATCAATTCTTAGGTAGAAGATAACAAGTTCTGAAGTGATGATGCCCTCTCTACCGCCGAAGAAGCCCTCTCATCGACCTCAATCTGCTTCGCCAGACAATTGTAGGTAAAAACCTCTACAGAACGGCTATCCTCGGTTTTCTTTAGCTGAGCCTCCAAACGCCTTATTCGATCAGCTTAATGTTGCTGCGTCTGAACTAGCTCAGCGAATTCGGCCACCATCTGCAAAGGAGTACAATTAAAAATCTGACAGACAAGCAAAACATTGAAAAAGTCGGGTATGACTTACATAAGATGCACCATTGAAGACATTTTAAAGACGTTCGGTCAAGGAGCCATCCCAAAAACTGCTCCAGCTGTCTTCCCCAATGAAAGCTCGACCGGAGGACATCTCCCGCAGCATATCCTAGGGAGAAGGATATGAAGGAACCCCCAAGGGTTCAGCCCCCAGATTTCCAACCTTAGGGGTAAGGGAAGCCCTGTTCAGTTCTGAAGCCGCCGTATCTACTGACGCTCCAGCACCAACACTCAGGGTAATCTCATCCGTAACATCTTCATCACTGGAGTCGATAAATGAGACCACCCGAGGGACTTTGAGAGGGCGAGTCGGCGAGCTAACTGCTTTTCGCTTCTCACCCTAAGAACAGTAGAAGTCAAGATCAGCTGCAGGGTCTTTCTGGACATCATCCCGAAAAGATTCGAAGAAGTCGGGACCTACAGGCACTTGGCTCGTAGAGGTATAACCTCTGTCTAAGACGTCTGAACACTTAGCAGACTCCTCACCTAGACCTTCACTTTGCCTTTGCCGATCGACAGGCATCTAAGTATCGGTCAGGCGACTTGGACCACTAGTTTCCCCAGTTGTTGGTTGAAAAACGTCATCAGGGACATCTTCGGGAAATTGTTCTTCAATCGTATCAGTCTCCTCGTCAGACTCAGGCGGGGCGATGCCTTCATTACCTTGACGAGAAGCCTCTTTTCGACTCGCCGTAATAATTGACTTCACTTGGCGAGCCTGAAGATCGCAGACGACGTCCGTATCAAACACTTAAAAAGGAAAAAGGAACCGCTCAAAATGCAAAACAAAAATATATAATGAAAGGAAAAGGTTGCAAAAATTGTTTACATCGCCTACGTTGGCCTGAAATATTTTCGAAGAGGCCGAACTCAATCATCTTCTACTCAACGAAAAGATAAGTCTTGCTCCTCTTCTCCAAAGTGTGAACCGCTGCCCCGAGCAATTCTGGTCAGCTCCGCATCACTGTACTCGATTTTCTTCTTGTTCCAAATCTCGGGGGAATAGAAGAAACGGAGACCTTCAACACTGTTTGAGTACCCCAAGCTAAAACAGTGACTTCTAGCCCGAGACCCCCTCTGGCGAAAAACCAACTGTTCTTCAAGAACTTGTTGGACGTAGGTTTATAAAACCCCTCTTTTTAGGGTCGTCGAAGATATCAGTTTCCCGACTCATTTTTGTCCCCTTAGGGACCCAGCAATCTGGCGAATTATACATGAGAAAGTAAGTCCCCGACTTGCCCAATTTTCTCAGCGTAAAGAAGTGTCTGATTTCATTCGGGGATGGCAGTGATAAGTTCATCTGACTGAACATATGCCACAGGCACATCAAAATTTTATAGCTATTTGGGGCCAGCTGAGCCGGAGCACTCCTTGCTTCAGCTGAAAACTAGGCAATGAATGGCAGGGAGAAAAGAGTGACGCCGCAGCAGAGCATGGATCAGTAGATCGCCACCATACCCGGAGGGTGGGTGGGGGGGGGGGGGTTCCATGCAGCTCTGTCACCCACTAGAATCAGAGTGACCGAATTAGGCAAATCGAATCGGGAGCGATACTTCATTATCTCATCTGTCCCAACCACATTCGGCTCGGTGTCAAACCCACTCGGGCGTTCAGCAGGAAAAGTAAGACGAGACGCCCTGAACGCCTCTTTAACGTCGTTCTCATTGACAGTCTGCTCCTTGATCAGAATATAGCCCGAGTTATGTTTACGGACTGCACTTTTACTTTGATGTTTTCCCATCTTTCGAAGAGGTACCCTGTGGTCAGAAATATCAGAATCAGAACTAGATGAAGAACTCGATACAGGGCTAAAAGTGACTTCAGGGTGAAGTCCCGAAACATCAACTTCAAGAAATGGCGGTTCGTCTACAAGGATTTTCCCCAGTAATCTTCTAATACAAGAAACTAATTGGAAATCACCACGTTCTAATACATCAAGAGCAACATTAACAAGACGATGACAGGATGATGGCTCCATTAAAAACTAACCTTGAATAAAGAATTGATATAAGATCTTCAACGGAGAGTCACGACTATCTGTAAAAAATCTGGGTTAGAAAAAAGCTCTTTCTGCTGCAAATTTTTCCAAATGAACCAGCACAACCTAAGATGAAGAATTTAAAGAGGAAACGGCACGAAACCCTAGGTTTTCAAGGCAGGAAATAACGATGACGAGGTTTGATGACATAGGCAGCGCATGGGAAGACGCATAGGTCGTTTCTCATTAATAACCTCGAAAAATGAAGAGGTAAAGTACACGTGTCAAAGCAAGAACTAGCCTCAGCCGTCAGAATTTCAAAAAATCGCCATCATTAAAAATCTCACGTGAAGGGTAAATCAAATTTGCAGGGTCACCATTAAGACACGTCATTATGATAAGACATTTACTCTACACAGAAATAAAAATTGAAATGATTAAAATATTTTAAGGGGGTATTGTCGTATGTGAATTTTACCAGACGTACACGTCATTGACAGAGAGGATAAAATTGCCAGGTGGACGTCCAAATAGGCACTCAGGAAACATCCTACAAGGCATCATCGAAGAGAAGAGGCCCGAGTAAACAAGTATTACAACAAAACCTGTATCAATTAAACATACACGGGGCTAGCAGAATGCATTTTCTACTCAGGATCAGGAGACGTCACTCGGGACTAACACACATCATATCCTACCCGGGATGAACATGACAACCGAGTAAGAAGCCTAGCGAGTAGTTTAGAGTTGAGTCACGGAAGGATCCTTATCAAAGGACTCTAAAGAAGAAAGAGAATGTCAAGCATAAAGGGTTCCTTATCCGAGAACACCTCTATTTCCTCAAAAAGACTACTCTTATAAGTAAATAAGTCCTAATTGGACTACGTTACTAAAGTTCCATTCGATCTCAATACAAGTCTCCGAGATAGGAAATAAGATAATCTACTTCGAACAAGAAACCGAATCACAATTAAATGCAAAGATATTTTATTACTTGTACAAAGCAGATTAGGGTTCTATAAACATATTAATAGACGCATAATCTGATCCAAAAAAAGAGATAGACAATATAACATACACAGCAATCATAAGACAAATACAGAGAAGAAAGAGAGATTGAGAATTGTAATAACTCTGATCATAGTGGATTTTGGCTTGGTTGGTTATTCAACCACCCGTGGATGTTTCTCCGGTCATCGGAGTTTTACCACGTAAAATACTCTTGTTCGATTATTTCTCTTTCTTTGCAAACACAGCTGAAATCCAATTCCTGTTGACTTTTCAAATTTAGCCAAAAATGCACGTCAACAGATTTTAAAACGATTTTCGTCCGCTTGATTGGCTCAACTTACATGTATTTGAAATTTGTTATGAAAATTTTTCTTGTTGGCAAAGAGATGTCGGACTATGTCAGTGGTACTGTGACTTGTCAAAATCCACAGATAATGATTATGACAAGTTAAAACGTAGGTGGAATACTGCTAATGCAAATATTATGACTTGGATAAATAACTTTGTTGAGTTTTCAATTGGAATTCATTTATAAAAGTTTCATAATTCTAATGATGCTTGGGATTATCTTGCTATCACATACAATCAGTCTAATTTTGATAGGAAGGTATCAGATTAATATGAATCTTTAGGAAGCAAAACAAAGTAAGTGATCCATTCAAGAGTTTTATTCGTATTTGATTGAATTTTGGGATTAGTTGGCCTTAATGGATCCTACTGAACTGGGAAAAGATGGTATTTATCATAAACTACGGGAAGAGCATAAGTTGGTGGAACTTTTGATGGCTTTTCGTGATGATTTTGAAAATCTTCGTAGCTCTATGCTACATCGGTCACCTTTAATTATTGTTTCTATTGCTATCAATGAGTTTTCGTCTACTTTAGATGTGAAAGATTTTACTACTATAGGTACTTTCGTAGGTCTACTTGTAACTTGTCTACAGATTTGCCACCCTATAATGGTAAGATCCCTGCAACCTCTCTAGTGGATATTGATCATTCATCTTTGTCTCCACGTTGTAATCCTCCTCGTTCTTGTCGTCCTCCTGCTTAGCATGCTTTTCCAACTCAATTTTTCTCTTCTGAATATTTATATATTCTAACTTCTATTCATTCATTTGTTGAGCCTACTACGTATAAATAAGTCTGCTAAGATGCAAATTGGCGTCAAGCTATGGAAGAAGAGCTTACTGCATTGCATAAGACAAGGACATAGGAGTTGATACCTCTTCTAGAAGGAAAACGTGCTATTGGCTGTAAATGGGTCTACAAAGTTAAAACTCGCTCTGATGGGACCTTAGAGAGATATAAGGCTAACTTGGTGGCTAAAGGATATTCTGAAGAATATGGTATGGATTTTCATGAAACCTTTACTCTCGTTACTTAGATGAAAACTGTGCGAACTTTTATTATAGTTGTTGCTGTTCGTGGATCTGATTTAAACCAAATGGATGTATTTAAATAGAGAACTTCGGGATGAAGTTTATATGCAACCTTCAGCTGATCATACTCATCCATCTAGTGTTGTCTACAAGTTAAAACGAGCTTTATACGGCCTCTCAAACAAGCTCCACGAGCTTGGTTTGAGAAGTTTAGCGATGATATTCTTCAACTAGGTTATGTTTGTTCTGATTATGATCCAACTATGTTTATCATCGCACTTCTACTAGGTTTGTTGTTCTCTTTCTTTATGTTGATGACATGATTATTACTGGAGATGATAGTGCACGTATCTAAGTTTTAAAGTCTCAACTTTAGTCTATGTTTGAAATGAAAGACTTGGGTCTTCTTCGATATTTCCTTAGTACTGAGGTGTCTATATTGCCATATGGATACTTATTATCTCGATCCTAGTATGCATCAGAAGTTGTTAATCGTGCTCGTATGTCTGATGATCGGATAACTGATACACCTATTGAGCTTAATGTCAAGCTTAATCATTTAGATGACACTATTCTCACACACTCGACTTTATATCATGGGGTGGTTGGTTCATTGGTTTATTTAACAAGTGCTCATCCTGATATCAGTTATGTTGTTCATCTTGTTAGGCCCATTTTGGCATTGTTGTGTTGTGGGGAGAAGTGCTTTTGAAATTGTTATGGGGGGAATTGTTGTGGGAAGAATCAACTAAGTGTTTGGTAAACTGATTTTCAAAATTGTTGTGAGAACTAAAAGCAATTTTAATGTGTTTGTTAAACTAAAGTAAAAAGTGTTATGAATGTGTAAAATTACTAAAAGGACATACACATCTAAATGGTGCTAATGTGCTATATTTTATATTTTATATTTTATATTTTATATTTTTCTTGTTTATTTGTGTTTAGTGTTAAGTGTTATATAATTATGGTACTTTATTGAATTAATTAGGCCAATTTTTTATTATACTTTATTGAATTAATTAGCCTAATTTCTTTATTTCTTTTTTTATTCAACTTTATTTATTTATTTCTTTTTTATTCTACTTTATTGAATTAATTAACCCCATTTTTTTTTGTAAAGTTATGACAACAATTTTTTTGTACAGCAATGTAAGCCCATTTTTTTTTGTTAAATTTCGTTAAAGGTAAGGACAAAGTTGGAAAGTTGGTAAAATTTCATTTAATATCACTGTAGCAAGTTTTCTTAAAGCATAAGCCAAAATCTAAAAGCATGTATTTATAGTTTCTCAAAAACTCAGTTGGGAGAAGTTAAAAGTGACCAAAAGCATTTCCCCGTGATTTTACCAAACACCCTGTTTTTGGTCCGGAATCACTTTTGGTCGTAAAAGTATTGGGAAAGCAATGCCAAACTGGGCCTTAGTCAATTTGTTTCAGCTTCTCACACTCTTCATTGGGCTGTTGTTCATCGTGTTATCTAATATGTTCGTGGAACCTTGTTTCAAAGTCTACTTTTCTCCTCCAATTATGATATTGTTTTACGTGCATATTGTGATTCTGATTAGGCAAGCAATACGGTTGACCACAAGTCTACTACAGGTTATTGCACATTTCTGGGTGATTCTCTCATTTCTTGGAAAAGCAAGAAACAGAGTAGCGTTTCTCGTTCGTCATCAGAAGTAAAGTATCGTGTTATGGCGACAACTGCAGCTGAAATTGTTTAGTTACGGTAGGCATTCACCTATTCCCACAGGAGTTCAGCTTACTCTTACCCCTCCTGTTACCCGACCCAAGTCCATGTTAGAAGTGTTCGTATCCCGGGCATCCAAAATGCGTGGTAAGGGGACTTCCAATCCTGCTACTATTTCTGCCACTGCCATCACCTCTACTACCCCTCCAACCGCTAATGTTGTTGTCGTTTCTACCTCTTCGGTTGGCATACCTGCTGCTCCAATTCCTTCTCCCCGCATCTATAGCAGTAATGGGGAGTTTAGATATTGTTGTCATAGAGGGACCCGAAGATCGTTCCCAACCTCCATCCAGATCCGTTGACCAGGGCAAGGTTGTGAACCGGTTAATTGCTTCTTACCTATGTGGTAGCCTCTTCTTGATGGCCTAAATGCCTACCGACATCTTGATTACCAAAGGATTTGCTCTCTTGGTAAGGTAATCATTTTCCTTTACTTGCGATTCGGTTACCAATTGGTTATATACTGACTTAAGTTTTGTCAACCGTAGGCCTTCAAATACAATGTCGTTGTGAGCCATCAAGTGACCTCTCTGCGTGAGCGTACTGTAAAAGTCGAGGCTAAAACAGAAACTGCCACGGGGTTGCTTGCTCAGGCTTGGGACCTGGTACATGAGGTAACCATTAACCGGGACAAGACTGAGAATGAGCTAGCTGTGCTCCAACGTGACTATCAGAGGCTAAAGAGAACTTTCAACAGGACGCCTTGAAGTCAGTAAGGCATAAAAGGGAGAGGGATGAATGGAAGGTGGAGGTTGAAGGTAAGAAGCTGAGAACTTGGACTTGTATGCTCAGATAGCTAAGCTGCAAGTAGAAGTGGAAACCTCCATCAGGAGTGGATATTTTTATACCTCCTACCAGGTTGTTGAAGCGCTACCCATACCCTTCGACCGTTTTGTCATTGACGATTGAGACAGGGAGAAGATAATGGCTAAGGTCAAGGAGATGTCCCTCCCTGTTGGTGATGAAGCTAGTACTTTGCGTATTGTTGGGGCTGGCAAACAAGTGCTTGATATAGACCTTCTACTCCATCCTTCCACCCCTCCAATCTTAGGACCCTTAGAGGCCTCTGGTGGGGTCCAACCCATACAAACCGATGGTGGCCAGCTCGTTTCTATCAATATGAGGGCTCAGTCCACCCAGATCATGGAAAATCTCCCTGTTCCCTCAGAATTGGGGAGAGGTTTATCTGAAATCCATAAGAAAGCTGGAGATCTCCATAAAGTGCTAACTGGGGCAAAGCTAGGGGATGTACAAACAGAGACGGGGTTGGTTGTTACCTCTCAGGATGAAATTGTTCCCGTTGAGGTCATGGCCATGGTCGACAAAGTCTTAGTTGAGGACTAGGTCTAGCTGTAAGCAGGTGAGCTTTTGGGATAGTAGGATGGCGTGTAGCCCCTAAGAGAGGGAACGGCAGGAAGGGATAACCAGGAAGAGGAGGATAATGTGTGATTTTCTTTGAGTTCATATGTAATGCTCGAGAAAGGGGGTGGGCACCCTACTTAAATCTTGAACTCGACTTTACTATATCGGTTACTTTTTCTCTTTCTGTATAGATGTTGCCCGGTAATGGAGGTGGGCACCCTGCTTGACCAATGACAAGTTTTATCATCTTTCAATCATGTCAGTTATTGCCCACAACTAGGGGATGGGCTCCCTTGCAAGATCGATGTAGCCTAACGGGGGAATAGCTTCCCTCTCCATCAATAGTGAAAAGTTATTTTGCTCTTCTCCATATTTATGCTTAGTTAAATTTCGGACTTGGTTGAACGCTTCTTGCTTTATTCCCGGATTTATCCTTAGTGCAGCACCCAATTCGTTCTTGACTTCTCTGGACTTTAAATTTAATAAAGAGAAACTCCTGAACATGTTAAGTAAGAGTTGATAAGTAGGGTGGGCGCCAGATCCCAATACTTAGCGGGAATTCCCACTTAACTAGCTCGGGCATATGGCCTCTCTGATCAAGACCTTACTCCTTAGTTGATATCTTGACCATGGTACTTGTAGAAACCTCCTTAAGTTTCCTGCGAACATTTATGTACCTGTAATTTGGTAACATAGTAAGTCACACGTGAAAGAGAAAATGATTAATAGTGGGTGGCAGGTGCCAGATTATTCTGATTCATGGCTAATTTAACCCTTATGGAATATTTTTAGAACTAGCCATTCTCGAGACCTTGATGGTAACTATGCTCTTACATTCAGACCCTTCATGGGGTTGGTAGCCCGACCAAGACATTATAAATGCCATCTAGTTATCCTGGTCTTGAGATCTGGTTGGTAATTATGCTGAAAAGACCTTAATTTTATAATTGGCTTATTTCATGACAAACTACACCACATTGGGGATGATTGTGTAATAGGTAGCTCAGGTCCTTATTGGCAAGCTTCCAAGCATCTCCATGACTTCAAGAGCAAAATGTATATTCACTTGACATTGCCTCTTGAAGAGTTTAGGTGCACACACACACACACACACACACACACACACACACACACACACACACACACATACACACACACACACACTTCACGAATGATTTGTATCAACAAGCATTTATGTTATATTTCTTATGTGTGCATCCTTACACACAATCACACTTGCACTTTATTCTTAGTCTTAAGTGTGTTTGTTGTGTATTTAATTCGTATTCCATTGCTTGATCGGATACGTCCACGCGTGCACGATGGTGTGCTCTTTTTAGTTCGATGAGAGACATTTATAGTCTCTACTGCGTGAGTTAGTGAGTGGGTAGGCTACCCGCGCAGTACCCGCGTACTACCTTGGTGAAGGACCTTCTATCTCTCGATTTTAGGTCATTACATGGACATTTACAGGCATAATACGGGTCACTACGCGGGTATGAACTCGCCCACTACGCGAATCTGGGTAGAATTTTATCAAAATGACATTGTTTTGCTTGTGTCTATATATATATATATGTTATCTTCTCCCCTTTAGGCTTAGAACTCTTAATTTCCATACCTTAGTGAGAGATAGAGTTCCTCTAGTGAGAGAAAGCACCAAGATTGCTTCTTTAACTCTTTAAACCCAAAACCCATCATCCTTTCTTGAAACAAACATCATATAGCTTCATATAGGATGTTTCTTAGCATGGGTCTTCATCAACACATGTAACTTGGTAGGTAGAACACCATCTTCATCATTCTTGTGTTCTGGCTTAATAAGATATCTCTTGTATGACTTGTATGTCTCTAGATTAGGATTTTTATTACAAGTAGAGATTGTTGTTGATGTTTGGGTTGTTGTATTGTGATAGCTAACATATAGGTCATATTTGCCTCTAGCTAATTAGGTCATATTGATTGCATTTTGATGATTGCATTTTGATGATTGCATTTATTGACCATGCCATGCGTAATGACAACTTGTGTTGAAATGACTTTGTTTGATAACTAGGATTTTAATTGTATTATAAAATCTAGGTAATCATTTTGTATATGGTCATCGATTGTTCACTTAGACCTTTATACTCTTCATTGAGTCAAAGTTTTATGGCTTCAGTGTGAAGTTGCACAAGCAAGTCAAGTCTTGCAACCAAGGGTGAGTTGGCAAGCAATTGGTCGGGTGCCACCATAAAAGGCCCCAAGGGATAGAGTATGAGGCGTTCACGTCAAGAGTAATGTATCAGGGGATATCACTAGGGACTGAACCAATAGTGGTGAGTGGCAGTGTCCATAGCCTGAGGTTGTCGAGAGTGAGAGTCCGAGAATCAATTGAGGGTGTAACCTTTACTCATATAATGGATTTCTATGATCATGTGTAGCTACCAGAATAGCCCGTGGTTTTTCCCTTATTGAAGGGTTTCCACATAAAAATCAAGTATTATTTATTATTCCGCACTTTACACTTGATTTTATATGTTTGTTTTTGTTTGGTGAATTTGAAATTAACTAATCAAGAAAAGTTGGTAATTAACTTGATTAAAACCTATTCACCCCCATCTAGGTTAGGATAGACACACGTTTATTAAGGAATTTTCATATGCTCTTACATTAGACCCTTCTTAGGGATGGTAGCCCGACCAAGGCATCAGGAATGCAATATAGCTATCCTGGTCTCGAGATCTGGATTACAACTATACTCTTACACCCAGACCCTTCCTAGGGGTGGTAACCCGACCAAGGCATCAGGAATGCTATCTAGCTATCCTGGTCTTGAGATCTGGATGGCAACTATGCTCTTACCTCAGACCATTCCTGGGGGTGGTAGCCGAACCAAGGCATCAAAAATGCTATCTAGCTATCCTGGTCTCGAGATCTGGATGACAACTATGCTCTTACATTCAGACCCTTCTTGACGGGGGGTAGTGCCCGGTCAAGGCATCAAGGATGCTATTAAGCTATTCCTCAATTCACAGTGACCACGACGAACTTCTTTGTGGAGAAAATTCAAGCAACTGAGAGGTGGAGAAAACTACTCATAGACTTTATTAATGATCAAACCAAAAATACAAGATAAATCTTTCTAATAAAATGATGAGAGTTCCCCATCTAAGGGTAGAACCTTCTCAGGTGGTCAGCGCTCCAAGTATGGTCGATAGGCCGACCGTTCATGTTTTCCAGCTTGTATGTTCCTCTCCGAACCACCATTTTTACCAAGTAAGGTCCTTCCGAATTTGCTCCCAAGACCCCGTTAGACCTGACCCTGGTATTCTGAGTCACTTTTCAGAACACTAAGTCCCCTACCTTAAAGCTTCGGGTCTTCACCCTCTTATTGAAGTATCTTGCAATCATGCTCTAGTAGACGGTTACCCTCTCTGCAGCTATGTCCTACTTTTCTTCTAAGAGGTCTGATTTATCCCTGAGTTTATGTTTATTGCTTCTGGGCTTAAAATGTTGGACCCTGAATGAGGTCAACATATGCTCGATTGGTAAGACCGCCTCTACCCCAAAAGTTAGGGAGTAGAGGTTTCTCCGGTCGCGGTCTTTTTGGGTCTTCAATATGCCCAGAGGACCTCGGAAAGCTCTTCATCCCATTTGCCTTTCTTCCGTTGTAGCTTCTTCTTCAACAATTTTGTGTTCATTTTATTAGTGGCTTCTACCAGGCCATTTGTCTAGGGGTGGGCTACTGATCCAAATTGGAGGTCTATTTCAAGGCCCTCATAATAATCTTTAAACAATGCATTGTCGAACTGCTTCCCGTGGTCGACAATGACTGCGATCGGGGTTCCAAATCTGCAAACCACATTGGTTCGATGAACTTGGTGGTTTTCTCCTCTATAATTTGAGACAACGGTTCTGCTTCCACCCACTGAGTAAAGTAGTTGATGGCGACTATAACATTCTTAGCTTGTCCCAGAGCAGTAGGAATCGGTCCGATTAAATCAACTCCCCAAATCCCAAAAGGGTAGAGCGAACTGATCGAGAACAGGTGTTCAGTTGCCAAGTGGTTCAAATTCGGGGTCTTCTGGCAGGGTGTACAAGATTGTATAAATGTTTTGGCATCCTGGTGTATGGTAGGCTAGTAGTACACTAGTACCCCATACTGAGTACTTGGTATGCTAGTGCTTCTCCACTGATGTGATTCCTGTAGTCTTCAGAATGGACCTCCCACAAAGCCCATTTGACGTTCTACTGATGTAGGCATCATAGCAGCGGGAGAGATTTTCCCATTCTATAGAGATGCAAGTCGACCAAACAGTAACGAACAGAGTTCCTCTTAAGTTTGTGAGCTTGGTCAGGGTCTTCTAGGAGCTTTTCCTCCTAAAGACAGACAATTATCGGTTCATTCCAGTATGAAGGTCAGTAGACCGGGCAAACTTCTTTGCCTATTACTATACTAGGTAGAGAGATTATTTGAAGAGGTACCCCTTTAGGTAGGGTTTGCCCCCCGTTAGCTGTTATCTTTGCTAGGAAGTCTGCACAGTGGTTATACTGGTGGGATCTGTTCAATCTTGAACCCTTCGAATCAGCTGATGAGCGATCGAGTCTATTTGAGTTAAGCAACCATATTATCTCCTTTAGCCGGGTAAAGCCCGGTGATCTTGTTGGCAATAAGTAGTGAGTCACTTTTAGCACACAAGTAATCAGCTCCAAGCTCGAAGGTTGCTCTCACTCCTGCCAGCGGAGCTTCATATTCTGCCTTATTGTTGGCGGCTTTAAATTCGAACCTGAAACAATGGCAACACTTATTCTTTTCTGAATCAATCAAAATGACATTGGCTCTTTGCCTGCTTGTCTGGACGCCCCTTCTGTATAAATTTTCCAGGTTCTATGGCCCACTGTCCAATTATTAGGCTCTAAGGGCCTCTGTAAGCTTTACTCGGCTCAGTTATGGCCACTTAATCGGGGAGAGCGGAGAATACTGCCATAAAGTCAGCTACTTGTTGGGCTTTTATAGTTGTCCTAGCTTTGTACTTTAAGTCAAACTGAGTTAACTCCAAGGCCCAACGGACTAAACTTCTAGACAGATCTGGTCTCTAAAGGAATTGGGGAAAAGGTTGATCCGTTACTACCACCATAGAGTGAGCTTGGAAGTAGGGCCGGAGTTTTCTAATCGAGGTCACTAAGGTAAAGACGAGCTTTTCTAGTGGGACATAGTTCTTTTCGGGCTTGGTCTGTGCAGGACTTACATAATAGACAGGTTGTTGGACCCCGTTTCTACAATCCTTGACCAAGGCTCCACTCATTACTGTCTCCGATACGGCCAAGTAAATCTGTAACTTCTCTTCGAGAGCTGGCTTGACAAGCAGCGACGGGCTGGTCAGGTACTTCTCAGGGCTTACTCACTATCTTGGTCCCACTTTATGTTCCTTCCCTGCTTTATCTCATTGAAGAAGGGAATGCATTTATCGGTTGACCAGAAAATGAACTGATTGAGTGTGACTACTCGACTCGTTAAGACTTGAACCTGTTTAAGCGACATTGGAGACTCTAGATCCATGATAGCCCCTTAGGATTGGCTTTCATACCCCTTTCATAAACCATGAAACCCAAAACATTTCTTGCGGTTACCCCAAAGTCACACTTGGAGGGGTTCAGTCGCATCCAATTTTCTCTTAGGAACAAGAAAGTCCTGTGAAGGTCATCCTTATGTTCTTCTGTGGTCTGAGATTTAATAATCATATCATCAATGTTAAACTTCCATAGACCTCCCGATTTCTTGCTTTAATAGTTGATTGACCAATCGTTGGTATGTAGCCCTTGTGTTTTTTAGGCCAAATGGCATCACCTTATAGCAATACAAACCACGCTCGGTAATGAAGTTGGTCTTGTCCTAGTTCGTCGTGTGCATCCTGATTTGATTATACCCTGAAAACGCATCCATGAAGCTCAGAATTTTATTTCCTACGGTGGAGTCAACCAGCTGGTCAATCTTCGAAAGTGGGAAGCTGTCTTTCGGACATGCTCAGTTGAGGTCAGTGTAGTCGACGCACATATGCCACTTCCCATTTGACTTGTTGACCATGACTAAATTGGCGATCCAGTCGAGGTATTGCACTTCCATAATGAACTTGGATTTGATCAATTTGTCGACTTCCTCTTACACTGCGGTGCTTCTTACGACGTTGAAATGACATATTTTCTGCTTGACAGGCTTGAAGGTAGGATCGACTGCCAACTTATGAGAAGATAGTGACAAGGGAATTCCCGGTATCATATCGTGGCTCTAGGAAAACATATCGATGAACATCCATAGTAGCATGATCAAGTCTTCCTTTATTCCTGCCTTCAATGTGGCTCCTACCTTCACTATCATGGTCATTCACTCTCTATAATTGGAATTTCTTCTAACTCATCAACAGGGTGACTGTTTGCCCACCCTCTGTCTTCTTCGAACTCTTCCCTAATATGGGCATCATTTTCTGAACCCCCCTCAGGCTTTGAGATCTTGAGATACATTTCTGGTAATTTTTGTTCACAAACTACGGCAACCTGGGTGAATTGTTTTGTCAACGCTACGGGGTTGGTAATGGCTGTGTAACACTTACGGCTGCCTGTTGGTCTCCTCGTACCTCTCCTACCTCGATTCTAACTGAAAACTTCAGGACGTTGTGGTTGATGGATAGTACCCCCTTGAGGGCCGACAGGAAGTGCCTTCTTAGGATGTCATTATAGGCCATCAGGGTGTCAACCACTACAAAATCCTTCATGATATTCTACTGAAGGGGTGCAGTTCCTGCAATTACTTGGAGGATCTTCGACCCTACTGGTACGATTGACTCCCTAGTGAAGCCATATAACGGAGTTATGCAGTTGTTGTAGCACCACTGCTTCAAGTTGAGCTTCTCAAGGGTGTCTTTAAAAAGAATATCTACGCTACTGCCTGTGTCGACGAGTGTAGGGAAAATCGCAAAATGGAAGCGTGAAAAAAAAATTAGGTTTAGTATATTTTAATTTTTTTTTTAATCAGAAAGAGCCTTAACCCTAGATTAATTGATGTATATAAGATTGTACCTTTTTCTCGTGAAGAATGAACTAGCATCGAATTGAATCCGCAAGATCTTCCAATCCAATCACGAACGTGAATCATCTAGGAGTCTGGGCTCCCTTTCTTTAAATTGTATACCTGAGGATGGAAACAAACAAAATCTCTTTCTTTGTTAGTCACAATAATTTCTTTGTTAGTCACAATAATCCTCCAAGAAGAAAAACAAAGAACGTTAGGTCACTTGTGAAATATCAATCAATTTGATTGAAACTCGCGTGAACATAGATTCGATGTTGTACACAAAACCTTTTAATGTAAAGGCAACTAGTGCACTATCGGCGTGTCGTAGCGTGAACTAGTGCGATCATCGACCGAGACAGGTATGGCTGCCTACCTGCCTGAGTATTCTAATAGGAAAATAAAAACACTTCAGCCAGGTAAACTACAAAACGTTCTTTCTTCCTTTTCTTCTTCGCCGAATTTTCACTCACCAATCTTTGAGAGTTTGAATAATTTACCTAGAGTAAGAGCCGGATTCTCTTCACCCAAAATTCCCCTTTGGCTGAAATTTTCTCTAAGAAAAGTTACCTTGGCCGAATTCAACTCTTAGAATTCGTGCTTGGCCGAAATTTTCTGTTTTAGAATCATTGGGCTGGCCAAAATTATTTCTTAGAAAAAATACTAGGGCTGGCAAAATTTAACAAGATATATATATATATATATAGGATTTCAAATCTTTTCCTAAAAAAGATTTACTTGGTGGGCAAGAATCCTATCATTATGTGAATTTACTTGGTGACCAATAATCCTTTTCCAAAAAGAATCCTTTTCCAAAAAGAATCCTTTTTTAAAAAGAATTCTTTCCTACACCAAGATTCATAATCCAATTCAAATAGTGTATTTGCGACCATATTAAAGATTTCCTAATTTGACTAGATAAATAATTCATTTTATTTATCTACTTATCAAATATAACCTTTAATATTAATTATACTACCAACAATAATATAATATTAGGAGACCTTCTCCTATTAGAATTTTTTTTAACTTTTAATTAAATAAATAATTAATCAACAAATTAATTAATTTCCATTTAATTAAAGAAAAAAATAAAACAATAATATATAAAGCTATTTTATATATAGCCTTGTCGCCCATGACAATATATAGGCATATATATTATTTTTCTTATTTTATTAAATCCATTGGACCTTTATACAAAGTCCACATGTTAAGTACACTCATTCTTATAAAAAGAAATAAGTTCACATGCCTTAATACAATTATAGATGGACCCCAAAATTGGTCCGGGTAGAACATATCAAGTGATCCATGCAAGTTCGTGTGGATTAGGGATCTTGGCGGGCTATCTAAATTTAAGGTTACATAGACATAACCCAATCACAATCAACAAATGATTAACTTAGGTTCGATCTATTAATTTTAGTTCATTCCACCAAAGAACTAAAATTAAACTCTTAAATAAAGATAGAATAAGTTAATATTGTTCATTCATACCCAAGACAACCCTAATAAAGAAAGTGTATCCTCGTGAAGAATACCAGTAATCGCCAAGAGCTCATAGACCGCCTATAGCTCTTCAAGTTACCATATTTACTCATATGACTACATTTTGAACTTGGATATTTTGACTTGTCCAGAAGCCATGTTTCAATAGACATTATTGAAAACTTAACGTCAAGATTTAATATCCAATACCTCAAAACATCCATATGATGATATTCTACTCTCATTTAATAAATGGAGCCACGATGTCCATATCTATAAACGAAGTCCTCTATCGATTAACAAATGAATACCACCAAACTATCGAGGATAGACTATACTATATAATCGTACTCATTGATAGCTCAAATGATAACACTTGAAACCATAAGTCCATCATTTATCTCAGGATTGAGATAGACTCTCAGATTGTCTTTAAATGAAAAAAAAATTATCCATTGATGGTTCTAGATAAAGTATTTCATTGTGAACCGATTCAATGCACCCAGTGCACTAGATTCTTTTGCCCAAAGACACCACACTTTGATGATTTTAGACTCATCATAACACATTTGATCCCACTCAAATGCTAGCAAAAGAATCTACAACTGTTAAAAGATAAAGACGCCCAACCTTTATCTTAAGTTGTGAATATTATTCAAGACTAACTAAAGAATTTTGTCTACTTAAACTATAAATGCTATAAGATTTGTTAAACTAGAAATCACTTTATTAATATGAAAAGATTGTCAAATACATTATTATACTCTTGCTATCGAGCATAATCTCGACAATCTCCCCCTTGCTCTATAGCAAATGTGTCATATATCTCATTCCCATGTTCTCTAGATGCCCATCAAAACTCTTTTGTGGAAGAGCCTTTGTAAAGGGATCCGCTAGATTGTCTGCTGACGCGTTCTTGGTAATCGTCACATCACCCATATGCACAATTTCCCTCAGAAGGTGATACTTTCTTTCAACTTGTTTCCCTCTCTTATGACTTCTTGGTTCTATTGAATTAGCCACCGCTCCACTATTGTCACAATAGATAGTGATCTGCTTATTCGTATCAGGAACCACTTCCAAGTCAATCAAGAATTGGCGGAGCCAGATAGCCTCTTTTACAGCCTCACTTGTGGCAACATACTCGGCTTCCATGGTGGAATCAATAATACAAGATTGCTTGATACTCCTCCATATGACTACCCCTCCTCCAATAGTAAACACAAATCCTGATGTTGATCTTCTGGAGTCAGAATTTGACTAAAAATCAAAATCTATATACCCAACGGGATTAAATCCCCTCTAGAGTATACAAGCATATAATCTCTTCTCCTGAGATACTTGAAAATATGTTTGACTGTCATCCAGTGATCAGGACCAGGTTTCGATTGAAACCTGCTAACTATGCCAATAGTAAAACAAATATCTAGTCTAGTGCAGAGCATTGCATACATGAAACTTCCAACTGCCGATGCATATGGAACCCTACTCATGAATTGCTCTTCATGCTCATTCTTAGGAACTTGTTCCTTAGAAATTTTGATTCCATGTCTGAAAGGTAGCATACCTTTCTTGGAATCTTGCATGGAAAACCAAGACAAGATTTTATCTATATATGAAGCTTGGGATAATGCAATCGTTCTATTCTTTCTATCCCTTACGACTTGGATACTAAGAATATAACTTACTTCTCTTAAGTCCTTCATATCAAATTGTTTTGCTAACCATTCTTTTACTGATGTCAGTACACCTACATCGTTTCCGATGAGTAGTATAGCATCAACGTAAAGAACTACGAAAACCAACTTGTCACCATTAATCCTTTTGTATACACATGGTTCATCAAGGTTTTGAATAAATCCAAAACTTTTTACGGCTTGATCGAACCTTATATTCCAGGATCTGGATGTTTGCTTCAATCCATCTATGGATCTTTGTAACTTGCATACCCTTTCCTCTTGGCATTTTTCAATGAATCCTTCTGGTTGCATCATATAGATGCTTTCGTCAAGACTTCCATTTATGAAAGATGTCTTGACGTCCATTTGCCAAATCTCTAGGTCTAGAGATGCTGCAATGGATAAGAGTATCCTAATGGATATAAGCAGGCCACAAGAGAAAAGGTTTCTTCATAATCGATACATTCCTTCTGTGTATAACATTTAGCTACCAATCTAGCAATAAAGGCTTCCACCTTTCCATCCATTCCTTTTTTCCTCTTGTATACCCAATTGCACCCGATGGGTTTTATCCCTTTAGGCAAGTCTACAAGAGACCAGACTTTGTTTATGAACATAGATTCTATTTCGGATTGCATTGCCTTTTCCAATGGCAATAATCAACATCTTCCATTACTTCCTTGTATGTATATGGATCATCATCGTCCAGGAGATTCTCTACAGATTCTCCTAGACCGATATATCTCTCGGGTTGTCTACTAACCCTCCCACTACGACAAGGTATGGTAGATTGTTGATCTTGTGTTGGTGCGGAACTTATAATTGGGCTAGGTTGTGAAACCGCTTATGGAATTGTATCTCCTGAAAGCTCATTCAGGACAATTCTACTTTTAGGCATAAAATTATTCATATAGTCTTCTTCCAGAAATTTAGCATTTGTCGAAACAATTACTTTAAGATCTGAAGGATTATAGAAATAATATCCTTTTGTTTCTTTTGGATACCTTACAAATATGCATGCTTCTGAATTGGACTCCATCTTTTCTGTCTTTCCTTTTAACACGTGTGTAGGACATCTAAATATCCCTAAGTGGTGTAAACTAGGCTTTCACCTAGTCCATAATTCATATGGTGTTTTAGGAACTGACTTAGATGGTACATCGTTTAGAATGTACATGGCAGTTTGTAAAGCATATCCCCAAAAAGAATTAGGAAGCTTTGAATAACTCAACATAGACCTAACCATGTCTAAAAGAGTTCTATTTCTCCTTTCTGCTATCCCATTTTGTTGGGGTGTACCTGGTGCAGAAAAATTAGAAATTATCCCATTATCAATAAGATGTTGCTAAAACTTATCAATAAGATGTTGCTAAAACTTATCATATAGATATTCTCCACCATGATCAGACCTCAAGATTTTTATGCGTTTCTCAAGCTGATTTTCTACTTCAGCTTTAAATGCTTTGAACATGTCAAAAGCATCCGACTTATGTCTCATGAGATACAAATATGCCAAATCTTGAGTGATCATCTGTGAAAGTGATGAAGTACTCATATCCACCTCTAGCTTGAATGCTCATAGGTCCACACACATCAGTGTGTATCAATTCTAAACATTCGATGGCTCTTGTGTCTTTGTTCGTAAACGACTTTTTGGTCATTTTACCTTCCAAACAAGATTCTCAAGTTGGTAGATCATCAACCTTTAAGTCACTTAGAGGTCCGTCACTCACCAATCTTTTAATCCTATTAAGGTTAATATGACCTAGGCGCAAATGACATAGGTAGGTTTCTTTTGATAGTTTTACTCTTTTATGATTAGGTTCGGTTGATTCCATGTCTAACAAGTGAGAGATATTTCTATGCAAATAGAATAAACCGTTTTCCAATGTACCTTTGCAAATAATTTTGCTATTCTTACTAATAATAAAAGCTTTATTGAAAGTAATCGAATAACCAAATTTATTTAAACAAGAAACTAAAATTAAATTCTTTTTGAATTGAGGTACATAATAAACGTCTATTAAATCTAAATGCCTATAAGAATCTAAACTAATTATAATATCTCCCACTGAACTAGCAGACACCAATGCACCTTTGCCTAAATGCAAGTTGAATTCGTTCTCATTAAGCCTTCTCCTTTCCTTGAACCCCTGTAAGGAAAAACATACATGATTAGTGGCTCTGGAGTCTATGATCCAAGAATCCATAGAATCCGCCAAAAAACATGTTTCAAGATAATTAATATTACCTTATTCCTTCTTGTCCTGAGACTTTGGGCAATTTCTTTTCCAATGTCCATTCTCACCATAAAGGAAACACTTTCTTTTGATCTTGGTTACTTTCTTTGTCTCCTTCTAAGTAGGTCCTAGTTGTTTTTTCTTCTGTTGTTTCTTGACCTTCTTACGGGTCTTAACAGTACCAACTTTACCTACGGTATGAATCTCTTGACCTTTGCCTTTCACAAGGATTTTTTTGGCGCTTTGAACATCTTGCATCAGGCCTTGCAGGATGTATTCCTTATTATTCAAGGTGTAGTCCAACTTGAATTGATCAAAAAAATCTGATAGTAAGTTGACAATCATGTCAATTTTTTTCTCACTATCTATCTCAACACCATTCAGTTCAGTAATGTTGAGATGTGCTATGACTTTCATCATGTGATCTTCGACAGCCTGTCCAGATTTCATCCTCAGATTCATGAAATCAGTCACTGCCTCTCTCATAGTCATTCTAGACCTCATAGCAAACATTGATGGGGACACATCATTGCGGTGTCATCAAAAATGAACATTTTAAGTTCGGCCACGCAAGGGCGTAAGTCACAGAGACTAGCACAACGGCAAGCAAGGGATCAATCCACAGGGATGTGGGATTCACCGATCGTCTCTAGTTCTAGCTATTATTATAACATTCCAAGCGGACTCGTGTGTTGCGTGTACGGAAAAATGAATAATAATATAACTAAATAAATTATATAAATAATATATACAATGATAGATGAAATGGAGATATGCATGAAATGTGGTTACACTAGGGAAACGACTCAACCGTGACAATCCTCCTAATTACATTCTAGACTCACCTAATCCTCAAATGTGAAAGTATATCATAGGCTCGTATCCCCTTAATTAATCTCTAATCTCTCTCGATGTTTTAGAGATAGTATCCATATATACCCAAAATCTCTCTCAAACAATCCGGACAATATATATGAACCCATTAAGCACTTGGAATACAAATCAAACCCTATACGCTAGCCTAGTGGTTCTAGCACTTTCTAGTCAAGCATAGTGAATGTTTATCTAAGCATTGTCAAACGTGTCTCGTCTCGGTACATAGCATCTAACCATGGATCAATTACAAAGTGATCAATTAAGCAAAAACTTTAAGCATTCAAAATATCCATATAACTACACAAGCACAAAAGAATTGTGGGTTTAGTCAACTCCCTAGGATGGCTAAACATGGGAAAAAAGTTTACCTAATAACTACATGCTGTTATGTGATTGTTATATCATTAAGAACATTAAATTTAGGTTAAAGGTTCATCCTCTTGATTAGGGAATTTTCCCACAATCAATTCATCACCCAATCCTGTCACGTTGATTATCTTAAGACATTAAGAACAAGGATATGAACCAATGTCAATTTAGCAATTAAAAACCTGAACTGAAACATTTTCTACTCTTTGGGGCTAAAATCTCTATTACTCAAATTACTCAATACATGGAATTTCAAGTCATCCATCAATCAATCAACAATCATGGGTATCTAATTTCTACTCTAAATTACAACTACTCCTAAATCTAATCATGGACACGTATTGATTTCTAACAATTCATACACATACATATCATATTAAGAGCATAAAAACACATATATCAAAGAGCAAAACAAAATCCAAATGAATTTAAGAACAATCAATACATTTATTATACAAGTGTAGGTTTACAATATCCCAAATGGTGATTACACAATTAAGAAAACAAGAAATACAAAGAGAATGAGTAAAAGGAGTTACAACCCTTGAAGAAAACCCTCCAAAAGCTTCTTTCCATGCCTAGCTCAAAATTGGTCATAGATCTTTCCTATTCTCCTTGCAATCTACTCTAAATTTTGATAGAGGAAGTGAAAAAGGGTGGTGAAGGTGTATATTGAACTCCCATAGAGGAAAATCCTCCATGGGAGCTTGAATCTCTCCTTCATTGGAGAAGAAGATGGAGAAGTATGAAGAGGATGAAGAGAATAAGAGTTTGGGCATGAGAAAGGGGGAGAGAAGAGGGGAAGAGTGGTCTAAAGAGAGGAGAGAAAAATGAGTATTTATAGGCTTGGAAGTTAGGGTAAGATACTGGGGTGAAAAGATAAGAATACCCTTCAAAAAATGACCAAAAATCATATTTCTGTCCAGAAATGTAGTACGCATCAATAGGCGTATTGCACATCACTTTTTAGAGCTTACTGCCTAAAAATGCGGTACGCATCAACATGACGTACCGCCCAACTCTACGCACCATTACGAAAATAGTCATAACGTCCTCCAAAAACCTTGGAATCAGGATCTGTTAAGTGCATTGGAAATTAGACCTCTAGGGCTTTCCGAAAAGTGGTTATGGGAAATGTATTTCAATTGAAAAAGGGAGATATGATCTTCCGAAGTTGGGAGGTCTGTATAAGCTATTCCAAATTCTGTCCTTTAACCTCCAAACTCTTCAATTAAGCTCAAATACCTTCCGTAGGGAACATGTACCTACACAAGGCTCACAAACATATCAAATACAGAAATATACTCGAAAATAAGAACAAAAGCTAGAAAATGGGGACCTCAAAAGGTATATAAATCGCTCGGATCAATACCCTCAAACCTATCTTTTCCTCGTCCTCGAGCAAAACTTGAACGAAAAACAATCTAAAAAATAAACATAATTAAAAACTAAGCTAGGCTAGTCCACTTTCGTAGGAAACACGATGACACTTAGCATGTGCCACAAGCCTTTCAACCACTAGGCGATCCCTAGATGGAGAAGTTTTATCTTCTGAGGGCTTACAGATACGAACACCCACAAACATATTACTCTGCAAGAAAGCTGACATGCAATCTAAACATACCAAATAAAGAATACATGCATGCTAGTATCTCAAATATAACAATCAATAACAATGCTTCACATAATGCAAGTATGCCAATACTTAGGATGCTTTCGGTTTACAAAATAAATACGCTTGAATGCTTAAGATAAAATTCGCCTCGACTCTAATCCTCACCGGATTTCAGTCTGATTTTTTTTCACTCAGAACCTAGGCGATCACTCTCTAGCAAACACATGTGATTTGGAAGTTATGTTCATGGAATCTAATATATCGCATATGAGTATATTCAATTAAGCACATTTTATAGTGATATGTCTCATGGAAAGAATTGAAATGTCATGAACGTGGAAAGAGCATGCATTGAGTCATATTCCCAATATAGACTTTCTAAGAGATCAAATGGACTTTCCCTCACTTGTATTGGGGCCAAGGTGATTTTTGTGGTGTATGGGATGGAAGATGTGGTAAGAGTGAGAAGGATAAAATTACTAATCATGCCAAAGTGTTTATACAGATTACAATACTTTGGTTAGCTCTAAAACACATTACATCACAAGTGACTAGGTACTGAACTTTACATTACACATTTGTGCTACACTTGTACTCATTGGTGAGTAACTTTACATTTATAGAACTTGAAGGCTTAAGTGTTTATAATTCACACTTATTTTCTTTTCTTTCTATTTTTTTAGCCCATGCCTTTGCACATTTACACATAATTGCCTAAATACACATTTACAAAATTTAAAGCAAAATATAACTTCTTTAAAGCTATACACCTTAACATGATCAATAACAAGGGTATGACTTGTGTTTGGGTTGGAAGGTGTATGTAGGTTTAGTGTTTGGCCTCAAATTTTTACAATGTAAGCACACATAGGGACGTGGGAGTGTATGGGATATTTATGGAGTTTAAGAACACACTCAAATCCAAAATCATTTCTAAAAGTCCATATAACAAGGGAATATAAATCTCAACAAGTAGTCCATATGATAAAGTTCGATGGAAATCAATGCAAATTTGAAGTACAATGAGATCACAATTAAGAACAAAATTGGAAAGTGTTTAAAGAGTAGAAACAAAACCAACAAATTTCACTTTTTAGGCTTAAGTGTAGCTCACAGGTAGTCTCAACTATTTTTCTAAGCTAAACAAGCAAGGAGTTATATCCACCTCAACATGAAAAGATTGGAAATGTACAAGCAAATTTAAGTGATGCACGGAGCTAAAATCATACTATGCATATCTCTACCGGCACACAAAAGAAAGCAACTCAACATGGAGGCTAAAAATTTCAAAAACTATCAAAATTCAAGTTCGTCTAATGTCCACTCTTTGGTGCGTATCTTTAAAAGAACTTAATATAATTTGACATAATTTTCACACCATCAAGTAGACATATAAATACACACTTTTCATTCAGAAAATATTTCAAAAGTCGAATTGAAAAAGTGTAAAAATGGACGATAAAAACAGTGTAAGTGCAGTTTCAAAAAACAGGGCATCGCCCTTAACCTTTGATCGAAGAAATGATCATAACTTTTAAACCGCCGTCCAGAATTTTACGTTCTTTATATATTCAGAATAGTAACAAAAATTCAAAGAACACTTCGGGGCGGAAAAATTAATTTCCTCACCAATTAGTACAGTTTTAAAGAAACATTTACCTCAAGAATATTCAAAACAGAACACTTTTTTCAGAGATTTAAAAATTGTCTAAAACAAACACTTTAAGATCTAAGCACAACACAAATACACTCTTAGATCTAAACATAAATGAAAATAAAAGAAAATAAGAAAATCATTCCTAAATTTAAGTGCATGGGTGATTCCCGCCAAGTCGACAACTACTCTACAAGCACTCAAAATTTAAGCTCAAAATTTAGAGGATACCTCTTTTTGCTGCAGCCATATGGCTCTTGTGGCGTTGCCGTTTCACTTGGAGAGTTGTTGCGGTGTGAAAGACGCACACCTAGATCTTAAGAGTCGTGTGGTCTTTCCACCCTTATAGTTTCTATTCCTTGCACAAGCATAACACAAAAGGCAATCAAGTGCATATCCTATAAATAAAATAACAATACACAACTAACAACTCCATAACCTAACCTAAACATTATCGTGCACACAATGAAAGACATGAGTAAAAGGAATGCTTATTTTCAACACAACAATCTATTCCGTAAAGCAATAAAAATCAGTAAAATGGAAGCTAAAACTATCAACAATCAATGAATGCGCTATCTCCCCGGCAGCGGCGCCAATTTGATGGGGACAAAATGTTGCGGTGTCATCAAATATGAACATTTAATTTTGGCTTGCAATGGGCAAGTCACAGAGACTAGCACAGTGGCAAGCAAGGGATCAATCCATAGGGAGGTGGGATTCACCGATCGTCTCTAGTTCTAGCTATTATTATAACACTCCGAGAAGACTCGTGTGTTACGTGTGCAGAAAATTGAATAATAATATAACTAAATAACTTATATAAATAATATATACAATGATAGATGAAATGGAGATATGCATGAAATGTGGTTACACTAGGGAAACGACTCAACCGTGACAATCCTCCTAATTACTTTCTAGACTCACCTAATCCTCAAATGTGAAAGTATATTATAAACTTGTATCCCCTTAATTAATCTCTAATCTCTCTCGATGTCTTAGAGATAGTATCCATATATACCCGAAATCTCTCTCGAGTAATCCGGACAATATATATGAACTCATTAAGCACGTGGAATACAAATCGAACCCTATATGCTAGCCTAATGGTTCTAACACTTTCTAATCAAGCATAGTGAATGTTTATCTAAGCATCGTCAAACGCATCTCCTCTCGGTACATAGCATCTAACCATGGATCAATTACAAAGTGATCAATTAAGCAAAAACTTTAAGCATTCAAAACATCCATATAACTACACAAGCACAAAAGAAATGTGGGTGGTCTTTACTTCTAGGTCAAAGATTCAGTTTAGTCAACTCCCTAGGATGACTAAACATGGGAAACAAGTTTACCTAATAACTACATGCAACAATATGATTGTTATATCATTAAGAACATTCAACTTAGGTTAAAGGTTCATCCCCTTGATTAGGGAATTTTTCCACAATCAATTCATCACCCAATCCTGTCACGTGGATGGATAATCGTGTCTTAATATAAAGACCCATTAAGAACAAGGATATGAACCAAGGTCAATTTAGCAACTAAAAACTTGAACTGAAACATTTTCTACTCTTTGGGGCTAAAATCCCTATTACTCAAATTACTCAATACATGAAATTTCAAGTCATCCATCAATCAATCAACAATCATGGGTATCTAATTTCTACTCTAAATTACAACTACTCATAAACCAAATCATAGACACGTATTGATTTCTAACAATTCATACACATACATATCATATTAAGAGCATAAAAACACATATATCAAAGAGCAAAACAAAACCCAAATGAATTTAAGAACAGTCAATACATTTATTATACAAGTGTAGGCTTACAATATTCCAAATGGTGATTACACAATTAAGAAAACAAGAAATACAAAGAGAATCAGTAAAAGGAGTTACAACCCTTGAAGAAAACCCTCCAAGAGCTCTTTTCCATGCCTAGCTCGAAATTGGTCATGGACCCCTCATATTCTCCTTACAATCTACTCTAAATTGTGATTGAGGAAGTGAAAAAGGGTGGTGAAGGTGTATGGTGAACTCCCATGGAGGAAAATCCTCCATGGGAGCTTGAATCTCTCCTTCTTTAAAGAAGAAGATGGAGAAGTATGAAGAAGATGAAGAGAAAAAGAGTTTGGGCGTGAGAAATGGGGAGAGAAAAGAGGAAGAGTGGTCTGAAGAGAGGAGAGAAAAAGTGGTATTTATAGGCTTGGAAGTTAGGGTAAGATATTGGGGTAAAAAGATAAGAATACCCTTCAAAAAATGACTAAAACTCGTATTTCTGCGTTTCCATAAATGTGGTACGCATCAATAAGCGTACTGTACATCACTTTTTAGAACCTACTGCCCAAAAATGAGGTACAAAGTTCGGTACGCATCAACACGGCGTACCGCACTACTCTGTGCACCGTTACAAAAATAGTCATAACGTCCTGCAAAAACCTCGGAATCAAAATTTGTTAAGTGCATTGAAAAGTAGACTTCTGGGGCTATGGGAAATGTAGTTTGATCGGAAGAGAGAGATATGATCTTCCAAAGTTGGGATGTCTGTATAAGCTATTCCAAATTCTGCCCTTTAACCTCCAAAATCTTCAATTAAGCTTTAATAACTTCCATAGGGAACATGTACCTACACAAGGATCACAAACACATCAAATACAAAAATATACTTGAAAACAAGAACAAAAGCTAAAAAATGGGGACCTTAAAAGGTATATAAATCTCTCTGATCAAACATCTCCTCTATAGACATCATTATATAGGCAACAGTCTCCATTCTTTCATGTTGTTGTTGCAACACGTCGGAGATGGTTGCCATAATGTAACATTTAGCCATCTCATCTGAAGGCTCCCACTGCTAATACTCATCTCTTTGCTCCTGAGTAGATTCATTCGTAGGAGTAGGTGGTTTAGGAGTGCACAGAACGAACTTATGCTTTTCGAAATGCAATGAAAGCCCAATTTTCCTTTTCCATGTGACATAATTATCACCAGTTAAGTATGTCTTTTAGGATGTTGATTAGGGATGGGGTCATGATTTTTGAACAATAACAATAATTATATAAGTAAATAATCATGATAAAGCACTTTCGAATATTTATCTTGAATTATATAAAATAACTCAATCGTAAAATTCAACAATGATCCAACACCCATAAATGTCACGCATCCTTTGGGAGTTCGCACCATTCACTAGTTGGACTAGGTCCCACATAATTGTTAACATAACAATCAACGTTTTTATGCAATTTTATTAACAAGAACTCTTGGGAGGATATTAATAAAATTACATTAAGTGTGTTACCAAGTTATCGACCTTCAATATAATCCCTCACGAATATCCCTCCTTTGGAAGTAGATATCGTTTGGGCTAATTGTCTAGTCTATCCTTATAAAGAAGTATCTTGCTAAATTCCATTCATGAATACCTCTTGGGAGGTTATTACACGAAACATAAAGCTCAACTAAACTTGGAGGCCGTAGGTGTTCCAAAAACACATTCTCCCACTCAATTATTTAAGGCGTGTAATCGAATTTCATAGAATGATTTATTAAGTTATCTAGATGCCAATTAAATACCCTAATCATTCAATGCATGTTCATACCAAAAGAGATATATGAGTGGCACTCCTATTCTATATGACATGTTATCATACAATGACAAACATTGTAATATTTATGAAAATATAAATAGCTACAATTTTGGTCCATCCTAGAAAAGCAAGTAAATTACATATGTCTTGGAATACAAAAACTCTTTTTTGGAGAACAATTCTTCACGCGACCTTTGTCGTTTGGACTCCCTCAGCTGCCTCCCATGGGCGTGCACACGCCACACCCCATAAATGGCTACCATGCGCAGCCCATGGATTTCATAGGGTTGCCGTGCGTAGCCCAAGCCACAACAAATGTGGCCACGTGCTTTTCACACGCAAGTTTGTTGTTACGGCTCGCACTGTCCCAAACTTGTTTCGGTTGCTCCCAATTATTCAAACCTTCGAGTCTTCGACAGTTGAATGTATTACAGAAGACTTATAAATAAAACAATTACTGCAGTTTTTTTTATTACAATATAGTGCAGCTTTTTTTTTATTATAACAACAAAATAAAAACTTAGCAACTACCAAGAAGAAAATTATGGTGATAATAGACCACCCTTCTTGTTACAATCCCAAAACAAAAATACATTGAAATTATATGACCAAAATTGAGCAATAACAATCCACATATAAAACATATATATATATATATATATATATATATATATATATATATATATGTGCGAATACCTAGAGTGTCATCTCTTTCTAAAACATGCATATATACAATAAAAAGAAAAAGATTCACGTACACATACATCAATTAATCAAGGGTACAACCTAGCTTTGATACCAATTGTAGGGAATCGCACAACGGAAGCGTGAAAAAAAAAATTAGGGTTTAGTTTATTTTCAAATTTTCCTTTTTTTTAATAGAAAGAACATTAACATTAGATTAATTAATGTATATAAGAAGTATCTACCTTTCTCTCATGACGATTGAACTAGCGTCGAATTGAATTTTTAAGATCTTCCAATTCAATCGCGAACGTGAATCACCTAGGAGTGTGAGCTTCCTTTCTTTAAATTAAATACCTGATGATGGAAACAAACAAAATCTCTTTCTTTGTTAGTCACAATAATCCTCCAAGAAGAAAAACAAAGAACATTAGGTCACTTGTGAATTATCAATCAATTTGATTGAAACTCTTGTGAACCTAGATTCGATGTTGTACACAAAACATTTTAATGTAAAAGCTACTAATGCACTATCGAATACAAAACCTTCTTTCTTTCTTTTCTTCTTTGCCGAATTTTCAAACACCAATCTTTTAGAGTTTGAAGAATTTATTTAGAGCAAAAACCGGATTCTCTCCACTCAAAATTCCCCTTTGACTGAAATTTTCTCTAAGAAAAGTTACCTTGGCCGAATTCTACTCTTAGAATTCTTGCTTGGCCGAAATTTTCTCTTTTAGAATCATTGGGCTAGCCGAAATTATTTCGTAGAAAAAATACTAGGGCTGGCCAAATTTAACAAGATATATATATGATTTCAAATTCTTTCCTAAAGAGGATTTACTTGGTGCGTAAGAATCGTATCCTTTAGTGGATTTAATTGGTGACTAAGAATCCTTTTCCAAAAAGAATTCTTTCCTACATCAAGACTCTTAATCCAACTCAAATATTGTATTTGTGACCATAGTAAAGATTTCCTAACTTGACTAGATAAATAATTTCTTTTATTTATCTACTTATCAAATATAATCTTTAATATTAATTATACTACCAACAATAGTATAATATTAGGAGACCTTCACCTATTAGAAAAAATTTTTAACTTTTAATTAAATAATTAATTAATCAATAAATTAATTAATTTCTATTTAATTAAATAATAAAATAATAAAATAATATATTATGCTATTTTATATATAGTCTTGCCGCCCATGAAAATATATAGGCATATATATTATTTTTCTTATTTTATTAAATCCATTGGACCTTTATAAAAAGTCCACATGTGAACTACACACCTTCTTATAAAAAGAAACAAGGTCATATGCTTTAATACAATTCTAGATGGACCCCTAAATTGGTCTGGTAGAATATATCAAGTAATCCATGCAAGGTCATGTGGATTGGGGATCTTGACGGGCTATCTAAATTTAAGCTTCAATAGACATAACTCAATCACAATCAACAAATGATTCACTTAGGTCTGATCTATTAATTTTAGTTCATTCTCTAAAGAACTAAAATTGAACTCTTAAATAAAGATAGAATAAGTTAATATTGTTCATTCATACCCTAGACAACCCTAATGGAGAAAGTGTATCCTCGTGAAGAATACCAGTAATCGCCAAGAGCTCATAGACCGCATATAGCTCTCCAAGTTACCATATTTACTCATATGACCACATTTTGAACTTGGATATTTTGACTTGTCCATAAACCATGTTTTAACAGACACTGTTGAAAACTTAACGTTAAGATTTAATATCCAATACCTCAAAACATCCATATGATGATATTCTACTCTCATTTAATAAATTAAGCCACGATGTCCATATCTATAAATAAAGTCCTCTATCGATTAACAAATGAATACCAACAAACTATCGATGATAGATTATGCTATATAATCGTACTCATTGATAACTCAAATGAAACACTTGCAACCATAAGTCCATCATTTATCTCAGGATTGAGATAGACTCTCTGATTGTCTTCAAATGAAAAACTTTTATCCATTGACGGTTCTAGATAAATTATTTCATTGTGATCCGATTCAATGCACCCAGTGCACTAGATTCTTTTGTCCAAAGACACCATACTTTGTTGATTTTAGACTCATCATAACACATTTGATCTCACTCAAATACTAGCAAAAGAATCTACAACTTTGAAAATATAAAGGTGCCCAACATTTATCTTAAGTTATGAATATTATTCAAGACTAACTAAAGAATTGTGTCTACCTCATACATATCTTGATATATAAACAATTCTTCTTTTCTCATTGTCCTTTGACCTTTTGATTATTTACTTTTGACAATTATAATAATTAAACTATAAATGCTATAAGATTTGTTAAACTAGAAATCACCTTATTAATATGAAAAGATTGTCAAATATTTTGTTATACTCTTGCTATCGAGCATAATCCTAACAACGAGCACACGGTGGACCAGGCAATTGGCAATCTGTACGTGATTACCATAGGATCATCGTGGGGTTGAACAATGTTGTAGACATCTGCCTCCGTAAAAATGATATGGGCCGTTTGGGAAGGGCCAGCCGAGCTCTGGTCTACCTTAAAAATGCTCCGCCATTTATCTGTACGGAGAATTTTTCTGACATGGTTTTTCCTGGCATTAGTAGAAATCCCCGCAAGGGTGGGCCCTCCACTTGGTATGGATAACTTGGATTTGTTGCATCAAATCCTTCTGCTTACCACTTCATTTCTCCTCATTCCCACAGATCTCGGCTTGTACTTCTATCCCGATTTGGATATTATCCCTAACATGTTGTAGGAATTCTACCAAACAGCTTCCCATCACTAGAGCTTCAATCTGGTTGCGCAAGCTGTAGCACTCTGATGTGTTGTGCCCTACGTCCTCATGGAAGTTACAGTACTTATATGAATTCCTTATATCCGCTAGAGCTTTCATAGGTGTTGGCTTCTGAAGTAGCCCTTTGTCCTGGATGGCGAGGTAGATTGTCTCACGGGAAGTATTTAGGGAGATGTAATGTTAGTACCGTCTTTCATCCCCGGCTACGGGGGCTACTACTCTGGGACGAGGCGAAGCTCGTGGAGGGGTTCGTCTTGTAGGGTACCGCTTCTTTCGAGGCTAGGATGGAGGGGGGGCGATATGTTGACATGTTAGGAGGCTTGTTCTGTGCTTTCTAAGCCAGCGCAGGTCTGAGCGCCTCTTTCTTTTAGCGCTTTATTGATCACATATAATCATGCTCAATTTTAACCCTGAGCTACTCGTCGATCACGACCTACTCAAGAACCCGATCGTAGGCCTCTTGATAGGTTTCTAAAGGATGCTTGACAAAATACCAGAATAGCCTTCCCGCCTACAAGTTCATACAAAAGTTGGTGAGGGTCTCCTTTTCGGTAAAGACTCTCATCTGAATAACTTCTTTGTGAAATCGTTTTACATCGGATCAAAGGGATAGATCACATATTGTAAGTGGATGGGATCTTTCGTGTGTGGTCTAACATCCTAGAACTATGAATAAAAATCGGTTGACAGTTTTGTGAACAAATATACGCTTCCTGCGGGCAGCTTTCTGAACCAGGTCTTTGCATAGTTAGTCAATGTGGTAGGGAAAATCCAACACATGGCTGCTCGGGTAGTGTTCTGGACCTCCATATACTGGACAAAGCTCTCTAGATAACTCAACGGGTCTTCGACACCGAAAAACTTATCTGGTGGCATCCTAAATTTATGTGGAAGCTCGACTTCCCTAATCCTTCTGGTGATGGGAGCATTCATTTCACTCAACGGATCTTTCTTAACTTACGGGTGCTTTCCTTTCTTCAACTGCTGGATCTCTTTTTGCATTCTTACCAGCCGGTCCCTTAGGCGCCTGTTCCCATGTCTTTTAGAATCGAAATCGGATCCCTCACTATCAAACCACCTCAGATGAACTGGATACTTCAACCTTATTTTCTTCACGAGGGAGATTTTCTCTAGCTAATAGCGCCTCGTACTCGGCTTGATTATTGGTTGCTTTGAAATCAAATCTTATGGCACATTCAACATCATCTCCTTCCGGAGTACATACTACGATCCCTGACCCGCTGCCATAAGTATTTGAAAAACCATCAACATACAGTTTCCATGGGAAATCTTTACCTAACATTCTTTTTGCTTCTAGGTTTGGTTCTGTGAACTCGGCTATGAAGTCTGCCACAGCCTATCCTTTAAATGATGTTCTGGGGACATCATGAATGTCGAATTCACTTAGGTCGATTGCCCATTTGGTCAGTCTTCCTGAAATTTTTGGCTTTTACAAAATTTGTCTTAATGGGCAGTCGGTGAGAACCTGGATTGTATGGACCTGGAAGTATGGTCTTAGCTTTTTTGTTGCTGAAACCAATGCTAAGGCCATTTTCTCTGCCGGTAAGTACCTGGTCTCAGCTGGTAGGAGTGCCTTGCTGGTATAATACACTGGTTTATGCACTTCATCTTCTGTTCGGACTATGACTGAGCTTGCTGCAAGCTCGGTTATTGACAGATATAACTGAAGTACTTCCCCCGTTTGTGGTTTTGAGAGTATTGGGGCCTGTCCCATATACTCTTTTATTTTTAAGAATGCATGCTCGCACTCTTCATTCCATTCGAGTCCTTTCCCTTTTTTGATTATTTTGAAGAAAGGTGTGCACCTGTCTGTAGCCTTTGAGATGAATCTTCCCAAGGAAGCTAAACACCTTGTTAGGCGCTGCACTTCTTTTAACATTTTTGGTGAGGTCATTTTCTGCAGGGCCTGGATCTTCTCGGGATTAACTTCGATTCCTCTTTGGTGGACTTGAAAACCTAGGAATCTTCCTGAAGGGACTCCGAATAAACATTTTTTCGGGTTCAACTTCATCTAGTGTCTCCTTAGGTCATCAAATGTTTCTCGGAGGTCCAGGGCATGCTTATTAGCCGAGACACTTTTAGTCAACATGTCATCAATGTACACTTCCATGTTCCTTCCTATTTGCCAAGTGAAGATTCTGTTGACCAGCCTTTGATATGTAGCACCCGTATTTTTCAAACCGAAGGGCATTACTGTGTAACAGTATAAACCCTGATATGTTGTAAAGGTTGTTTTTTCCTCGTCGGCCTTGTTCATCCTGATCTGGTTGTATCCCGAGTAGGCGTTCATGAAACTGAGTAATTCGTGGCCTGCTGTGGCATCCACCAGCTGGTCTATCCTTGGAAGTGGAAAGCTGTCTTTTGGGCATGTCTTGTTCAGATACGTAAAATCTACGCACATCCTCCATTGCCCATTTTTCTTTTGGACGAGGACTACATTAGCTACCCATTGAGGGTAGTTGACCTCTCTAATTGATCTTGTAGTAAGTAGCTTTTCCACCTCTTGTTTGATTGCCCGACTCCTTTCGGGATTGAACGATCTTCTCTTTTGTATCACTGGTTTAGCATTCGGGTCTACTGCGATATGGTGAGACATTATTCGGGCATATATCCCGACCATATCTTCGTGACTCCAAGCGAATACATCTTTGTACTCTTTAAGCAGATTGGTGAGGTCTTGCTTGACTTTCCCTTCCAGGTTAGCCCCGATCTTGACCTTCTTATCTGGTTCATCTTCTTTTAATACCACTTCTTCAACCGGTTATGTTTTGATTTCATTCGACCCTTCCCTTGGATCAAATTCAAATGATAAGAATTCTTTGTGTTGACTTGGCAGCGTTATGGTGCACACATGTTCAGCATCATTCTTGTATTTTTATACTGACAAGTTTGCTCTTCCGGCCATCTCTTGGGATCCCTTGACTACCCCGACCCCCTGCTCTATCTGGAACTTGATCATTAATGCATAAGTGGCTGTCACGGCTCTTTTTTTATTCAGGAATGGTCGACCCAATAGTGCATTATATGGCCAATTGTCCAAATCTACCACTACGAAGTCAAGTAGGACAGTCCTTTGGCATGGTGCCGTTCCAACTTTTACGGGTAGCTTGACCTTCCCGAGTGACCTTACCTCAATCCCACCAAACCCTCTGAGTGGAGTATGGAAGGGCTGTAGATCTTTTCGGTCTAACCTGAGTTGATCGTAGACGGCTACATTGAGAATGTCTGTTGAACTCCCATTATCTATCAGGATTCTCCTGACTTCCCAATGACCAATTCGGGCACTTATGACCAAGGCGTCATTGGGCCGAACATCGATGCCATGAGAATCTGCCTCTGTGAATATTATCGGGTCTCATCCTTCCTTTATCTTTTTCGGGTCTGGCTCAACCGAGTTCACGTCAAAACTATTCATTGCTTCTATTGCTTCTCTGATTTCCTGAGTTCGTTCTCGGTTGCTTTTCCCAGTAGATAGTCCTCCGAATATTGTATGTATTATCTGATTAGCTTCGGGACTTGCTCTTTGATTTCGACCATGGTTGAGATCAGTTTTAACCTCTTTCTTAGTTTCTGATCTCTCATCTTTTTTCAAGATTACATCCCGCAGGTGCCCTTCTCGAATAAGAGTCTCTATGTAATCTCTGAGCTGGTAACACTTTGAAGTCTCATGACCAATTTCCTTATGAAATCTGTAATACTTGGTTGTATCTTTCAGGGAAAACTGAGATTGTCACCGTGGTTCTTGCACCATATTCTTCTCTTCTAGGATGGCCAGGATTTCCTCTTGTTTTTTCCGAAGAGGGGTATAATTGGTGTATCTGCCTCTGTACTTCTCTGTGGATTGTTCAGCATTACACCAGTTACCCCCGTCTTTGCTTTTCTCCTTGCCGTTTCCCTTCTGTTTTCCCTTTTGATTAGGCATCCTTCTGCTCGGGCTTTCCTCCGTGCATATAGCTTCCTCCTGTAGCTAACTCTTCTTCCTCGGCCAGTTCGTATCCTCCCGCCATATCCATCATGTCAGCATACCTGGTCAGCCGAGCTCTTCTCAAATCAAAAGATAGTCTTCCATTCTGCATGTTGTTGATGAATGCAACAATTAGTGCTTCATTGTTTACACTGCCAATTTCTGACACTGCTTGGCCGAATCTTCCCAAGTATTTCTTCATTGACTCATCATTCCCTTGCTTTATTTGAGAAAGGTGAGCTACTGACTTTTTAATGTGAACATTGCTCTGAAATTGACTCGAAAAGCTCCTGCTCAGTTCACTGAAACTTCTGATGCTTGCTGGAGGCAATCTCCCGAACCACCAAGAGCCCATGTCTCCCAGAGTTTGTGGAAAATTGAGACATAGTAAGGGATCACTCTGGGCATATTGAGCCATGGCATTTTTATAGTGTCTCACGTGCTCTTTTGGATTTGTATCTTTCTTAAACTGCTTTATGTGTGGCATCCTGAATCTTTCTGGAAAAAGGGTCCGTAAGATTTTCCTACTGAATGGACTGTCAGATTCATCGTCAGATAAATCGTTATAGCCATAACGTCTGATCAGTGCTTCCATATGACACCTGTTGTTCTCAACTTCTCGAGTCAGGCTCTGGATTATAACATCTCTGTTTCCCACCTGACTTCCCCGATGGTTAAACCGCTGGGTGATTGTCATTAATCTTTCTAGCTCTTCACTCTGATGCCGAGTTTCTTATATAATTCCTTGATGACGCTTGCGATGGTGCCAATCACTATCTTTTGATGACGATCGATCCATGTACCGATCATATTTGCGGTGTCTAGCACGTACTGTCTGATCCTGGTTCTGCCTCTGGTATGGTTGTTCCTCTTCAGGCGTTTCACGTCCAGTCTGGTGGATTGGGGTAGAGTTCCTTCCAGTTTCTGGCATAGTTGTTCCTGGCCCTACTACCACCGAATAAAGCCTTGTAGGTGGAAGATTAGGAATATGCACCTCTACAGCCAGTAGATCAACAGTCTGTGCTTCTGCAGCCAATAGATCAACCTCTTCCCTTGCTGTGTCTGCCACTAATTGTTGCAACGCCTCTCGGAAACGCAGCGTCAGGTCTCTGTTGGTTGGAGGAGCTTGCTGGATCCCTTCCGGGTGTGTGGGTTGGTTTTCCGTGTTTACTGCAGGATTTCGTGATGTACTGCCAACATGGAAGTTATCCGGTGACTTTTGGCCATTCCCAGAATTGCTTTTGCTTCCTGCCATGACTGTTAATTAAATCGGAGGTTCAGCCCCTCCTTCTAGCGTTAATCTATTGACGTTGATTTCTGGATTGTATCAGAAAAGCCAACAAGGATTGGATTTCGGCTAAGATTTTAAAAAGAGAGAGAAGGAGAAAGTAAACGAGAAATGAGTTTTTAATGTGGTAAAACTCCGATGACCGGAGAAACGTCCACGGGTGGTTGAATGATCAACCTAGCCAAAATCCACTATGAATTCTTGAATATTACAAGCTTTCGATCTCTCTTTTTTCTCTCTCTATATTTTATATTGCTTGTTGTCTCTATCTTTTTTGGACGAGATTATGGGTCTATTTATACTTTATAGAACCCTAATCTGCTTTGTACAAGTAAAAAAAAAATCTTTGTATTTAATTGTGATTTGGTTTCTTGTTCGAAGTAGATTGTCTTCTTTCCTGATTCGGAGACCTGTATTGAGACCAAACGGGACTCTAGTAACGCAGTCCAATTAAGACTTATTTCCTTATAAGAGCGTAGTCTTTTTGAAGAAATAGAGATGTTCTCGGATAAGGAACCCTTTATGCTTGATATTCTCTTTCTTCTTTAGAATCCCTCTTTGATGAGGATCCTTGTGTGACTCAACTCGTGAACTGCTCGCTAGGCTTCTTACTCGGTTTTTTTATGTTCATCCCGAGTAGGATATGATGTATGCTGGTCCCGAGTGACGTCCCCTGATCCCGAGTAGAAAATGCATCTTGTTAGCCCCAAGTACATTAAATTGATTCCGAGCAGTTTAGTTGACCCCGAGCAAGTTTTGTATTAATATTTGTTTACTCCTTTCTGATGTCTGGTAGAATATTTCTTGAGCGCCCATTTGGATGTCCACCTGGCAATTTTCTCCTTTCTGTCGATGACGTGTATGCTTGGTAAAATTCACATACGACCGAAACCATAAACAAGCTATCTTCTTTTTTCTGTGATTCTTCAGTGAAATTTGCATGTTGAACAGGTTGTTGTTGTGACTAGTTCTGTTTTGTCCTGCAATAATTCTCAATATGGCCTAGCTTTTTGTAGAACTTGCACTGTATAGGAGGTTTCCCCTTGTACCAACACTCGTTCTCTTGGTGATTTGTTCTTTGACAAATGCTACAAGGTGGAAACTTGCCTTTCTTTGCTTGATCCTTCGAATACTTTGGTACATTCCCTTTTGCTGCTTTGACCCCTTCACCTTTCTTATTTTCTTTACCAGATTGTTTGCCTTTGTGTTTAGCTTGAAATGCACCTTCTATCACTTCTTCACTTCTGATATTTGATCTTTGTTCTTGTGCCTGCAATTTGCTAATTAATTCTGCAACTGACAGTGTTTTCAAGTCACAAGATTCTTCAATTGCTGAGATCTTGGACTCAAACCTTACAGGCAAGCTTATCATAATTTTCTCTACTACTTTAGAATCTGAAAATTGTTCACCAAACAACCTTATTTTGTTCACAAGGTCCAAGAGCTTAGATGAATAATCCTTCACTGTTTCACCTTCCTTCATCTTTGAAATCTCAAACTCTCTTTTAAGAGTCAAGAGTTTAACAGTCTTAACTCTGTCACTTCCTTCAAACTCCTCTTTTCGCTTTTCCCATACTTCTTTAGGTGTCTCACAAGCCATTATCCTAGTGAAAATCACTTCTGAAAGTGCAGAATGAAGACATGTAAGTGCTCTTGGTTTCTTAGCTTTTTGTTCTTCACGAGTCTTAATGTGTGCCATAGTTGGATATGGTCCAAGAGGAGGAGGATCATTGCCAACTTCTATTGCATCCCATAAATTTAGAGCCTTGAGATAAGTCTTCATCTTGATCACCCATATATGATAATTTTCCCCTGTAAACATTGGAGGACCCGTACCCAAGAAGTTGTTTGAAGCCATTTTACTCTTTCTTGCAGTGTTTGATCACTGCCCTTACAAACACTCAAGAAAGCTTCTTCTTGCCCTCACAGATTCCTTAACAAGAAGTTGCTCTGATACCACTGATAGTTTTTCTGATAATATAATAGTTGTTTCATTCATACATTTTTAGTCATACATCTCATATATATATATATATATATATATGATTACAGAATTTTTAGGAGAGGAATACCTACTCCAACAACTCCTACATTGTTTACTCAAAAATATTTTACAAAATAAGGATCACCATTCCTTTTCAACTAAACTTCCTTAAATTAAGCAAAACATTTGAAAAACCATTTTGATAAAAGAGTATCTAGAAAAATCTCACTTAACTAACACATTTAACTACAATTATTATACTAGATGTCAAAGATAAGGAAAAATCTTGGGTGCAACGTGCTACACCATATATCTTCTATTACGATCTTGTTTCGTGATAAATTTGATACGCCATGTATCTTCTACTATGATCATGTCACATGGTAAGATCGTAATGGTATATGCATGGAGCATCCGGTACACTCAAGTTCCTCTCTCCTATTATAGGCAATAAGTTGGTAAACTTGCTAATTTAAATTTGTCTGTAGGCCCCTCACAACTTTTACCTAAACAGTGTATCAGTTAAGAATGTAAATAGAATCAATACTTCATTTTATTCATCTGAACTTGTTGTGCTTGACTGGAGCAAGACAATCAAAGGACTACATGATCAGATAACCAAGATTAATTCCAAGTTCAAGACAAGATCAGTAATGTTGTCGAGCAATGGTACATCTGAACTACAAATAGAACAAACACTCCTGTCAGTAGCATGTAAATATGCAAATGCAAGCAACATAAACATCCCAGAATTGTTCTGTTGTGTGCTGGTGTGGACAGTGTAGAAGTATCTTCTTACACGATCATCTTTTGACTAACACATGTCCCTGTTGTTCTTTGCTGTGGAAAATTCTGAGCGTTGTCTCACTCTAGAAGCTAAGGTTATGTGTGGTGTAATACAAAAGAATTTGCCTATTGTCGATCACCTTCCTGCTCTTGGATCAAACCAACTGTTGCATCGAACACTTGGGGCGATGGCTGATAAATATGGAAAGATCTTTTTGATCCGCCTTTGAATTCATCGAGCACGGTGATTAGTAGCTGGGTAGTGGCAAAAGAATGTTTCACCACCAACGACAAGGTCGTCACTACACGTCCAAAGTCCTTAGCCGTGAAGCTGATGGGTTATGACCATCTCATTTTTTGGCGCGATGTTAGGAAGCTAGCCACCGTTGAGCTTCTCTTGAATCACCACCTTGAGTTGCTCAAGCATGTCCGTGACATGGAAACCAACTCTTTCGTAAAAGAATTATATGCAGAATGTGTCAAAATGGAGGCCTTGTTGCTGTAGAGATGAAGGAAAGATTGGGGGCTTTAGGAATGAATATTATAGTGAGAATGATTGCTGGTAAGCGATATCTTGGCACTGATGAAGAAGAAACAAGTCGGTTCCAAAAGGCCTTGGGTAATTTCTTTCCTCTAGTGTTGTTAGTTTTGGTGTCAGATACTGTTCCATTTCTTGGTTGGTTAGATGTTGTGAATGGTTATATAGGTAAAATGAAGAAGACAGCTAGAGAATTGGGTTTTTTGCTCGGGAATTGGGTGGATGAGGATCGCCAGAGGAGACTCAATCGAAACATCAACGAGGAGGAGCAAGATTTCATCAATGTAATGCTGTCAGCCATGGATGATGGCAAGATTTCTGCTCAAGATGCCAATACTGTCACTAACGCCAATTGCTTGGTATGTCTCCTGCAATTTAGTAACAATAATTAGTACATTAGGCAGAGTTATCCATCCACTTAAATAACAAGTTAACCCTCCATATTTGATCTGTTTAATTCTCATCATCATCATTTTGATTAGGTAGAGGTATTTTTCTAATATGATTAATACCAAAGAAAAGTAGAAAACTATGACTAATAAATTAAACCATGGTAAAGAAAAGTCGGAGCATATATAGGTTATAAATTGTCTGAAATCTGAATTTTCTGTATATAGAAGAAAAATTGAGATTATGGTGGTTATAAGCAATGTAGACATACTTGTGTTTATTGCAGTGCCTTATTTTAGGTGGCAATATACCACTGTGGTCACACTGGCATGGGCACTCTCTCTGCTATTAAACAACCGCCATGTACTGAAGAAAGCGCAGGATGAGCTCAACCTCCATGTCAGAAAGCAACGCCAAGTGGACGAGTCAGACATAAGAATCTGATTTACTTACTAGTCATTGTCAAGGAAACATTGAGACTATACCCTGCTGTACCGCTTTCAGCACCACGTGAGTCCATGACTCCATGGAGGATTGCACTGTCGCAGGGTTCCACATCCCAGCTGGTGCACGCCTTTTTGTGAACCTGTGTAAGCTGCACCGTGACCCCAGTATTTGGCTGAACCCTTCAGAGTTCATACCAGAGAGGTTCCTGAATGATCATGCCAATTTGGATACTAGGGGTCTGCATTTTGAATATCTACCATTTAGTTCTGGTAGAAGGAAGCGTCCTGGGATCTCATTTGCACTTCAAGTGCAGCACTTGACCTTGCCACGGCTGCTTCATGCATTTTAATTGGGGCAGTTTCAGACACAATAGTTGATTTGAGTGAAGGTCCTGGGTTGACTGTCCCTAAAGTATCACCACTGGACTACTGGAGGTGATCCATACTCCAAGGCTCCTTCCATGCTATATGATTTTAACAAGCAAGAAGAATAATTGCCTTTACTGTCACAGGCTCCTTGGTAATCACTCATGTGGCATCAGTCTAGCTAGGCTTTCACCATCTGGGAAAAGGCTTTCATATTTAAAATTTCAAGCATGTAAAACTATATATTAATGTTATATAGCTCGTAAAACATATGTAGAATATCAGCCATAGTAGATTATATCACATTGTGTAATACTGCAAAAGTGCCATAATCCAACTCAAAAAACTAGATTTCAACATAGAAAGGTTGAAGTTTCCTATGGAATTACTATGGTAGTTCAAGCACGGCCACCTGTTATATAAACCTTGGTTGAAAAACTCAGATATTCCAGCAAAAAGAATTGGAAAAAGTTATAATTGATAAACTAAAAATAATACAAAGCAAGTGCCACAGCTATTGTAGTAATACAATCTATTTTATTGATGGAAGCTTTCAAGTGCACCAACAGCCTTCACTAGACACGAAAATGTCTATAGTTTGCAAGACTTTGTACATTATTTTAAGCTATAAATGGCCCTAGAGACATCACTGACTTTACTGTGAAGTTGCTCATACTCGATTGACTGGTTCCTTGGGGCATATTTTCTAGCTGACATCAAGAAAATAGATCCCGTAAAAATCCATATTCCACAGAGTATCCAACTAAATTGCAAGTTAGCTAGTGCCCTTGCTCTGAAATCTGCCTCATGAGAGCCGCAAATCACCGCTCCATGCATATTGCTATTGATGGCCTCTGGCAACGGCTTAGTGCATCCCCGTGGAACAAACTGAGGATCCCAGAGCACGAACCCCATGTTCACAAACCAGCACCCTTGGAACACAACCGAAATTGAAAGGATAAGAGCTGCAAGAAAATCGGTTGGGAAACAAGCCACTGATAAAGCTGCAACAAGGGAGATAAACACTATGATCTGAAAGAGCCAATGGTAATGGCCTTCAATCCCAACGTGATCGGCTGAGTGGAAATGGATCAGAAAAAGCTCTTGCCCAAAAACGGAAGCTGCAAGGATTCCAGGAAGCACAGATAGGATGTCGAACGAATGAGATAAATCAGCAAAAAGTGTGAAACATGCAAATATTGCAAGATGGAGAAATATGGTAGCATGCTCAGAATTGTCAAGCTTCAAAGTGAAGCGAACATAAGGGAAGTCTATAGGGAAATCTAAAACTTGCATGAGAATGGCAAAAATGGAGAAAGATAAAATTGAAAAGAGTTCCAAGTGTTTAAGCTTTGCAACAGGGCCACTGAATGGGAACCAAAACCTTACTTTGAAGTTACCAGAGCCTTTGAGGCAGTAGTCTCTGATTGTATTGATGGTGTGCCATAGACCAAGGAGAGTGAGTGCCAAACCTGGTACTAAGTGTCCTAAAAATGTTCCCATGGAAATTTCAGTTTTCAAAGATCAATGTTTTGTCTCCATGGTGATCACCACCGAAAACTTAAATAACCATGAAACAAAACACAAAGCAACAAAAGTAAATGGTAATCTATTCAAACATTTGGTGCATGGTGCATGTGTTTCCATAATCAAAAATGCAAAGAAAAGACGCCCATTTTGCGCAAGTTAAAAAGATGATGGGATATCTTTAAGGAAATTGGATTAACCATTAACTACGTCAATAGTCGATCAAGATCATCAAGACCATCAAGACCATGAAAATTAACTTTAAAATTGAGAATCACTATGATCTACTTCAACTTTTCCTACATCAAAAGTCACCTACAATTATCAGCAGTGCTACAAGAGCTCATCTTTTTGTGGCTTACCAAGATTGATTTTTATAGATACAAACAAGCCACGTCTTGCTCAGTGAAAGATAAAAAAAATGTCCCTTCAAGATTACGAGGGACAAATGATTATTCCATCTGTATGTAGTGGAGTATGAGATGTGTCCAATATAATCAGTGTGGCCAATAAGATGTTATCACTTGTTCAATCAGTCTAATTGCATATGGAATCCCATATCATCAGAGTCATATAATGACAATAAAGTTGTAAGATTCCAGGAATATTACCTTTGGTATTACAATGGTATCTGCAGAATTTTTGTTTGCATTTGAGCCACTATAAAATGTTGAAGTTCACAGTAACTGCAAAAATAAAATTTTATGGAGCTAGGAAAAATTCATAGAAGAAGAAGGCATGGAAGACATTAGAATTGGGATCTATTGAGCTTGATAGATATAAAATCTAATGAACCAAACCTCCTCAAACCGGCTGCAATGGGGTTCAATCCCACAAATACATAATTATAGTAGGGGATCTTACCGACCAAGATAGCGGTACCCTACCCACCAGACCTATGATCTCGTGTTTGAACTTGTATTAACCCAACCCCATCTCCATCAATTCATTTTTCTGAAGGTGTTTAAATATCCCAGGGATACCGAAGAACTACACAAAAACTGAACAAGATAGGTTGAAAGTAGCCTCTATTACATGTTAGTATATAGCTGTGATTGAGCTTCCGATTTGATCAAATGCTATATGAGACCCAATTAGAGAATTTCTTCTCTAATACCAAGTTTACAGAAAGACTGATTCAATCTAAGTGCTAACTATATCTTTGAGTGTATTTGTTCAGGCCACAGGGGGCTGGTCCACAGAAAAACTATCCACCACCCCCCTGCAGACAAAAGATTCATAAATGATGGGAGATTAGCACCATCACAGATTGTGAAAACTACTAAAACTATTCACTAACTAGACCTTCATAGTCCAAAGGCACCAAACTGCAAAATAGCTCTGATTTTCACATGTAAATCAATGAATGGAAAATCTATATTGAGTCCAGGGATGGAATCAGAGGTGCCTTTTCTGATCTTTATAACTGAATTGTAGAGACTCATAACTCAGAATGAAATGCAATAAGCTCATAAAGCAGATTAGCTGAGAATTTAATTTATCAATGACATGAGAAACATTTTGCACCGGATGACCAGAAGGAAGATGTACTTTTGACTCTGGCGTTAAAATCATAAAGAATTTTTGGGTTGAACAATTAGAAAAATAACTTATCAGTAGCATACCAGAAGTTGCATTTAGAACATCACTCGTCAAAAGTATACTCAATACACCGATTACACTTGGATAACTTAAAGATACAAAATGCATACAGCAGGATAGCTTGGTACTGGGTTACCAACAAGTGACAAAAAATGCCATATAATCTTACAAATTACAAAAATCAAGCCAACCCCCAAAATCGATATACATAATATCTTATTAACCGCATTCAAATTTGTTCAGTCTGATGTCACAAACTTATTCTATGACATGCAGGCTTCTGAGCTAAATCAAAAAAGTTCATACCTAAACTATTGACAATCTCGGAAACAAGAACTTCTCTTTTTGGTGAACAAACAAGAATGCCCCTTCTGTAACTCTCTATCATCTGTTAGTAGTTATTAAGATGTTGCAGGCTAGCAAATTTTCATGAATCACAGCTTTCCACGGACTTATCAACCTTCCCTATTCCCTCAATCATAGAGAAGTATGTGCTGTCATCAGGAGTGATTCCTTTACTAACCATTTCTTTAAGGAGCTCTTCTGCAAGTTCCCCTTGCTGGTTTTTGCATAAACCTTGAATAAGGGCATTGTAAGTGAGAAGGGTAGGATTGAAACCGATACTCAACATCGCATCTCGAACTCTAAAAGCATCCTTCATGTCACCTCTTCTACTGTACCCACTAATAAGTGCGTTGTAACTAACATGATCAGGTTTAAACCCTTTTCTCTTCATCTGATCAAGAAGCTCACGGGCTTCTTCGATTTTTCCCTCTCTACAAGACCCTTGCAGTATGGTATGGTAGGTCACTTCATCAGGAAGAATTTTCATCTCATCCAATTTTTTCAGTAGTGAGAATGCACTATCAATGTTACCATTAACACAATGACCATCAATCAACACATTGTACATAACAAGATCAGGTGAAATGCCTTTAGCCGTTATCTTTTCAAACAATTGATCTGCTTCCTTCATTCTATTCAGCTTACTCAAAACATAAATAAGCGATGTATAAGTTACCCTTGTTGGCCAAATCCCGCTACTCACCATTTCATCATGGAGGCTAAAGGCTTTCTTTGCATCCCTGCATTTGCAATACCCATTGATCAAGATATTTTACGTTATGGAATCCAGGCGAATCCCCTTTTCTCCCATTTCTTTTATCATATCATCAGCTTCGCCCATCTTACCTTCCATAAATAGAGCATGAATCAATAGATTATAAGTCGAAGCAGTCGGCACTATGCCCTGCTTCACCATCTCATCCCTATAAGTAAAAGCCATCCCCAAATCCCCTTTATTGCAATATGCATCAATCAGGATGTTATATGTCACAGCAGATGGAACCAACTCGTTATCTTTCATCTTCCCAAACACCTCAGTTGCCTCCTCAAGTCTTCCTTCCTTACACATCCCACTGATAAATGAACTATACGTATAAGAATTCGGTTCAACACCTCTACTCTCCATTATATTCAACACCATTTGAGCCCCCTCAATTCTCCCTTTCAAACAATACCCGTGAATGATTGTACTATACGTGACAACATTAGGCTTGACCCCTAAACTCTCCATAAATCCTATAAACTCTTCCGCCTTCTTCAACTTCCTTTCCTTACACAACAAGTTTATCATTATATTATAAGTGTACACACTCGACGTAATCCTCATCTTTAACATCTCAGCATACAAAACCCAAGCTCTCTCTGTGCTATTTAACCTCGAACATAAACTTAACATATCATTATAAGTCTCAATCTTTGGAACAAAACCCTTCTCTTTCATAATATTAAAACATTCAAAAGCATCATCACTTCTCTTCAATTCACAAGAAGCCCTTATCAAAAAATCATACAAAATGCTACTTTTAGTACCTAACTCGTCACGGGCAAGCGCCAGCTCTTCGAAAACCCCTCTAATGGATGCAATGCCACTACTTAAGGTCTCTTTTAAGAGCTGCAAAGTTGGTTTTGGTGATGGCAACCGAGAGATCACAGCTATAGCAAGGCAACGTGTTTTGATATCGAAAACGTGTCTGAAACCAATGTGTGTTGTGAATTTGAGAGCTAATTCAGGGGTTTTGTGAAGATTCAAAAGGGTTGTTTTGATAAGAGAGGGAGTGAGATTTGGTGCCAGGTGTTCGATGAAATGCCACTGAGAAGACTGGATATAGCTATGTAGCAGTTCATGGGTTATTTCAGGTGGGATGTTTGTGAGGATTTTGGGAGAGAGAGTTTGAGTTTGCTGGGTGGTATTCGATTGTAGGGTTGAAGAGAAAAACGAACATAAGTGAGATTGGCTGAAGAGAGTTGCAGCTTTGAGGTTTTTGTGCGTGAGAACTTGAGAGAGTTTGTGAGATTTCATATTTTAGAAAGATAAAAGAATTAAGTTGAAATAGCGAGATATGTCACCTTTTTTGCAGCGATATCTCTATTTTAATAACTTAAGTTTAAAATACACCTATTACGGTGAATTACTTAAATTACCCTTAAATAATCTATTTGTTAATCTCATTGTGTTTTCATCTATACTTTGAAAACGATAACTCATCTCTATCCAAAAAACTTGTCTCTCTTCAGATTCTGCATAAGAAGATAACATATATTTGTGATATTCGTTTATATATTTTTATATATTTCTGTGTGGTTTAACAATGTATCCATTCGTTTTGATTTGTTGTTCAGTCTTTGTATTAATATGTATGAACATTTTATTTTTCACAGGATCGAGCATTTTATTTTTGAAAATAAGGTTTAGTTAAATCGAGCATATTTGTAACCAAATCAAGCCTTTTTTTTAATATGATCGAGCTTATTTTTGAAAGAATCGTTTTGAAAGAATTGAAAGAATCGAGCATTTGTCAAAGGATCAATAAATTTTCAAAGGTCGATAATATTTTTCAAAAGATCGAGAATATTTTTCAAAGGATCGAGAATATTTTTCAAATGATCGAGATTTTTTTCAAAGTATCGAGATTTTTTTCAAAGGATCGAGATTTTTTTTCAAATGATCGAGATTTTTTTTCAAAGGATCTAGAAATTTTTTCAAAGGATCGAGAATTTTTGTCAAATGATCGAGAAGATTTTTCAAAGGATCGAGATTTTTTTCAAATGATCGATAATATTTTTCAAATGATCGAGAAGATTTTTCAAATGATCGAATTTTTTTGTCAAATAATCGAGAAGATTTTTCAAAGGATCGAGATTTTTTTCAAAGGATCGAGATTTTTTTTAAAGGATCGAGATTTTTTTTAAAGGATCGAGATTTTTTTTTAAAGGATCGAGAATATTTTAGAAAATTAGGTTTAGTTAAATCGAGTATATTTGTAACGAATTCAAGCATATATTGGAAAGAATCGAGGATTTTTTTTTAAAGAATCGAGCATATTTTTCAAATGATCGAGAATATTTTTTTTAAAGTACTGACAAAAAAAAAAGCTCTGAGGGCGCTGCCCCTTACCCCCCGCGAGATAACCGAGCAGCTCGACCACCGCGAGCTCGGCGGGGAGCTCGACCTCCGAATACGTCTGCTTAACGCCTGAGTTTCAATAAAACTTTTTCTCTCTATTTCATAACTCTCACCGTAAAAAAATAAATGAAAGATTCTGATGGAACAACTATTGGGGGTATTTTTGTCTGTTCACCTTAATAGATGTTTTTTAAATATAAGTTAATAAAACAGTGACAATGTTGAAATGTCACCTCCAAAAAGTGTTATTTATTTTTTAAACTCAAAGAATAATGTCGGATGGAAGTATAGTATGTTACCCAATTTGTAAGGTAAATATAAAAAGTAGAAGGAAAGAAAAAAAGACTTTATAAAAATTGTTGTGATAAAATAGACTTATCACCATTTAGATAATTATAAGTTATTATCTCTTTTATATTATTGTTTTCTTTTTTAATTGTAGAGATAATTCTCCTAATGTCAAGCTCATTGTATAAGCATTCTATATACAGATAAATAAATTCATAGAATTGATTTCCTCACATTCTTCTCTCCTTATTAGTATTACTACTTTCTATATTTTTATGTTTTGATTTATAGCACATTATCTGAATGTTTTTCTTTGATTTTTTGACCTTTTCTTCTTCATTTCTTATTATTAATAATAAATGTTTGCAATCAGAAGGTAGCATTCAAAAATCAAAATCAGAAGTCTTGAATAAAAAAAAAGAACCGGAAGTTTTTGAAATGAAAAAAAAGAACCCCATAAGTTTTTGATTAGTAAAATCAGAACCATGAGTTCTTGATTAGAAAAGAAGAACCAGAAGTTCTTGAATAAAAAAAAAAGAATCAGAAGTACTTGATTCAAAAAAAAAATTATAACCAAAAGTTCTTGATTAGAAAATAATAACCAGAAGTTCTTGAATCAAAAATAAAGAATCGGAAGTTCTTGATTAAGAAAATCAGAACTATGAGTTCTTGATTCGAAAATAAGAACGGAAAGTTCTAGAATCGAAAAAAAAAAAAAAAGAATCAGAAGTTCTTGATTCGAAAAAAAAAATCAAAACCAAAAATTCTTAATTAAAAAAAAAACATAATCAGAAGTTCTTGATTAAAAAAAAAGAACCGAAAGTTTTTGAAATTTAAAAAAAAAACCCCATAAGTTTTTTATTAGTAAAATTAGAACCATGAGTTCTTGATTAGAAAAGAAGAACCAGAAGTTCTTGAATAAAAAAAATCAGAAGTTCTTGATTCGAAAAAAATATATATAACCAAAGTTCTTGATTCGAAAATAACAACCAGAAGTTCTTGAATCGAAAATAAAGAATCGGAAGTTCTTGATTAAGAAAATCATAACCAAAAGTTCTTGATTCGAAAATAAGAACGAAAAGTTCTTGAATCGAAAAAAAAATCAGAAGTTCATAATTCAAAAAAAAAATCATAATAAGAAGTTCTTGATTTTAAAAAAAATCAAAACCAAAAAATCTTAATTAAAAAAAAAATCAGAATCAGAAGTTTTTGATTAAAAAAAAAAAGAACCGGAAGTTTTTGAAATGAAAAAAAAAAAGAACCCCATAAGTTTTTGATTAGTAAAATCAGAACCATGGGTTGTTGATTAGAAAAGAAGAACCAGAAGTTCTTGAATAAAAAAAATCAAAAGTTCTTGATTCGAAAATAAGAGCGGAAAGTTCTTGATTCGAAAAAAAAAAAAGAAACGGAAAGTTCTCGATTCGAAAAAAAACTCAGAATAAGAAGTTCTTAATTTAAAAAAAAATCAAAACCAGAAATTCTTAATTAAAGAATCAAAAGTTCTTAATTCGATAAATTTAGAATCAAAGGTTTTAGATTCGATAAATTTATATAGAACCAGAATTTCTTAATTCGAATTTTTTTTAGAATTAAAAGTTCAAGTATTCCAGCTTATTTAGAACAAAAGTTCTGAATTATATGATGAAGTAAAGAAAAGAAAATTTTAAACTGAATATGACAACAATTCTATGGGATGGTTTTGATTGAATTAAATCATTATTATTACCCAGGCTTTAATGCATATAAAAGCCATGCGGTTGGCCGTCATAGATGATGATGCACATTGTGTGTATTTGTTAAGCAAAAATGTGAACTGTGTTTGTATAGTGTGTTATGCGCGAATACACACAAAGATAAACACAAAGAAACAATACAGAGATGGGAACATATGAGCAGGTTGAGAAAAATTAATATAGGAATTTTGTTCTCTACTCGATGATACAATCATTAATCGGAACCTGAAGTTCCATATTTCAATTTATTTAGGACTCAAAGTTATGTATTACAATTCAATCAGAATCTAAAGTTCTAGATACATATGGATCCCAATTTTAATCAGAACTCGAAATTCTGCTAGCAAAATTATTGATCCAATGTTTTGAAAATTAATTGAATAAGTACTTGAAGTTTTGTATTTCAATTTAATCAATCAGAACCTGAAGTTCTAGATTCCAAGTTAATCAATTAGAATCCGAAGTTCTGTATTCAGATTTAATTAATCAAAACCCGAAGTTTTGGATTTCATTTTAATTCTTGAACTTGAAGTTCTAAATCTTAAAAAATATTTAGAACCTGAAATTCTAAATATTTGAAATTATTTAGAACTCGAAGTTCTAAATCTTGAAAATTATTCAGAACCTGACGTTGAAATTGTACAAACGTGGTTAAATTGTCTTCAGCTAACCTAGAGGGGGGTGAATAGGTTTTTTATGCCTTTTTCAATCCCTTGAAAACAAACTTTCATTTGTCCCTCTAGTTAGCTTGGGTAACAATACTTAAGATAATAAAGTATACTTGAGTCAGCAATATATGTTATCAAGATAAGTATTGTCAAACAAGCTTACATGTTGCAAGTGAGAGATTAACAAATAAAACTAACAAGCATACAATACTTGTATTCTCATTAATATTCAATATGTACAAGTATTTTTTTCAAAAGCTATTACATACAAATATGTTTAATATACAGGTACAAAGACATTTACAATTTGATCATTTGAAGTGTTTGTGAATCACATATTACAAACATCTTGTCTTTTCAAGATATCTAACAATGAAACTTGTAGAACAGGATGCAAACATACACATACAAATATATGAGAGGGTTAGGAAGAATTGACACATCATGTTTTTATGGGGTAAAACCTCCGTAGATGAAACATTCACGGGTTGAATACAACCATAGGTACTTTTATTGTAAAGTAGATAAGAAATTCTTCAAAAGTGACCAACAAATGATATGCTCTCTATTGGACTCTATATCTACCCAATCCCTATTGGTAGATTGGAAATTCCTGAAAAGTGATCAACAAATGACTCACTTTTTATTGAAGTCCACTCTAACCAACACTGTTAAGAAGTTGAAAATTCCACTAGAATGGTCAACAAATGACTCACCCTATCCATGGACTCCATCACATCTTAACATCTTGGGTCTACCAATAAAAGTCTACTTTCTATCCAAGGTACATATGCCTCTAGAAAGTCTCTCATGCTTAATTATCTGGAGAACATGTCCTAATCAGGACTCCTTGCTTGGTTATCCGGACCACATGTCCTAACCAAGACTTCATGCCTTTTACAATGACTTCATATGTGATCAATGAATGTATAAATGCAAACAAACACTCAACATAGAATATGATGATCAACCATATCCTATGGGAACTAGACATATTCATAAAAGGTCATAAACAAATGTAGTCTAGTCACTATATGTGAATGATAAATCTAGAACATGTGAAAGCATTAAAAACACATTTAATATCTAGAATCATTCATGAAACTAAAACTTGAATCAAAGCATGAACACTTAACACATATTTAAGATTTTAGTCACTTATACAAAAGTATGCTAGAATCATGTGAAAAAGTCAATTAAGTTTTCTAGCAAAAACCTAGAGCATATATCATTCGCAATATTCAAATAAACTCAAGAATAGCTCTGAGAAATCAACCAAATGTGTTATTTCTTAAGATATTCAATTAAATGAATCTAACACATGTAGAGACTATTTTTGTCAAGATCAATCAATGAAAGTTCACAAAAATAGTCCAAGATAGAAGCTAGCACAATACAATCCAACATGTGAGATTTCAATTGATTTTCTCTTAGCTTCAATAGAGTCCAAAACTCTAATTAAATTATATACAAAACACATACATATATGGAAAAAGAAAGCTCAAGGTAATTGAACACATTTAAGAGTAAAAACTCAAGAAGAAATTCAATACCTTAAGTGACAATGTGCAGTCCCGTTTTTGTGTGTAGAACCACCAAAAATAGCACTCAAAACTCCTTAAACCTTCTTTAAATAGATGAGGAATTGAAAGACGAACACTCTCCAATTTGAATCACTCAAAACGGAGCTCAAAAGAAAAATATATAGTGTTTAGAAGGTGAAAAAAATTGAGAGAATTTTCTGCATACTAACTTCTTCAACTTCTTCAAATGAAAATGTGATAGGGAAGAGATATTTAAAGGAGAAGAAAAGAAAGGGATAAAAAGACTAAAGTGCACTCTTTCCTACTGCATCCCCGAGATGGCGCGTGGGCATCTTGAGGGCAGCAAGGCATCTTGCTCGAGATGGTCACTCGCTATCTCGGGAAGATGGGCTTGATGGCATTTTGGCCATTGCTCCACTACCTTACACTCTTTTCGTGTTCTTCAACCATTCTCCAACCTCTGAACTTTGAATTTGAATATGAATCCGATTTTAGATTACAAACCGGGACTCTCTCACGTATATGGACGTCTTTAAAAATTTGATCAGAAATTATGAATTTGACTCGATATACAAAGACGAAGACAATGCATGCAACATGACCGGAAAGCTTCATAACTCTTGACTCAGAACTCGAAATCAAATATATGAGTAACCGAAATGATCGGAACTTAATAAGGAACAATATAAGACCAAATTCAAGTCCAAGGTCCATAATATACAAACATATAAACATACAAACACATATCACACAATAATGCATTTCATAGATAGTCCACATACATGCATTTTTTCTAAAACTAGTCAATTTAACACCAATACATGAGCATTCAATATCAAGTGTGTGAATATGTTATACAAAATGAGGACAACGGTGCACGGACACATATGGATGCAATGTGTGTGTGTGCCTAAGCTTTTAAGAGAAATGAGGTCTTTAATATACCTTTGTTAAACAATGAAACACATTTCTCTTTAAAGACTTGTACTTACTTGATAGATTGTCATATTTTCTTTGAAACTTGAATCATCATCAACTTTAAGATAACTAATCAACACAAGTGAAATATTGTTTTGATATGGAATAATGCCAACATAGACCAAAAACCTAACAGAAGTTCTAAATCATTAAAATTATTTAGAACCTGAAGTTCTAAACCTTGAAAATTATTTAATACCTGAAGTTCTGAACCCTTGAAATTATTTAGAACCTGAAGTTTTAAATTAAATCTTTATCTTTTCGGGAATATGGATGAACAATCTAATTTCAAAAGGGAAATTAGGGATATATGTTTGGTTGACAGTGGAACAACGCATACTATTCTACGAGATTGAAAATACTTCTCAAATTTAACCTTGATCAAAACCAAGGTAAACACTATATCTAGTCTTGTAGACCTAATAAAAGGCTCTGGAAGGGCCACAATCATATTAACAAACGGTACCAAAATAAACATAAATGTTGTTTTATATTCTAGCAGATCCAAAAGAAATCTGCTTAGTTTCAATGATATTCGTAACAATGGACATCATATTGAGATTATAAATTAGGATAATAGACTATATATTACATCACATATCTCGAGCCAGAAGCTCATTTTAGAAAAGCTTAATGCTTATTCATCTGGATTATACTAAATAGATATAAAACCAGTTGAAACCTTCATAATTATGAACCAGGAGTTCACGAATCCGAAAATATTGTTACTTTGGCATGATCGTCTCGGTCATGCAGATCTACTATGATGCGTAGGATAATTGAGAATTCTCATAACATTCATTAAAGAACCAGAAGATTCTAATGTCAAATTAAAATATATGTACCATTTGTTCACAAGGAAAGTTAGTGATCGGACCATCCATTACAAAGGTTGATTTTGAATCCCCATCTTTCAGAGCTTTAGGTCTTAAATGATGAAGAAGATGATATATATATAGGTGAAAAAAATGACATCATGCGAAAAGGCCAAACTGCCCAAAAACAGTGCAATGCACGGGTAGGGTGCTCGTACACTTACCTGCGCTAGACCCGTGCATAACGCATTGTGACACCCACAACGCTTCTCTCAGCGGTGCCACAATGGAGAACGGTTGGAATTGCACCGCTGTGATAATTCACATCGCCAATACAACGGTCAACCAGAGCAGTGTACGGGTAGGGACCCATGCACAGACCCGCGCACCTTAGGTAAAAAGCAATCACAATCAAATTAAGCGCAGTGCACGGGTGGTAGACCCACGCACATACCAGCACATTTCCTTGATACTCAAAGGGAATAAAGGGACAAAGGCAAGATCATAAACTCATAAGCATACATTTTCTAGGTATAACAATCAATCGTAGGCTCAGAATCATATATTTTGCAGGCTTAAAACAATGAATCATAGGCTCAGAATCAAACATTTTTCAGGCTTATAACAAACAATCATAGGCTCATAAGCATATATTTTCCAGGCTTAAAACAATCTATCATAGGTTTAGAATCATACATAGTCCATGCTTATAAGAATCAATAATTCACATGCTCAAAATAAGACATGCATATATTTGCGTTATTCCCAATTGAACAACACAATAAAATAGAAATAAAAACTTACTTTATTATCCTTTTGATTTTCTCCCGTTACAGGGTCACTAACGATTATTCCAACTATTTAAAGTATAGTAACCGTGGAAAAAAAAAAGATATATTTTTTATTGAAAAAAATTTTAAAAAAAAATTGTCCTCGGATCCCTGTCTCGACAGCATACCACTTATATTGTAAGTAAAAAAAATTACAATGTCACGAAATTTGTTACAAGTTTATCGTCGCCTTGGGATAAAACACGACATAACATAAATATGTCAAACAAACAAAAACGAGTGATGTTGTTAACGATCCATTAAATTACTTTTTACATTTCTTTTAAAAAAAAATTATTATATGACAAGTTTATCCTAATTACAAAATAAATTCTAAATACACTAAGTAACAATTTTGTTAGAGTTCGATGTTGTTGTTTCTTTTTTATCTTATTGCCTTTCTCATATTGTAAAACATTTTTTATAACAAATAATTCTTTTTATAGTATGATTTTTGTAAAAATATATATACATACATATACAAACAACAAGAAGGACTAAAATTGCAAAAAAAAAAATCCAAAGTGTTGTTAAATCTTAATAATTTTGAAAAAAAAAAAGTAAAATAAAGAAATCAAAAAATCAAAAACTTAGCTGCCCTTTCATATGCCTTTTGTGACAAGACGATAAATGAATGAATAGTTTTCTTCCTCAAATCATGATTATGGATTGAGACAATTCCGGTATTCAATTAAAATGTAATAGTAATTTTGAAACAAATTGGTTGTAATAAAAAATTATTTTTTTATGATTAAGTTTTTTTAAAAAGTTACTAATGATAAAAAAAGGATAATTTTATAAATTTGATGTGTATTTAGATTATTTATTTTTTTTAAATAAGGTTTTATAATGAAGTGCATTTAGAAAAAAAAAATTGGAAAGAAAAAACTTGGGTTGTAAGGAGAAAATCTACACACACAAAAAAATTGATAATTTTAATAAAACTAATAAGAGTATCTCCGATGTAAATATGTATTTTTGAGTTTCTAAATAGTGACACATCAGCATTTCTATTCACTATAGGGCTGCTTTTGAAAAAAAAATTAGAGAAATGCATATTCACATCTCCAATTCAATTATTTAAAGTTGTTAATAGCAAAATTTGGCTAGGGACCAAAGAAGAATTTTCCAATTCTCAGCCTTCCCGCAAGGGTCCAAATTCGGGCTTGTATGACGGAGTATCAAGGTCCCCGAGGTCAAGCTACCACGCGATCCTACAAGAGCAAGGCGAGGCCGCCCATACCATCTAGGCATCTCGCACGTGTCCAGGCTTACCAAATAAAGCCCGACAAGACTGCGCCAAGCTCCTTATACCAGGATAAAGCCCGAAGCTAGGTCGACGTGAAAGGACCTGGGTCCCCCGACATCAAGGTACCTCGTGACACTCTCCTAGAGCTTGCTACTATATCTACTTTCACTAGGAGACCTTCAAGGTGCCAAACTTGTCTTGCAAAGTCCCTCCTGCCTTGTCGAGGTATAATCTCTACCTATCTGAGCGTTAAAGGAAGGAGCCCTGTAAAGCCTCATCGTCACCAAAAGCGGCAAGATCCACTGTAGATCTTGGCATGGTTAAATCAAGTAGCAAGAGCAGTACTCGAGCGTACCTCTCCACCCTTCCAGAAGCGAGCCAAGGTCGTCTGTTTATGGCAAACACCTGACCAGGGCCTGCTAGCCAAGCCCGTAACCCCGCTAGGAAGCCTGTACAATTAGGTCAAGCTCCATGATAAAACTCGGCGTAGCTAAACCAAGCTCTCAGCTACAAGGTTGGAACCCTATGGGATATTTCGCCCCTAAAATGGTTAGCAAAAGCTCCATGGGAAGACCAGCATCTAGCTACGTAAAGATCGAGAGGTCCCCGAGAGACCCCGCCAGTGTACTGGATCCTAGGGTACCTCTCTCTCAAAGAATATCAAATGTCACCACAAGTAACCTCTATGAAGTACCTCTCCAAATTAACATGCAGAACTAGAGCTCTCCTCTCGGTAACGTAGGAAGAGAGGATTGACTTCCATGACATTTAAAGTACCATTAATGAGGTCAACCACATTAATGGAGGCAGTCAACCCAGTTAATGACATGATCAACACCATTAATAAGAGAATATTCAACTATTTAATGGTCACCATTAGTGAAAGAATCCTAAAAAGAAACAAATGCCTTTACCTCCAAGATATCTTCCATATCCGATTCTTTGGGGTCAACTATAGCAGAAAATCCCGCCTATCAAGGAAGGAAGAGTCCGAAGAGGAAACAATCACATCCCCTCCTAGATATTAGCCACGATCTGATCAACTACGTTAAAGGAAGAATCATACTCAAGAAGGAGGGGGAGATTGAAGAATCCTGGACTTGCACGCCAAGGTAGTCACCATTTATAAATATGCCTGTAAAAGGCATAGAATATATAGATCTCCAAAAAAAAAAGTCAGACATGCTTTGTTTAAAAGATCTCTCGACATCATCGATGTATGTGTTACCTTTACCTAGAATATACCGGTATCGGTCTACATTCGATCACCATTGTAAGCTCTCCGGAGCAACTACGTTGTTTTACTTCACCATTCTTGTAAGCTCCCCGGAGCATTCTTTGATATATAAATAAGGAAGGGTATTCCCCCTTCCTCCGGATACCTCCTTAGGGTTTTTCAGCATGTGATCATTCGTGATGCTTTTTCCCCATTGGTCAGTCCACCTCCCTCTACAAAATATTTGTGTTTCTCTTATTTGTGTCCCGCATAATGCATGCGTATATGATTGCGAGCTAGATTCCTACCTCGCTGGACCTAGCGATTTTATTTTCCTATCTACATGCTAAAGTCGTATATCAAGATGAGGAGAAACCACCCAGACCAGCTTGAAGGAAGTTGATGGGCTCTCCTGTATCATCTCTATGGCAGAAATCGAGCTCTCCGACACTAGAGCTAGATAAGCCCCTCTCCTTATTTGCTATCTAAGTCGGGGAATTACAGGACAGGCTCCGACCCCGACCCCAACCCCGACCCCGACCTAGGACCAGGACCAGGATCAAGATCAACCCCTTCATACCAGCAAGAGAACTTCAAGCTCCCCAGATCTACTTCATAAGCACGAAGCCCGACGGGCGGGATGGCTTGTCTCCTATATACGTTTTCATCCTCCTTCATATTCATACAAGATCAGGTCAGGTATCAGCGGTACCGACCCCGGCCACCACTTTCGCGGTAGTGGTCTCGAGAGCGTTAATGAGGATTTCTCATTTTAAACAAATTTCTTGTTAACAAAAGTCAAATATGTATCCATTTTATGATCAATCATAATAAAGCAATTATTACATTCTCTCTTCTCTTTTATTTTATAATTAAATGAGTTTTAATATTATTGATAGAAAAAACTAAAAATCCTAGTCAGCATTCCTAAAAGAGTTTCTAAAATTAAAAAATTATCTCCATATTCTCTAACCTTTTTTTTTATCACATCATCTCCATATTCAACCTAGATAATTATATTGGAAAGAGCTTTTCTAACTTTTTTAATATATATCCTATGTGGCGATCCATTTTCTCCAAATGCATAATAACATTGAAGATGCTCTAATATTACTATAAACTCAATGGGTCGGTATGAGTTCTTTAAATCTATGCTGGAAATAGTGACACCGACATTTTTAGTGCCGACTTCTAAGCAACCATAGTCTTCCTTCACAGTTTATTAATTCATGACATATGAGCGAAGTATTTTAAAAAATGTGATTTTGCAAAGGACCTTTTTTTTTGCAAAATAAATTATACCTGGTGAGAAAAAATGAACATTTATAATACAATTTAATAAAGCATAGAGTATATGAGATAAGGGTTGGACTGGTAAAACCCTTCACACTTTCAAGCTTCAGCCCCTATGTGTATATAACACAAGTATCATTTTCCTACATCGGAATAAAAGGTAGATTACATTTAGCTAAACAGAGGGTAAATTGCAATAACATTCCCTCATGTTTTGCCATATAACTGTTCAATTTTTTAAAATGAAAATTATAAACCCCGTTAAAAAATTTTAAAAAAAAAATAGGAGACATCTAGATCGCATTCTACTGTTTGATTGGTAGGTTCCGACTTGGACTTGTTTGGTTTTAGATACAAAATAATTAATTATAAATATAAGACAACTGTGTATATTGAAAATAAAAGTGACTGTCCAATAGAGTATTCTAGGGGTGTTTTTGTATTTCAAAAATAATTTTAAAAACGTATGTTTTTTATTTTATTTTTAAAAATAAAGTCAAAATGAAAAACAAAAGCAATGATAAAATTGAAAACACATAAAACATATTCAAAATGTTTTCCTTATGTTCATTTTGTTTTTCTTTTCTTCTTTATTCATCCACTCTTCTTCTTTTTTCATCTCCAACCTTCTTCTTCTTCTCCTTCTCCATTCTTCTCCTTCTTCTTTAAAGAAAATTTTCGTGAAAACAGCCAACGTCAGAGGAAACTGAGATCCCCCTCAGTCATTGGAGCCGTAGATCTACAGCTCTCTTGTTTTTTAAACTTATTTTTAAACTTTTTAAAAGATGTGGAGGTCAAGACTCTCTTGTTTTTTATATATTTTTGAAAGACGTGGAGGAGCAGAATTACGGCTTTTAGTTATTATCATTTTTTAACCTTTTTTATGGATTTTAACTCTTTTTCATATAATTTATATTTCATTAAAAGTTTATAATTTATAAGTAATATGATTTTCTTAAAAAAAAATATTGTTAAATACAATGCTTAACCAAATTATTTTTAGGTTATAATGTGAAATAGAATGAAAATATGATATTCTAAATTTTGAAATTTTTTTGTTAATCTACCAGGCATGTTTTTAGTGTTTTTATTTTTAGAATACTATTTTCCGTATATTCTATCAAATGCGTTTTCAGTTTTCAAAACTGAAACAAAAAATATTGTTTTCATTTTTGTTTTTATTTTTAAAAAAACAGTAAATGAAAAACGCTTACAGAACGCACATTGAATTTATGATAGGGATGGTAAAGGGTCGGGTTTTGTTAAACCAAAACCCACGAAACATTTTCTAACCTGAACCCGAATAATTTTGTTGGTTTAAGATTTTAACCTATGGGTTTGAGGAAACATGAACCCGCTGTGCAAACTTAGTTGGGTTCGGGTTTTGACTTACAGACCTATTACTCGAATAGAAATTTAAGTTTTACTTTTTTGACTTAAAATAAGTCGTTTTTAAGCTTAGAATTCTAATTTACTGAAAAAAAAACATCATTTTGAGCAACGCTTTTAAGATAAATGGGTTCGGATCTTTTTCAAACCCAAAACCATTTCTAATTTCTTTTTGTTAATAGCAAAATTTAGCTAGGGACCAAAGAAGAATTTTCCACTTCCCAGCCTTCCCGTAAGGGTCCAAATTCGGGCTTATATGACGGGGTATCAAGGTCCCCGAGGTCGAGCTACCACGCGATCCTACAAAAGAAAGACGAGGCCGGCCATACCATCTAGGCATCTCGCACGAGTCCAGGCTTACCAAATAAAGCCCGACGAGACCGCGTCAAACTCTTTATGCCAGGATAAAGCCAGAAGCTAGGTCGAAGTGAAAGGACCTGGGTCCGCCGACATCAAGGTATCTCGTGACACTCTCCTAAAGCTTGCTACTATCTCTACTTTCACTACGAAACCTTCAAGGTGCCGAACTTGTCTTGCAAAGGCTCTCCTGCCTCGTCGAGGAATAATCTCGACCTGTCCGAGCATTAAAGGAAGGAGCCCGTAAAGCCTCATCGTCACCAAAAAGTGCCAAGATCCACTGTAGATCCTGGCATGGTTAAATCAAGTAGCAAGAGCAGTACTCGAGCGTACCTCTCCACCCTTCCAGAAGCGAGCCAAGGTCGCCTGTTTATGGCAAACACCTTACCAGGGCCTGCTAGCCAAGCCCGCTACCCCGCTAGGAAGCCTGCATAATTAGGTCAAGCTCCATGATAAAGCTCGGCGTAGCTAAACCAAGCTCACAACTACAAGTTTGGAACCCTATGGGATATTCAGCCCCTAAAATGGTTAGCAAAAGCTCCATGGGAAGACCAGCATCTAGCTCCGTGACAATCGAGAGGTCCCCGGGGGACCCCGCCAGTGTACTGGATCCTAGGGTACCTCGCCCTCAAGAAATATCAAATGTCACCTCGGGTAACCTCCATGAAGTACCTCTCCATGAAGTACCTCTCCAAAGTGACAAGCAGAACTAGAGCTCTCATCTCGGCAACGTAGGAAGAGAGGATTGACTTCCATGACATTTAAAGTACCATTAATGAGGTCAACCGTATTAATGGAGGCAGTCAACCCAATTAATGACATGATCAACACCAGTAATAAAGAGAATATTCAACTCTTTAATGGCCGTCATTAGTGAAAGAGTTCAAAGAGGAAACAAATATATTTTCCTCTAAGATATCCTCCACAACCTATTCTTTGGGGTCAACTATAACAGAGAATCCCGCTTATCAAGGAAAGAAGAGTCCGAAAAGGAAACAAACACATCCCCTCCGAGATATTAGCCACGATCTGATCAACTACATTAAAGGGAGAATCGTACTCAATAAGGAGAGGAAGATTGAAGAATCATGGACTTGCACGCCAAGGTAGTCACCATTTATAAATATACCTGTAAAAGGCATAGGAAATGGGGATCCGATCAATGACAGAAGACAGACATGCTTCGCTAAAAAGATCTCTCGACATCATCGAATGTATGTGTTACCTTTACCTAGAGTATACCGGTATCGGTCTACATTCGACCACCATTGAAAGCTCTCCAGAGTGACTACGTTGTATTACTTCACCATTCTTGTAAGCTCCCGGAGCATTCTTTGATATATACATAAGGAAGGGTATTCCCCCTTCCTCCGGATACTACCTTGGGGTTTTTCAGCATGTGATCATTCGTGATGCTTTTTCCCCCTTTGTCAGTCCACCTCCCTCTACAAAAGATTTGTGTTTCTCTTACTTGTGTCATGTGTAATGCATATGTATATGAGTGCGAGCTAAATTCCTACCTCGCTGGACCTAGTGCTCTTATTTTGCCATCTACATGCTAAAGTCGCATATCAAGATGAGGAGAAACCACCCATACCAGCTTGAAGGAAGTCGATGGGCTCTCCTGCATCATCTCTATGGCAGAAATCGAGCTCTCCGACACTGGAGCTAGATAAGCCCCCTCCTTACTTGCTATCTAACTTGCTATCTAGGTCAGTGAATTACAGGAAGGAATCGGGCTCCAGAACCGGGCTCCAGGTACTATGACGGGCTCCGACCCCGACCGAGGACCAGGACCAGGACCAGGGCCAAGATCAACCCCTTCACACCAGCAAGAGAACCTCAAGCTCCCCAGATCTACTACATAAGCATGAAGCCCGACGGGCGGGATGGTTTGTCTCCTACCTACGTTTTCATCCTTCTTCATGTTCATACAAGATCAGGTCAGGTATCAACGGTACCGACCCCGGCCACCACTTTCGCGGTAGTGGTCTCGAGGGCGTTAATGGGGATTTCTCATCCTAAACAAATTTCCCGTTAACAGTTTTTTTATAACTGAACCCGATTCACGATCTAAATAGCAAAATATGAACCGAACCCATGTGAGTCGAGTGGGTGCCCATGATTCGGGTGAAATTGTCATCCCTATTTAAGGTATTTACTAAAGTAGATTCCGTGTACAAATCATAAATTAAATTCTTTCTACAAAGGGTTTTTTGATTTCTTTCCGATAAATTTGATTCACTTTGATTTCGATTTAATCCTCCGCATTTCAAATAATCTTATATATGGATCAATTGTTGTCTTGTTGATGCAGCTAATTTATCATTTTTCCCACTATGACTATCTCTGTCATTTTCAGAGTCTTCAATATAATTTGTTGAATTAATCGAAAATTCTAATACAAATCTTAAAATTCCAACGAAAAAATAAAATTCTCATTATTCTTGATTTCTTGTGGTGTTTCTACTTACAGATTTTGTTAATCTATTGTATATGTTTATTTGTCATTATTAAATTGTTTGTAGGAGATTGTCTGTCACTTATAGCATCTCAAATGTAAAAATGCTTTGTATATGACTTATTGTTGGCGTGACAACAATATCAAGAGACTTGCTTCCTATGTGTCATAAATATGGGATTGATAGAAGATTAACTTAAAATTTAGTGTACAATGTTTCCGTTTAAAACACATCTTGTTTTAATAACGTATCCATTTTTTATTTTTTTTTATTTTTTATTTTTTTCCTAACTAAAAGTAGATGAAAAAATTAATGGCAATTATAAATGTTTGTTGAGTCAACCTAAAAAAGGTTGTGTAACAGGCCGTCTGATAATGGACGGTCATGTTGACAATGTCTAATATTTTTTTTGTCATGTCAACTTAAGGTTGAATATATATTGTTGCATTGGCGAAAGATTTTTTTAACGGAATGCCTATTAATCCTACGTCACGTCTCTTTTTTTCACAAGTCACGATTGTATTGGAGATGCTCTTAGATTTGATAAAAAAAATTCTAAAATGCATATGGAATATATCATATTTGCAATTAAATCTCAACGTGAATAGTGTTTTATTGTTTTAATATAATAGTTAAAAAAACTAGTTTTACAATTAATTTGAAAAATCATTAACATGCCCCAATAATTAGTTTTGCAACTTAGCTGTGCACAAAGATAAAGTGCAAATAGTTGGTGCCCTAAAAATAATTATAGTTACTTAAACTCATTAGAGTGGGAAAGTTGGATATTGTTTATTTATTTATTAATAATTTTAGGCCACTGCGGCAAATAAGTTGTAATTAGCACACTAAAAGCTAAATCAATTATAAATTTTAAACAACTGAATTGTAAAGAATTTATACAGTCACTTTCAAAAGGACTAAACAGTCCAGTTTTAAAAGTTTCAATTTAGTATATAACTAGTAAAGTAGTTCGTGCTTTCCTGCGGGAGTACTATACCGTTTTATATATTATTTTTAATTTTAATAAATTTAATTTAAAATTTAAATTTTATTTATCTAAACTATGAAAAAATATATATATATTTTAATCAAACATAAAATGATAATCAAGTAAAATAATAATTCTGTACCAAATAAAAATATCAGTTATATTGATACATATACATAAAAATACGAAACAATATGTCAATATATACATAGTATATTGAATATTAATATAAAAAACAAAAGTCTATACATTAAATATTAATATGAAACAAAAGTATCATGCATTACACATATTTTATCTATTAAAATGAATTTATTTAATTAAATGGGTAAGTGTAACAAACATTAAATATATTTAATATTAAACTTATGACATCTTTTAAAAGTTAAGTAGACTCAAAAACCGAAAGAAAATAAGTTGAATCTTATTTTTGAATTTTAGCTACATAAATTTATATGCAAGTCAAATTGGATCTTGAAACCTGAGATTTATTTTATAGTAATTTTTTTTCAATATTTGTGATTTGAAATTCAGTTGCACTATAAAGAAAAGTTTGCTCATCAACCAAATTTAAAAAACAAGTCTAGTAATTTTTTGACTCTGTTTTATTGAAGCTTGAATTATTGGTATTGTGATAATGGTTGAGTGTCATTTTATTTTGTATTTTGTATTTATTTATTTTTTGTAAAGATAAAGATGGAGAGAGAGATTGAGAGTAGGAATGACAATGGGTCGGATTCGGCTGGGTTTGAGAAAAACCAAACTCAAACCCACGAATGAAAATGACATCCAAACTCATCCACGAACCCACGAACCCACGAAATCTAGTGGGTTCGGGTTCGGGTTCGGGTTCGGGTTCAGGTTTCACTCGCGGATTTTAGCAACATCCAGACTCATTCATGAACCCGCGAACTCTTAAAGATTTGTTGTTCCAAAGCGACTCACTCATGTGTGCGTAACTAGGTTCGAGTCAAACCTAGTTGAGGATAGTCATCCACGTTAATTTTCTTCTTTCAGACTTCAGATAAAATGAAAAAAAATATAAAATAAGTTATATAGGAAATAAATGTTGAAGATGAGTTTTAATTTTGAATAGAGAGTGTGGGGGTTGAAAGTCGAAAAAAAAATGAAGACAAAGATAAAAAAAAATGATGAAAGATATTTTAAATTTTGAAAAGACAAATAGTATGGGTCAATTGTATGAGATGTACGGCAAAAATGAAATGTAAAAATACTTATTATAATATTATTTGTTAAATAATTATTAAATCAAACGGGTTCGCGAGTTTTGGTTTGGTTTTGGTTTTTTTACCACACCCGAATCCGAACCCATTACGGGTTGAGATTTCAAATTCAAACTCGTCCACATGTAATATTTTTACATACCAAACCCTCTCCAAGCGGGTTGGGTTCGGATGGGTCCCACAGATTCAGGTTTAATTGTCGTTCATAATTGAGAGAAAGAGAGAAGGACGGACGGTGGGTAGGAGAAAGTAAGAAAGAGAGAGGTGGTGGTACTGTGGTAGTGGTTGAGTGTCATTTTACTTTGTTTTTTATTATAATGATATTTTTATAAATAAATAAAAATCTATTAAGTTTTACTATTCACATGAATAGTTTAATTTTAAGATGATTTTTTTATTAAAATGATATTTTTATAAATAAATAGAAATCTATTAAATTTAACTATTCACATAAATAGTGCAATTTTAAGATGAGTTTTAGTATATACTAGTAAAATGATCCGTGCTTTGCTGCGGAAGTATTATACCATTTTATATATTATTTTCAAGTTTAATAAATTTTATTCGTAATACCATTAAAAAAAAGCCAATAAATATGCATTAAAAATGTGTACCATAAAATATAAATGACAAGAATATTTAAGACTTGCAAATTTTTTTGATAAAAAAAAATGAAGTATATTTTGTTGTATATATTTTATACACATATTTTCTTGTAATAACAATTTACAATACAAAATAATAAGTGAACAAATCAACCATACACTCGATATTGAACTTGATGATATTGAAATTCAAAGTTTATAAAATCTTAAATAAACTCATTTTGTTAGTTACAAAAATTAAAAATTACTAAATAAATCCCCCAAACAAAAATATATTGTCCTCCATCTCATCTTCAACACTTGACCATTCACTATCTCTACCAAACAATCTTTACTCTCTCAACAATCAACTCATCTCTCATCTAAATCAACTTTTTTACCTCCGTTTTTTTTTTCTCTTTCAAACGGATATTTGGTGTGAGTGCCTTGATGGATTGAGTGAGAGAATTAGAGAAAGCGAAAGAGTTTTTAGGGTTTGAAAGAAAAAAATAGAGAGAGATTGAGAGAAAAAGAGTATGATGGTTAGAGAAAGAGAGAGAGAAAGCGGTGGTGGTACTGTACCGAGTGTCATTTTATTTTTTTTTTATTTTTTTTTCTCTTTTAGAATGGTATTTTTGTAAATAAACAAAAATCTATTAAATTTTACTGTTTATATAAACAGTTCAATTTTAGAGCTGTTTTAGTATATATAATAATAATTATTATCATAATGTATAAAAAAAAAAATAGACAGCCAACCTAACCTAAAATTAAATTAATGCCAGTAAAATAAACCTGAGTTCAGTCTGACAATCTCATTACCTTCCTGTGAGACGACTCTTGCCGTTAAAATATTGGCTGGTTTGCAGTTTTAACCAGTTATTTATGGTCCATGCATGGAAGACGGAATCATGTTCGTGTTCAGCCATGCCAAATTCGCCAATGGTGATCCAAATTGGTTTAAACGAGATCAATTTTGAAATGTATATGGGGCGTTGCCGAATTCATCAGAAAATATCACTCAATAGCACCTGGATTCTGGGTTTCTTAGTCACAAATCCAGAAAACAATAACAGAGGGCATCAAATCATCAAAGGAAGGAGCTCTGCATTGAGCAAACACGTAAGGCATGTCCCTCCTTTAGAAAACATACTCAATATTTTTTGTACAGATCCTAATTATAACACAACATCAAACACTATGTTGACCAATTCTATACCAAATATGAACCCTGATATTATTCAGTTGAAATTGCCGCTAAGAGTAGTCATGTTCTGGAGCTGTAGAACTTGAGAATACAATGGATTAGATTACAGAAATAATAATCTGTGAATCATATCAAACCGGGTATTTATAATAGGCAACTTTGTAACTACCAGATACAAAAAAAATCGCTAAATAATCACTCACAATCCAAACAAAACTTCTTTGAAAAAACCTCCTATGCCATCTTCCTTACATATTAGGCCCAAGTCATCTGCAAGGAGCAAAAAGCTCTTTAAGTAATGTGCTTGATGTACAAAAAGTCAAACAAACTAGGTTCCATATAACTCATGGCTGGTGTATCAACAAATAATGTGATTTTTCTCTTTTGAAGCAATAACAGCATTACTCTAAGCCAGATTTGATATTACTGATAAAGTAGAACCAAGAAAGAAAACTGAACCTAGAACTCATAAATTCAAGCTCCACTCAGTTAGTCAGTTGTAATACCCAATTCATAAATTTTATTGTTTTGAGATTTCAATATCTTTTCAAACTTCAAGCCCATCCCGGCTTTCAACAACTCACTTATAAATTATCATAATTTTTATTCATGTAATTAATTCTAATCCATTTGTTTATGGCAACCCTGCGTGACTAATACCCAATCCATGGGTGTTATATAAGAAATGAGCACCAACAGATGCATTTCACTCTATGAAGCACTTAAGCTGCATTGCATGTGCAATTCATGTATATCTCTTTTTTTTTCCTAAGCTTTTGTGGAGAATATGTACAATATCTTTTCTTTTATTAACAAAAAATTTCCCAGTACAAGAAAAAAATTACCAAACGGAACAAGTTCGACAGAAAAGAAAAATATTTCAGTTCCCCCTAAAATAAGTATCATTTCCATAATATCATACAATAAGAATAGAGTTTACTAAAGAATAATAGGGTTTTGTTGAGATCTAGCCCAACTCAATTTTCATACCCAATTCATACATTTTTTTGTTCTAATATTTCAATACATTTTCAAACTTCAACCCACAATAGTAAATATCAGGTTTGATAGGTATATTGAGGGTACAAATTTATGAAAATCCGATGGAAATATCAATATTGACATGATATCAGAGAAAAAATTTCTAAACAAAGAATTTTTGCTTTTAAAATAGATTTTTTTTTATCAAAACTTTAGAAGGAACTAATGAAACAGCTAAACCTCTCTCATGTGGATGATAGGCTCCCAAGTCCCAAGACCACATTTCTTTCTCTTTTGAAGTAAGCCTAATATCCACTTGATAGAGGTTTTGGATGCTTATTAAAAGCTAGCTGCATGAAAAAAAGAAAAAAGAAAAAAAGGAAAGAAGCTTGGTTTTTGAGGCCATCCTTAGTTTATCCTAAAGTTTTACTTAAAAAAGATCAACTTTAAAACCAATTCTCTGATATCGCCATTTCCATAAACCTAGACCCACGGTGTACGAGTGCATCATAGAATCTTTTTAGTAAAGCAATAAATTGTTCTTCTTTAGGTAAGGGTGTAGTCAGAAATTTATTTAGGGAGGATGGAATTGTTCTGCTTCTTTTCTTTTATGTCGGAACTCATACCGTTTGGTATCAAATCAAGCAATTTTTTTCTAGTAGCAGGATAATATTTGTACATATTCTACACAAAAACTCAGAAGAATAGATAATTAATTAATTATAAAATATGCAAGGAATGCAGGTGAACCAATGCTTCAAAGAGTAAAATTCATCTATTAACATCTATAGGTTGGGCATTATACTATTATTTATGTGGGATTGCCATAAATGAATGTGATTAGAGTTTAGTACATGAATTAAAATTATTAGGATTTATAAGTCAGAAAAAAAAATCTATTCTACATTAAAATAATCAAACACTGCAACAAAAACTAGTTACATGAACTGATACGAAACATGAATAACAATATGATGATTATAATAACCTGGAAGAGTCCAATTCAATCAAGCTACGGCGACCGGTTGTTGCTTTGATTTTTCGAGTTTGTTGTTAGATTTCTTATCGAGGAAGTCTTCGGTGTTGTAAATCACTGTTATGTAAAGCGAGCAGCTAGGGCAGCGCGCGATTTCCTCGCCGAGTTGGAGGTCGTCTTTGGTGATCTGGAACAAATCGCCGCACGGGCAAGGGTACGTGTACGACTGCAACTCCTCGTTCCACTCCATGTCTTCGATCTCCACGTCGTCGTACGACATCGTTTAGATTTAATCGGTTTTCAGAGGTTTGAAGTTTTCGCTGTGAGAATCGAGAATGACTATGGCGGTTTTTGAGTTAGGGTTTTGCTATTGGAAAAAAGTGGGAAACAAAGAAAGGAGGCGGAAAATTTATATTATTCCCTGGAAATTTCAATTTAGTCCCTTGTCTTTTTCTAATGTCGATTTTTTTCTCTCAATTTAATAAAATTACACGTTTCCGATTTAAACTTTCAATTTCAATTTTTTGACACACAATGTATTCAGCAAATGCCTAAATTTTGAAATGTTATAACAATTATCTTATCATGTCAAAATATTTATCAAAACAGTCAAGCTTAATCAAATATTTTCATCCCACTTTTCATTATGTCCTCCCACTTACATTACATCGAATAAAAATACATATGATTGGATACTCATACTATATTACAAGATGTTACCGAGACATGGCATGCTACTTTCACCAATTCCGATTAAAGGGAATTGCATTTATTTTCTTTTTTCAATAAGAAATGAAAACATTTCGTTTCATTTCTTTCTTATGATTCATAAATAAGATATAGGATAGACCATGAAAGTTTGTAGGGGTGATTACAATCTATTGTCACAATAAATTTTAAAGTACATTACATTTTTCTACTTTGTACCCATAGTTGCTACTTAATTAGAACTTATATGAACAAAAAGCAGTATGATACATATTCCAAGTTAGAGAAATCAATGACTAATGCCCTTTGTAGAGATTACAAGCAAAATGAGACAACCAAGTTAATTCCTTTGATGCTGGTCCATCGAATCAGATTAGAAGCAAAGAAAAGCTATGCATTGCATGCACCGGCAGGGTCTGCATTCTTGATTATCCAAGGATGCTCCAAGATCTTCTGAAGTGAGAGCCTTTGTGCGGAGTCACGGACCAGAAGCTGCATATTTAGAAAGGCAATATCAATCTATTAATAGCAAAAAATTTCTTTTCAGATCAAATCAATGTGCACAATAGTAAAGGTACAAACTTACCCGTAAAATGAGATTTTTGGCTTCTTCTGAGACAGGAGTGGAAGGAAAGCTCAGATCGACCCTCATAATCCTATACAATTCAAGCGTGCATAAAATTTCGTTGATTGAATATATTAAACCACACTAAATCAAGCATTCTAGTAACCTCCGTCTTTACCTTTTGAATGTGTCACTTTGAGTCTCAGCCTCAAATGGAGGGGCACCGTACAAGAACTCATAGCAAAGAATGCCCAAAGTCCAGTTATCAACTGCGTAGTCATGAGCTTTGTTTTCCACCATTTCTGGAGCTAAATAATCCAATGTCCCACACATGGTGTGTCTTTTGCTTCTCGACTGTACTGACCATCCGAAATCAGCAATTTTCAGTCGACCCTACATACATATATATAAACCATATTCAAACACAGACCACATGCGCTCAAACCCATTGATAAATGATGTAGCTGCAGTCAAACATTTCGCCAAAATCATTAAGAACCAAAAATCACATTGAGCCTGTATCTTTGATTCTACATAATTTTCTGCTTTTAAAGTTTCAAAAATAAATTCAAGGATAAGGAAGAAGCAACTAAGTTTATGTAGAGAAACAAAAGCTATATCTTACGAACCCCTAAACCATGTAATCATGAAGTTAAACCAAGCAAACATTAAGCAAAAATAGGGGCTAACCATAATACACATGTCCTAATAGAATTAGCATAAATTTGCTAACTATGATCTGTCCGGATCGGTTTTCCAAGGTTTCGTTATCATAGCATAGAATCATCTTCATAGATATATAATTTTCTAAAAAATCACTGTAAAATTCCTTGAGTATGCAATTCAGAGAAACTAGAAGCAGCAATACCCAACAAAACAAGACTTTAAATTGAGTGCTTCCAACCAATTTGACCTAAAACATCAAGTTACACTAACTGATTTCCAAGGTAGCAAAAGTTATCACTTCTCATCACCTGAAACATGAAATTTGTCAAATTGACATAAAATACTGTAATAGAATCCAATTATCATGATCTGCTTTTCAATGTTTTTAGCTAAAACTAACAATAAAAACCCAATTTAGTATATTATACCTCATGATCAAGCAACAAATTCTCTGGCTTGATATCTCTGTGAATCACATGCTTCTCATGGCAATAGGCCAACGCGTTAGTGAGACTCGCAATGTACTGAAATAAAACATTCACCACATAAAAATCTTCAAATAAACGACAACTTTAAATTGAAAACTAAACAAAAAACTGTAGTATTCACCGTTGCGGCTTGCTTTTCGGAGAGATGGCCGTTCTTCCTGAGCAATTGATAAAGCTCACCACGGTGAGCGTACTCAAGAATCAAGAAGATACGCTCATCGTCATGGAACCAACCGTAGAGCCGAAGGATATTCGGGTGACGAAGACTCGTTTGAATCTCCAATTCTCGTCTCAGCTGATGATGAATCTTGTACTTGTCGATCTGTTCCTTGAATATCAACTTCAATGCCACTATGTACTTGCTCTATAATAACCACCAACAAAATTATCAATTCGAAATTCAAATCGAGAAAAGAGAGAGAGAGAGAGACGACGACGAAGAAGGTGAAGAAGACAGACCTGGATTTCTCGAGCGACATAGACTTTGCCGAATTTGCCCTTGCCGAGGGGTTTCCCGATCTCGAAGTCCTTTAACGACCATTGTTTCTTTGGAGATTTTCGTTGTTCTTCGGGTTTGGAATTCAATTGGGATTTTCTTGTGAGGACCATTGATTGATCTGTTATGTAAAGCAAGCAGCTAGTGCAACGCGCGATTTCCTCGCCGAGTCGGAGGTCGTCTTTGGTGATCTGGAACAAAACACCGCACGGGCAAGGTTACGTGTACGACTGCAGCTCCTCGTCGTAAGACATCGTTTCGCTTTAATCGGTTTTCGACTTTTCGGAGATTTGAAGTTTTGCTGTGAGAATCGAGAATGACGATTGCGGTTTTTAGTTGGGGCTTTAAAAAAAAATTAAAAAAAAAAAACTTTTTAATTAGGGTTTTGCTATTAAAAAAAAAGGAGGGAATAAAGGAAGGAGGAGGCTATTTTAAATTATTCCTTGAAAATTTCAATTTGATGCCTTCTATTTTTCTAATGATCTGAACTTGTTAAAATTATATGTTACCGTTTTTTTATTATTATTATTATTATTATTATTTGAAATATTATAATTTATAACTATTGCAATAGAACTGCTAGGACTTGTCAATATCAAATAATACATGTGTAATCCAGACATCAACTCTCATAAATCGGAAAAAAACTTTTGATCACCAATGTAGTAGGAAAGTGCTCAACCACTTGTACTAAGAGGTAATGTGTCACGTTTCCGTTTTAATCTTTCAATTTATTCTTAACATAAAGTGTATTTGGCAAGTGCATAAATTATCTTATTATTCCACCAAAGCCTATGTTGAATTTCGATACCGTAAATTCAACAGTAAAAACATACTTCATGCATGCAATCATGAAATTGATCAGAAAGTGTGTTAATTTATTAAAACTAAATGTTTTATTGAGTTTGAAAGTGTAACAAGTTTGTTTCTGTAACTATTTTCTATATTTATGACATTTACCGAATAGTTTCTCAATAAATATATCTTCATTATACTCGTGTTTGATATAAATTTAATTGCAATTATGTATTATCCATGACATTCATCCTTTACTTCCTGAACAATAAGGCTCGAAGTTTCAATTTTGCTACAATTTTATCCGACATATGTTTGTTTTGGTAAATTACACAAACATCCTAGAGATTATTCATAATTACACGTATATGACGCATAATGACACAAATATTATAACAGCGTTTAAAAAGACATCCTCCGCCGTTAGATTTCTCTTGTTAACCTCTAACGGCTAGGGGTTGAAGCTCGAATTAGTTCAGCTTTATCAAATGGACTTTAGAGGCACAACCAGATCACAAATATATACCTTACCATATTATATGAAGCTTTTAGTTTGTCATTTCAAACTAGAAATTTTTGGCGGGGCTTCCTTCGAGACCTTATTAATTGCCCATCTCTCCATATCTTCGCATGCTTCCCATATCTTGCTTTCTTGTTCCCAGTCCCATATATCCTTCATAGCGGATTTTGTACCTGCTTGGTTCAATTCATTGAACCCTCTAATTCCCTAGGAACCAAATGTTAATTATCAAGAGTTAATGAAATATTTAGGAATAATAAGGTACCATGAATTAAAAGAAAGTTAACTCAGAGAACCAAAACTCAAGGATCAAGAAAAATTACGGAAAAACAGAAGGCAAAACATTTCCATTGGACCTGAGGTTCTTAAAGTACTTCCAAAGTGATTCTATGCATATCTCCCTGATACTAGAAAACTATTATAGTAAATAAGAAGGGAAATACATGAAACTTTGACCTTACCTCGCTAGAGAAAGACAAAAGGTACAAAAGTCTATCTGCATTCTTCAGCCCATAAAAGTGTAGATGAAGAGATTCTTTCACGATCAAAAGTGCTTTTTCAACATCGATAAAGCCTACTTCGACCATCCTCTTTAAAACTCTAGCTTGGAAAGTCTTCCCTCTGTAATATACAAGTACCCCAGTTTTTATTCTTAATTTTCTCCCTGATAAACCCATTAAGACTGAATGTAGTATTTGAAAGAAAAATAAAAGGCAGGAGGTATGATCCATTCCAAAGCAGCAGCGCAGACAAACCTGCTACAATCCCTGAGTGGCGATCTGAGTTCTGGAGCAGGTACAATCCCTGCAAGCATTGCAGACTCGCCCAAACTTAGAAGAGATGGATGCTTTCTGAAATAGAAAGCTGATGCTGACTCAATGCCGTAGATACCGTGTCCCCAGTATATCTGTATTGTGTTATTTGGTTACACTAACAGCATATATAATTGGTAACTGATATTGACAATTCACCGTCATCTTTTACTTTTTGACCCCTTTGCATCTTCTGTGTATTGTAAAATTAGTACACTTCACCCGAAAGATAATCTTAGTCTAGAATCTTCCCCATCCTTTATGCAATAATAAATCAATCAATAGGATAACTGGATAAGACTACAACAGCAACTCTGGAAAGACCTGATAATTTATTCCAGCAATTGTAAGATTTTCACAACTATATTCCAGCAAAGTGCACTGCTCTCATTAAGCTCTTGTATTTCAACCAATATGAAAAACCTAATAATTTTTCACCACCAATGATACACATTTATTCATCCATCATGGAACAAAACATTATGCCCAAGTACCAACTAACTCTACGTAATAGCTTTTCCCAGTCAACATTAAAGGGAATAGAGAAGAATTATATACTAAAATTTCCTAAGTCTAACTCATTAAATGCAAAATGCAACTAGAATAATACTACTTTGCATCTCCACAAGATTGTTTTTGCATTACAGTTTAACGAATGCATTTTCTAACAAGGCTTAAACAACATAATATGTTCAGCACAAATGTCAGATTAAAGAAAAAGAAAGTTGAACACAAACACCCGTTCTAAGATAAGTATATATCACCTTACTCATATAGGAGCTCAATATTTCCCATTTTGACATTACCCTCTCCAAAGCTATTGCCAACACCATTTCAACAATCTTTCTTGATACAGTGCGCTCATTTTTTAGGAAAGTATTCTTGACAAGCTGTCATATGGAATGAAATTAGTTAAGAAAAATAAATAACTAAAACTGGTAAAAGCCAGTGTTGTTGAAATCTACTAGAAGAAAAAAGAGAACTACTAAACAAAGGATCATATTTCCTGCTAAAAGATTGGAAGGAAATTGTAGCTAAAGACCTAAAATTTCTCATATAAGGCTTGCCTTGGAGCAATAATAAATGTTCCCAACTTAAAAGTAGTCAATCATACCAAAAAAAAAAAGTCATCTTGCATATACAGAAGCTATTCCCCAAAAGTTGAAAAGCAATAAGAGACTAAGATAGTCTTTTGCATGTTATGACCACAGAGCACAGCTTTTAATTGCAACCACCATTAAGATGTTAAATCTTCATTAGGTTTTAATGAAAGTTACGTAACTAAAAAGGATATAAAAGGATCTTCCAAGCACTACAAATTTTCCTCTCTCACTGTCCGTTTTGCTTTTCATGCCTTGGGTTCCTCTTCTAATCTAGAAACAAAAACCAATTTTGCAAGACAAACCCTATGATATCAATTACTGAATGTATGTACATATTAACATAGAAGTCCATTACCATATCAAGTTAGTTTTACATGCTTCCAACTAGTGACTGCTAATGGTAAAACTCGTAAAATCTTTTCATTTTCGTGTCTTTGCTAAAATGATTTTACAGTATTCAACTGAACATGCACACAGAGAGGTCAAGAACATCAATCAGAAAGCAGCAATATCAATAGTAGCTTGTATTTCAATGGCGAAAAAGGCATGAGATAGCAAATCAATAAAGGAAAAAGTAGCGGACACCAAACAAATCAATTTACTTTGAGAACCAGAATCGGTATCATTTCACAAAATCTTTACTGATAGAGGAACAGTCATATGTACTTGTACCCCAAACAAGCTCCAACAACCCTTCATTAAAACTTCAAGATAGTTTTAGGATGAATATGCATAAAACTCTTTCCCACGTAGTCCAAAATAAAGACAATGAAAAAAAAGTGCGACAAGATAGAGGACGTCACAACAATCGTACACAAGTTTTTATGAAAAATGATGCCGAGACTCCAAAATACATTGAATGGATATAATAAGAACCAAAACAATAATAAATAGCTCAGTGATTGAAGCAGTGCATCTATAGAGCAACTATTAGAAGATACAACAAATTATTCAGATTGAAAAACTCCCAACTCCAAATTGGAGAAAATTGAGAACCTAAATGCGCATCTTATTTGCAAAGTGCCAGGTCTTACAGTTCACTCAAGATGACACTTTATACAAGCCGCACACATCACAGACATCCTTGGACTTTGTGACATCATGTACAAATTATACGGTTACTAAAATTAAGAGAAACAAGTTAAAATCCACGTCACGAACACCATATGGCCACCATGCCTTCATTCACAATAAACTATACATGTGCTGCCATTCCAATTATCTTGGGCCTGAAATCTGCTGTGAAGAGACATAAGAAAAACAAGTATGTGAGCCCATTGTTGTACTCATTGGAGAAGCATTTGCTCGAGGAAAAAGCATAACATCACTTTGCTCATTATCTTCTTCTATCATGGAAGACTCAGTAAACCTACGCCCATAAAAGCGTAAGAAATTCAAGGATTCAACTCTTGGATGGCCTAAAGGAATGCCTCCTTCCAAAATGCCAACAACACTAACGATATTTGGCCGTAATACCGGTTCCTCATGAACACAGCACAAAGCAATACGCACTAATTTTTCCACCTCTTCACTTTTCACTCGCCCCTCTAGCCTTGGGTCAGCAATCTCCAAGTACCTCCCTTGCTCATGCATTTCCAATGCAAATAATGGAAAATAAACAAGTCCAGATGATGATGATGATGAGTGAACACCACTGCTAGTACTGCTATCCATGCTATGGCTTTGAGATCTTGGTGAGCAATTTTTCCTTCCACTCACAAGTTCAAGCAGTACCATTCCAAAACTATAAACATCAGTCTTTTCTGAGATTGCGGAGTTAGTAAGCCATTCAGGGGCAAGATAGCCACGAGTGCCTCTCATTGTAGTAAATAGACTGGACTGTTCAGGACTTAGAAGCTTTGAGAGCCCAAAATCAGAGATCTTTGCTTGAAAATGATCATGCAAGAGAATGTTTTCTGGTTTGATATCACAATGGATAATCTTTTGTTCACATCCACTATGCAAGTATGCAAGTCCACGTGCTGTTCCAAGAGCTATATTAAACCTCTCTTGCCATTCTAGGACAGGACCATTTCCAAAGAGGGTGCGGTCCAATGAACCATGATTCATGTATTCATAAACCAATAGGCGTTGTCTCCCTTGGACACAAAACCCTCTCAATTTGACCAAATTTACATGGTGAATATTCCCAATAACAGCAATTTCTGCACAGAAATCTCTTTTCCCTTGGACACCTAAATTTGTAATCTTCTTCACCGCCACAACTGTTTTATCAAGCAGTGTACCCTTGTACACTGCACCAAAGCCACCTGATCCGATATGGGTCTTAAAATTACCAGTAGCCACCTCAAGCTCTTCATATTCAAACCTTTGAGGTAAGCCTGGGATGTAGAAGGTATCCAGGTCTTCAGAAGAAAGTGAGTTATTGCGGCCTGATTTCCAATCAACAGTCTTGGTGATCCTCGATCTTCTCCACCAGAGGAAACCTATAGCTGCTAAAAGGACAAATCCAGTAAAAGGTAAGAGCACCAGAGCAGCTAAAGGAAACTTTTGACCTTGATAACTAAGACTATTGTTAGGATTTAAGTTTGTCTGCTTAAGCCAAACAACTTTGATGTAGCCCAGCAGATCATCATCACCTGTTTTAGTGGAAATAATGGAGCCCAACACATTTTCAAGCACATAGCAAGAACCTGATGAATTCTTAAAGAAAATTCCCAAACAAGAGCAGTCCGCCAAGCAGAAATCTTGACAGACCGATAAACCTACACCATACTTTATAGGATCAGAGAAATCAGTAGTGAAGTAATCCATACCATAGTCAAGCCTCAAATATGAAACAGGCGAACTCAACTGGCTAACAGTCGTGGTTGAATTACAAGCAACTGGTAGAGAATGGGATTCATCACTTGGCCTACAACCGCTAGCATTCTGAGAAGCTACATGGAATCCAGCTGGACATGAACAAGTAGGGGAGGCAGATGTAGTGTCATCAGTACACAATCCTACTTTGCCACATATAAAAGGAATTCGACAACCATCATTTGGCCCAACAAATTCCGGCACCGAGTCCTTTGAAGAAAAACTAATGACAGTGAACTGGCCAGATGCATCCAACCTAGCAATTCGGAAGTTTGATGGTGACAAGAACACCTCCATGACCACAGCCGATCCATTCTTACCAAACAAATAGAGTCCCGTTCTATTAATTGCCATATATTCCACTATATAATTTGAGTTGACATAAGCTTCGGTATCCATTGACAGTTTCCAATACGTTTGTCCTTGCCATTGCAGTACTGCATCAGAAGCACCAACTGTGAGGCTGTAATTGCCCGTGGACAAGTCAGAATCTTTTACAGCACTAGATAGTGTCACACCAGCAGGTAAGTGTTGTCCGATCACAATTGTGTCCGTTGGGTAATGGAAGCTCTCCCAAAGAGAGCTGTTAAACTGATCAAGTAATACAAGATTACCCACCTCAGTCAACAGTAGAGCATTTACTGATGATTTCAAAGTTGGAGTTGACCACCTGGGGTTTCCAATTTGATCATAAATGGTAATTCCTCTTGGCGTAAGATTCATTGTACCAGAACTGGAAATGGGAATATCACGATTAGCAGACCAGATGATGCTATTGGACACCACATGGATGACACACAAGTAAAATTTTGTTTGCTGAGCTCCAGGATTGAAGATAGCAGCTTTAAATGTTCCATTCCGAGATGACAAGAAGGCACCACTGTGGTCAATGAATTGAATATGAGAAGCAGTGAAATTTGGGTATATGAACTCTGAAAAAGAGGAACCGGAAACCAGAGAAAGGAATATGAAACCGGTAACGAAGAATAAGAAGCGTCCCATACAGAGGGTTGATGAGAAGAACATGGAGCACCAAGAAGAGTATGAAAACAGGTTTGATGGAGAGGGAATTGATGAGGGTGGAATTGGTCCATTTCTTTTCTCCAGCTCAGTTTCTGCATAATGCGTTGACCTCTGAAACTCTCTCTCTCTCTCACCCTATCTCTTTCTCTCACCACACAGACTAAATCCTGATTGGTGACCGCAATCTTTTACCTGGTGCTAGCATCAGCTGGGATGTAAGATATAATATTTTCAGTTTCGGTCAAACATGGTGATTCATGCAACTGACACACCTTTCTTCCTCTAGTTTATTCCCTTTCACCATCATCTTTTACTTCAAATCTATGTGCACAAACAACCCATCATCCACCTTCTTTAAATCATATCCTTCTACAATGATCAACTCTCGATAATAAAATATGTAAATGTTTAGCGCCTGTCTGACCCAAAAGACATTTATTATACTCTAAATAATTGGTGCCTCATGCACCAATACACATTTTAAAATTTCTTAGCAGAATATCCTATCAAATCAATAATTCATCAAAACTCTAATAATAAAAAAAATAGCCGAATAAACAAAAGTAAACATCAAAAACAATAAATGCCGACTAACATGGACAACATTAAACAAAAACGACTTCGTTGAGTAAAATCGTCGAACACTTGGCAAACACAACAAAAAAAAAAACAAAAAAAAAACTTACTTGCTGAGTTATGGTACTACCACCACCAAGGGCCGAAAAGGACAATATTGCTCGAGAAATCCCAACTGGGTCGACCCCAAAATGAGAAAAGAACCGTCTGTCTTCATAAGCAACAATGGCTTGTCGCAAATGTAAAGGGTAATATCTCGTTTTGGGCTCATTTTCGTGCGCGAAAGCTACGAGATTGCGCCAACGAAGAGGGAAATCGGGCAAAAGAGCATTGGAGAAGAGACGGAGAAATAGAAGGGTAAAAGAGAATATAAAGAGAAAAACTAGTTCTAGAACAGGTTGGTTGTTCTTGAATGGGTGGTTTTGAGAGGACGTTTTCGGGTGGAGTGAGTTGTTACGAGTTAAAAGCCTGTAAGAGAGTGAGAAATTGAGAGATTGAGTTGGGTATGTGTTGAAATTGAACTTTTGATTGTTACTTGGCAGGAAATTTGGGTATTTTGAGAGAAGATGAGTAGTGTGGGCGACAGCGGAAGACATCTTTTTTTACACGTCACTTTAGTTAGTTAATATCGTTTAAACTATTTCAAACTTTACACTGCTGACTGCCTGACCGATCTAGTAAGCAAAATCACATCATCTTTCATCTTTGTAAGTAATTCACTAATTTGCATTCGATGCACCATGTCAGCTGATCAACTTTTTTGATAAATACTAAATAAAATTATTATTTTGTATTTTAATTATGATTGGAAATCTTATTTTATAAAAATGAAAATGTGAAGTTGGGTCAAATTTTTAGAGTATAAAACTTTTATTTTATTGCAACTACTTTCGTACTAAATGAAAATTATCAATTTATAATTATGCTCATCAAATGAGGCTAAAGATAGTTGTAACTTGTAACTCATGATTCATGATGTATTAAATATAATTTTAAAATAAGCTCATGCTAGTTGCTTGAAGAGCTCAAACTCTCTTTATTCTCGAATTTATTTAATAATGAAAAACCGTACTAGTCCGGGTTGATGATCAAACACAATTATTTTATATGATATCTCTTCTTTTTATAAAGTGATTACAAATCCCATGATTATATTCCTTAAATCTCCTTCATTGTTTTTTTATGAAATTTCATTTGTTGTACGGTTTAATCCTTAACCAACGAAATTAAGCACTTCACACTCACGTAATGAGGTTCGAGTATTTCCTTTTATTTTAAAAAACTCTAAATTATTATAATATTTCAACAATAATAAAAAATAATAGAGAGTACTTAATTCCGTAATTGATACGACATCTCCAAACTTAAGATAGTATGTATTCAATAAGGAAACTTAAGAGTGTTAAGGTGGCGTTTGGTTACCATGGTGGAATAGGAATTAGAATGGGAATGGGAATGGGAATGAGAATTGGAATGGAAAACTGATTTCTTTGTTTGGTTGAGACTTTAGAATCAATATCTGAATCAGTAATATTTTGTTTGGTTAACAACTGAATAAAATGGAATCAACTGTATTTTGACCAAAATACCCCTAATTACAAAACATTTATAATAACATTATTTATTATGGATAATAATAATAACAAAATATGAAAGTATATATAATATACTTTCATTATATTTAATAATATAATAATATATAATTAGAAAATATAATATATACTATATATATGTGTGTGTGTGTGTGTGTGTGTTATTTTTGGAAATGAGAGTATTTTTGGAATAGAGTTGAAGATAAAGGGTTATTTTTGGAAGATAAAATTTTATAATGGAATGGAATGAGCATTCCATTGGTTTTTGGATGGAATGTCCATTCCACCAAAATGGTGGAATCCACATTCCAATGGAATGTCCATTTCATTGGCATTTAACAAATCAAACAAATAGAATGGATTTCTTTCCGTTCCATTCCACCCAACCAAACACCACCTAAATGCATAGCTGCAATTATGAAATTGGATATGTCATATGAGAAAAAGATTACAAAATCTTAAAGAAAATGACGAAATCAGAGTCAGGAATCAAGATCTTATTACACAAGTCATTATTTTTGCCTGTGATTATATAGTATAAACAGCTAATTAAAGATTTGCAGGTAGTGGGCAAGTGAACTACCAAATTTTTATTTTTATTTTATGAAACAGCTTATACAACTCATCATCTTAGTTGCAGACTTGCAGATGATATACAATGTATCTTATAGAACAGGTTCATTTCCTAAGGGCATGTACTTTGCTCCTAAACCTCCATTTCAATTCTCATCCAATCCCATTTGGGCTTTCTTTGTGGACCTCTATTAATTGAATAATAAATTATTTTTTATTATAAAAAAAACCTCTGAGTTTTAATAAATTCAAAAAAAAAAATGCTTAATAACTACACCGCTTACCGTTAGCCAAAATCTTCATGGGGAGAGAGGATTCGAACTCGTAGCCTTGTGATGCAGTTGTAAAGGAATTAGCACAGGACCAACCTCCTATTATCGGCACTTTCTATTTTTTTTATTTTTATTTTTTATAAATCTACTTATTTTAATCTTTTAAGTTATAACCAGACATATAAGAGGGCCTTTTTTTTATATGAAAAAAAATACTCACTAAAATATTATAAATTTTAAAATATTTTTTCATTTCCCATTTCACCTAACTATTTAAAAATAAATAATTATTTATTCTAAAGAAAACATTTTTGAAGCCAACATTGTGTAGAGTGAAAGAGAAGAAAGGAACCTCTTCCACATGAATAAATAGAATAAAATTAGTAGCCGACAATTATAGGACTTTAATTTTGCCTTATAAAACCTTGCAAATGAAGGAAATCAATGAAAGACAATTTGGAACTTATTTTAAAGGTTTTCAAAGCCGAAACTGTCAATTCCCCCATTTTAGAATTCAGACCTTGTCGACTAACGGCTGATGTGAGTGTTTCAAATATAAAAAGTGAGACATTTCATTTGAATATTGATCCTCATCAAAGAAGATGCGACCACTCTTTGGTTTCAACCAAAATCGTGGCTTTTAGAACCAGACTTGAATTAGATAGAACTGGAATCTATAAGGTTCCGGTTCCATTTCTTTAATTTGTGAAACCGGTTCTAAACTCAGTTCAGACCGGTTTCATTCTTTTTTAAAAAAAATAAATAATAAAAAGAAACTTAAACAGTTGAATCTTTAATGTAAATGATTTAATTGATATAATTAAACGAGAATAAATCTCTTAGAGTATCTCCGATATAAAAATGGTTTGCGTATGTGACATAACTATGGATTTTATAGATGATCAACTTAAAATTTTGTCTTTAATGCTTCCGTTCAAAACACATTTTTTTTAATGACGTGTCCAATCTTATTTTTTATTTTCTTTTTTATTTTATTGTCTTACCAAAAATAGATGAAATATTAATGTCAATTTTAAATGCTTACTGAGTCAGTCTAAAAAAAGTTATGTAACAGAACGTCTGAAAGTAGACGGTCGTGTTGACAATGTCTAAAAAAATGTCACAACAACTTAAAATTGAATATGTACGGCTGCATTGGAGAAAGATTTTAAAAAAATAATGTCTATTAATCCTATATAGCATCTCTCTTTTTTTAACAAGTCACACTTGTATTGAAGATGCTTTTGTTATTATCAATTAATTTCTATTTTTTAAATTAAGAATATCAATCACCTGATTGTTTTCATTTTAGTTTTATATCAAAATTAAAAAAGAAAAAACTAAATCCTTAATTGGAATGATTTAATTGTTACAACTAAAAGAGAATATTTCTCCCAGATTGGCCACTTATTTCAATCGTTAAATTGTGTTTGACTTCTTTCATTCGAAAACAACATACCGTACGATCAAAGTAAAAGGCAAACACAACTCAAACGAAAAATTGTTCTTCTCGCTTATTTTATTATTAGATTTCAATTCTACTTAATTTTCTTCTATCGAGTGGTAAGTTCAGACTAACTTATCAGTTAGTCGGTGTAGTCGCGTATTATTTTTTTATTTATATTTTTCAAACCCCTTTAAAATATAAATACCCCCTCCATTTCATTTCTCCTCACCCCAATTCTCTTTCAATTCTCCAATTCTCCTATTCTCCCTCGATTACTCAATTCTTTCTCTCCCTCTCTCTCACTCTCTCAATTCTCTAACAATTATTTTTTAATTTATAATTTTAATTACTTTTTAAAAAGTCCAGGTTCCGAACCGGAAGCGAAATGAACCAAATAAAAAGAAAATAGTTACTGTAAAAACTATTTTCTAATCATGTGCGGATATTGTTGTGTACATACCGTTGTATAAAGTAATGAGATATAGGAAATTTTTAAAAAATAGTAAAGGTATTTGAAAAATTCTCAAATTGTATTCATATATAAAATTCAATGAGCTTATAGTCTTAAAAAAAAAAAAAAAAAAAAGTCTTCACTAGACGGTAGGATTTGAACCCCTTCACCACTAAGGTGGAAAAAAAATACACTACCATTTGTACTAATAGATAGACATTGTGTGCTACGATATAGATGTGTTGATGGTTTTGTAATTAAAGATATATCAAGTATGATTATTTGATTTTGTCATTTTGGTGTTGCTTCCTAGTTTTTGAAGTTCCTTTTACTCCTAACTCCTAGACACTTATAGAGGCAAGCCAAAAAAATATATATAGGATTTGAAATTTTGGATCCCCTTCTCATCTCACTTTGTCATCACTTAAATCAACGGTATTTATTAATTCTATATTTTGGTTGAGTAAAGATATAAAAATTAATAAAAATAATCCACACCATTATTTTTTTATATTAGATGTGTGACAATAGATTATAACATGAGGACAATTAAGATGAAAAGATGATTTGTATCCAAAAATATAATACAATATTATTACTAAGGGATTTCTTATTTTAAGTTCGGTAATAACCACCATGAAATCACATTGATTTGAATGAATTTTGATTTGAATTTTTGTATGAATGATAGGTTCATTGAAATTTACGTATGAATAAAATTTTAAAAATGTTCAAGTACTAAAACTATTTATCCCAAATTTTTAAAATATGAATGTATCGGAAAAATTGGTGAAATATAGAAAAATTCAAGAAAAATAGTTCTAATACTTGACAAAATTCCAAATTTTATTCGTAGGTAGATTTTAATAAATTTATTATTCATAAAAAAAAATCAAATCAAAATTCATTCAAATTAATATGATTTCACGGTGGTCCTAACTTAAAATAAAACAAGGGATCTCTTATAAGGGACTCACTGTATATAGAGAGTTGTACATAATGGAAGAGATTATAATACTCTTTGCATTTAAAAGTAAAAACTATTTTAGCAAACAATAAATCAAGTAGCTAAAATTGATTGTTTTGTTTAATAATATACAACTCAAATAAGCAGCAAACTTGTCATAATCATACAAATTAGGGGACAATCTGGTGAATGACAAATCACTTGACACGTTAATTGGGTTGATTTATGGGTTAATGTTTTACTAAACTAGTCAATCCAAAATTTTAGTTCAAAAACCAATTCAAATGATATAGTATGTGAATTATCCTTACTATATCATTCACCACAACACCCATAATTTATGTGATAATGACAACTAATTTACCATATTGTTTGAATTGAATTCTTACTTTTTTGGGTCGTATATCATTGGTGTTTCTTTTTGCTTGGGGAGATAGGGATTTGGGCTTTTAGGGCTGGCAAAAATCCATGAAACCTAATCTTAACATTATACCCATTTTGGGCTTCTTCGTTTTTTTCAAGTTTAGGATGAAACCCAATTGTAGCCTCCAATGAAAAGACTAGTCCGTTAAGCCTACGAGGCTCTTTTAAAGACTAATTGTAGGCTTTTTTCGGCAGAAAATACTTTATTGGAGAATTCTCAATTTTTGTCTTAGAAACTAGGTTGATATTGAAAGTCCGGGTTGATATTAGTGTCAACAGAAATCCAAATACAAAGTGTTAGGGTGGTCAAACATATTTTGAGGTTTTAGGACATAAAAAAATAGACTCTATGTATTTATTTATTTAGTTATTTATATATTAAAAAATTAAAATGTTATTTTGAAATGTAAAATTTTAAATTAAAATTTTATTTTCAAGATTTTTAAAACCTTTCTTTCGATTGATAAAAAAACTAATCCATTTATGATCTTAAATATATATTTTTATTAATTTTAATTTTAAAAAAAAATATAGTTGAAGACAGATATTTTTAATAATATTCTATTGGCTATACATTAATTTGGAAAAGAATCAACCTTTTTTTATATATAAAAAATAATGTTTCAACTGCATATTGTATTTTATCTCTCTTTAAGATTTTTAACTTCGAAAATAAATCAATACTATCTATATATGAACTACTATCATATTTTAAAACAAATTCAAGATTAAGATAATACTTTTTAAAATTATCAGCTTCTAATCATTTTATTTTTTTAATATCAAATAAAAAAATCAAATCTACTGTGAATAGAACCGGTCAAAAAACAACAATTAGTAAGTAGTAACCATATCAAAATTAACCACTTAATTGATTCATCAAACAATTAGAAAAAAAAAATCTAAATTCTTAAATTTAAATTTACATACCTCAATCTCTTATTCAGGATAATATAAATAATAAATTTAAAGAATATTGTATACTGAGGAGACATATAATTTGTAAGTTGTAAGTTGTAAGAACAAAAAATTATAATAAAATAGAGCTGTGGACTTGTATTGTTGTAGATAAAAAGATTTTTTTTTTTGTTATATAGATAATTTTTAAATGGTAAATTAGAAGTAGAAGTTTAAGAGTTTTTTAATTATAATGATTCTTAAAAAGTGGATACTTTTTGTTTACTAAATAATTATTTAATATTATTAATATAATCCTATTTTATAGGTATGAGACCATATAATTAAGTAACAAAAAAAAAGCATCAGTATATTTTTATTATTAAAACAATAATTTTAAAGTTTATAAATAAACTAGTTGTAGCTCATGCAAGGTAAAATATAAAGCAACCATCATCGGATTTATGTTTTAAGATTGTTAATATTTTCCTATTTTTGTTTTTGACTTCTAAATTCTTCAAGTGCCTCTTATATTAATGTTTTCAACCCGTTTTTGTGACAATTTTGATAATTTCATTATTTATTTATGATGTAAATTATTTAGTATAATATAATAGATATAATCTTACGTTTGAAGTTAATTGACAACAAATTTCACTGGTTGAACCTATTATTGTGATGGTATACTTGGAAGATCAAATGGTAAACTATATTTCTTTTGTGATATATTTTTATGATCGAATAAACTTGGTGTCTTCAGGAGCCAAAGAGTGACGCCCTTATATAACAAACTAACAAAATACGATTAATTAATTAATCATATTTTCTAAAATCATAAAATCAATTAATTAATTAAATGATAGAGATGTTTTTTTTTAAAAAAACTAATAGGTTTTTTTAATTCGCCAACCTCTTCGTAATTTCTATTAATTAATTAGTAAATATAATTAATTAATTAATTAATTAAAAGTCACGGGAAAAATATCACAATGTAATCTTGACAAAATTATCACTAAAAAAAGATAGCATATAGGAATTATTTTTTTCTCTTGCATTTTTGAAATTTTTAATACAAATCAAGCAATCCATAAAAAAATGATAGCAATAAGGTTTGTTTCAAGAATGAATTGCACCTATATTTAACTATAGTAACTTTTTATTCTATATATATATATATATATATATATATATATATATAAAGTCATCACAACATCATCAAAAAAAAAGATACAAACAAGAAATGTATCAAAATGCACCTCAAGTTTTTAATCAACAACTTCCTAAATTTGAACGAAAATAAAAACGGAAAAATAAAATAATGATCCATCATCACTGTACTTCCAAATCATATATCTTAATATCACAAAATTAGGGGTGGCCATTAAGTTTCAAACCAAACCGATTCGAACCGAACCGAACCGAACCAAAAAAAGGATGTCCGGTTCGGTTCATTAAATAAATTCGGTTTAAACCGGTTTAAAAAGTTAAAAATCGAAAATTCGGTTCAAATCGGATTGGTTTTCCCAAAACCCATTTGAACCGATTAAACCATCTATATAATTTAAAAAACCCTAACAAACTTCTTTAGCTGTTATTTCATTCCTGATTTCTCATTTCTCTTCCTACCACCGACTTCTCTAATTCTCTCATCTCTTCCTCAACTCTATTCACCATCAAATCTGCTCAACATCTAATCTTCGATGCTCGTATCTACGTTGTTCCTCAAAGAAGGTTTGCCATTTTCTCTTCTTCTTTTATTAATTTTCTTCTTTTTTTTTTTTTGTCTTTTTTTGTTTTGTTTCACATCTTATGACTGATCTGTTCATCCGATCTGGTCTTAGCTCGTCCGATCTGGTCTCAACTCATCCGATCTGGTCTCAGCTCGTCCGATCTGCTCTTCTTTAGCTCTCCGATCAGCTTCAACCAGACAAAGCTTCAAAGGTTAGTTATTGTCTTGTTGATTTAGTTTTTTTTTTTTTTTTAGTTAGCTTTTCTTTCATAGTTTCTTGAGTATCTGGATTATAGAATGTGCTGGGTATCTATAAGATCAACTAAGTTTTTTTTTTTGTTGATTTTTTTTTTAATTTAATAATTGAGGTAAAAATGAAAAAAAAAAAGGATTAGAAGTGAAATGGCTATCTGTAATATTTTCAAAAAAAATCTTATAATCTTCCAAAATTAAACACATAAAAGATCAAATTTCTATGTGAAAATTAACCATACATTTATCCGATAATACAGAACCCTTTTATTTTGTATTGACAGTTGACACCTAGAAAAAAAATGAAAGTAAGGGATATAAAAATTTATATATATCAGGTTACATGGCCAAAAAAAAATTATATCGGTTATTTATTTTTATTTATAAAAAAAAACAATTTTGAATAGAATGAAATGTTGATATACTTGTGGATATGGAGGCAGTGATGGTGGTAGTTTGTTAATCTCCTCAGCTGCCATTTTTTTTTCGTAGATTTTCACATTGAAAGACTGAGAGATTAAAGTGGATTCTATTTGTTATTTACTAGATATGATTAATTAGAAAGCTTTTAACAGTTTGTATATCCATACTTGTTTGATAGTCTTGCAGCCTTCTAACATTATTTTACTATCATTATTGATTACTGTTTCATACTTTCATATATGAATGCAGGAAGCCAGGAAGTTTGAATTATTTTACTGTCAATTTTGATTTGGATTTGGATTTGGATTTGGATTGTAATTTTTATTTGGAGTTTGAATTTGTGATTTAGAGTTTTTATCTTTGAAAATTGAAATGTATGTCAATTCAATTTGTAATTTTTTTGAATGAATTATAAATTAAATATTATTAGCTACGTTTGATTTGTTTTTTATTTTGGGCATGGGGATTGGGCTATTAAAAATATTAAAACTCTGGTCTAAAATTAGAATTTAACAATCCATCAAATTTAAAAACATATTAAAAATGATTCATTAGGCTCATCAAGTCAATATGGCCCATTAGGTTCAAAACCAAAATGAATCGAATCGAACCGAACTGAACCGATTAAAATCAAATCAGCTCAGTTCGGTTATCATTTTTTATTCGGTTTAAACCGGTTCACTTTTGGGTGAACCGAATTTTTTTCGGTTCAGTTCGATTTTACCCAAAACCTAACCGAACCGTACCCACCCTACACAAAATATAAAAAACAACTCATTAGTTTCTCAAAAATCTCATATCTCACCAACACAACTAACTCAATGAATCAAATAAACCTAAAATAATTACAATGACCCATCATTTCCAATAATTTTAGGTTTGTTTCTTAGTTTGTGACTTATTGTATTGTCTTTTTATTGACTCTTGATTTGGGAAAAATACCAAAAGAAAAACAATTTTTCTATAAAAAAACATTTATTAATGATAATATATTTAATTTTATATTAATCAACGAGTATAAAAATATCCAGGTTCATTATATATAGTGATAAGAATAAGAGTACTAATAATAGTAAAAGTCAAAGTGATGTTATTGGCACCCCACTACTGAAATATTTATATTTCACTTTTAAAAATTTTGATTTAATTATATAAAATTATATGGTTTTATTATTTTATATTTTTTATTTACAAGACTACTCTTTTACTTATCTTTCAAACTTAATATACCCCAAATCTTTTCCAAAAAAATAAAATTAAAAATACATTTTATCTCTAATCTTTATATAGAGTTTTCTTACATCTATTCGCATGACTTGTTTTTTTTTCATGGTAAAGCCATCTTTATTAGATGCGATTTTCTTTTTTTAGTCAATTGGATTGATGGTGGTAGACTGTGAATGTGATATTAATCGTTTATTTTTATTTTTTTTAGTGATTGAGTTAGAGTTTTAATATGGTTTCATTTTGTTAGATATTAGGTTTTCTTGCGATTCTTGGTGCGATTCCGTTATTATTATTATTATTATGTGAATAACATTAAATTAACTTTAAAAGATCTGGAATCAAATCTACAAATGAATTGATGTAAATTATAATATACTTGGAAAATCTGAAAGAATATAAAACGAAAAAAAAGTAGCAAATATAGATCAGGAATTTGAGAAGTAAAATAAAACAAACATGTGAAACAATAAAATCAATAAATACCAAACATGGTAAACATGAGATAAAGATCTAAAAGAAAATATTAACAAAAATAGTAAACATTATTTGAAATAGTCTATGTCATTAAGGTTTTGAAATAAGGAAAGTGGAGTTCTATTAGTTTTACTTTGTACAAGCTTTTTTTTTAATAAAAATTGTATGTCTCTTTAAGTACGTTGATAAAGAAAAAAAAGAATATTAAATAATTTACAAAGTGTAGTATATACAGTTCAGTGGTGGGTGTGGTAATAACACCACTCATAGTAAGAACCAAAAGTCCAAAACAACCCATTAATGGTTAAGTTTTTTTTTTTAAAAAAAAAACTAATTAATGGTTAAAGCTTGTTTAATCAAAAGAATACCAAAAGAAAAACATTTATTAATAAGAATATATTTAATTTTATAGTTAATTAAAGAGTCAATTAGGCCAGAGTGTATATTCATCTGGTTTTATTAATATTGATTAAAATTAATACATTTAAACAAAACTCCCAACATGGAAGGGTTTAATTATGCGATTGCTTATTAATTTGTGATTTATCAGATTGTCTCTTAATTGACTATTGATTTGTGATTTACTATCAAAACTTTCCTATCCAATACAAATTTTCAATTAATTATGAAGTATATTCAAATTTTGGAGATCTTAATATATATATATATATATAATTTGATTTTGCATTTACAAAATTATTAACTAATTTGATTAATTAATGAATATTACTGTATTTGTTTAATTATTAATGTACAAAAAAATAATACATCCCATTTGACACTATGTTAGGATTGGTGGAGTATGAGAGAAAGGAAAAGAAAGTAAAGGACAGGAAAAAAAAGTGTTTATAATGATTGTTGTTTTGATGATTATATATATAAGAGATCAATCTTATATGGTGGGGATAAATAAATGAATTCATTTTATTTTATTTACGAAAATATCATTCTTTTAACAATATGAATACTCAACATTAATAAGGTTAGTTTTAGGATATTGAAAAAATCATTAATTTTGGATTTTTTTCCCCTCATTTTCCTTTCAAATTTGGATGGAAACCAAATTGGGTGACATAAGAAATAATTTCCTCATTTTCCTTCCATTTCCTTCCATGTCCTTTCCTTTCTCTCTCAAAAGAAAAACATTTACTCTATTAAAAAAAACATTTATTAATAATATTATATTTAATTTTATATTAAATTAAGGAGTATAAAAATCCAAATTTATTATATATAATGATAAAAATAAGAATACTAATAATAATAATAGTCAAAAGTCCAAAACAACTGATTAATGGTAAAGTTTTTTAAAAAAACTAATTAATGGCTAAAATTATGTTTAATCAGAAGAATACCAAAAGAAAAATATTAATTAGTAAGCATATATTTAGTTTATATTAAATTAATGAGTCAATTAGGCCAGAGTATATATTTATCCGGTTTTGTTAATATTGATTGAAATTAATGCATTTAAACAAAAGCTCCCAACATCGAAGGTTTTAATTATGTGATTGTTTCTTAATTTGTGATTTATGAGATTGTTTCTTTATTGACTTTTGACCTGTGAATTATAATCAAAACTTTTTCACCCAATACAAATTTTCAATTAATTATGAAGTATATTGAGATTTTGGAGATCTTAATATATATATATATATATATATAATATTTGATTTTGCATTTATAAAATTATTAACTATTTTGATTAATTAATGAATATTACTGTATTTTTTTAATTATTAATGTACAAAAAAAATTAATACATCCCATTTGACACTATATTAGGATTGATGGAATATGAGATAAAAGAAAAGAAAGTAAAGTAAAAGAAAAGAAAAGAAAATGTTTATAATGATTGTTGTTTGGATGATTATAAATATAAAATAAAGGAAAAGAAATCAATCTTATCTGACGGGAAGAAATAAATGAATTCATTTTATTTTATTTACGAAAATATCATTATTTCAACAATATGAATACTCAATGTTAATACTTTAATAGGGTTAGTTTTGGGATATTAAAAAAATCATTAATTTTGGATTCATTTCCGTCATTTTCTTTTCAAATTTGGAGAGAAACCAAATTGGGTGACATAAGAAGAAATAATTTCTTCATTTTCCTTCCATTTCCCTCCATGTCCTTTCCTTTCTCTCTCAAAAGAAAAACAGTTATTCTATTAAAAAAACATATATTAATAATATTATATTAAATTAAGGAGTATAAAAACGTCCAAATTCATTATATTTAATAATAAGAATAATAATAATAATAATAATAATAATAATAATAATAATAATAGCCAAAAGTCTAAAGCAACTGATTAATGGTCAAGTTTAAAAAGAAATTAATTAATGGCTAAAACTATGTTTAATCAGAAGAATACCAAAAGAAAAATATTTATTAGTAAGAATATACTTAATTTATATTAAATTAAGGAGTCAATTAGGGCAGAGCATATATTTGTCCGGTTTTGATAATATTGATTGAAATCAATTCATTTAAACAAAAGCTCTAAACATCGAAGGTTTTAATTAAGTGATTATTTCTTAATTTGTGATTTATGAGATCGTCTCTTAATTGACTTTTGATCTGTAATTTATAATCAAAACTTTCCCACCTAATACAGATTTTCAATTAATTATGAAGTCTATTCAGATTTTGAAGATCTAATATATATATATATATATATATATATATATATATATATATATATATATATATATATATAATTTGATTTTGCATTTACAAAATTATTAACTAATTGATTAATTAAAGAATATTAGTGTATTTTTTAATTATTAATGTAAAAAAATTTAATACATCCCATTTAACAGAAATTAAGAGCGAGGAACAGGAACTTCATTCACTTCAAGACTTTCACTCACTGCAATAATATGAATATTAATGTTTTATACTTAAATATTAATTAAGTAAACACTAAGTAATAAAAAGGTTGCCATTTTCTCCTTACATCAAATATCTAGTGCAAACTATTGCCTCCACCACATCCGGTTTTAGTAAACTGCGAAACCGATGAAGGACTCTACCATCAACACTAAATGTCGATTCGGATGCCACTATAGATACCGGGATACTCAAAATATCACGGGCCATGATTGAAAGATCGTGATAACAGATCATATTGACCTTCCAAAAGTCTAAAACATCCAAGTTCGATGACATTTCAAGTTTTGGTTCATCCAACTATAGCTCAAACTGTGATTTTTGGCTGCAAACATTAGAATGTTCTTGTTGGCTGTAAGCTTCATACTCATATACATATAGTTAACTAAAATTAAAAAACAAAATAGAAAAATAACAACTGCAAAACAGAAAAATAGCAGTTGCAAAATAGAAAAATAACAGTTGAAAAACAAAAAAAAATAAAAATTACCCTATAATGTTTGTACTGAAGATGTCACCACCCATATCAGTGATGGATGGTGTCACCACATCTACTAGAACTAGGTAATGATGTTGAATTAGATCCCCTTGTACTCATTGAAGTGAACGTGTACTCATTGAACAATGATAACAACTTGCTCCAAACAATGTCTACCTTCGGTGAATCAATGTCATAAACCTTCTTGTAAGCAAACTCCACAAACGTCATCTTATATCGAGGATCTAAAATCAAAGCTATTGCCAATATAACACTAAACTCACCCCAATACTTGTGGTATTTTTTGTACATTTGAATGACCATCTTTTTCAAGAACATATCACTAATTTCCATGTTTTGCTTCAAAAACATGTAAGCTGAGAACACCTTATGGAAACTGATTTGAAGTTGGGCACTTTGTTCATGAGAAAACATAAGTAAAACCATAGAAATATTACAAAAAAATAAAAAAATTATGCATTTTCACCCACTCGCTCGGACTAGGGCAATGCTTGAAATTATTATCACTCAACTCTAAAGAACACCAAGCATGACGACAATAAATAACACTTTGAATCATAAGAAAAATCGAATTCTATCTAGTTGGAACATCTTGCTTCAAACCTATCTTAGACTCTAAAGAAACTTTCTTACAACAACCTAAAAACGTTTGTTTTCTCACTTGTGATCCTCTAATATATCTAATACAATCACGAATTTTAAGGACAACATCATCTATTCCTTTAAGCCATCTTGAACTATCAAATTAACAATGTGGGCACAACAACGAATGTAAAAAATCTCCATCACTTACAAGTGCCTTCTTTAATTTCAATTGAGTTTTCAAAATATCGACAAACGATTTATTGGATGAAGCATTATCCAAAGCAATCGAAAATATCTTCTTTTCAATTCCCCATTCACATAACAATGTATATATCTTGTAAGCTAAGAACACTCCATCATGTGGTGGTAATATTATACAAAAATTTAGCACTTTCTTTTGTAAAACCTAATTTCCATCAAGAAAATGTGTTGTGACATAAAAACTCATCGGTATTTATAGAAGTCCACAAATCACTTGTCAACCAAATCCTACCGGGAGTATTTTCTAGCATTGTTTTTATCTTTTTTTTTTCTCTAGAAAACAACCTTAAAACATCAGCTTTCTCAGTGTTCCTAGACACCAAAGTAACATCATCACACAGGTATTCAATTAGTCTTCTAATCTATAACCATTCCATAAATTTAAAAGGTAAATCATGTGAAACAATGGCAAAAAATATTATATCCCAGACTACTTGAGGATCCCTACAATTAGTCACTACCATATCACCTTGACTACTTTTATTCAATAGCATTTGTTTTAATTCATGATGTGCAAACTTAGTGCAAGATGACATGTGTCATATCATACCTATGCCATGAATACCTTCGCAAAGATATGTCTTACTACAACCATTGCATTTGCACAACAACCTTCCATCTTTACCTCGTGACAGCTTCACAAAAATTTACCTCATCGTAGTGGGAGAGTTAGTAGACAACCTGAGAGATTCATTGGTCTAGGAGAATCTGTAGAAAATCTCCCGGATGACGAAGATCCTTATACATATAAGGAAGTAATGGAAGATGTTGATTGTCGCCATTGGCAAAAGACCATGCAATCCGAAATTGAATATATGTTAAAAAACAAAGTCTGGTCTCTTGTAGACTTACCTAAATAGATAAAACCCATCGGGTGCAATTGGGTATACAAGAGGAAAAGATGAATGGATGGAAAGGTGGAAACCTTTAAAGCTAGATTGTAACTAAAGGTTATACACAGAATGAAGGTATCAATTATAAAGAAACCTTCTCTCTTATGGTCATGCTTAAATCCATTAGGATACTCTTATCCATTGCGGCATCTTTAGACTTAAAGATTTGGTAAATGGGCGTTAATACAGCTTTCCTTAACAAAAGTCTTGACGAAAGCATCTATATGATGCAACCAGAAGGATTCATTGAAAAAGGCCAAGAAGAAAGGGTATGCAAGTTATAAAGATCCATATATGGATTGAAGCAAGCATCCAGATCCTGGAACATAAGGTTCGATCAAGCCGTGAAAAGTTTTGGATTTATTCAAAACCTTGATGAACCATGTGTATACAAAAGGATTAAAGGTGACAAGTTAGTTTTTCTAATTCTTTACGTTGATGATATACTACTCATCGGAAACGATGTAGGTGTATTGACATCAATAAAAGAATGGTTAGCAAAAAAAATTGATATGAAGGACTTAAGAGAAAAAAGTTATATTCTTGGTATCTAAGTCATAAGGGATATAAAGAATAGAACAAGAATAGAATGATTGCATTATCCCAAGCTTCATACATAGATAAAATCATGTCTAGGTTTTCCACGCAAGATTCCAAGAAAGGTGTGTTACCTTTCAGACATATAATCAAACTTTATAAGGAACAAGTTCCTAAAAATTAGCATGAAGAGCAATTCATGAGTAGGATTCCATATACCTAGGTTGTTGGAAGTCTCATGTATGCAATGCTCTGCACTATACCAGATATTTGTTTTGTTGTTGGCATAGTTAGCAGGTTTCAATCGAAACCTGATCCTGATCACTGGACGATAGTCAAACATATTTTCAAATATCTCAGGAGAACAAGAGATTATATGCTTGTATACTCTAGAGGGGATCTAATTCCCGTTGGGTATACAAATTCTAATTTTCAATCGGATTATGACTCCAAAAGATCAACATCAGGATCTATGTTTACAGTTGGAGGATGGGCAGTCATATGGAGAAGTATCAAGCAATCTTGTATTGCTAATTCCACAATGGAATCCGAGTATGTTGCCGCATGCGATGCTGCTAAAGAGGCTGTCTGGCTCCACCAATTCTTGATTGACTTGGAAGTGGTTCCTGATGCGAATAAACAGATCGCTATCTATTGCGACAATAGTGGAGCAGTGGCTAATTCGAGAGAACCAATAAGTCATAAGAGATGGAAACACATTGAAAGAAATTATTACCTTCTAAGGGAAATTGTGCATAGAGGTGACATGACGATTACTAAGATCACGTCAACAGATAATCTAACGGATCCTTTTACAAAAGCTTTTCCATAAAAGAGTTTTGATGGACATCTAAAGAACATTGGGATGAGAGATATGACACATTTGCTATAGAGCAAGTGGGAGATTGTTGGGATTATGCTCGATAACAAGAGTATAATAATATTTGACAATCTTTTCATATTAATAAAGTGATTTCTAGTTTAACAAATCTTATAGCATTTATAGTTTAGTTATTATAATTGTCAAAAGTAAATAATCATAAGGTCAAAACACTATGAGAAAAGAAGAATTGTTCATACATCTAGATATGTATGAGGTAGACACAATTCTTTAGTTAGTCTTGAATAATATTCACAACTTACGATAAAGGTTGAGCATTTTTATCTTGTCAAAGTTGTAGATTCTTTTGCTATCATTTGAGTGGAATCAAATGTGTTATGATGAGTCTAAAATCATCAAAGTGTGGTGTCTTTGGGCAAAAGAATCTAGTGCACTAGGTTCATTGAATAGGATCATAGTGAATTACTTTATTCAAAACCGTCAATGGATAAAAGTTTTCACTAAAAGACAATCGGAAAGTCTATCTCAATCCTGAGATAAATGATGGACTTATGGTTACAAGTGTTATCATTTGAGCTATCAATGAGTACGATTATATAGCATAGTCTATCCTCGATAGTTTGGTGATATTCATTTGATAATCGATAGAGGACTTCATTTATAGATATGGACATCGTGACTCCATTTATTAAATAAGAGTAGAATATCATCATATGGATGTTTTGAGGTATTAGATATTAAATCTTAACATTAAGTTTTCAATAGTGTCTATTGAAACATGGCTTCTAGACAAGTCAAAATATCAAAGTTCAAAATATGGTCATATGAGTAAATATGGTAACTTGGAGATCTATGAGCGGTCTATGAGCTCTTGGCGATTACTGGTATTCTTCACGAGGATACACTATGTTCAATAAAGTTGTCTAAGGTATGAATGAACAATATTAACTTATTCTATATTTATTTAAGAGTTCAATTTTAGTTCTTTAGTGGAATGAACTAAAATTAATAGATCGGACCTAAGTGAATCATTTGTTGATTGTGATTGAGTTATGTCTATTGAAGCTTAAATTTAGATAGCCTGCCAAGATCCCCAATCCACACGAACTTGCATGTATCACTTGATATATTCTACCGGACCAATTTAGGGGTCCATCTAGAATTGTATTAAGGCATGTGTACTTGTTTCTTTTTGTAAGAATATGTCTAGTTCATATGTGGACTTTTTATTAAGGTCCAATAACTTTAATAAAATAGAAAAAATAATATAATGCCCCATGTATGGTCTTGGGCAGCAAGGCTAAATATTTTAGCTTAATTATATTGTTTTTATTTTATTATTTTAATTAAAATGGAAAATAATTAATTAAAAGTATTTTTTTTTTCATAATAGGAGAAGGTCTCCTAATATTATACTATTGTTGGTAGTATAATTAATATTAAAGATTATATTTGATAAGTAGATAAATAAAAAAAATTATTTATCTAGTCAAATTAGGAAATATTTAATATGGTCACAAATACACTAATGAGTTAGATTATAAGTCTTGATGTAGAAAAGAATTCTTGTTGAAAAAGGATTCTTGGTCACTAAGTAAATCCACCTAAGAATATGATCCTTGTCCACCAAGTAAATCCTTATTAGGAAAGGATTTGTATGCCTATTTATACTACCTCTAAATTTCGTCCCAAAAATTTTTTTTGCAAGCCAAAACAAATTTAGAGAGAGGAAAAATTCGGCCATAAGATAATTCTAAGAAGAAAAAAAAATCTGCCAAACCATAATTTTTCTAAAAGATTTTCCGGCCACCATAGAATTTTGAGTATACAGAATTCGGTTCTTACTCTAGATAAATTCATCAAACTCTAAAGATTGGTGTGTGAAAATTCGGCAAAGAGGAAAAGGAATAAAGAACGTTTTGTATTCGATAGTACACTAGTAGCCTTCACATTAAAAGGTTTTGTGTACAACATCGAATCTAGGTTCACGCGAGTTTCAATCAAATTGATTGATAATTCACAAGTGACCTAACGTTCTTTATTTTTCTCTTGGAGGATTATTGTGACTAACAGAGAAAGATTTTGTTTATTTCCATCATCAGGTATACAATTTAATGAAAGGGAGCCCACACTCCTAGGTGATTCACGTTCGTGATTGGATTGGAAGATCTTACGGATTCAATTCGGCACTAGTTCAATCGTCACGAGAAAAAGATACAAAACTTTTAATATACATCAATTAATCTAGAGTTAATGTTCTTTCTAATAAAGAGAATTTTTTTAATTTATACCAAACCTAATTTAATTTTTTACACTTCCGTTGTACGATTTTCCCTTCAGTAACAACTCAGAATAAATTCATTAAAATGCATACCTTCTCTCCAACTAACACCTGCCATTGAACCACAGTTAACTCTCAACCCCTTCAATTTTTTGCAACCCCATAGAGCATTCAACACAATCTCTTTGTATCTCTGACAAACCGCACACGTCGACTGGAATCTTCTTACTCGCCAAGCTTACTTCCGTCAGGATCCAAAGGCAACAAGCCCTCAAGAAAAATATTTTTATTTTCGATGGTAGCTTTACGTTCCAAAAGAACTTCCACCACTCAACCAAATCACCTGAACCTGAAGACCCTGACCTAAAAGCACCCTCTAGACACAAACCAACATGATATCCCCTCTTAACCGTGTATTCACCATCGACATTATGATGCCAACATAATGAATCTTCCATACTAGACGATCCAGTTGGGATGGAAAGAATTGTCATCATGTTAACACCATTTCTCAAATAAGGTCACCATTCCAGATGCCTGAGGGGGTCTTAAGATGGCTAACCAGATCGATGTCATCTCTGATCTTAGGGGAAACAACCTTAAAAGAATCTGATCGAGGAATCCACATATCACCGTAGATCGACACTCTTGAACCAGGACCAATGCGCCATCTAGAGCCTGCCACAATCAGATCCCGACCCCAACACAAACTCTTTCAAAAAAATGAACCACCACTACGCTTCTTAACTGACAACATAGAAGAATAAGGGAAATAACAACCTTTAAGAACTTTGGCAACCAACAAATCTGGATTATAGTGCAATCTCTAAACTTACTTGGCAAGAAGAGCTTGATTAAACACCATAAAGTCTCTAAAACCCAAACCATTGATACTTTTGCTCTGGCACTTTTACCAAGCTGCCCAATGTACATTTGGCTCGGTAACACCACTACCCCATCAGAACCAATTACACAGTCTATGAATTTTAGAGAGCAAACCTTTAGGCAGCTGAAACAAGCTCATGGAATTAGCTGAGATCGATTGAATTACCGCTTGATTAAAACTTCCTTCTCGCCAACTGACAAAAACTTTCCTTGCTAGCCCTTTATCCTATTCCAGATACGGTCTTTTATATCATTAAACAATGTCTCTTGATCTTACCAACAAAGCTTGGAAGCCCTAAGTATCTCTCATGACACCGGACACAACGCACACCTATCAAATTCGCCATACGACCACCTTCTGTTCAAGAGACACCCTTGTTAACACACAAAACCGACTTACCAAAGTTAATTATTTAATTGCTTACTAATTGGACATGTCGTCGTTAAAAACAAATAAGTTAATAGAATCTAATAACACACGGTTCATGATGAAATGTGGTTAGTCTAATGATATACTTTTTACATCTACACCACGAGACGGTGAGTTCAAGTCATAACCCTTCCTACAAAAACCTCCGAATTTATGTAATATTTTTAAAAAATTAACAATAACACACGCTAATATTAAAACTAATAATTCTCTTACAAATGATCTCCTAGATTTAGATGTAAGTTATTAAAAGAAAAACCTAAATCAAAAACAAAATAATCATATCATTTCTGCTTGGAATTATAATTGAAGTCATTTTATGAAATTACAAATTAGAAAGCTCTTTACATTATGCAATAGAGTGGTGCTATTGGCATCTATCTAATGATCTATTTATGTCCCATTTTTTTAATTATTTAATATTCTTTTTTTCTTTATTAATTTTTTAAAAGAGACATAATTTGTTTTAAAAGAAAAATCTTCTACAAAGTAAATCTAATAAAACCTCATTTTCTTTTTTAAAAAAATAAAAATAAAAATAATTTAAAAATCACATCGTTCATTGTCGACTAGTAATTTGTTTTTTTTTTACTTAACTCTTAAACCCTAAAAGTTGCTTCTTACACATATACAAAATATTATTGATGGGTCTGAGAATGATATCAAATATCCAGAAGAATTTTTTGAAAATGATATCAAACAACTAAATGAATTGTCCGAAACTAATATCAAGTAACTGAAAGCAATTCCTTCTCTGGAAATAAATTTGAGGTGAGAAATGTGAGGAGAAATCAGAAATTTTGGTGGTATATGAATATGATCTCATAGGCCCAAGGCCTCTACGGCTCTACTGCACATAATTGACCAACACCAACCATATGATTTTAGTCGGTTCAATTTGTCGACTTCTAATTAATTTTGAAGGATCAAACCTTTATCTAACCCTATTGATTTGTTTTTCGTTGGAATCAAAGTAATGCTAGTTAAAGTCTTAAAGGCCATACATGTAGGAAACTAGGAAAGTGAAAAAAAAAAAGCACGCGACGACTTTAATTAGCACGTGCATAAATTTAACATAATATTGAATTTGAGTCTATTTTTTTTATATTTAAAATAGTCATTATAATTACTTCAAAAGAAAAAAAAATACTATTAAATGAGATTGGTCAATTACGGTGGTATGTATTTAGGATTTGAGATATAAGGTTTGGATCCTCTCATTATCTTTGAAAGTATGATATTAATTATAGATAAAATGGTTATAAAAAATAATTAATTATAAATTTATTACTATATTTATATCACATGAAATTAGATAAAGTAAATAAGAGAAGAAGAATATACAATTGATTATCGATAAAATAGTTATAAAAACTAATCTCATTTTATAAGTCGAGTCCGTTGGACGGATTCGATTATAAAGTTGGGATATAACATAAACCTAACCTAAGTGGGTAAGTGGGTAAGTGGGTAAGTGGGTGAGTATTCAGCAAGGAAAAAGTGATAAGAAGTTGGTGGTGGCTGAGAGCCAATAGGAAGAGTTCAGAAGCGTCCAAACCAAACACATGTCGCAAGATGAAGCGACCCCAGCTTCTGACTCCACTCACACTCTCACACTCTCACACACACACATTTATTTTTTTAATTCTAAAAAAGAAAAGGAAAAGAAAAGGAAAAAGAAAGCGAAAGAAAAGATAGATGGAAGACAAGGGAATCGAGAGTCGGCGCCCCATGTCTACGCCGACCAATCATCACGTCTCTCTCTCTCCTATAAAACCCTAACCCTTCCCTCTTCTCTTTTCTTCTCTTCTGTTTTCTTTTCTTTTCTTTTCTTTTTCTTTTCTTTTAGTTTTTAGATTCACATCCTTAGCTCTCTAATTCTTACTTATAAATTATCATCACTACTTCTTCCGCTTATTTTTTTTTATCACTTAATCGGAAGATTGTTTCATTTTTAATCTGATCTCGTTTTTCTTGTTTCTTCTCCTTATTATTATTATTATTTTTTATTTTTATTACTTTGATTGAATGATGAAAGGAGTTGTTGAGCATCCTGTGGTTGAGGATGTTGTTGATAAAGAAAAGAAGAAGAAAAATCGTCGATCTAATCGCCGATCCAATCGCAACTCTTCTGTTTCAGGTATTTTTATTTATAAACTTTGTGTTGATTAGATATTGGTTAAATTTAGTCAACATGTTTCGAGTTAAGATAAAGCACAGTTAGCTCAATCTGCGGAATTCGGTTGACTTGTGAAAAAAGATTACCGGGTTTTGTAATGATTTTGTTTTTGTCGTTTTGGTTTTGTCAGTACTTTGTATTTTGTGGGTCTGTTTGGATGCCAAGTGATTCGTATTTCTGGAGATTTCCTTGGAATCTATTACCTTTTGGAGTATTAGGGTAGTTGAGAATACTACTGTTTGTAATGGACACTTGAATTTTGATGAATCTTTTATGGTTAGTTATAGTACCACTTTTGGATGATTCAAGACAAGTCTCTTTATTTTTACTTTGATATTGATTGTTGAAGCTTTTGTCAAATGTGAGAGACAAGAGGGTTCTGTTAGTCTTTGTACAGGGAAGAGAAGTGTTGTCACATAGACATGAAAAAGCAATGCTTTGAAGTGGAAAGTTTTAATCAACAAAATAAACACCTATGTATGTGTATGAGCAAATGCAACCGTTTGTTTCTTTTGCTTAATGAAGCCTACACTTATTAGTTTTTATTATATAGATGCTCTCGGTTCAATATTCTTGTGTTTATGTTGGTCTGTCATTATACGTCACTTGGATTGCCTCTTTCTAAGGTTTACACTGGTTGACTGACCTATGGCTCTCATTTTCTTGTTTTTAAATTGCTGTTTGAACAGCTTCTACTTCAGTAAATGACGTAAATGGGGAGACAATACAGTGTTTGAAAAATGGTAGTAAGTCGAAGAATATCACCTCATCTGGTAGCTACTCTGCGGTGAGGCAACAGGATTTGGAGTTGCGTGCTTCTGACGAGATAGAATTGACCAGTGCATCCAATGTTTCCTTCAGTTCAATGCCAACGATGCATATAAATGAGCCAGGCTCGGTTGAGGCAAGGAACATGCAAAATCAGCCTGTGTTACCCGATCTTGCTGGAGGAGTATTTCCAGAGTCATGTCCTGAACCGGTTGTCAGTTATAGTTCTTATTGGGCATATACAAACAAGGATGTGGATCCATCCCAGCAGAATGAGGGTTATGGTCAGAGTAAAATTTTTGCTGCACATTGGTCTGTTGAGGCTGTTATCGAGGCATTAGCGGTTAGTTGGACTATGGCTTGTTCTTCGCTGATAGGCAATTACTTATTTATCTCTTCAGTAAATTTGAGATTCCTTTGAGCTCACATTTTTTTTTCATTGGCTTCTCCCTATATTGTAGAGAGGAGATGCTTTTAAAGCATTGTTTCGAGTAAATGCTCACAATCGACTTGAGGTTTGTAGTTTTCCTTTCTGAAAGATTTTGGTTTTCTTTTTAAAACTGTGGCACAAATTTATTCATATAATGTTTTTGTATTGTTAGGCCTATTGCAAAATTGATGGAGTACAGACAGATATTCTCATTAGTGGAATTGCTGCACAGAATAGAGCTGTAAGTATGGAGTTTTGTCACAGTGCTGATCTAGTTCTTGTTGCCTTTTCAGATTTCTTAAGCTGCTTATATATTTGTAAATTGTAATAACTCTGATCTTTATTTCTGTTAAGACACGTCATGGATGCTTTCTTTTGGTATCTTCATGTGCGTAGAAATACTGGTGTTAGATATGTACATATTATTGTTTCCATACTCCATAGATTGTAAGTCTAGATTTGTTTAAGCACCCGGAGTCTGGGCTTAATTTCTTTTTATTTTTCTTTAAGCTATTTAATTAATTATTGGTTTGCCATAGCTTTCATGTGCATTTCTGTCAAGATGCTAGTGCTTCCCATGCTTACAATTACATGTTTGCAATTTTTAATTATATGTTCTTTCGTTTGGTTGGGGAAAAGATTTCCTTACAGTTGACAAATCATTTTTTCAGGTGGAGGGAGATTTTGTGCTGATCAAGGTTGATCCTGTGTCAATGTGGACCAAAATGAAAGGTCTTGCAAACAATTCAGCCCCACTTGAAGATAGTAACTTACTCCCAGAAGCAAATGAAATGAATGGTGACAGCTGCAAAGGTAAGAATATTGTAGATGCTGGTAATGAGAATGTCTATTTTAAAATGCTTCCTGAGAGAGGATTTCATTGTGATGATGGATCTTTACTTGGTGAAACTTCAACATCTCATCCAGTAAGGATTGAACCAGCAGGTTATAATTTCATTAATGGACATCATCCCTCTACTTCAGATTCTACACATATAGGTCCTAGTCGGGTGAATGAAGTTTTGAATTCAGTTGAGAGGTTGTCTTCCATGATAGGTTTATACCCATCAAAACGACCAACTGGCAGGGTTGTGGCCATCATTGAAAGGTCTTCTCGCCGAGATGGTCTTGTTGGATTTCTTAATGTCAACCAGCTTTTTAATTACAGGGGAGGTTATAAGAAAGATTTGAGAAAGAACAAGGGATCATTGTTGATTTCTGAATGTGAGTATGTCCAGCTTACTCCAACTGATCCAAAATTTACCAAAATGATGGTCCTTGTGAAAGACTTGCCTGACTGCATCAAGAAAAGATTGGAGGAAGGTGATTCAACTGTTGAAACGGAGCTGGTGGCTGCACGAATTGATGATTGGGGTGAAGGAAGCCCTCTTCCTCAAGCCCATGTCTCGCATGTTTTTGGACGAGGTGGTGAAGTGGAGCCACAGATTAATGCGATTTTATTTGAAAATGCAATACGTTGTTCTGAATTTTCTCCAGAATCTATATCCTGTCTTCCACACATTCCCTGGGAGGTGCCATCTGAAGAACTTTTTAGTAGAAAAGATATTAGAAATCTGTGCATTTTTACGATTGACCCGCCCACTGCTACTGATCTTGATGATGCTTTATCCATTGAAAGGTTATCTGATGGCATTTGTAGAATTGGTGTCCACATCGCGGATGCGTCATATTTTGTTTTACCCGACACAGCCTTAGACATAGAAGCTCAAATTCGATCAACTAGTGTGTATATGCTTAAGCGCAAAATTCCAATGTTGCCCATGTTGCTTTCAGAGAATTTAGGTTCGCTTAACCCTGGAGTAGATAGACTCACATTTTCAATTTTATGGGATTTAAATGCTGCTGGGGATATCATAGATCGCTGGGTTGGTCGCACTGTAATAAGATCTTGTTGCAAGCTTTCATATGAACATGCTCAGGATATTATTGATGGGAAAATTGGTCTGGAGAATTCTAATGCATCAGGTAATGGCCTTCCGCAGTTGCACGGTCATTTCAAATGGTCTGATGTCATTGGATCTATTAAAAGTCTTTATGAAGTTGCAAAAACTTTGAAAGACAAAAGGTTTTGTGATGGGGCCCTGCAGCTTGAAAGTTCAAAACCTGTTTTCTTATTTGATGAAAATGGAACTCTGTATGACAGCGTGCTCACTGAAAGAAAGGACTCGAACTTTCTTGTGGAGGAGTTTATGCTTTTGGCGAATAGAACTGCTGCTGAAGTTATCTCTAGAGCTTTTCCAGATAGTGCATTGTTGCGGATGCATCCTGCACCTAATATGCGGAAGCTCAAAGAGTTTGAAGGCTTTTGTTATAAACATGGCTTAGAATTGGATGCTTCTACTTCAGGCCAGTTGCATCAATCATTGCAGCTAGCCCGGGAAAGGCTGAAGGATGATTCTGTGCTGTTCGATATTCTTACCAATTACGCTTCAAAACCGATGCAGTTGGCCTCTTACTTCTGTAGTGGTGATTTCAAGGAAAATGCCGATTGGAGTCATTATGGCCTGGCAGTTCCTATCTATACACATTTCACTTCACCATTGCGTCGGTATCCTGATATTGTTGTACACCGAACATTGGCTGCGGCTTTAGAAGCTGAGGAGTTATACCTGAAGTATAGAAGAATTTCACCAAAAGAAAACTGTGATGAAGAAGTGACAGGAAGATGTTTTACTGGTTTTTATTATGACAGAGATGCTGCAGAATCTCTGGAAGGCAGGGAAGCATTGTCGGCTGCAGCATTGAAGCATGGAGTTCCTGACATGAATATACTAGCAGATGTTGCTGCTCATTGCAACGATCGACGGCTGGCTTGTAGGAATGTTAAGGATGCATGTGACAAATTGTACATGTGGGTTTTGCTGAAGAAAAAAGAGGTATATTTCTTACCCTGTTAAACTCTCTGTTCCATCTTTATCTTGTGTAGGAATTGATCTTAGGGGTGGCTGAAATAGATCTTTTTTAAAAGAAAGCTCATTATGCCGATTCTTTGATTTATTAACAAAGGATTCTTTAAGATAAAAATAAAGAAAACAGAATTCATATTTTAATACTTAGAATGTGCATATCGATTGATTAGCAATATTGTTAACATCTGATTTTTTTATTTAGCTCATGATTCAGAAGCAAGTATCAATTTTGTATTGTTAGTAATGCTGCAAAACTCGGACCAGTCCGACCCAATTAAGTCCGGCACGCCTGGCCTGTTTTTGAAAACGGGGCGGGTCTGGTCTGTGCCGTGTCAGAGAGCGGGCCGAACCAGGTTCGTCACGTTTTCAAAAAACGTGTCCTGGCACGGCATGGAGGCCTATCTCCGACGGACCGTGCCGGCGTGCCGGATCAGATCTGCATGCAGGCTGGTTCCGGCAGGCCTCACGGATCGTGCCTTTTTTTTATAATTTTTTTTTTTGGATTTTGGGTTTAGGGAAAATACATAATTACAAATTAAAATACTTAATATCAATTTAACAATTCAATTATGTAAATGTAATTTTCATTGCAATTTATTTATCTTCTTAATTAATTATTATGAAAAAATAACAACATTTTTAAAAAAAATGTACATTTAAAGTTTTGTGTGTTGGTAGAAAATGAAGAGAACAGTAGATAGATAGATAATAGGAAATTAGTATAATAGTACTATAAAATGTGTAGAGAGTAACAATGAAATTGGATGAAAATGTGTAGAGATTTGGAGAATGGAGAGAGAATGAGAGAATGAGAAAGTGATTGAAAAATGGAATGGATGGGGGTATTTTTTTTGAAAAAAAATTGAAATGCCAAATTGCCGGACCGCCGTGCCGCCCGTTGGACTTGGCTCGCCGGCGTGACATGGCGTGCCGGACTGGCCACCTCTGGGCCGGCACGTGGCACGTCACTGTGCCGGTCTTGGGCCGGCATGTGCTCTCCGCGGACCAGACCTGGTCCAGTCCATTCTTGTTGGCAGGCCATTCGGGCAGGCCATTCGGACAGGCCTCCTTGGGCATGGTCCATTTTTAAACCACTAATTGTTAGTAAAGTACTTTTTTATTTGTTTATATTTTTTGCATGAGTGGGTGGTGGTGGTTGGTTGGGTCGGGGGATGTTGGGTTAGAGTGGCTTTTGGGGGGTTTAAGAAGTTTGTATAAAAAGAGAGCTTTGTTGCAGAAAGCTAAAGAAAACTTGAAGGTTCTGCGCTTGACTATGGCAATATTTTTTCAGAATTTTGGTACAATAGAAGAGTTAAAGGTGTTTGTTTAATGTTGGTTTTGCTTAAGAATTGGCATTGCAAATGGACCTGTGATGTTGCCCATGGGCAGTTTTTTTTTTTTTTTTGGTTGTTAACATAGTAAACCTATTGGATTCCTCATATTGTGGATATAAATACTATTATATGTGTTATATATGGCTTCACTATTGTGCCCAAAGGACCTGTTTATTGTTAAAGCTCTTTTGAATATTTGTTTGGTTGTTTGGCATTAACTAGAGAAGATTTTTTTAATATCAAAAAAGCTCCTTACAATTGTCTTATTTTTTAGCTTTCCTAAAAGAAACAAGTTTAAAGTACTTCTTTAATGGACAACCAAACAACATTAAGCTTGTTGTTAAAAGCTTACGCCTAAAAAATTTACTTAATAAAAGCTCTTTTTGAAAGGCCGTACCAAACACACCTTTGGTACCTCACTTATGCAACATATGATTCTTCTTCTTCGATCAATTAAACATTGTTTTCTGAGTATCATGTGGCTCTCTGTTTATTCAGAATGCTAAAGTGAACTCTGCAGTTTATTCTTCTTCTTCGATCAATTAAACATTGTAATTGAACTCTGCAGTAGTCAGAGTGCTAGCCATTTGCATATTATTTAGGGGAAGGTTTTGAGCATGTGCCTTATATGTAATGGTTAATTTGATGATCTTTCCTATTGATAAGTCTTGGTGTTTGTTTTCATGGTCAACAGGTCAAGCTTCATGTATTCTGTATTTGTTTATTTGCAGGTTCTATTGACAGAAGCCAGAGTGTTGGGTCTTGGGCCAAGATTTATGTCCGTTTACATTCACAAGCTAGCTGTAAGTAGTTCTTAAGCCAGTTAAGCCTTGTGTATTGTTACTGTATTTTAAATATCTTATTTATACTTTTTGCACATTTGCCCAGATTGAGCGACGGATATATTATGATGAAGTTGAAGGCTTGATGGGAGAATGGCTGGAGGCTACATCTACATTGGTGCTTAATATATTTGCCCCCAAGCGATCATCTAGGAGGGTTGGTTATAGTAATTACAGGCCTCTGGAAGATGTTGCATTGGTTGTTAGTCCTTACGACCTGAAAGAGGAACAAGACACTAGAGGTAGTGTTAACAAGAGCAGTGCAGCGGATGCTGGTGATGCTGATGCAATACGCCAGTGTTTGGAACCCATTTCAAATTATGGAATCAATCCAGGGGTTTTCCCCTTTACTGTGCATCTCCTTTCGACAATTCCTGTGGCACTTAATGCGGTTGGTGGGACTGATCGACCCCCTGAAATTGGAGTGCGGTTATACATGAGCTCGTATTTGCGGTAGATTGTGCTTTGGAAGTGACACAAATCAAGTATCAGAGGTGCTCAAGGTTACAGCAGAGTGATCCATTCCGATCTGTTGTAGATAAGGATAGTGTATAGTTTCAAGAGTTTTAGGAGAAGCGATCTATGACTTAACTTACAAATGCCTCGAGAATCAATTTGATTGCAAAACATGGGGTGGGAGTTGTAAATAAGGGTTGGGTCCTTTTGGATTCAGCTTTAAGTGGCTGTTTTTAACAGAAGCTACTACTACTTGCTGGAATTGGCCCCTGTTTTTTGTTTGGTTCCAGTTCCAGTATAACTCATATGCCCATATTGGAGTGCTGACTGCGCGCTTCAAAGCTTATTTTTAATGGTTCATTTTCACTTGTAATATCAGACTGCAGCCCAATAATTTTTTTATATTTTGGGTGGCCAGATCTTGATTTTGCTTTTCTTTTTAAGGTTTTCTTGGGGTAAGATGTTTGCACTTTGTTCCGTGTGCAAGTGTCATTACCCAACTCTCGTGTCAACATTTAAGTGTCAAATAATAAGTTTTTCCTCTTTTCGTTGTGTTGGACTTGATGATTTTCTTGTGTTGCAGCCAGCAGGTTTTCTCATCTTATGAAATGGCAATTCACCTGAACCCTCGGGCTCACCCGTACCATGACGGTCAGGTATGGATTTTGTGACTGGTTTGCGGATGGAACTGGTCCGTTGGATGTTAAATTTAAATCTGAACCGGGCTTGGGTTTGAGTTTGAGAAAAAAACCAAACCTGAACTTGTGAAACTACTTGATGTAAAAAAGAACTTCAAAACGGGAGGACTCTTTGTTTTGGAAAGGGAGCAGTCTCGAAGGGATTAAAATTTGTCGTTTTGAGCAAATGTGAAATCTAAACCGCCTTTTTGAGTTAAGAATCTAGTATTATTATTGAACAAATATTATTTTTAATCATATTTTTATAAATTTAGCTTGTTCAGCCAAATCCCGTGAGTGATAAATTTTCTTACGACCCAGTAAAATTTCGTAGGTTTACGATCGGGTTTTTGTTACAAGCATTTTCACGTGTACAGGTTTGGATTTAGCAAAACTTATATAGACCTAACTATACGTTTGATCTGTTGGCCATGATGTCGCTTTTGGCTTCTTTCTAGATTTACCGATGAGGGTCCGAAGTGGATTCCACTGAACAAGGTGAGGTGAGGTGAGGTGAGGAGGGAGGTGACCCCACTCACAAGAAAGCGAAACTAATCATTCTTGAGGTGATCCTTGTTAGGTAACTTCTATCCGTTGTTCGATTGACCATTCCTTGGATTAGATGACCTCTTCCTTAGGTCGAGGGGATTTTCACTTAGGTTCTCTTTGGGTGCGTTTGTTGCATCAGATGGATTGGGTTTGGACTATATTTATACCAATCCCAAGTTTGGTGAGTCCAATCAATTGAGACTATTTTTTATCCCATTTTTTATTTTATTCTATCAGAGCACGATAAAATAATCTCTTCAAAATCGATGTGATTATTATCAAATTCAATCAATTTCAACGAATTACAAAAAAATAAAATCATAATGTTCATGGCGATTCACCGAATTCATCCATTTCATTTAACAAATTTCATCCAAAATAAAATCAAACCTAACACAATAAAATCTCACAATCATCATGTTCATTGAATAAAAAAAAATTATAAAAAATTTAAAAGTTAAATTCTCTTAAACAACCCTGACCACATCATCTATAACCACCAACCTTGAAAGCTCGCTGGTAACCGATCGCCAAACCTAGGAACGTTGTCGATCTATTCATCGAAAACCACAAATGAAAATCCATGAAGAAACCACCGACCTATTTTATTTTTTATTTTTTTGGTGGATCTGATAAAATCACAGTGTTGTATGTGAAGGAAGAAGAAAATAAAGAAAGCAGAGAAGGAGGAGAGCAACTGGTGTTTGATCCAGTGTTGATGGAATTGATTTTGGTTGTGTCCGAAGGAAGAGAGAACAAAGAAAGCAGAGAAAGAGAAGCAAGAAGAGAGAAGAAAATGAGAGAGATCGTGGATTTATTTTGGATGTGTATTGATTATAGTGATAGCGGATTGTTTTTTTTTGTTTTATTTTTTTGTTAAATTTTTTATTTTGTCCAATCCCATTACTTAACCAAACATAGTATTGGACCATTTTTAGTCCAACCCCATACTGTACAAAACACGGAAAACACTGTAATTAATCAAATAAAATAAAATAAAATCCAATCATATCTCTTAAAAATAATCCAATCTTGTCTCGTGCACTAAACGCATTCTAGGTATTGACTATTGCAGTGATCTCTTGCTTTGAATTGATGTGATATTCGGATCAATAGCTTATTTCAAGGATGATGATTAAGGTCTAACCACCCAAATAGTTACACATGTAATTTTGGATTTCGGACATAACACTATAATTTTTTAGTTTTAACTCCATTTTAAGTGATCGTTAATGTTTGTATATTTTTTATACTCTTTGTTATATTTAAAAGTAATTTTTTTTTAAATAATTTGTTAATTATGTATATGCTTTTGCTTAATATAAGATATGTTTGGTGGTTATTATTATTTTTATTTTTTTGATAAATTTTACGTGTTTCATTTCAAGTGAGTTTCTATTTTTTTTTATTATAAAAAAATCATTGAAGTCTTTAATAGGAAGGAAAGAGAAATCTTGATAATCGACATTTATGGGGTGTAATGGTTTAAAATTTTAATACACAATTTGAAAAAGTAAAAGTCTAGTAGTATTGGATAGAGATTTTTTAACAAGTTAGATAATTCTGGTGGTATTCGATCAAGATTTTTAAGTTTTTTTAAAATGTTCAAATTTTCTTGTGGTATTGGATCTAGACTTTTAAGATTTTTTTTAAAAGTCCATATTGTCTTGTGGTATTGAATCTAGATTTTCAAAAGGCAGCAAATTGTCTGGTGGTATTGGATTGAGATCAATATTTTTGGGATTTCATGACAAAATAGATTTTCTAGACTTTTTAGTGATATTTATGAATAACTTGAACCAAAAATGTTTTGTCATCCCCCTTAATACTTTCTAGACTTTTCTCTCTCACTCAAAATCATCTTCAGCTTCCTCAAACTCTACACCCCAATCAAATTTTCATCATAAATTTTCAGTTTCCTACACTCTCATACCCCAACAGATCTTCCACACTGATCAGAGCGATTTATATACCTTTTTAGGTCCCAATTTTCTAGATTTTGTTCTTGTTTTCAAGTATATTTTGGTATTTGATGTGTTTGTGAGCCTTGTGTAGGTATGTATTTGAGCTTAATTGAAGAGTTTTGGAGGTTAAAGGACAAAATTTAGAATAACTTGTGTTGACACTGCAACTTTGGAAGGTCATATCTCTCTCCGCCGATCGAACTGAATTTCCCATAACAACTTTTTGGAAAGCCCCAGAAGTCTTCTTTCCATTGCACTTTACAAATCACGATTCTGAGGTTTTTGGAGAAAGTTATGATCGTTTTTGTAACGGTGCATAGAGAAGTACGGTACGCAACCGCACGAGACCAAGTTGCGTACTGCGTTTCTTACCGCACTTATGGGCAGCAAGCTCCAAAAAGTGATGTGCGGTATGCTGTGTTGATGCGTACAGCATCTCGAACCACACCTCTTGGCAGCTGCTCAAATCATACTGATGTGCGGTACACTATGTTGATGCGAACAACACATCGAACCACACTTCTTGGCAGAAATGAGTTTTTTAGCCATTTTCAGAGGGGCATTCTTGTATTTTCACCCCAAGGTCTTGCCCTAACCTCCCACACTATAAATACCCCCATTTCTCCTAATTCTTCAGACCTTTATTCCCCTATTTTCCCCTTCTCATGCCTATTATCCCCTTCTCATGCCTATTCTCTTTCTCTTCCATTTTCTTTCATCTCTTGCTTCCATGTAGGTTTTTTCTCCATGGGAGCTCACCATACACCTCCACCTCACCACTATACACTTCCTCCATCAATCTTAGAGTAGATTACAAAGGAATTATGAGCCAAATTTGAGCTAGGAAGGCTATGAGCATCTCTGGAGGACTTGTCTTTAAGGGCTTGCTCTTATTTGCTCATTTTTTTGTATTTCTTGTTGTCTTTGATATGTAACACCGAATTTGGGAATTTGTAAACCATTCACATGTGCTATATATGTATTTTTGTACTTAAATTCATTTGGGTTTTGTTTTGCCATTTGATATATGTGTTTTTATGCTCTTAATATGATATGTATGTGTATGAATTGTTAGATTTCAATATGTGTCCATGACTGAGTTTAGGAGTAGTTGTAATTTTGAGTAGAAATTAGATACCCATGGTTGTTGATTGATTGATGGATGACTTGAAATTCCATGTATTGAGTAATTTGAGTAATAGGGATTTTAGCCCCAAAGAGTAGAAAATGTTTCAGTAATTCAGTTCAGGCTTTTAGTTGCTAAATTGACATTGGTTCATATCCTTGTTCTTAATAGGTCTTTGTATTAAGATACGATTATCCATCCACGTGACAGGATTGAGTGATGAATTGATTGTGGGAAAAATTAACTAATCAAGTGGATAAACCTTTGATCTAAATTGAATGTTCTTAATGATATAACAATCACATTGTTGCATGTAGTTGTTAGGTAAACTTGTTTCCCATGTTTAGACATCCTAGGGAGTTGACTAAACCGAATCTTTGACCTAGAAGTAAAGTCCACTGACATTTTTTTTGTGCTTGTGTTGTTATATGGATGTTTTGAGTGCTTAAATCCTTTGTTAATTGATCACTTTGTAATTGATCCATGGTTAGATGTTATGTACCGAGAGGAGACGCGTTTGACAATGCTTAGATAAACATTCACTCTGCTTGACTAAAAAGTGCTAGAACCACTAGGCTAGCGTATAGGGTTCAATTTGTATTCCACGTGCTTAATGGGTTCATATATATTGTCCTAATTGCTCGAGAGAGATTTCAGGTATATATGTATACTATCTTTAAGACATCGAGAGAGATTAGAGATTAATAAAGAGGATACGAGCCTATGATATACTTGCACATTTGAGGATTATGTGAGTCTAGAATGTAATTAGGAGGATTGTCACTGTTGAGTAGTTTCCCTAGTGTAACAACATTTCATGTATATCTCCATTCCATCAATCATTGTATTTATTATTTATATAAGTTATTTAGTTATATTATTATACACTTTTCTGCACACGCAACACACGAGTCCGCTCGGAGTGTTGTAATAATAGTTAGAACTAGAGATGATCGGTGAATCTCACCCCCTATGGATCGATCCCTTGTTTTCCGCTGTGCTAGTCTCTGTGACTTGCGTCCTTACGAGGCCGAACTTACATGTTCATATTTGACTATACTGCAACGACGTGTCCCGTCAAATTTGATTTTGTTGCCGGGAAAAATTATATTTTGCTCATCCTCGAGCAAAACTAGAAAGAAAAACAATCAAACAAAATAATCGTAATTAAAAACTAAGCTAGGCTAGGCTAGTCTACTTTCATAGGAAACACGATGACACTTAGCACGTGCCACAAGCCTTTCAACCACTAGGTGATCCCTAGATGGAAAAGTTTTGTTTTCCGAGGGCTTACAGATTCGAATACCCACAAACGTATTACTCTGTAAGAAAGCTGAGATGCAATCCAAACATACCAAATAAAGAATACATGTATGCTAGTATCTCAAATATACCAATCAATAGCAATGCTTCACACAATGCAAGTATGCCAATACTTTGGATGCTTTCGGTTTACAAAACAAATACGCTCGAATGCTTAAGATAAAATTTGTCTCGACTCTAATCCTCACCGAATTTCAATCTGATTTTTTCACTCAGAACCTAGGCGATCACTCTCTAGCAAACACATGCGATTAGGAAGTTATGTTAATGGAATCTAATATATCGCATATGAGTATATTCAATGAAGCACATTTTATAGTGACAGATCTCATGGAAAAAATTGAAATGCCATGAACGTGGAAAGAACATGCATTGACTCATATTTCTAATATAGACTTTCTAAAAGATCAAATGGATTTTCCCTCACTTGTATTGGGGCCAAGGTGATTTGTGGTGGTGTATGGGATGAAAGATATGGTAAGAGTGAGAATGATAAAGTTACTAATCATGCTAAGGTGTTTAACATATTACAATATATTAGTTAGCTCTAAAACATATTACATCACAAGTGACTAGGCAATAAACTTTACATTGCACATTTGTACTACATTTGTACTCATTGGTGAGTAACTTTACATTTATAGAACTTGAAGGCTTAAGTGTTTATAATTCAATTTTTTTTTTTTTTTTAAGCCATTGCCTTTGCACATTTACACATAATTGCCTAAGTACACATTTACAAAATTTAGAGCAAAATATAACTTCTCTAAAGCTATACACCTTAACATGATCAATAAATAGGGTATGGCTTGTGTTTGGGTTACGTTGGTGCATGGAGGTTTAGTGTTTGAGCACAATTTTTGTAATGAAAACACACTTAGGGACATGGGAGTGTTTAGGCTATATTTGTGGAGTTTAAGAACACACTCAAGTCCAAAGTCACTTCTAAAAGTTCATCTAACAAGGGAATACAAATCTTAACAACCATTCCATATGATAAAGTTCTATGGCAATTAATGCAAATTTGAATTACAATGAGATCACAGTTAAGAACGAAATCGGAAAGTGTTTAAAGAGTAGAAACAAAACCCACATCAACATCAAAAGATTGACACTGTACAAGAAAATTTAAGTGATGCACGGAGCTAAAAGCATACTATGCATATCTCTACCGGCACACAAAAGAAAGCAACTCAACATGGAAGCCAAAAATTTCAAAAACTGTCGAAATTCAAGTTCGTCCAATGTCCACTCTTTGGTGCGAATCTTTAAAAGAACTTAAATTCATTTCCCAAATTTTTAACACCATCAATTAGACATATAAATACACACTTTTAATTTAGAAAACATTTCAAAATTCGAATTAGAAAAGTGTGAAAATGGATGATGAAAACAGTATATGTATAGTTTCGAAAAACAAGGCATCACCCTCGACCTTTGGTAGAATAAATGATCATAACTTTTAAACCGTCGTCCAAAATTTTACGTTCTTTATATATTCAGAATCGTAACGAAAAATCGAAGAATGTAGCATGGGCATAAAAATTAACATCCTCATCAATTAGTACATTTTTAAAGAAATATTTGCCATAAAATATTCAAAACATGCCACTTTTTGCAAAGATTTGAAAATTTTCTAAAACAAACACCCTAAGATCTAAGCACAACACAAATCCACTCTTAGATTTAAACAAAAAATAAAACTAAAAGAAAATAAGCAAAACATTCGTAACATTAAGCGCATGGGCGATTCCCACCCAAGTCGACAACTACTCTACAAGCACTCAAATTAAAGCTCAAAATTTAGAGAAAACCTCTTGTGGCTGCAGCCACATGGCCTTTGTGGCGTTGTCGTTTCACTTGGAGAGTTGTTGCAATGCGATAGATACACACCTAGCTCCCAAGAGTCGTGTGGCCTTTCCAACCTGATAGTTTCTATTCCTTGCACAAGCACAACTCAAAAAGCAATCAAATGCGTATGCTATAAATAAAATATCAAAACACGACTAACAACTCCATAACCTAGCCTAAACATTATCGTGCACACAATGAAAGAATAAGTAAAAGAGATGCTTATTTTTAACATAACAATCAACTCCGTAAAGCAATAAAAATCAGTAAAATGGAAGATAAAACTATCAACAATCAATGAATGTGCTACATCCCTAACAGCGGCGCCAATTTGACTGGACACGTCATTGCAGTGTCGTCAAATATAAACATTTAAGTTCAGCCTCGCAAGGGCGCAAAACTTCTCCATCTAGGGATCACCTAGTGGTTGAAAGGCTTGTGGCACGTGCTAAGTGTCATCGTCTTTCCTATGAAAGTGGACTAGCCTAGCTTAGTTTTTAATTACGTTTATTTTGTTTGATTGTTTTTCGTTCTAGTTTTGCTCGAGGATGAACAAAATATAGTTTTCCCGGCAACAGAACCAAATTTGACAGGACACGTCGTTGTAGTGTCATCAAATATGAACATTTAAGTTCGGCCTCGCAGGGGCGCAAGTCACAGAGACTAGCACAACGGCAAGCAAGGGATCGATCCATAGGGGTGAGATTCACCGACCGTCTCTAGTTCTATCTATTATTACAACACTTCGAGCGAACTCGTGTGTTGCGTGTGCGGAAAAGTGTATAATAATATAACTAAATAACTTATATAAATTATATATACAATGATAGATGGAATAGAGATATGCATGAAATGTGGTTACACCAGGAAAACGATTCAACCGTAACAATCCTTCTAATTACGTTCTAGACTCACATAATCCTCAAATGTACAAGTATATCATAGACTCGTATCCCCTTTATTAATCTCTAATCTCTCTCGTGTCTTAGAGATAGTATACATATATACCTGAAATCTTTCTCGAGGAATCCGGACAATATATATATGAACCCATTAAGCACGTGAAATAAAAATTGAACCCTATACACTAGCCTAGTGGTTCTAGCACTTTCTAGTCAAGCATAGTGAATGTTTATCTAAGCATTGTCAAACGCGTCTTCTCTCGGTACATAACATCTAACCATGGATCAATTACAAAGTGATCAATTAAGTAAAGGCTTTAAGCACTCAAAACATCCATATAACAACACAAGCACAAAAAAAAATGTCGGTGGACTTTACTTCTAGGTCAAAGATTCGGTTTAGTCAACTCTCTATGATGGCTAAAAATGGGAAACAAGTTTACCTAACAACTACATGCAACGATGTGATTGTTATATCATTAAGAACATTCAATTTAGATTAAAGGTTTATCCTCTTGATTAGGGAATTTTTCCACAATCAATTCATCACTCAATCCTGTCATATGGATGGATAATCGTATCTTAATACAAAGACTCATTAAGAACAAGGATATGAACCAATGTCAATTTAGCAACTAAAAACCTGAACTGAAACCTTTTCTACTCTTTGGGGCTAAAATTCTTATTACTCAAATTACTCAATACATGGAATTTTAAGTTATCCATCAATCAATCAACAATCATAAGTATCTAGTTTCTACTCTAAATTACAACTAATCCTAAACCCAGTCATGGGCACATATTGAAATCTAACAATTCATACACATACATATCATATTAAAAGCATAAAAACACATATATCAAAGAGTAAAACAAAACCCAAATGAATTTAAGTACAAAAATACAAATATAGCACATGTGAAAGGTTTACAAATTTCCAAATTCGGTGTTACATATCAAAGACAACAAGAAATACAAAGAAATGAGCAAATAAGAGCAAATCCTTGAAGACAAGTCTTCTAAAGATGCTCATAGTTTTCCTAGCTCGAATTTGACTCATAATTCATTTGTAATCTACTCTAAGATGGATAGAGGAAGTGTATAGTGGTGAGGTAGAGGTGTATGGTGAGCTCCCATGGCGGAAAAAGCTCCATTGGAGCAAGAGATGAAAGAAAATGAAAGAGAAAGAGAAGAGACGTGAGAAGGGGAAAAGAGAGAAAGAGAGAAAGAGAGGTTTGAAGAATGAGGAGAGAATGGGGTATTTATAATGTTGGAGGTTAGGGCAAGACTTTGAGGTGAAAAGACAAGAATACCCCTCTAAAAATGACTGAAAAACTCATTTCTGCCCAGAAGTGCGGTTCGATGTGCTGTTCCCATCAACACAACGTACTGCACATCAGCATGATTTAAGCGGCTGCTAAGAGGTGCGGTTCAAGATGTTGTACGCATCAACACAGCGTACCACACATCACTTTTTAGAGCTTGCTGCCCATAAGTGCGGTACGAAACGCGGTACGCAACTTGGTCTCGCGCGGTTACTTACAGTACTTCTCTGCACACCGTTACAAAAACAGTCATAACTTTCTCCAGAAACTTCAGAATCATGATCTGTAAAGTGTGTTGGAAAGAAGACTTCCGAAGCTTTCCAAAAAGTGGTTATGGGAAATGTAATTCAATTAGAGGAGAGAGATATGACTTTCCGAAGTTGGGGTGTCTGTACAAGCTATTACGAATTCTTCTCTTTAACCTCCAAAACTTTTCAATTAAGCTCAAATACCTTCCGTAGGGAACATGTACCTGCACAAGGCTCACAAACATATCAAATAACAAAATATGCTCGAAAACAAGAACAAAAGCTAGAAAATGTGGACCTTAAAAGGTATATAAATCGCTTCGATCACATACCCCATCAAATCTTCAACTTGGACGAGTTATGGTCCACGAATGAGTGATTGGTGACCGGAGATTGGAGATATGAGGGTGGAGTAGTACGACAATTTTACTTTGTTTTTTTTTAAACTTAAATTTCATAGGATAGATGTTGAAAAATGATTCATAACCGTGACATCTTTATTATTGTTCATGCTCCTTTGATAGATGTAAATAATGGTTTATTTATACATAAATTTTAATGACTAGTGTGGATTAAAATATAATTATTTTATTAATATATATAGTGGTTGTCTAGTAAGGACGTCATGAAATTATAAGTTAATGGTGTTCAGTCACAACCACACATTCATATTGAGTGTAAGTATTCGTTAATGTGCAGAGAAAATTAAATACTATAATCGACAAGTGAAAATCCATATTTATAAAAGTCCAAAAATATCAAAATAAAATCAATATAATCATAATATTTTATAGATAAAGCCTAAAATATTTTTTTAAAATTCTAAAAGTTTAGTTTATATAATCATAATCATCCTAAAAGTGTAATCTTAATAATCTTAATAATCTGACGAATTTATAAATTGTGCATTAAAATATCAATTCATAGACTCCTAAAGAAAATTACTATTAAACCTTTCTTCTCCGAACTTATGTAAGTTACAGAAATCCTAAACACAGCCCTTCCCAAACCAAATTACGGAGGCCATACACAGGGATGACTTGGGCAATTGGATGGTACGGGCCTTTAATCGATCTCTCCAGAGCCGCTTCTCATCTTGGCGATTTCGTTCAGCTTCTCGTCTTTGTTCATCGTTCCACTCCCGTTCAGGTCTCTTCCTCTCTTATCTCTCTGTCTTTTGAATTTTGATGTATCAAACAACTCAGTTTGATTTGTGTAACTAATACAATTGTTGTACACAGTATAAGTTATCGAAAGGTGGAGAGGCAATTAGAACAGACATTCATGTCGGTGACGATACGCGGCCGTTTTTCTCCGTTTCATTATGGCAAAAGCAGATTGGACTGACTGCAATTCCCGGAGATGTCATTTTGTTACAAAGTGAGATTCGTATTTGTGTTTTCTACTGTTAATACTTTGTATGCTATAATTTTATTAACTGTTAATATTTTCATTACTTAAGATGTCAAGATAATTAAATTTGGAGATGTTGTCGAGGCCAAAACCGTCCAGTATTCGTCGTTACAATGTTTAATCCACCCGTACGAATCGCTTATTTCAAAAGGTATATTACATTTCTTCATTTTAAATTACAAGCTTATGTACATTGCCAATCAACTGTATTGACAATTATTCAGATGAAATATATGGAGTCTAATCGAGCATCTGGAGCTTGTCCTCATTTTCAGGTTTAGATGAGTTAATGGTTGGATGTCAACTAGGGAAAACAAGCAAGGAGAAGCTTTTGAAGGTAATTGAATGGGTGCGGCGAAGTAAATCCGCTTTTCGCATCCAACTGCCTAGCTCTCAGGTATTTCCTTACAATTTAATTTGTTAAAAAATGGTTATTGAGTAAAACATGGTATGCTGCTACACGCTTTTAACATCTAATAACCATGTTTCATCGGTTGTCTGATCTTTTATGCTAGTCTACATCATTTCGAATGTTTTTCAGTGATAAGCTAGAATAACTTGCAGAAGAGGCAAAGAAATTGGAATGTGCCAGAAGAAAGAAAATCTTTGGATTGTTTCTCGCTTCCAGAAGTAACACGCTTAACCAATTCCTGTAAGGCGACTTTTAATGCATCTGTTGGCGAAATTTTTCTGCCTATTACTTGGAGAGCATTTGGTGAATTTGAGAATGAAAAGATGTTCATAAGCAGGAGACTATCTAAATTGGTAGACAAAGATTTAGTAGACGATCTCATTTGTACCGGTTGTCAGCTATGTGGTTCGCCTTTGGATTTGGGTTGTGGGTATGAAGAGTATACTTGTTTCTCATGCTTTCTGTATATGCAACCATTATGACTACTGAATGGTCTCGTGGCCTTGTAACAGGTCTACATTGGAGCGAAACTCTGTTCCACTTCATTGTGATCGAAGCTCAAATCGCCTTCATGCAGTAAACTTTATATATAGGCCCTTCATGGTGTAGATCTTTTTCTTGAACTTACTTTGATTTGCTGGATCCTCTCATTCCAATTAAATGATAGCATTGCTAATTTCTCCAGTTTCAACTGCAGTTGTATGTCTGGGATGAATTGGAGTACATGCCACTCCTTGTCAGAAATAATGGTGCTGAGCTTCTGTTCGGAAACATCAAAGCTGAAAGAGTCTACCGATGCTATAAAGAGAGAAAACATGATCAATACCCTGATTCTAAAGTTGTTCTCTGGGAGAATTACTATAACAATACCAGAGCTGCTAATATTCCCAAAGTTGCCACGGAAGCAGTTCTAAGCTCTTGCTCATTAGATGCAGTTAAGAAGAGGCTGGAAGGGAAAGAGAAACAACAATGTGATAAAACCATCAACTTTTATCTGATTTGGTTAATTCTTCTAAAAATGCTGCTAAAGCAAGGAAAGAACAGTCCTTTGAGATTTGAAGTCATCATAAATGGCAGCCTAGATAAGGAAAATGGGAGATTTGAAATGGCTGGTGTCTCAGTCCCATGCCCTGATCACTGAACTCGAAAAACAGCATGTTCATTCAATTTGGGTATATATGTCATTGTGATCGTCTTTTTTTTATGTAAAACTATTAATGTGACACAGACCAGAGTTAGTATGACCATCTTATCTTACAAACCAAAAAGAAAAGAGCTCAATAAATTGTTCCACATCAAATTTCTTTTATTCATTTTACAGTAATAGTTTTGAAGTAGAGAGAGAAAATCTCGTTGAAACTTAGACAATCACTCGAACGGTGACGGAGTGGTGTTATACAGACACAATCAGAGGTCGAGCTCCCTCGGAGTTTTTTTTTACCTGGTTAATGCTTAATATGTTCGAAATATAATTACAAAAGGCTCAGAGTCTTTAGTAAAAGTCTCGAACCCAGTAAAAAAAAAGCTCGAACTCTTACCAAAAAGCTCTAGCTTTTTTTTTAATGGGTTTGAGCTTTTTTACCAAGTGTCCAAATCTTTTTTTACTGGGTTTGAGTTTTTTTACCAAGTGCCCGAACTTTTTTTTACTTGGTTAAAAGACTCGAATTAAGTAAAAAAAAGCTCGGGCACTTGGCAAAAAAACTCAAACCCATTAAAAAAAAAGCTCAAGCTTTTTTGGTAAGGGTTCGAGCTTTTTTACCAAGTGTCCGAACTTTTTTTTACTAGGTTCGAGTTTTTTTACTAAATGTCCGAATTTTTTTTTTAACTTGGAAAAAAAGCTCGAACCAAGTAAAAAAAAGCTCGAGCACTTGGTAAAAAAGTTCGAACCCTTTAAAAAAAAGTTCGGGCACTTGGTAAAAAAGCTTGAACCCATTAAAAAAGAAAACTTGAGTTTTTTTTGTAAGGGTTCGAGTTTTTTTATCATGTGTTCGAGCTTTTTTACAAGGGTTAGAATTTTTTTTGGACCATATCAAAAAAGCTCGGAGACAAATAAAAAAAACTCGGAGGAGTATAAAAAAAAATCGGAATCATATCAAAATAGCTTGGACACTAATCAAAAAAGCTCGGAGTATTTTAAAAAAGTCTCGAACAGAATCTGTAGACTTAATGTTCATACAAAGATTGAGACAACAATTCATAACGAATGTATACATTATTAAACCAAACAGAAATATATGACTATATAAATGAAGATCACAAATATATGTTATTTTTTGCGTAAAATCTGGAAAGAGACAAGTTTTTTTGGAGAGAAAGATGAGTTGTAAATCGATTTTCAAACAACTATTTTAGAGAGAGAAGGGAGTTATCGTTTTCAAAGTGTAGATAGAAGCATAATAATAATAAAAAATAGATTATTTAAAAACAATTTAGTAGCACCATAATATGTGTCTTTTAAACTTAAATTATTAAAACGGTAACATTATTACAATACAACAAAAAAAAGGTGACATACTCATCATTTTCACAAAAAAAAATGTAAGGAATGTGCATTCTGATCCTTCCGAATTAATCTTCTATCAGTATTCGTCTGAATCTAAACAACTCGAAAAGTAATTTGAATTTGGCTTGTGCAAACGAATGGTTAGAAATCACTGTTGTGAAAAGAACTTTGTAGAATGACATCCAAAAGAATATCTTATACCTTCCACAGATGATTTAAAATCCCCCAAAAATTGAGAAAATCAACAAATAACTTCTTCAGTGATAACAGCGGGGATGCGGGGATGTTTATTCATCGGTAATAACATTATGGTTAATCATATCAAGAAGTTACATCATAAGCAACTTTAAAGTCATTGTACATTCTTGAATAAAAACAACGAAATGAAAATCAAACCCGCCCAAGGCTATCCCAGAAAGAATTATTCCTCGACAGCCAAGCATGAAAACGGACTAATTCGCAACCAAAATGAGGTACATGGCCATTTGAACTCTATTTCAAGACCTCGGTTTCTGACCCAGCTAAAGAAGTGTCGGCTGCAGAATTTTGGGCTTCCAATAGCTGCATTTGGCGTTCTGCATGTTCTCTCTCGCAGGCGCTGATTCCCATAATAATATCAAGCATAGTACCGGTTGTGCCAAAAAATACAAGGGGTGCTAAAGATTTCCGTTTGATCCCCACTGGAATTGCGAGCAACGCTCCAGCTACTGAGAATACCCATGTGCCTAATGCGCTGCAAACATTCCACATACATTAACACTTGTACAAGAAACAACAAAAAGACTTGTATATAGATATGAAAAAAATCGGCTGTAGCATTTGTCATGCCCAAAAAAAGCTGAGATATGAACCTGATGCTCTAATTGAAGTATGTTGAGCTACAGTGTTACTGATTACGTAAATATAATACAGATCAAAAGAATGCAAGCGAAGCAATTGAAAGGAAAAGCGAAATTTTAGTCCACAAATCCATATGCACGTACTCTAGAAATATTTTTCTGAAAAGTGATGAATAAATGCAAAAGAATCTCACTATGTGGAGAATGATCCATAATGTGCCAAACAACCCTTCAATCCTAATAAAGTAATAATGTGCCAAACAACCCCCCAATTCCTAGTGTTCCACTCTAAGTGGATGATACTGCCCTGATTTTTGATTTTTTGCCAAATGACTGCCTCTGCATCAAAAAGGCAGAAAATTGAAATTTCTAAAGCAACTTCGGGATTTATCCTCTCCCATATATGTATGGACTCCCGACCCTTATGAAACTGAACGATGGGTTCTTACAATAAAGAGATGTTTAGATTTTATTGATGCTCTTGTAGAATTGAGAGTAGGTTTAGCTTCACAAAATAAAAACTGACCACTGGGATTTCATCAAGGAAAATCATGATGTGAATTCTATGACATGAGATCAATTTGAGACTTTGTTCCTATATGGCTATATCAATATTTTTTTTATATAAAAAAAAATGGTAAGATCAGCTAAACAAAAGAAGTTCACGGAGTTAGATAAGGAAAATATGGCTATTGCTCAATAGGAAGCAAACTTCATTTAATTGTTTCGATATGACTCCAGCATTGTAAGCAATAAGAGTGATAGGCAGAAAGGTTTGCCCAAGGATTGAGGTTTCCTGTTAGAAAGACTGTGACTAGAAAGAGTTATAGAACTGAATTTGAGGTAGTAGCTGCCGCAGAGAGGGTGGGACAGGTTGATGATGATTGTCAAAGAATTTATATCCTACAAGGGTGCCTTTGGAAGTGTAGGTGAATGACAAATAAGCAACAAAAGGGATGCCCCAAGTCTGATAGCAGCAGTAGCATTTTTTTAGGCAATGCTAGCCAACACCATATAAGTGCCACAAATGTGGTAAACCTGGCCATAGCCAACACTTTCGCCCTGAAAACAAGCAGACTTCCTTATCCTCTCAGGGTGAAAGTCGATCATCTTTTGTCTGGGGTGGCCATCCGCAATACCAACCTCCATATCCATGATCCTAACTCCACAACAATAATCTCATCTGTATAGCAACATAAATATAATTTATACCAACCTCGTATTGAGAGAAAGGATCAGTCAGAGGATACAAGGTAAAGTATTTACTATTTCTCAAGTAGAATCAACAGGTCAAGCTAACCATGCAGTGGTGGAAAGTATTATTCTAGTCTTTAATTCTTGGGCTCGAGCATTATTTGATAGTGAGGCTGCCCACTATTTTATTTGTATTACACTTGTTGATATTTGGTTTTGAAAATTGAAACTCTTGATGAGCCCCTTTGCCTGTATGCCATGTTACTCCTTTAGGCGGTACGTCAAAAACATCAGTTGTGTGTTAGACCTTTTGTACTTATTGTTGCTAGTCATAGATTCATGATAGATTTGATTTCCTTGAATATGGGCTTTTTTGATTTTTGATGTCATACAGGCCACAGGGTATGGATTGGTTGTCCAGATATGAGGTGTTGATGGGGATTGTTATGTTTGAAGAGTAAATTTACCTAATAGATGCGGTATTGTTGAGCACTTTTATGGCAAAAAGCCGAAAAGGATATGGCTATGGTTAGTTTATTGGTAACTTTAGAGGCTACTGTGAGAGTGGGGCACGAGGAGTTTTATATTCAGAGATAGATGAATTTCCTTATGTCTTTCCGGATGAGTTACCCGGCTTACACCTAGGGAGATGAAGTTTTCAATTGAGGTGTACCTTGGCATTGATCCTATATCTATAGCTACTTATAGAATGGCACCAGTTGAAAGAATAGAGTTAATAAAATAGTTACAATAGCTATTAGATAAGGGATTCATTATACCAATCAGATCACCTTAGCGTGCATCAATTTGTTGTTGTTGTTGTTTTTTTTTTTTTTTTTTTTTTTAAGAAGAAAAAATTGGCTTGTGACAACACATCATCTATTAAGTTATATATCATTAACAATTTGTTTTATTACAAAAAAAAGAAGCAATTCAATGTTTTCATATATTAACCTAGTTTCAGAATCTAAACTCCACACTAGGCAAGAAAAATGTGCAATGTATTTTCAATTTCAGCACACAATAATCAGTAACATGCAAGAAAAACATTATCTACAGCAGCGTTTTCTATAGTTCTGAAACAAAACAACAGACAAGAGTTCTCTATATAGAGACATCGTAGGCAAATTACTGCAAGGATATTAGCTATATGAGTGACAACAAAACAAGTAGAACGGAAATTAGAACCAGTTGATATGCTCACTAGATGTGGATAACCTAGAATAGAAATAAATAGATGTCTTCAAATCTTAAGTCATGCTCTCATGGGCTGAAAAGACTGTCAAATATAAAACAAAGCAAACAAATCAATCAATTCAAAGAAATATATTCTGGAAGGCAAAAAAAAAAAAAAGATTTTTTTTACAAATCTTTGTACATGAAAACTTAGGAAGAAGCATCACTGACGTCTGACCACTTAAAAAACTGTTTTGACACACAAACAAAGAAACAGGTTGCACTAAATCTTAGCAATGGAACCCTTGTAATGGCCAGTCCACTATAAAAGAATTCACGAATAAGCAGCTGATATCATATCCTTTTTTTTTCCATTTTTTTTTCAAGAATTAGACACAAAACCACAAGGTGTTAAAGGAAGCCTAGCATCATTATAGATCAAATTTCAAAACTCTTGAAGGACAATGATAATTCAAACTTGGTACATCCACTGTGAATGAGTATAATTAATACAAAGCTGTTCAATAAAGGTGAAAAACACTGACTTGGAAACTGAGCACTCCTCAAGATGCTTCTCTTGAGTTGCCATACTTGTGCAACACTACTACGCAAATATCCTGTAAACCATCGAAACCCAAAGAAATACAAACACAAAGAAAAAAGAAAAAGAAAAAGAAAAAGAAATAACGAGCAATAAATTTGACAAAAGTTGTCGATACCCAAAAGAATAATCAAGACTTGAAGCTCACCTGATCAAACAACGAGCCAAGAAGAAGAAGAAGAAGAAACCGTAGGGGTGTTGCGTTAGCGGTGTTTTAACAGTTTATTATTATTGTTAAAGAAACAAAAAAGGGGTTTGTGTTATTTAGTTGACCAAAACGACGTCGCTTGTGAATCGGGGTACTACCTTTAAACAAATGAAAAATTGAAAAACGCAAGTAAAGAGCAATGCGAGGAATAGGAGGGCCACTGCTAACAATTGGAGATCTGTTGAGCGATGTTGGAGAAGAAAATGTTACAGTTCCAGTTCCAGTTCCAGATAATCCATCATCGACTTCATCTGTTCTAAAAGATTCCAATTCTACCCCTCATCCCTTAGACCTCACGAAACTCTTCCAGGTTCCCTTCTCATCATCTGTTGTCTCATTTTTGTGAACAAGATAGAGATTGTTTTTATTAGTTTTATTTTGATTATGCCTGCGATGATGATACTAATTAATAAGCATATTCATTACTGCTATTTATGCTTCAGGAAAATCATCATCAGTTGAATGAGGCCTTTGCTGGTTCAGATCATTCGTGGACATCGCTAACTCTAAAGGTAATTGATAATATATATGAACAAATGTACTTGAATTGTGTTTTGATACTACTCAGGCATTCAATTTTTGCTTTAATTTTTAGATTATTGTTTTGTTCTGATTGCTCCGCTTCTCTGTCTCGTATTAATTGTTTCCTGGTAATATTAGTTATGCACTGCGCTGGAAACTGCAAACATGTTGGTGCAATCCACCAACACAAATGTTACTTTGCTCTCAGACAAGGTTGGAGAGCTTGAAAAAGTGGTCAAGAGGGGAGATTCTGCCATAGCGGCAGCCAAGGCCATCCATGTTTCTCTATACCAGAAACAACGATCTTCACTTGCTAGTCAAGATACGAAATAGTCCAACCCTCATCAGGAACAAGGTATGCTGGGCTGTGTAGGACATTCATGTTGTTTAAGTTATAAGTCCTACCCAGTTTGCTCTTCAAATTGTCTTCAAAATGATTTTGGATGAAGATAATGTGATACTTCTAGGGCAAATTTAGGGAATGTGTCCTTGCATTCTTGTTTTTTCTTATGTTTTGGCTAAGTTAGCAGAGCAATGGTACACTAAATGTATTCCTCGGTGTTTGAATCAAAATGCAGAATTTCAGTATGACATGTATTATTTTGGATCATTTTTCTTAAGATTGAGTTCCATTCTGACATTTCCATTGTTAAACTTCTTGTGGTCTAAATATATTAAAATGCAAAATTGAAGCTAATTATGTTCGTTTGGGTTCCAAGAATGATAAGGGCTTTATTTGAGGACATTAGATATGGACTGTTTATGAAAGGAGTAAAGCAAACTGATTTTCTGTTGCTTTACCAAATGAGTTAGCAAAAATGCTATTATCATTCTACTTTTAGTAGATTTTATCTTCCTCTTTACTTGCTTAATGGGAATCAAGTTCATTATTATTGTCCAGTGACAGTTTAGTGAGCCCCTCTATCCATCGTTTACCCTTAACTATATGGTTTAAGATATTACAACTTTCTTTAGCATTATATCTAGATGGTCTATAGCAAGTTTTGACTTCACTGCATTTAGAATTGAGCCTATTTCTTGGGAAGATGCGTCCCATATTAGTGTTACACTTTAGCGGTGACACCCCCAATCACAGTAATCCAACCACCAAATTAACCAAGCCGAACATCAATATCTTTCTAGCTAAGCTTATTTTTACACATCCCCACCTAGACACAAGATTTATGAAGCAAGAGTTGAATCGCAGCTTGACTCACACAATAAGGTTCAGGGGTTAATACTGTCCCTTGCCTCTAGTAGATTACTGTGGTTAGATAGAGCCCATGATAGTGAGGGATTGAGAGTATAAATTATTCACAGAATGTGCTAAATTTATTATGTTGCTCACAGAATTTATTTTAAGACTCATGGTTAAATGTCCATGAAAATTAGTACAAATAGATGACATAAAAGCATTTTTACTTCTTGAATACTTAATACATTGATGCTTCTCGGACTGATAATAACCAATATCTAACTTAATAGGACTTCAAACTTTATAAATCTGCTTAAGAATTGTGCAAGTGCTTCCTCAAGCATACCACACTTCTGAACAATGGTAAGGCCAGGTTTGTTGCCAAGTGACCATTTATTAGTTTGAAATGACCGGGATGCTACGCAGCACAACTGTGTTGATAGTGTTACCTGCCCCAAATCCAAATAGGACTCCCCATTCAAGCCCTTCACCAGTGGTGGTCTTTCCTTCTTCCACGGATTTCTTCCTCATCTCATCTACAACAAACAGCACAGTAGCACTTGCCATATTTCCATACTCAGATAGCACTTGTCGAGTTGCTCTGAGTCTCTCCTTTTGCAGTCCCTAGTTTTTCTTCAATCTGGTCGAGAACAGCTGGTCCAATGGGATGTGCCATCCAGAATAAAGAGTTCCAATCATTCCCAATGCCTGTCAGATCAAATGCTTCAGCCAAACACGTTTCAATGTTGTCAGTAATCAACGAAGACAAGTCCTTTGACAAATGAACAGTGAGACCAGCCTCTCGGAAGTGTCCCTTAATTGCATCTTCCGAGTTTGGAAGAGTTGTCTGTGTGGTTGCGACTATTTGAAACAATGGTCGTTCCACAGATAGATCAGGATTGGCACCAATGATCAGTGCTGCAGCACCATCGCTGACTATTGCCCGGTTTACAAGGCAAGACAAGTTTTCATCAGAAGGTCCACGGAAAGTACCAACAGTGATCTCAGAGCAGACAACTAGAACTCGCGAATCAGTATTGTTTTCAGCAAAATCCTTAGCTATGCGCAGAACCATTGCACCAGCAGAACAGCCTTGGGCATACAGCATGACCCTTTTAACCGATGGATTAAGCGCGAGCAGTTTCATAAGTTGATAATCTGCACCAGGCATATCTACACCAGAAACCGAACAGAATATAAGATGTGTGATCTTGGATATGGGTTGTCCCCACTCTTTGATCGCCTTTGATGCTGCTTCCTTGCCTAATTTTGGCACTTCAGCAACTAGAATATCTTGACGAGCATCTAGGGATGGGGCATTGTAGGTACGTATGCTTGGATTTTCCTTGAGAATTTCTTCGGTTAAGTACGTGAAACGTTTCTTTATAGTTTATTTATCACCTGCGAACATAATGTCGCATAAAATTAACATGTTCTTATGAACCAAAAAATGATCAAGATATATATGTACGTTAAACTAACATGTTCTTATGAACCAAAAAACGACCTATATATATATATATATATATAGAGAGAGAGAGAGAGAGAGAGAGAGAGAGAGAGAGAGAGAGACAGAGAGAGAGATCATCACATAAGAACCAAAAACAAAATGTGGCAGCCTAGTTGTATGTATACTTACACATGCGCTTGAATTTCTCCTTTAACTCAGTCATATGCTCGCTGTTGGTGACTCGGAAGTAGAAATCAGGATAGTCAGCTTGGTGTATGCAGTTGGCTGGATTTGCGGTGGCGATGGCTAGTATTGAGGCAAGACCTTGACCTCGTTGGTGCTCTTGATTTCCGTCCGTGGATGCCATTGAATGCTTCTTGATTATTGTTATCGAAATGAATAAGCTCAGATGGAACCTAAACTTGTGTATTTAGCATTCAAGACAGAGAAAAGTTATAATACATTGTACGTAGTATTGCAGAAAGAGTAATATTGCTATACAATTACCAACACGATGTTATAAGCGAGTTGTTATCATCAAAAACCACTTATCACGTCATTTGGGTTAAAATTAAACTAAATTTTTAGATTGTTTAAAATTAATATTGCAGAAATTGCAAAAGAATATTAATTGTTTGGTACTATGAATTTAGAAGCCATATCATATTTTATATGTTATCTTTATTTTATGATAATTAATTAAATCCACACATCACCTCTTAACGGTGGTAGTTGGGCACCCTTTTTCACATTAATGGTGATGAATTTAAATCGCATCATAAAGTTTTTTTCCTCGGTTTGTAGGAGTAGGGTATCTCCCGTAATAAAAGTAGATATCCGAAACATACATATAGATATATGTGGAGAGTTTTTCTTCTATGTTCATGAGAATAGGAATAGATATTTAGATTAAACATATATTGTTTAATTTCTATAGGTCAGAATAATCCTATTGTAATATTTAAAAGAAAATTAAATCCAAAATATACTTTGATTTTAATATATTCTTTTTCTCCACCTAAGTATTGAAGTTTTCTTTTTTAATTTTTAATTTTTTATTGAACCCCACTTACAGTAATATTAGGATCCTCTTTTTATCTTATTTTTCCTTAACTTTTTATAATCTATTAACATCTAAACAGAATAAAAAATATATGGTCATGATTTGATCAATTTTTCCTATATTATGTAACCTTGTATTTTAATTTTATTTGAAAAATACTAAAAAAAAAATAAAGCCTATGGAGAGTATGATGATCCTTTATAATATTGAGAATATTTCGACACGAGCATATAGATCCACAATCAATCTTCAAGCAACTGACATTTGTACAATTGTACTGGTTGGAAATTGCAGCATTATTATTTGTTTGGTCCCCACTCTCCAATCCTATGGATGCACGTTTGGGGAATGAGTCCACCCATCCCCATTCTTATCCCCACTTCCTAGACCCTTCTCTCATCCTTTCCCATTTCCCTATTTGGGGAAAATGAGGATGAGGATGTTTGGGGGGAGGTCTCCCCATCCCCAATTCTCCATTTTTTCTGTTTTTTTTCCTGTTTTCTCGTATTCCCCGTTTTTCCATTTTTTAATTTCCCTATTTAACTAAAAATTATAAATTAAATTAAAAAAAAACAAACCTTTTATTACAAATAAAAAATATCAATGCATTACAAATTCAACATAAAATGTTTCAAATAATTCAAATATATATTATAATTATATTTATATACTTTTGGGGGAAATAAGAAAATGGGGATCTCCATCCCCATTTCAATTTAATTGTCGGGGAAATGAGGAAGGGGGGGGGGGGGGGGGAAACCCCAAATGGGTTGCAGGGATTTGGGATCCTGGGGATAAATGTGCATCCCTATCCAGTCCCCATCGCTATCAAGTAATCATATTGCAGAAATGGTAGAAATTATTAATTGATTATACTACAACTGAAATAATTCATCGGGTAAATACACCAGACTCCTTTCAAGTTGTGTATAAACGGTCTTTTTTATTACCCGTATGTACAAATAGAATTATATAGAAATATTAGATAATAAAATTATATAGGGATATTGAATGTAAGTCACTTAATTATAAAAGAGCTATGATAAATATATACATATCAAATTAAAGTATGTAAAATGAGTAATTCATATTTAATATCCTTATATAATTCTATCATTACGTATTTATATAATTATTTTTATTTATATAAAGAGTTTGTGGGAAATAGATTATCTCCCATTATGCGAGTAGATATCCGAACCATATATGTAGATATGTGTGGAAAGTTTTTCTTCTCTGTTCGTGAGAATAAGAATAGATATCCGGACCACACATGTATTATTTAATTCCGATAGGTCCATATAGGCCTATTATAATATTTAAAAGAAAAAATAAATCCAAAATATTACTTTAATTTTAATATATTCTTCTTTTCCAACTAAATATTGGAGTTTTCTTATTAATTTTTAATTTTTTATTGACCCCACTTACAATAGTATCACGATCCTCTTCTTACCTTGTTTTTTCTTAACTTTTCATAATCTATTGACACCTAAGCAGAATAAAAAATACATGGTCATTGTTCTTTTTTTTTCTCTTTTATACAACCATGAGTTTTAATTATATTTAAAAAATATCAAGAGAGGATCATGAGCCTTCACAATATTGAGACTATTTCGATACAAGAGCATATAGATCCACAATCAATCTTCAAGAAAAAACATTTGTCTAAGGACATTGCTTGGGTGCTGATCGGCCAACATTTAGCCCTACTGATCAACCATTGGTTGGTTGCCACATAACCAAAAGTAAAAAGAAAATGGTAAAAAGTGAAAGAATTTTTACCATGTGACAACATCCTATTGGGGGGGTCAGTATAGCTGGGTACTGACCGATCAATACCCAAGCTTTTTCCTTTATACAATTGTACTAGTTGGAAATTGCAGCGTTATTAATTTTTTGGTCCCCACTCCCCAGTCCCATCGCTATCAAGTAATCGTATTGCAGAAATGGTAGAAATTATTAATTGGTTGTGCCTTGCACTACAACTGAAATAATTCATCGGGTTAAATACACCAACCTCCTTTCAAGTTTGGTATAAACAATCCTTTTATTATTGGTGTGTACCGATAGAATTATATAGAGATATTGAATGTGAGTCACTCAATTATAAAAAAGTTTTGACTAGTGTATACATACCAAATTAAAGTATGTAAAATGATTAGTTCATATTCAATGTCTTTATAGAATTCTATCGGTATGCACTTGTATAAAAAATTTCATTTACATAAATAGTTATAGAGAGTAAAATATACATTTATCTATTCAGACATTCTCTATTCTTAAAATTGAACTAATTGCTTTTAGTCATTAAAAGTTAAAAATGAAGATAATATTTTTACAATATGGTTGTTAAGAATTACGACTTCACTCGTTTAAAACAAATTTTATATAATTCATATGGTTATCGGGGACGATTTTCACCCAAAAAAATAATAATAATCATTATTGTAATTTTTTTTTTATATATTTGGTTCAACGCTTCAAACCCATAATCCAATTCAGAATAGAATAAACATGTAAAAGAATGGTTTAAAGTGTAATAGTCCAAACCCACTAATTTGAGAGAGTTTTGGGGGCATCCGATGCACCCCTGCATCTCCCACCTTATTATTGTCACGTCAACAACTTTGTTGATATAACATAATCAGGTGGGAGATGCATGTTGCATCATACGGCACCCAAGTTTTAGTCCACTAATTTAGCCCCATAAACCCAAACCAATGAATTGAATCGAACCAAATAAAACCAGTCCAATTAGGTTTGATTTTGTTCGGTTAACCTGACTAAAAAAATTATTTGGTTTGGATTGAATCTACCGATGCTTAGTTGCCTACCCCTAATAAGTTCGTCTTAGAGCATCTTTGTCTTGATAAGCCCCTTAACTTATTAAGTTAAGGGAGAAATTGTATTTTTTCAGTTTTTTAATTGCCTCCTACATCCGACTTTCAATAAGGAGGTCTCAAAGGGATATCTTTGGAGATACTGTTAGTAAAGGGGTTCCAAACAAAAGTCCTGACTCCTGCGATATATAAGCAATTAGCAAAGCCCAAAGGTAGTTTAGAAAGTAATTAAGAAATTGAAGTACCTAACAAGTGTTTGCATTGTGATTTGTGGGGTACAAAAGAATTAGAAGAGTGAGACTGAGGCCCGAAGGCTACTAGGGAGATTATTAGTCAGAATTTAGGTGGGCAACTCTAATGCACGAATAGATTAGACCAAGATCAAACATCTTGCATATGTTAATAACTTGATTTACTTTATGTTGTGGAAGTTAATCCTTCTGTAATCGATTGGATGCGGAAATTGAAACAGGTTTTAGGTTATAGAATACTTGTGTGAAGAATTGAACATTACTATATATTAATTTAGTATCTATTTATTATACCGTGCAAAGATTTGTAACATATATAGTAACATAGGTGTCCAACATAGTAGCTGTAGAAAATTAATTATCACATCTATAAGAAACTGCATTAGTTAGTTCTTGGTCAGAAAAACAGTTTTCCTAGGACATTTCAAATTAAATCAGATAATTACGGGTGTAATTGTGTTAAACTCGATATTGATCTCCTGATCAGATTTACAAGTTACTATTATATATATAGAGAGATTGGTCATCCCATGTGTTGTGCTAAGAATCTTGACATAAAATTGTCTTTTATAACTTAATTGTTTTGATTTATAGCTTTTAAATCATGTATTTATGTACACCTTGAAACCGTGTTGTAATCAATCGATCTTATTTGAAAATGTTTTTACAAAAATATATATGATATTTTTCAAAAGTTTCTTCTTCTTTTTTTCGTTGAACTCTATTTCTCAAAAGCTTTAGTTGATATATTTATTATTATTATTTTTAAGGTTCTGTCTTAGGATAAACCCAAACGTTACGTATATATAATTCCTTGATTTATTTTTACTGATAACCAATGATGGTATTAGTATATTACGTCTCTATAATTAGAACAAAAAAATTAATAATCTATTAATATCATTTTCAATATTCCGTTACGCTCATCATAATAAATATAAATGGCCATAGTTTCATGATCATCGTGACTCACAATCAGCACACTACCAGCCCTTAAAGGATATAATCAATTTAATAAGACTTGTTGATTTATCAAAAAAAAAAAACCTTGTTGAACACCTTTTAATATGTCTTCCATATAGATATAATCAATTGATCGAACTATCAAGACCGGTATTAGGTCTTTACTTTAACTGTCTTTTTCTAGTAATTAGGAATAGTTGAATCAGTTATAAATTTGACTTGGTCTTCAATTTATTTAGTACTTAGTTGAATCGTCAGTGTTCTTTCATGACATAAATGACAGATGCTTCACAAAAGGTTATTGTTTTAGTACTGATTCTGCTGCAGTGTTGTGAAGAGTGCGAGGTAACTACTATGGATACTTAGATTTATTTGGTAGGAAGAGAAGATATGATAAGACAGAACATGATAGAATATGATATTCTATATTTAAAAGATTTAGAACAAAACTGTTAATCACTGTTTAAGTATACATTAGACGCCGATTGTACGGTAGACTGACGCCTAACCTCTAAGCCTAATCGGAGCCTCGGTGTCAAAAATTTTATTTTTATTTTTTCACTTATTTATTTTTTTCTTCGTTTGCTAACAATCTTTTTTATATATATATATATTAGTTTTGTTGGTGCATATTAGATAGCCACCTCACCCAACCACACTTTGTGACCCATCAGCTCACCGTCACCTTGTGTTTTGTGCTATATAGTACAAATCTCTATCTTCTCGCTCTCTTTGAAAAGACTTTCTCACACATTTTTTATTTTTTATTGTGTCAATCTTTTCTCTTTCCAAAGACTCTTGATCTAGAGAGATCTCATACTTCTAACTCCATTTTCATCCTTTAAATTTTATTTTCTCTGCGATTAATCTTCACCTACTTCTTATTCTTAAATTTCTCTGCTTTGTTTCTTATTTTTCCCTTTTTCTTTTGGTTTCTTAATCTTCTTGTTTTTTATTGGACTACGGCGGTAGCTTCAGCGATGACTGCACTGGTAAGGTGCTGACGAGAGGCTCTGGTTTGGGTCGAGTGGAATTTTTTTAAACAAAAACGCCTAAACCGACCGTCCGACGACTAGTTGGCCGACTAATCGCCGGTTAGTCGGCGTTAGGCACCGACTAACTTTCCGACCTCGTAGAAAGGCCGATTAGCCTTTAAAAGCGACGGCCGGGGCCTTCTAACGCCTAGTCGACCGACTTGATCGATTTCTAAAACACTGTTGTTAATTGTACTGTTATGCGTTTGGTATGACTGAGACAAGATGTTCAAATGACCAGAATGTCCATATTATATTATATTATATTCTCATGGCTTTCTAAGTTCTTTCTTCTTGATCTCCAATAGCTATCTCTAGATAATGATTAAAAATTCATAATGATCTAAGTATGCTCTGTGCTTGCCTCTAGTAGAGGATCCTGCACATAAGAAAGGATGCTAAAACTTTGGCTTATGGTCCTTGTCTGTCTCTGGTTAGTTGACCCATGAGTACCCTGTTTAGGTCATTGTTGAGCTAAGGTTATTGAAGGGGAAAATTAAAGACGGTTATAGACGGTTCAGGGCTCCCAACCCCGCCATGGTATCAGAGCCTAAAATTGATGGTTAAAGCAATCTTTAGACCTGGACTCCAGGATAAGAGTTGAACTATTTTGAGTTAGAAAGAGATAATATTGGAGAAAAAGAATTAAATGATCATGGCACACAACAACGAAAGCAATCCATCTTCTTCCTCTACTGCTCTAGCTCCTGTAAAACTTTCTTCTACTTTTCTCTTCCACCTTCTGTAAAAAGAACTCAGTCTAATAAAATACAAAACCTGGTGGAATACACCAGTATTCTAGAGTCAGCTTAAATCAATAAAACTTCCTTACCTCTTTTGAATCCATATACGGTTTTTAAGAGGAAAAGATCTCTTGCCAGAAAAATAAATGTTCTCATCCAACAAAAATCTCCTCCTGTCAAAGAATATGTTCAATCGACAGCCCTAGACAACTGTCTAGTCTCGCCACTGAAGCTGAACAGTATATTGATTTATAAATAAATTAACAGATGATAGACTAATGGATCTGAGAAGGATATTCTCATCTACATATCGGTGCAGTCTGTCTCATTCTCACCTTACACGACAGAAAGGGTTTGCCAGTCACTGCCAGAGTCGCTTTGCTTAATACTATCTACAAACAATATAAGCATGTGGTTGTTGGTACATGTTTGTCCACCTTCATACGGGTAGCATCTCACTTACCTACTACCCCAATTTTAATATTCCCCTTAGAGACCAGAACCTGCACAATTGCCTCAAAGTACAACTTCAAATTTTGGGTGCTCCAATGCAACCGAATTCATATATGGCCACTATGTATCATCAGATTGTCTACCGGCTACAAGATCATGCTCTTGTTCTTCCTATTCCTGGTCATACTGGATATACAATTTTCATCACCACAGAAAGAGAAGGCGAGATTCCTACCATCATTCAAATTCCTAAACAATTACCCAGAGAAAAGCTCAAAGAGGTTATGCCGCTTGAATGGATAACCAATTATGAAAAGGTGTTTCAGAACCACTCCAGTCATAGCTTCAGATGTTAAATATGTCAAGAAGAGAGATGGTTCCATAAAAACAATTTATGAAACTATCTATAAATTAGAAGCTTCTTTCAGTACTCTACCAACATTTCAATCACTCATGATTCTACCTTTTTCTTCTGGAGATGACATTCCAATTTATAATTTTCAAGCAGATGGCTCTTTTGTTTACACAGACAAGATCAACGACCATTTCATTTGGGATGTTAATTTCAACATGTGTGATTCAGACTGTGAATGCATAATGTATTCAAAAATTTCCAAAACTCGATGTAAGCCTTTTCCCAAAACTCGTAAACCTGATGATCCAAATAGCCATTAGATAGGATTACATCCTATCAAGAATAAGCTTCTTCCCATTTTCGAAATATCTCTCCAAATATTACAAGATGAAGGATTTCTACCCATGAAACCAGAAACAATTGTTTCCTCTTATCCAATACCATGTTTCATGGCTTCTAACTATGATCAGGATTTTCTTACTTTAGAACCCACTTCTAATCCGGAAAGAAATCTGTTTTCTCGCCCCTTCATCCAGACATTAGAAGTTCTCCCTGATGGATCTTTGAAGCAGCCCTCACAAGCTGAACAAGTACTTAATTGGTAGTCTCATAACGCCAGAGTACAAAATAGAGTTTAAACTCTATTGATCAGGAGATTGATCGAGTCACTCAACCATCTTCAGAGCTTGGATGTAGTACTCAGAGACATGTTTACTGACCTTCAATCCAGAAATATCAAACTGGATGCGGATCTTCACCATTTTATCAATCATGGATATTTCGATCTAGAATTTGACAGAAAAGAAAGAGAAATCAGGCAACTCAGAGAACAGCTAGAGCAATTGAATCGGGATCCTCTAAGCACTGCTCATCCACCCTATATTCCAAAGTCGTACCCTTACACCCAATTTCTTGTCTTTCCTACTCAGTCTCCTCCCTTTTCACCTCCTTCCAGGAAAATTGACCAGTCCCAATACTTCAAATCTACTGGAGAACTTTTCCATAAGTATCCTCCATTGTTTTCTTCTTCTTCATAGCCCAAGAAGCCAATAAAAAAATATCAGCTTCGTAAAAGAAAAAACAACCAGTGTCAGACCAGTACAAACCAGTGCTCTACACTTCTTTACAAACTTTTTATTCAACAAACACTAAATCGGTTTCTAGTGGTTCTACTTAATCCTCCTAGGAAATGGATACTGTTGTTCTCTCTAATCAATCTGATATAGATACTATTGCTGGTCTCACCTAAGTCTTTATGGCATCACGAAAGGATCCTCAACCATCTACTAAAACTTTTGATTCTCTTAATAAAGCCTCCACTAGACCTATCCCCATTGTCGAAGAACCACTAGAAGGTTACACACCTGAACAACCTCATATTCCCAGGCCTACCTTTGGACCCTGGTTTAATCTAGAAGATTCTTCTCTAAACCAATGGAGATAGAAATTTTTTGAAATAAGTGCATGGCATGATCTTCGAATAACTAGGTATGAACATAACCTCGAAACCATTTTGAGAGAATTTGTCTTTAGATTCACGGGAACTCTCTGAGACTGGTACCAACACCTTAGAGAATACCGTCAGTTACAATTTGTCAGATCAACTTCTGTCTCGCTTGCTATGGGAATCATCTTTAAAGAATTTCTTGGAGACATCAATCAATTTTACAAACAATCTAGGTTTCTTTGAAATGCGTTGTTGCTATTTGAATAAAAGAGATATAGAGTTCCATTACATACACATGTCATTCAGATACTATGTTGTTGGTGGTATCAACGACAAAAGTCTCCGGCAAGTTTATATGAACTCTCTTCCTGTTGAACTTCAAGATGAATTACAAAGGAAAATTGATGCCTCACGTAGAGCACTTAAAGACATTACTTTGGGAGAAATCTGTATGTTCTCTTTACAAGCTCTGGACAAACTCTGTGCAACACAAAGAGTATTCTCCAAAATGTTAAAGGAAGGAAAAAGTATGAAAAACAATGCAGACAATCCGCTCTCCAGATTTAATGCAAATCCCCAGATATGTGCTTCTGTAAGCCTAAAAAGAAGAAGCACTTCCAGCATTTTTTTAAGAACAGAAAGAATAAAAAGTTCAAATATTACAGAAAGAAAGCCAGACGTGCATGAAACAAATCCCAGAAGGGTTTTATCTATGGAAAGAAAGGACATTATGTAAAAAAAAATTCCTAACAACAAGACAAAGTCAGCTAAGCTGGTTCATCAACTTGAACAAATCTCGGGAGAATCCCTTTCTTCTGATGTTGACATTGAATCCTTATTCTCAGAACAAGAGAATATGGACCAGGACACTACCTTCCTGCTTTAAGACCCAGACTCTGTAATTACCTTAGAGTTTTTTTATTCTTCGGATACTGACACTATCTTGGAGTCTTATCAAGCCTTCCAGCTCAAACCTCAGTCAAGACCCCATGTTTCAATCCAAATACTATCTGAGAAATGTTCCTAACCAGTTGATGCAATTGCATACATTGACACTGACTCACACAACACCATGATGAACCCCAAAATTCTTCCTTCTGGATCCTGAAAATCCCATGTTCGCTATTTTAAAGCAGCAGATGGGTAAATATTCACTACTAACCTAATTTCAAAAAATTAGGTTGGTATTAAGATATTTCCATCTTACATCTTATGGGTTCATGTCATAGGAACACCATTACCGGACAAAGATATCCTAATCGGATGAGATGTTTATTGATAGTATAAATCTCTCAGAATCTTCCCCAACGGAGTTAAATGCAAAAGAGACTTCAAACCCTTTTCTAGCATACTTAAAATCTTCCCATTTTCTGAGATCCAACCTTCCTTCTAACAAATTCAAGAAAAATTACTACAATTTTGCACAAACAGTCATGCCAATTTCAAAGATCCCAGATCCTTATGGAAAAATTCAAAATTCTTTATTAAGCTACCATTCAAGCTTAATGAAGATATCAATCCTACAAAAGCCTCTCACCCGAAATGACTCCTTTAGATCTTAAGCTAGCCAACGAAGAATGTGATGAGCTCATTCGCCAAGGTTTACTTGAACCTACCTTTTCCCCTTGGGTATGTCACGCATTTTAATTTGAAAAAGGCTTAGAACAGATCAGAGGAAAAAAGAGACTAGTCATTGATTACAAACCTCTCAACCATTTCCTTCGAGATGACAATTTTCCTGTTCCTCGAACTAACACCCTATTTTCTCAACTCTCAGGTGCCTCCATCATTTCCAAGTTTGATCTCAAGGGAGCATTTTGGCAAATAGATATTCATCCTGAAGAAAGATACAAGACTGCTTTCTTCATCCCCAATGCCCAATACCAATAGACAATCTTACCATTTGGTCTGAAAATAGCCTCATCCTTAGTTTAAAAGGCTATCGTCGTGATCTTTCATCCTATCCTCCATTCAGTTGTTTTCTTCATATACAAACTCTCACAATAATCTCCTCCAGCAATTTCATAGTTAGATTGATCGATATGGCATCATGCTTTCAGAAAAAAAAAACATGATAGGTCACTCAGAGATAGACTTGTTTGGAATGCATATCTCACATGGAAAGTACCACCCAAGTCCACATCTAGCAAAACAACTGCTAGATTTTCTTGATTCCAACTTGACTCAAAAACAAATTCAATAATTTCTTGGAATAGTCAATTTTATCATGGACTTCATCCCCTATGTCAGCCATTACACTTCACCTTTATCTGATCTTTTGAAAAAGATCCACCACCGTGGAACTCTCACCATACAAAAACATTGGTTAATCTTAAAAAGGTAGCACATAAGCCACCTCCTCTCACTATCCCATTCATCGGCCAACTCATAATCTAAATATATGTTAGTGATGATTATTGGGGGGCATCCTTATTGCAGACAAAGAAGGAAAGCAAAATTATTGTGGTCATGCTAGTGGACAATTTAAAGACACTCAAAAATATTATCATACCATCTATAAAGAGAATCTTTCGGTCAAATATGGAATCCAAAAGTTTGATTTCCACATTAGAACAATAAGCTTTCTAGTCGAGATAGATAACTCATCTTTTCTAAAGATCCTTGATTTCCGTAATAAGATTCCTCCCAATCTATAATTATTGAAATTGAAGGATTGGTTTTCCAGGTATGACTCACTGTTAAGCACGTGAAAGGGCATGACAATATTATAGCAGATATGCTCTCTAGACCACCACCAGTCCACCTTATCACCCCCTACAGTCATATCCCTCTCATTTTCATGGCCTTATCTTCCTCGTCTGTAGAGTCTCCAGCTCTCTCTGAAAAAATCTACCCTCCAAAACTTGTTGAAATGATCTCTCCTGGCCAGTCACTCTCCTTGAACCAAATTCATGACTTTGCTATAACACATCTCTCGATTTATCTCTCACAGATCAAGAACCAGGGATGCCACCACAATCTTATTAATCCATCCAGACCCTTGCTTGATCCTTTTCTTCTACCACCCTTTTCCTTTTTCACTCCCCAGGTTATGTGGTTTTTATGGTGTTTATCAGTCATCCATCACCATGCTATTATCTTCCCTCTCCAAGCTCTCTTTGCATCTCTTTGCATATCTCCATGACCCTGCTTATCAAAATTCCATGTTATGGACTTTTCTACAGTGGTTTGACTCTTTGCCAAATTGAAAAAATGAGATCACTAAGCTAATGGGTCAATATAATTTATGAAAGCTAGAGCCCGAATCAGCTGCCTCCGTATCATGCATTTGGATCCTCCATAGGCCATACCGGTATGATCCTCACAGAAAGCTTCTATGACGTTAAACATCAGTTATGAGAAGCACACTACTTTTGATTATGAGAAGCTATATCCCAACAATCTTCAGATATCTCTCCTCAAATATCTCTGTGATGTTAATGGAGTCATAACAGAGAAGCTTTTCATCATTTCAGAGGTCCTTAGAGACCCCACTCAGAGTTGGCATCCATTTTAGGAATCCTATCCACTCGATTCTCAGGACCAAATGGAAGTTGACACCTGGCCTTGTCTCATCTGTGAAGCCCTCAATTCTGACGATGAGGACCATGCTAATTGCAACCTCAGTCTGTGACTCAACAACCTTGATGCTTATCCAGCTCAGCCTTATCTTGATACGTTTGTCGGTTTATCATTTGTAATAATTAAAGTTTGTTGTTTGTCGGTTTTTCGTTTGTAATAATTAAATTCGAATGGTCATCATTGTAAAAAGAATGTCTGCCACCTGTTAGGCAATACATCAGGTTCCTTTGGTCTCATCTCCTCTCTCATTCTCTATAAATATAGGAGAGTTCTTTTGTTGTAAATCAACCGAAAAAAGAAATAAAAACTCAATGTGTTTAAAAATTCTCATGGCTTTCTAAGTTCCTTCTTTTTGATCGCCAATAGCTATCTCTAGATAATGATTAACAGTTTATAATGATCTAAATATGCTTTCTGCTTGTCTCTAGTAGAGGATCCTGCACATCATAAAGGATGCTAAAACATTGGCTTATGATCCTTGTCTGTCTCTGGCAAGTTGACATATGAGTACCATGTTTAAGCCATTGTTGAGTTAAGGCGGCTGAAAGGGAAAATTAAAGACTATTATAGACAGTTCAGGGCTCCCAGTTCAATCAACAATCCTAGACAACTGTCTAGTCCCGACACTGAAGTTGAACAGTATATTGATCTACAAATAGATCAACATATGATAGACCAATGGATCGGAGAAGGATATTCTCATCTACATATCGTTGTGGCCTGTCTCATTCTCTTCTTACACGGCAGACAGGGTTTGTCAATCACTTCCAGAGTTACTTTGCTTAATACTACCAACAACCGCATGAATAATATATATATATATATATATGTTATAATCTACAATATTTATATATAATAATATCAATAGTATATAATACATATTATATATTATATATAAATATTGTATATTATAATATATATATATATATATATATATTATATGTGTGTATACATAATACTATAATTATTATTATATATATTAGAATATTTTTATATTATAATTTATATTTAATACATAATATATATTATTAATATATCATATATAAGATTATAATTGATATTATTATATATAAATATTATATATATATTATTGTTGACGGTGATTTCTCGATAGGAGATAAAAGTCAATAATGTTAGATTTGGCTGTCGCCTACCAAAAGAGAAAGAGAAAGATAATGCAATTTGAAATTATTGAGACACAAGTTTACGTGGTAAAACTCTGGTGATCGGAGAAACGTCCACGGGTGACTGAATACTCAACCAAGCCAAATCCACTATTTGAATGAAGAATTACACAACTCGATCTCTTTCGCCTCTCTTTTTAATGATTCGTATGTCTCTCCCTCTCAACAATGAGATTATGAGTCTATTTATATATGCATAGAACTCTAATCCTTGTTGTACAAGTAGTGAAAGAATTCGTATTTAATTACAATTGGTTGCTTGTTGCAGTATTCTTTATCTTCTTTATTGTTTCGAAGATCGTGTGGAGATTGAACAGGACTCTGGTGGCATAGTCCGTTTAGGACTTATTTCCTTATAGATATACGGTTTTCTTGAAAAAGTAATTGTGTCTGATTTGGAATCTGTTTCCTGTTTGCTATTTTATTCTTATAGAAACTCTTTTGATATGGATGTCTTGTGTATTTGAGCATGACTCTTGATCCAGCCACGTATGAACTGTGCGTTGTTTTCTCTATTCGGGTTTCCCCTATCGTCCAGAGTAGAACGTAATATGCTGAATACTTGGTCCCGAGTAGGACACAGCGGGTCGAATGTCTGTATTCAAACTTACTCGAATTCTCTTTCTTTTTGAGGTCTTGAATGATATCCTTTAGATGCCAACTCGGATGTTCATCTGACGATTTTTTTTTGGATTATCCTACCTGTCAGTGACGCATACATTCGACAAAATATATATATAACAATTATACATATTATATATTATATATATAATATAAATGTAGTAATATATATATATATATATATATATATATATATTATTTATATAAAAATATTATATATTACATATAATAGTATAATATAATATATAATATTTTTATATATTAATTTTTTTATATATTATTTTAATATGTATATATATTAATATAATATATATTATAATAATATATGTAATAGTATATATTTTTAAACATGTTGTAATTTTTTGAAAATTGAAGGATAAAGTAGTCATTTTTATTTGTCCCATGCCATGGGACAACCTTGTCCTAGGTCTTGGGTGGGAAAAAAATTGGTGTTTTTTCTCCCACCTTGTCCCGTCCAATCCCATACTAAAGACACGCCAAACATGGGATAAGAAAAAGTTATCCCACCTTGTCTCGTCCCCGTCCCGTGTACCAAACACACCATCAAGAGTGTCTTTGGCTTAATAGGCTTATTCAAGAAATAGTTTCTTCCGTTGACTATCCTGTTTCTATTCATTGCGACAATGAAGGGACAATCAAGCTTGTTGGAAATCCAGTGTTCCATGCATGCATAAACACATTGAAACCCATTACCATTTCGTTCGAGAAAAGATGTTAACTCAGGAGACTGAGTTGCAAAAAATACGAACCGAAGATCAAGTTGCCGATATCTTTACCAAAGCACTTGCTAAAGCTAAATTTGAAGTGTTTCGAAGTTCTCTTGGTATTGTCAATTGTAAGTCTTCACTAAGGGGTAGAGGTGTCCACGGTTCGGTTAAACCGTTCGAAACCGAACCGAAATCGGCCTTTGGAAACCGAAACCGAAACCGAAACCGTAACCGAAACCGTCGGTTATAAAACCGGTTGGAAACCGGATCCGACGGTTCGGTTACGGTTATGGGATATGAAAAACCGACCAAAAACCGCCGGTTAACCCGCCGGTTTCGAAATTAAAAAATAAAACAACCAATGAAATGCTGACACGTGGCAGCATTTCAGAAAAAAAAAATGACCGTTGGGCGTTGGAGGATGATGACCGTTGAACAACGGTCATCTTCCTTTTTTGTTCCCAACGCTCAACGGTAATATATATATATATATATATATTTTTCTTTCTTTTATTTTCCAAATTATCCCTCCAAACTAATTCTATAAACACCCCCCCCCCCCCCCCCCCCACACACACACACACACACACACACAATTCATTCTTATTCACACCACTCCCACCTTCTCTCAATCTCTCTCAATCTCTCTCAATCTCAAATTCTAAATTCTCTCTACATTCAACAATTTTATTTTATTCTCATTTCTCATATAAATTAAAAAACATATATTTCTTCCATTTTTTTTAATAATATATTATTTACTTACAATTATCTTTTTTTTTTTCAATTAGTATTTATAATTATTTTTTTAATGGCAAGTGGGGGAGAAGGTTCAGGTCCTACAAATTTGGACAGAGGAAAGGGTCCATTGCAAAATTTGTTGGAACACGAAGGTGAAGACGTCAATTACAATGACCGACTTTACCACGAGTTCCTTCAAAGTCATTTTGAATCCGATCCCCCTCTTAATCCTATCCCCCCCCCCCCCCCCCCCCCCCCCCCCCCCCCCCCCCCTTTTGTTGCTAAGCCAAATCCCAATATCCCCATTAGTAATGAAAATATATCTACCACTTATACTATGCCACCCCCTTCAGATGAATTTGATGCAGATGAAGAAGAAAAGCCATTGAAGTTCGATCTCTTCAGAGTGCATATGAAGAAAATTGAGTTAGATGATGGAACAATCAAAATCATGTGCAACTACTGCCCCAAAACATACAAGACCGTTAAGTCCTTTGGATATGGCACGTATTGGAACCATGTTAAAAGAAATCATCCATCCGAACTGGTGAAAGCTAGTAACCAAGGGCAAATATCCAGGTATGGTACCTCTACCAATCAATTATTTCATTATATGTCTGAAAAAAATAAGGAAGAATTAGCAACAATGGTTGCAGTAGAACACTTACCTTTTAGTTTTGGTGAGAAAGTTGGTTTTGTTAATTATTGTCAAACTGCATTAAATCCTGCAATACAACGTGTTCCTATAGTCACTCTCACACGTGCACTGTTTTCCATTTACAAAAAAGAAAAACACAAATTGAAATCATTTTTTTTCCAATATCAAGGTCGCGTTTCCGTATGTGCTGACATATGGACCGATAATTTTGGTAGCCACCATTACATGGGTGTGACATGTCATTATATTGATAATAATTGGAACATGTAAAAAAGAATTATTGCATTTCGTGTTTTCGATGAGTCACATACAACTCACAATATTTTTCGGCACCTTAAAATTATTTTTGAAGAGTTTCATATCCAAAACAAAATTTTTGCAATTGGTTTTGATAATGCGGCGAGCAATATCGCATCTATTCCTATGTTAAAGGAATTATGCAATCCTTATTTTGGGGGTCAATTATTTCATCAACAATGTGCATGTCATATTTTAAATTTGTGTGTTCAAGCTGGATTACAAATTCTTTATGTTTATATTAGACCAATTAGAGATAGTATTAATTATATCTGGACGCATAACAAAATCCAAAAACAATGGTTGAAATTTTGTTCTCAAAATAATAGGCGTCCTATAAAATTTTCTCGAGATATTAGTACTCGTTGGAATTCTACTTATAAGTTGCTTAATGAAAGTGTTGAATATAAGGAAATATTAGTTTCTTTTATTACTTATAACGTTCCTTCAATTTCGCTTCAATTGAAGCATTGGGATGTATGTATAAAAATTCTTGAATTGTTACATGTTTTTAATGATGCTACCAATGCTTTATCTGGTATTTATTATCTCACTACTTATTTATTTCTTGTTCAAAGTGTTAATATTGCTGGTGTATTTAGTGACTGTGAATTAGATGTTCAATTGAGTCAATGTGTTGATGCAATGAAAAAAAAATTGATACAGTACTATAAGGATATTCCAAATATTTATTTGCTTGCATCTTGTTTTGATCCCCGCTTTAAATTAGAATGTTTGCAAGATTATTTAACTCATTACTACAATAGTTTATGAATAGAAACTGATGTTCTTAGTTGTTGTAATTCCGTTAAGACTTTACTATATGAATTATATGATGAATATCTTAAAATATATGGTCCGTCTTTGAACATATCAGTTTCACAACCCCAACCCACATCTGATGGTACTACCAGTTCCTCACAATTTAAATTAAAGGGTTTAGGGGATCGATTGTTTTCCCAAAGAGCCAAAAAGTTACGAGCATCTTCTTCATTCTCTAACACACATTCTGAGCTTGACCGATTTTTAGAAGCCAATCATGTATTTTTAGAAGATAAATTTAGTATCCAGGGTTGGTGGAAGGATTATGAACAAGAATATCCAATTTTGGCTATTATTGCCAAACAAATTCTTGGAACACCGGTTTCTACCGTTGCTGTGAAACAAGAATTTAGTGCAGGTGGAAATATTTTGGATCCAAGACGGTCGGTTCTATGTCCACAATCACTTGAAGCCCAAGCATGTGTTGATGATTGGACAAAGGCGAAATTTAGACAACAAGAACTCGAGCCAGAAATAGTGAATGATTTCTTCGAAGATGATCAAACCACGGGAACAGAAGGCAGCGAATAGATTCTGTTCAAATCTTCCAATCACTAACACCGACTATCCCACTACAGGTAAAAGAACTACGTGGCCTTTGATTCCTCTACATTGGCGGAGGATACGTAGGCAGCTTAATTGTGGTCAACATTAAGTGCAAGGCTATTTTTTTCTTTTTTCATTGTGTTATTTGAACTTTGTTAGATTTTATATTCAATTAAGGCTAATTTCTAATTTTTTTTATATAAAATTTAGATGCAGTTGTAAATTTGTACTTATTAATTAATGTCAATTTCTTTTATTTTTACATATTCATTGTTAAATAGTTCAACGGTTCAATTGTATATTAAAATATAGACATTGTAAATGAAATTTGATTACAAATAAAATGTTTGGCCATTTTTTAAATTTTAAGTTTATCGATTTGTAATTTTGTATTAGTAATTAGACTATTAGTTGTATATACTTGTATAGTTCCATTAAAAACAAAATCATATTTATGTGTATATAAAAGTACAAATATTAGTTGTATAGTTTCATTTTAAAAAAACATATGTATATATATATATATAAATTAAATGTATATAAAATAATATATATATTAATTTTTGTAAAAAAAAAAAAAAAAAAAAACCGAACGAACCGAAACATAACCGAACCGTTCGGTTTCACAAACCGAAATCGAAACCGAACCGAACCGTTCAATTTCGAAAAACCGAAACCGAAACTGAACCGAAAACGGCCGGTTCCGAAACCGCCCAAAACCGTCCTATTCCGGTTACGGTTAGGGTTCGGCCTTTCCACGGAACCGAAACCGACGGTTCGAAACCGAAACCGAACCGTGGACACCATTACTAAGGGGGGAGTGTTACAAATTAGTGAATCTTACAACGGTCTTTATCTAGTAATCAATAATAGTTGAATCAATTGTAAGTTTGATTTAGGTGATGTTTGGTTGCTAAGGTGGAATAGTAATTGAAATAGTATTGCGAATGAGAATGAGAATGTGAATGGAAAAGAAAAGAAAAGAAAAGAAATCTGATTTTTTTTTGTTAGGACTTTAGAATTAGTCTCTAAATCAATATTTTTTTTGTTAACAATCGGATGGAATTAACCATATTTTTAATAAAATATCCGTAATTACAAAACATTTATAATAACATGATATATTATAGATGTTATTATTATTATTATTATTATAGAGTTTTTTTTGGAAGAGCAATTTTATTTAGGAATTGGAAATGACTTTCCATTGGGTTTTGAGAGGAAAGCTCATTCCACCGAAATGGTGGAAAGACAATTCCAATGTAAAGCCTTTTCTAATAGTTATTAACAAACCAAATATAAAGAAAGATTCTTTCTCCCTTCCATTCCTTTCCGTCATGTCGAACATGACCTTAGTCTTTAGTTTATTTAGGAGTTAATTGAATCGTTAGTGGAATTAATTCAGGAGCATATTGGTGTCCTGTAAACATCAGGTGAGATTTTTTTAGTGCAAGTTTTAGTATTAACAGAGTTTGTAGTTTTTGCTAAATTCAGCACTTCAGTTTTCAGCATTGTTATTGTTGTTATTTCATTGAGTAATACAATCATTCTTCTTCCAAATTGTTCAATTTGTTTCCAGATTTTTCTCTTTAGAATTTGTGTTCTCACCCTCTCTATTGATATTTCACTATAATTGCTTCCATCACCCTTCATCTATATGACTGTATAATAGTAATTTTTACAGATTTTTTTCTGATTTCATTCGAGATCATTTATCTAAAATTATGTCGACCCATTTAATTTGAAGTGATTCCTCCGGCTTTAATGTGTTACCGTTTCACCATAATGAAATGTTTAAATTCAGTGTTGTATCGTAACTGTGAATCATTTAATACTTTGTAAAGAACTCTTGATTTTGATTTAACTATACATTGAACACTTCACACGCCAAATTTAATTACAGTGTCAACACATGATGAGACATGATCTCTCTTCTTCTTTTTCTCTAATTAATTAGATGGGATACATGTTGAGTTAACTTAATAGTTGGTGAGCACACGATGGCCAACAATTAATAATTAGCTTAATCAAGAACATGAAGCGATGATATCACTCTCTTTTCACACAACCACCCTGCTAATTAAATTGAATCAAGACAACAACAGCTTAACCAAATAATTTGGATCAATAGCTAGCTCTCTAATCTTGGAAAAAACGACAACGTTAACGCTATCAACAACCCTCCAATTGGTTTCTCAACTCATCAATCCCTCCAATTTGCACGTTCTTTAACAATAATGTCGCTTTCTAATTTGCCTTAAATAACTCCCTAATGATGCTTTCAAGACCACAAAAGCACTTTTTAAATCAATTAAACCTTAAAAAAATCGTTTGATTCTCCTCTAACCATACAATTTTATATGCTGGCATCATCACAGCCCTCTTTTAGTTTTATAATCTCTTAATAATTTTAATCAGCTTTCTAGTTATTATTCATTACTGATACAGATCTGGGGCAGTGACATCACACATCAGTAGCGGCCTTCAAATTTAACTTGTATATACTTCTCAAACTTAATTAAATTAAAAGGTAGCGTTAATCTATGTCCAGCTATAGATTTATAGATAGATAAAAGGCAAAACAAGATAATCAATATAGTGATTACGTATTTATTAGATTTCCTATTAAACTAAATTTATAGTTGTTAATCTGTGTCTTAAGAGTAGGTTAACACTACCCATTAAGTTTAATTAATTCTAATTAATTAAAGTTTTTAATTAGGCATTACGTATATGAAAAAGTAGCCATTTAAGTAAACGATTGTTGGTAAAGAGACAGGATAACTTGAAATTATTGCTCCACGTGGAAGACAATTGAGCAGCTTGTTGGTGTTCAAGAAGCGATTTTAGTACTAGTAGGAATTATTCCCGACCTCATTAATTTTCTATACATATTTTTTGTTATCTTACTTGGTCTTACTCTTAGTTAATTGTCTCACACAGTGGGTTAGGGTTAGGGTTTCACTGTTATTTGTTATTGCCAAAATCTTCAGAATCCAAGTGTTTTTGGCTTTTGTTTTACTAAACTTGCATAGTAACACAAACTTGCTTACAAAAACCCAGAACATATTCCACTGTCATACACTGATCAATAGCTAGCTAGCTAATTATAATCAAAGACGAATAATCTTCCAGAAAACAGCATCATTGATCCAGTAATGGGTCGGCAAATCGATGATTATATATATTATAATAATATGTTACGATTTAGTTTCTTAAATCTCAAATTACAATCTTTGCTTCGTTATATGTCGAGGCTTATCGAGATTAAACTCTATAAGTCTATCTCGAAATGCAACTCTCACTCTAGAAAAACTTATTCTCTCCGCACTCCGTTGTTTGATGAGAAAATGTGTAATTATAGTTACAATACGGGGTTTTAACCACCTAGACTTGGTCCCAATTACAATCATTATTCTTCAATTAGACTTTGTTGTGATACTAATTATTTTATATGTTGATACAGTGTACGGTGTACTTATTAATCCAAAAAAGATGGAAACGTCACAGCTGATTTGTTGAACAGAATTATTAATTGTGTGTTCTCTTATATCCGATATTAATTATCAGAAGCAAATGATTTTTAATAACTTCAATCTATTCTGATCTGAGGAAAATGTATCAAAATGTCAAAGACAGACTAAGAGAAAAACAAATTGAACCAGTACTCAAGTTCCCAGATGATGTCATCCTCCTAATTTAAAAAAAAATCTGGCCAGTAACAGAGAAAGTATATATATATATATATATATATATATATCAATAATCTGCCGGTAGGTCAATAAACATCACCCTGCTAATGAATCATTCCATGTTTAAAACAATCCAAATTTGTGAATGTGAATGTGATCTAGCTTAGTTAAATGTGCTGCCTAACAAAGCTGATCAGCCCACCCTAATAATATTCCTGCATGCTCATTAGAAGAATTGAATACATTTGATCTGGTTTCTATAATCCAATCATTTAGCCTTTAATAATTATAATACTCACAGAATCTTAAAAGCTCAAATACCCACCTTAATAATGTGGCTGTCATATAAATTTTTTCTTGCCATGTGTCTTATATATCTTTAGTAGTCTTATACATCACCCAGCAAAACACATGAACTGAAGATTATCTCACTCCGGTGAGGTACAGTATACATGGCCTGATATAATGCACATGAAAACCTGAAAGCATATTTAAATAATTTTACAGGTTTGAGTTCAAATTGTTCATATAAGCATTGAAATTCCAAATTATATAAACATGCCATAAAACTGCTCAAATACCTAGGCTAGGTCAGATAATTTGAGCTCCTGTGAGATTGCAGATGGGTTGATGCTCCTGAATGGTACTGCATTAGTACTTCTGATACAGATTATTTTAAAGAAAGAAATCTCGTGGTCTTCATATTAGACAAAAGAATATCATATGTTCCTAGGCATATACGAGTGGATATATATAAATTCATCAGTATATTAGATGTGAACCAATAGATTTATATATTTTTAAAAATTCTCCATAATAAGTGGTCCTTATACAACATGCTAATGTAAATTATATCAGTATGTACCAGAGACGTACCTCTTCCAGGGCTCAAGCCCACCCTATCAATCTTGATTTTTATTTTTAGTTTTAGTTTAAAATTTTCAAACTTACGTTATTATGTATTCTCAATATACTCTTTATATTTGTAAAAAAAAAAAATTCCAAATCAATTAATACTTGTAATAGACTTGTCAGATTAATCGGAGACGACCCGTTTCAATCTTGAAAATCTCCTTATCAAAATTAGTTCAATTTCTTTGTCAATATAAAAAATTGGTCTTCAAATTAGGTATATTTTCATAAGTTATATGAATTTCAATATTTGTTATTTTGAAATTTTAGAGTTAATCTAATTTTAAAGTTATGATACAAAAATTAAGTGCTACAATAAGGAAATAAAAATTTAACTATATATATATTATAATCTTGTGGTATCTTTTATGACTTAATTTTATATATAAATGAAAAAAAGATATTTCATCTTTTGAATAAAAATTAAGAATGAGGTTTTTCTTTTAGTTGATTTATCTATTTAGAAATAGGTATTTTTTTTAATCAGTAAAATTTTATCGGATATCGAGGTTTGGAGAATTTTATTCTAGTCTACCCTGTCATTCAATCATGGTTACATCCCTAATACGTACTTAGGTGAAAAGAAATATATATAACCAAAATTAATGTTTATTATAAGAGTTGAAAACTACAGTACATGTTTAAACTTATATGTTCAATATCAATGGAATATTCTATATATTATTGTTTAAAATATCATATATATAGAAATATATATTGGAAATTGGCCAATGGTCGAGTGCTTTGACTTGAATTATGAATGTTTATGCCCACTGCTTTCATCACCATTCATTGCTGCCTGATGGTGATGGCCAGCCATTGTTAACTTCTTTACTATCTTTTAATTGTAGAATTATGTATAATTTTTAGATTACAAAATTGGTTAAATATATATGTCAGGTACTTTGTACATGAATCTATATCGATCACCATTGACATGTAATAAAAAATCTCTAATAAGTAGTTTATTTAGTTTGGATCCAATAGAAGAAACGGACTGAATTTGTCAAACAAGTAACACATGCAATGTGCTCACTGATGGGAGACATGGTAGATGAACTTGAAATGTTCATACCCACCAGAACTAGGAGAGGGTCTGGATTAATCCTGATTAATTATTTATAATATTTTACTGCCAGAACTCATCACCAATTAGTCAATTTTAGGACTTTTTTATTATCAATATGCCATTTAAATTAATACGATCTTAATAATATTGGTCTGCCTTTGATATTATTTTTTTTAATAAAAATTGTACTACAGAATGTTAGATAAATACATGTATAATGTATGTAATAACTAAAAAAAAAGAAGCAAAATTAACAGAAGTCTCTCTCTCTCTCTCTCTCTCTATATATATATATATATAAAAGTGGATTTCCAGTTAATACGTACCGATATAAGTTATATCAGTGCGTTACATGTGGACCATTGATTATGGAGAAGTTTTGACAAGTACATACATTTTGAATCAAAGTATGTAAATCTAATGGTCCACATCCAACGCAGTGACGAATTTATATCAGTACGCACTGACTTGAAAATTCTTCTCTCTATATATATAGTCATTTTCTTATCGTTGCACACTGATGTATTCATGCATTGTATGTGGGCTATATAATATGGATAAGTATGAATAAATACATAAAGACTGAATAAACCGATATTAAGTCGATGTCTTATATATATATATATAATGGTTTTCCTATCGGTATGTGGAACATTGATCATGGACAAGCTTTGACAATATAAATCTAATGATCCACGTCTAACGTACTGATAAATATATATTAGTATATACCGATTTAAAAATTGTTATATATATATATATATAAAATACTAGCAGCAGCAACAGCATTGTGCAACTTGAACGAGCTATATTGGTGGATGATCTGATTAGTCTATTTCTGAAGTCTGAAGTCTGAACGATCACTTTGACTGTCCCTGTAACTGGCCGTCCAAACAGAGCCATATACGGCATACCTCGCTTTCATGGATGTGTCTGTATCATTACTTATCACGATGCCGGCCGGTTGATCAATTAAAAACTATAAGAATCCAATCAAGCGCCCATTATCTCTCCACGTCTTACGTCATATATCTTTTACTGTATACAAACATCTATGTCTCCTCAATTATTTGTTTTCCAAGTTTTGTTGGTTATTATTTATTGCAACTCTTGGTCTCAAACATTTACACATGTAATGTCCTCTTATTTTTTGGTATTTGGGTCACTTTAATTTAAAAATTTATTGTGTGGAATTTCACAGTCCTTATCAAAGGATTGCTAGGCTAACTTTGACTAAGCACTAGGATCCCTCCTTGTCGACCAAATTAATTTGTGATCCAAGCCATGCATTTGAATGACTTTTCATTTTAGTCAATTCCTATGTACGATTTATTGTTTCTTTTTCATTTGAAAGAATCCCTGTTTAAAACTTCAAAAAGTAGTTTGTCTATGGACCTTTATATACACAGTTTCATTGAATATGAAGTAAAATGAATAATACTATTTTATCCCGATTGATGTGATGTGTCATTCGACTAAACTTTACCAGTTTACCCCATCTTATCACATACAAACTCTTCCGTTTGCAATGATACTTATACTTAATTATTTATATTCCCTCCACTTCCTTTTTTTTTTACATAGAAATTAATTCTTTACTAATCATGAATCTGAATAAGGTAAATAGAATTTAATTTATGATGTGTAATTACAAGGTTTACTGAAATCAATTGTAAACGAATCAAGTTGTGTGGTTTCACACGTATAAATCAAGAATTAAATTATTGTTGTAAAATAAACCTAATTCCCCCTCCCGTCTAAAAATCAAATCCTTTTTTGGTTCTTTCGTGATTCATTTTTCAATGGAACTTTATTCTCTATCATGATTTTCATTATTAATTAGTAAATACACAATAGGAGTAATGCTAGACATCTAAACTTATAATTCAACTTATATTAATGTTATAATTTAATTTATATGACACGTCTAAAATGAGATAAATCATCATTGATGGGTATCCATTTATCATATATATATATATATCCCTTTTGTTGGAAAATTCCATCATATGGGGTCACACATGTGAATATTAAATGTGTTGTGTTATCTTTTGGTTAAACGTAAATTAAAGTGATCTAATTAAGATTTAAAGTATTAAGGCTTAAGGGTATAATCGTCATGAAATTAATGTGTAGATACTAGAGTGCTATTTCTAATTTGTTGAGGGGCTGAATTAGAAATAGCCAACATATAATAATTTGATTATTATATATATTTAGGGTTATGGTCCCCAAATTACACGATACTTTAGTTTTCTCTGCATCCCCATCAATAGAGCAAAATAGAATATGGTAGGGTTCATAAAGGTCGTGATAATTTGGAAGATCACAACCCGTTTACAAATCTTCAGCAATGGATTCAAGTACATTTCCGCTATCGATTCTTTTACACTTTTCTCTTGAATTGACATGGATCAATATTGTATGTTTAGGGTTTGATTAAATATACATAAAAACATGTTTAGGTTACGTTTTTTGGATTAATTATGTACCTGTACATGTTGTTTTTGTTTTATTGTGTTAATTCAAATCCCTTACACCTTTACTAAATATTACATAATTAATTGGGAGTTGAAATATATATTTGAGATGTCCAATGTTATTAAATCTTTAATTATGATTATTATTGTTATAGCAATTATCTATATTTGTTTATTTATTTATTTGAAAAGTCCATTTATCAAATATTACATAATTAATTGGAAGTTGAAATATAGAGTTGAGATGTCTAATATTATTAAACCTTTAATTATTATAACAATTCTCTAAAAAACAAAAATTAAATGCAGATATGATATATATATATATATATATATATATATATATATATATATATATATATATATATATATATATGACATTCTCCTAAAGTATTCTTATTTGATTAGGGATGACAAATATTATTGACCCATAATTCGGCGGAGATCCGATCTGTTTAGATCATATTAATTTGGAGCACTTAAAATGAGCTTGGTTCGGCTTGAGTCAAACGTTGTTATTCCGATTTGTAACCAGATCGAGTATGAGTCAAACCATTATGATGTGACCCGCCCCAATAACTTAGTATTTATATAATATATTTTTTTAAATATTAAAAATATAAAAAGAAAGCAAAGCTCTATTTTTGTTTTTTTATATGCCTAATTGTATTTTATGTTTAATGTGGATGATAATCTCTCCGGTGACAACTTAGGTGTAAATGAGGACTTGGTTCGAGCAACAATTAAGGTGGAATGGAAAATAACTTCGGTTTATTCAAAGTTTCAATCTCAGAGACCAAGCGAAATAGATGAGGTTGTTGTGCGAATGTTTTAGACTGTGAGGAGGAGATGGTACATGCAACAATAGCACTGGAGAAAGAGTTGGCTGGAAAGGCAATAGATAGTGATAAGGAGCTAGTGCAAGCAACAATAACAACGGAGACCAAGTTAGCTGGGGCTCCAAGTGTGGAAGTTTCCAATTGGTGAATTGGTGAGGTGAGTAGAGAGGCCTTTAGCCTTTAGCCTTTAGCAGGTTTCAATTGGGGAAAATTCGTAAAACTCGATTCTGTATTCTTAGGTGGTATTCTTACTTGATCACTAAGAATACAGAATCGAGTTTTACGAATTTTCCAATTATAATCCCGAATTAATCCAAAAACCCTAGGGTTTCGGTTTGGGTATTTAATCCCTCTTATATTCTGTTCAACATACACAGAAAAATAATTCAAGTTTCTTTTGAGCAGCCGAATTCGTTTCTTCTCTCTGTTTCTTGGTAAGTTCAAAACTCGGTTTGAGTTCGCTGATAGTGGATAGTGCTTAGGCCTACCACTGTTGAACCGTTGTATCCTGGGAGACAATCGCCTAATACACATACGGTGTTGTCTGGCGAAATTGTCTTAAGGATACCGTGTGAAACACGGGCCTCGGATCAAACTCTTTTTCTAACGTTACTTTCTGTTTTCATTGATACCAGTCAGGTTTGTTTGCAAAATACGTTTTACAATCTTAAGACAAGTTCGTTTTTCATTTTTGTTTTAATTTCTTTTTTTCCAAACAACGTTTGCTTATTCAAACTTTCTGGTATCAGATTTCTGGTTCAGATCGTAACAGACTTGAAAAATAAATCAGCTCGTAAAACTGTGGTAATCGGGTTCCTCTGGAACACTGATTCAATTTGGAATCGGGTTCTTTGGAACACTGATTTCAATTTGAAAGATATATATTAATCTGTGGAAATTGAGTCTATTATTAGACACTGGTTTCGAAATCAATTGTGATTTCAATTATGTTATCGGGTCTGCAATATCAGACACTGATTCTGATTTCCATCGTGAAATCTTATTTGATATAAACTGATATCTTTGCTATTATTTCTGTGATACTAAAACGATTCTGTTTTGTTTCAGATATTATGGCAAACAAATCGAATGTGAACTCCAGTGTTCCACTAGAGACTCCAGAAGTTAATCCAACTATGGGATTAGATACTTCAGCTGTGAACTCTGTGCTTGTGGGCCAGGAACCAGTAGTAGTACCTACTATGGCTACAACGACTCCGGCCATCAACTCCTTCGTGAGAAACATGCCTGATCCGGTGATGAGCCAGTATATGAGTCAAGGGAATGTTCCCATGGCAAATCCCTATATGAATTCGGTACCTTTGCCGATGAATCATATGGAGAAGCCTGATAAGTTCAGTGGACCGAATTTTAAACGATGACAGCAAAAGATGCTGTTTTATCTGACCACACTGAACCTTGGCAGATTCTTGACTGAAGATGCTCCTAAACCTAATAATGGTGAAGAGCGAGATGTTCAGGTATGGAATCCAATTGATGCATGGAATCACTCAGATTTCCTGTGCCGTAATTACATACTGAACGGACTGTCAGATTCGCTATATAGCGTTTATTCCTCAAAGAAAACAGCCAAAGAACTGTGTGAATCATTAGACCGCAAATACAAAACTAAGAACGCTGGTTTCAAGAAGTTTATTGTCGACCGGTTTCTTGATTACAAGATGGGGGATTCCAAGACGGGGGATTCCAAGACAGTTATGAGTCAAGTCCAAGAGCTACATGTGATTCTGCATGAGATACATGCCGAAGGGATGACCCTGAGTGAAACTTTCCAGGTGGCTGCAATCATTGAGAAGCTTCCTCCTTCATGGAAAGAGTTCAAAAACTATCTCAAACACAAGCGAAAGGAGATGAAGATCGATGATCTAATTCTCAAGCTTCGTATTCAGGAAGACCACATGAAGTATGACAAGAAAGATGTTAATACGCCTGAAGCGAAGATCAATGTGGTTGAGCATGGACAAAGTTCTAAACCAAAGAAGAACAAGCCTGGGAAAGAATCCAAATTGGGTCTTAAGGGAGGAATCTCTAAGAAGCCAAAATTCCAAGGGAAGTGCTTCAACTGTGACAAGCTGGGTCACAAATCTTTTGAGTGCAGGTTGCCAAAGAAGAAGAAAAACCACGAGGCAAACGTGGTTGCTGGGATCTCAAGAGATGTATCCGAGATCAATCTCTCTGCAGTTGTGATAGAAGCAAACCTTGTTGGGTCAAACCCAAGGGAGTGGTGGTTGGATACTGGGGTCACTCGTCATATATGCTCTGACAGGGAGATGTTCAATATATTTGAATAAATGAAGACTGAAGAAAAGTTGTATATGGGCAACTCAGCCACACCTGACGTGAAGGGACGTGGTCAAGTCATTCTCAAGATGACCTCTAGTATAACCCTGAGCTTGAACAATGTGCTGTATATACCTGATATACGCAAGAACTTGGTTTCCGATTCGTTGCTCAATCAGCATGGGTTCAAAATGGTGATTGAATCAGACAAAGTGGTTTTAACCAAGCAGGGAACTTATGTGGGTAGGGGATATGTAACTGAAGGGCTGTTTAAGCTTAATATATCTGTTGTCAAAAGAACAATCAATAAAGATAATTCTTCAGTTTATTTGCTTGAGTCTTCCAATTTATGGCATGGTAGACTAGGACACGTTAATTATGATACTCTGCGTAGATTAATTAACTTAAATCATATTCCCACATTCAATATTGATCCTAAACATAAGTGTGAAGTTTGCGTTGAAGCAAAACTAACAAGGTCATCATTTCAAACTATTGAAAGGAAATCTGAACCTCTTGATTTAATTCACACAGATATATGTGATTTAAAATTTGTTCAAACAATAGGTGGCAACAAATATTTCATCACATTTATAGATGATAGCACCAAATACTGCTATGTATATTTGTTGAAAAACAAGGATGAAGCTATAGAGAAGTTTAGTCTCTATAAAACTGAAGTTAAGAATCAACTCAACAAGAAAATCAAGGTACTGAAAAGTGACCGAGGTGGTGAATATGTAGAACCGTTTGGTGAATTCTGTGCTCAACACAGAATCATACATCAAACTACTGTACCATATTCCCCTCAGCAAAACGGTATTACAGAACGTAAAAATCGTACCTTGAAAAAGATGATGAATGCAATGCTGATAAGTTCTGGATTACCTCAAAACATGTGGGGTGACGCTATATTGTCTAGTAATTACCTTTTAAACAAGGTACCCCGAAAGAAAGAAGACAAGACACCATATGAACTATGGAAAGACAGAACGCCTTCCTATAAATTCTTACGAATGTGGGGGTGTCTTGCCAAAGTAGCAGTACCTATACCTAAGAAGGCGAAAATAAGTCCTAAAACTGTTGACTGCATTTTCATTGGATATGCACAAAACAGTAGTGCTCATCGATTCTTGGTTTATAAATCTGACATATCAGATATACACAAAAACACGATAATGGAATCTAGAAACGCGATGTTCTTTGAACATGTTTTTCCATATAAATCCAATGATGAAGCAAGTTCGTCAAAACGAACACATGATGATAGTTGTGAGGACCAAGAACAAGGAAATGAAGTAGAGGATGAACCTAGACGTAGCAAAAGAGCAAGGACGGAAACGTCTTTTGGTTCAGATTTTATGACCTATTTGTTGGAAGGTGAACCTCGAACCTTCAAAGAAGCGATAAGCTCTTCTGAAGGACTCTTGTGGAAAGAGGCAATCAAGAGCGAAATTGATTCCATCCTTCAAAATCATACTTGGGAATTAGTGGATCTTTCTCCGGGATGCAAACCGCTAGGATCCAAATGGATTTTCAAAAGAAAGATGAAAGCAGATGGAACAATTGATAAGTATAAGGCCAGACTTGTAATTAAAGGTTACAATCAACGAGAAGGCCTAGACTACTTTGATACATATTCTCCTGTGACGAGAATAACCTCCATTAGAATGATACTTGCAATCGCAGCTTTGCGAAATCTTGAAGTACATCAAATGGATGTGAAAACGGCTTTCTTAAATGGAGATTTAGATGAAGAAATTTACATGGAACAACCTGAGGGATTTTCCGCTCCAGAACAAGGAAAGAAAGTCTGTAAATTGGTGAAGTATTTATATGGTTTAAAGCAAGCACCAAAACAATGGCATGAGAAATTTGACAATGCTATGATGTCAAACGGATTTAAGATCAACGAATGTGATAAATGTGTTTATGTCAAGGACACGTAAAATGGCTATGTCATTGTGTGCCTTTACGTTGATGACATGATCATTGTTGGTAGTGATGATAAAATGGTCAAATCTACCAAGGATATGTTGAAATCAAGATTTGATATGAAAGATATGGGACCTGCTGATGTAATATTGGGAATGAAAATCTCAAGGACATCTAACGGACTCATACTAAGTCAATCACACTATATTGACATGATTCTTGAGAAATTCAATAAAAATGATTCTGAAATTTCTAGAACACCAGTAGATACAAATCTACATCTATCCAAGAATAATGGTGAGAGCATCTCTCAACTAGAACATTCTCGAGTGATAGGAAGTCTGATGTACTTAACCAATTGTACAAGACCAGACATAGCGAATGCATTCAGTAACTTAAGCAAATATACGAGTAATCCAGGAACCGATCACTGGAAAGGAATAGTAAGAGTACTTCAGTACTTACGATTCACTCGTAATCATGGACTGCATTATACCATATATTCAGCCGTTCTAGAAGGATACACTGATGCTAACTGGATATCTAATATGAAGAATTCAAAATCCATTAGTGGGTATGTGTTCACACTGGGTGGTGCGTCGGTATCTTGGAAATCCTCCAAACAAACATGTATAGCCAGATCCACCATGGAATCTGAGTTTATAGCATTAGATAAATGTGGAGAAGAGGTTGAATGGCTACACCAATTCTTAGAAGATATTCCAAGATGGCCAAAGCCTGTGCCAACAATTTGCATTCACTGTGATAGTCAATCAGCAATAGGAAGAGCACAGAGCAATATGTATAATGGGAAGTCTAGACATATACGTCGAAGACATAATACCATTAGACAGCTAATCTCAACTGGGGTTATCACTATTGACTATGTAAGGTCAAAAGATAACATTGCGGATCCGCTAACTAAAGGGTTAAACAGAGAACTAGTTGAGACATCATCGAGAGGAATGAGACTAAAGCCCATTAGATAAAAGGTCGATACAATGGACACCCAACCTAGTTGACTAGAGATCCCAAGATCTAGGTTCAATGGGACAACCAAGTTGTAAGACTCAGTTGGATCACTGTGGGGGTTACCCTCAAGTCCATTCCTATGATGAAACAGTGATGCCCGCAGGGAAAAGGTTAAACTGTGGTTTTTAATGATTCTTATGCGTTGAAATTCCTAGCTATGGAAATCCGAGCAGAGTAAAGCGGGTTACTCTTAATTAAGAAATCACTTATGTGAGAGAGAAGTGGGGCCGCTTCTAAAAGAGAATAGTGAAGAGCTATATTCTCCAGAGACTCTCATAGAACCAGGCGCATGTTCATGGCCAAAACGAACATAAAAATGAGAACCAAATCGGGTCTGGAAGATACCTGTGTAAGGTCTGTGATCGTTTACACAAAACAGCAGAACAGTTCAAGGATATCACATCTACTGATCAGCCAGTAAAGTAAGCATACCTTTACAAGGGAAGGTTCAAAGGGTAACACCTACCTATCCTATGCAGGCTTCGACCGTTTGAACTTACCAAACATCTTCTTTATGTCTCCTAGGTCAATTTCATTCATGTGGGGGATTGTTGGAAATTTTGTGATAATATCTCATGTTGAAGGCAAAAATTGAGTATGATAAATTCCATAGAAATGGAAGATTAAAGTGGATTCGAATTCTCCTCCGTGAGAACTTCGAAATGGTATACTCAAATTCACAAAATGGTTAATGGGTGAATGAGAAATTGAATCTCAAAGTGGACCCATTGTGTAGGGATTAAAAGGAATCCCACATTGCTTAGGAAAATCATTTATAAGTAGTTTATAAGTGAATGTGTGATATGAGCTTTCAACATGTGTGTGGCATAGAGGATCTCTCTCGCGCACGCAGGGGGGGTGCAAATCATGGACCCCGAACCTTCGAATGCACGACTCGTGTGTGGGCGTGACCTGCGGACACGAATGCCGCTCCGATTGGACCGTGAGAGTACAGTTGACCTTTTGTCACTTCCCTAAGTCAACGTTTTGATTGTGATGAATAAGGAAAGCTTTAATTGTTTAGATTCTGATTTCTTACTTGATCACTTAGAATACAGAATCGAGTTTTAATTAGAAATAAATATCTTTGGAGAATATTATATAATTAAATTATTTCCTTATTAAATCAAAACGAATTTTCCAATTATAATCCCGAATTAATCCCCAAACCCTAGGGTTTCGACTTGGGTATTTAATCCCTCTTATATTCTGTTCAACATACATAGAAAAATAATTCAAGTTTCTTTTCAGCAGCCGAATTCGTTTCTTCTCTCTGTTTCTTGGTAAGTTCAAAACTCAGTTTGAGTTCACTGATAGTGGATAGTGCTTAGGCCTACCACTGTTAAACCGTTGTATCCTGGGAGACAATCGCCTAATACACATACGGTGTTGTCCGGTAAAATTGTCTTAAGGACACCGTGTGAAACACGGGCCTCGGATCAAACTATTTTTCTAACGTTACTTTTTGTTTTCATTGATACTAGTCAGGTTTGTTTGCAAAATACGTTTTACAGTGTTGTGGGACTTTAACATTCAAGCGCATAGTTCATTTTCGAATCCTTGGTGATCGGAGGAGATTTTAACATTGTTTTTTATCCCTCAAAAAGAAAAGGTGTAGTGTGTGATATGGTGTCTATTCGAAATTTCAACTCTTTTGTGTTATCAACTAAAGTGGTGAACATTCCTATTATTGATACTCTTTTTACGTGGTCTGACAACAAAGAAAAGACGGCTTGGGCCAGATTGGACTACTTCTTCATATCCTCAGAGATTCTTTCATGGTTCCCTAATTTGATGCAAAAAGGCTTACCAAGGTCCTTTTTGGACCACATTGCTATCATGATTGGTGAGAACGAGGAAGATGAGGGTCTTAATTTGTTTTGTTTTGTGAATGGTTGGCTTACAGATAATGGTTTGACGAAGGTTGCGGGTGAGGGTTGGAAATGCTGCAAAGTGGAAGGGTCTAAAAGCTTTTCTTTGACGGCTAAGATTAAGGAATCCAAACGCTGTATAAGGAAATGGTTGAAGGAAAATAAGAAGGAGAATTCAGCTTGTATAAATATTGAGGAATGTTTGGCGGTAGTTGATAGAAAGGTGAACGTCGAAGGTTGGTCAGATATTCTTCGAAAAGATTGTTTGTCTCTCTTTTCAAAATTGTGGATGGGCTTTAGAAGGGAGGAACAGGTTTGGAGGTAAAAGTCAATAGTCTAGTGGTTGAAGGAAGGGGATAAGAACTCAAAGTCTTTCCATTGTATGGTGAATGGGAGGAGAAGAGGAAATCACATTAGTGATATTTTGGTAGATGGTGTTAAGGTGTGGGATCTGAGTCTGGTTAGGGAAGGGTTTTTGAGTTTTTTCAAGGGTCATTTTGCTAATGTGAAGTGGAAGCGTCCAAAGATTAGAGGTCTTAATCTCAATAAGATTTTGAAAGCGGAGAGAAGTAAGTTGGAGGATTTTTTTTTTGTACAGAGGAAGTGTGGGCAGTCGTTTGTAGTTATGATGGAAACAAAGCTCCTGGTTCCGATGATTTAAATTTCAACTTTATTAAATACAATTAGGATGTGATTCAAGAGGATTTCATGAGTTTCATCGGAATGGTAGTATTGTGAAAGACTTTAATCATACTTTTATTGCTCTCATTCCTAAATGCACTCATCTGAAGACTATGAGGGACTTTCGATTGATTAGCTTAGTGGGATCTATGTACAAGATCCTTGCAAAGGTGCTTGCTAATCGTTTGAAGGAGGTGATGAACTCAGTGATAGGGGAGAATCAAATGGCGTTTGTGAAAGGTCGTCAAATATTGGATAGTTTTGTAATATCATAAGAGATTATCCATAGCTGGAAGAATGGTAAGGAGCTAGGGTGGCCTGTTAGGTTGGCCTATTAACGGTCACGGGTTGGGTATGGGCACCTTAATTGCCCCAATCGAGTTTCATGTATGGGGATGATGACCCGCCCCGTTCCGAACCGTTTTCATCCCTGTCCTTGACAAAATATTGAGCAACTTAAAAGAGTATATAATTAGACTGTTCATTGAAATTCTTTCTCCTTAAAATTGAAGGGTTTCTTTGTTACGGTTCCAAATTTTGACGATGTTTTTGCCGTCACGTATGGTATTCAAGCAGGCATTCTCTGGTAGGATCATATCGTGAGCATGTCTTGGTGTCACAAGATGGTTCTATAAAACTTTTATTAAAATTTCTCTTGCTTCAAACCCTCATAAGCGAATGATTAATTCAATTTTGTTATGATAACTAATAGAATCTAATAGTTTGATTTCTCTGAAATGAAGAACAAGTCTAGAAGAACAAAAATAAAGAAAGAAAAACTCCAACTCCAATAAGCAGATTACAGCCTTTCAATCAATTGATTCGACCTTATATTTGGGGTTGTGAAATATAAAGGATAAGCATATCTTAGGATGGTTTCCTATATTTTCAAATTTCATTTTCTTGATCAAATTCCTGTAAAACATTATCGACTCTTTGAATACGTAAAAGGTTTCGGACAAAATTTTGCTTTTTATTTTTAGATTGTATGTAAATATTGCTTTTGAATACATAAAAAATTTAACCAAATTTTCTTATTATAAAGTACTTTTATTATTAATGAAAATGGTTGTAAATAACACATTTTTCATCTTATTATTAACTATTTATTAAACCATAAATTTCTTGATATATATTTATTTATTTATAATTTCATAGGGTTTTAAACTCATAAGTAATTAGAAGTTTATATTATTGCTGCACCCTTCAACCTTGGTATATAGTTAGTAAATTCTTACTATTATTTAACTTGTCTTATAATAGAAGGGCGGTGTTAATCTATGTCAAAGGACACATACATTATCCTGTTTCATTTTATAGTAAATTCTTACTATTATTTAACTTGTCTTATAATAGAATGGCGGTGTTAACCTATGTTTTTAACGTATGCCTTTAGGGTACAAATTAATATTATCCATTACTTAATTATACTAGTTAGATAACTGTACGTTTATAAACTGTTATATATATATAAATTTTTAAGTCAGTGCTTACTGATATAAATTCGTCAATGCGTTGGATATAAACCATTAGATTTACATATTTTGACTTCAAATGTATGTACTTATCAAAACTTCTTCATAATCAATGGTCCATACAACACACTAATATATCTTATATCAATACGCATTGATTGGAAAACCACTATATATATATATATCGCTTGGACAATGATTCAAACTTGAAACATAAACTGAATAAGCGATCTTACCGTAACCACATTGTGCTGCGGTTGTCAAGTAAACCGTTAAACTTGTATTTTTGTAAACATCATTAGCAAAACCAAAGATTATTACTTGAGGGGACCATCTGAGTGGACAAGTAAAAACAATACATCCCTTAAAAAAAATTATATGTATACTTTTTTTTTTAATTAAGTTCGATCATCAAAATACAACTAGCCAAAATTCTACTTCCTGCGGAATACTCAAGTACTGTCGCATTTTTTTGTTTCATCAAATTTTACTTATTGTTGCATTAAGTATTAACCTACAAACTTGACCCGGCCTTCCCATTCTACTTAATTAAACCTCTCACACTAATTATGCCTTAATTTGGCACCAAATGATTGTAATAGGCACCCAAATTTCCATGTCCTATGGAAGTCCCGGCTGTACTATATACTTATGACACGCCGAAAATATATAATATCACGCTATCTAATATGAACAACTAAATATATATTTTCAAACTATACATTAGGGTGATTGAATAAATATAGATTGTTGCATGCATTAAAGATTTTCTCTATGACTCCAATAACTTAATCATCAGTTTCAATCAACCGATGATGCCATAAATTTAACATTTGACTTGAAATATTTCCCAACTTATATGGACCCTTTGATTGTGATTCAATATGCACAGTAGCAAACATTCTTTGAGCAGAGAAAGCGAAATTATTATTAATAAATTTTTGTGGAGATATATATTATAATTAGAGTAGGTTTGTGGATTGTGGTGAGATAGCAAGTGAAGGAAATGGTGAGAGCCGGTGGAGCCGGCAGGAGTACTGAGGTGGCAGAGATGCTGACGTGGTAATAGCAAAATGACCAGTCAAATTAAATTAGGGTTAACTGAATCGTAAGAGCCAGTAGGGTGGGTTATGGTGTAAGGTTAAAACTGTCCAACTGAGCTTTCATCTTGATGATTTCCATGCAAATGATTCGTCACACTCACTCACTCTACAACAAAATCCCGCTAAATCTTTCACATTTTGCTATCAGATTAATTACCTCAGCTATATACGGATATACCCTTAATTATAACTATTAATTAATTTTTTATGTATATTAAGTGAGAGTGTTTAATTTTCATATTAAATTGTTTTTAGCAGTACTCATCAAAACACTAGGGTTTTTGTTTTGTTTTTTGTTTTATATAAACAAAGCATGAGTTCGAACTGCTCAAGTTCCCAGGTTTTTGGTCAGATTAGGTGAGCTGATCACAATGGGTCAAAAAATTATTAGCACTATTTGAGGGGTGTGTTGTGCAAATATCACCACTTTACTAATGTATGTTTAAAAGGCACCAAAAGAACGTTTGAGACAAAAGTACCCCGAAATATTTTAACAGTGAGGAAGTTGTCGTTTTCAAAGTCAGAGAGAAGCAACAATCAAACCGACAGGAAACTAATCGACAGTGAAGTGACCGGAAGAGCTGCGATTGACAAAGGTAAGGTTGGTTATTTTTCCTCATTTTTGTTGTTATTAACTTGCATTACATGTTAGAATTGAGTTTTGTTGATAGGAACTATAGAAACCGGTTAAAATAGAGATGTGAGAATGATTGTGGTTTAGGTTAGGGTTTGTAATTTGGTTGAATATCAGTTGAGGAAGATGAAATCTGGGTTTTCGAGACTTTTTTCAAGAAAATCGAGCTTATTTGATTAGTCGAGCTATTTTTTCTTGAAAATTAGGTTTTGGTAGATCGAGGTTTTTGGAAAAGGAATCTAGCTTTTTCGAAAAGGAATCGAGCTTTTTTAAAAAAGAATCGAGCCATTTTGAAAAGGATCGAGCTTTTTTGAATAGGTTTCGAGCTTTTTCGAATATGTTCGAGCTGATTTAGAATTAGATCGAGCGTATTTGAAAGGGATCGAGCTTTTTTGAAAATGGATCGAGCATTTTTTAAAAGGGATCGAGCTTTTTTAAAAAGGGATCGAGCTTTTTTAAAAAGGGATCGAGCTTTTTTAAAAAGGGATCGAGTTTTTTTAAAAAAAGATCGATCTTTTTTGAAAGGGATCGAGCCTTTTTGAAAGGGATCGAACCTTTTTGAAAAAGAATCGAGTTTTTTTTAAAGGGATCGAGTCTTTTTGAAAGGGATCGAGCCTTTTTGAAAAGGAATCGAGCTTTTTTGAATATGTTTGAGCTGTTTTTGAATTGGATCGAGCCTATTTGAAAAGGATCGAGCTTTTTTGAATAGGTTCGAGCTGTTTTTGAATTGGATCGAGCCTTTTTGAAAGGGATCAAGCTTTTTTGAAAAAGGATCGAACCTTTTTTAAAAGGGAGCGAGCTTTTTGAAAAAGGGATCGAGTTTTTTAAAAAAGGGATCTAGCTTTTTTTAAAAGGGATCGAGCTTTTTTTAAAGGGATCGAGCTTTTTTTAAAGGGATCGAGCTTTTTTTAAAGGGATCGAGCCTTTTTGAAAAGGAATCGAACTATTTTGATTATGTTTCGAGTTTTTTTGAATAGGTTCGAGCTGTTTTTGAATTGGATAGAGCCTATTTGAAAGGGATCGAGCTTTTTTGAAAAGGGATCGAGCCATTTTTAAAATGGATCGAGCATATTTTAAAAGGGATCGAACTTTTTTTAAAAGTGATGGAGCTTTTTTTAAAAGTGATGGAGCTTTTATGTAAGGGATCGAGACTTTTTGAAAGGGATCGAGCCGTTTTGAAAAGAAATCGAGGTTTTTTGTAAAGCAATCGACCTCTTTTGAAAGGGATCGAGCCTTTTTGAAAAGGAATCGAGCCTTTTTGTAAAGCAATCGAGCAGTTTTGAAAGGGATCGAGCCATTTTGAAAAGGAATCGAGCATTTTTGTAAATCAATCGGGTTTTTTTGAAAGGGATCGAGCTTTTTAATAAAATTCTGTCTAATGACGTTGTATTTCTGTTACATTGCAGATGAGAAGTAGGTTGAGGGATTCACTTAAAACTCCAGAAGAATATTGGTACGAGGGCAAACTGACACGACACAACCATTTTGATGCCCTCACCCATATAGACGACGAGCTGAACCGTGTCCCTGTAGAATTTGCAGATGAAGACCGTCGGCGGTTCATGGCGTCTTGTTTCGGGCATTTCTTGACGATGCATAGGGAGATGAAGTTTTCCGGTGGTATTATCCATCGGTTGCTTTTGAGGGAGCTCCATCATAACGGCCCCACAGATGAGATGCACTTCATGTTAGGAACCCAGTCGGTGAGGTTTTCGAAGGTGGAATTTTGCCTGATCACCGGACTACGGTTTAGAGTTGTACCAGAAACCACAATGTATGCAGCAGTGGAGAATGGCATACATGAGCGGTACTTTCTTGAAGCCGAGGAGGTGTCGCTGGATCAGATTAGGGGTGTTGTCAACGGTACAGATTTCGGACAGGGGTACGATGCTGTCAAGCTCTGCCTCTTATATATGCTGAACTGGATACTGATGGGGGTGGATGAGAGATTCAAGATTCCAGTTTGGCAGTTTTGGCTGGTTGAGGACCTAGATGCGTTCGACGCATTCCCGTGGGGTGCCCACGTGTATAGGCATTCTATTCACTCATTCAAGCATGCACTTGACGAGCGAACAGACGGGTTCGAGCGACGCCGGCAGGAAAAGGGAGTTGATGTACACAGGGTGGAGACCTACAACATATACGGTCTTTCTCATGCCTTGTTGGTAAGAAGTTCGAACTACAAATTGTACTTTATTGTTGGTGCCTAAAATTGTATGGATACTTATCGTACTTATCTATGATGCAGATATTTGCTTTGGAGGTGATCCCTGAGTTGGCCAAAGAGGTCGGTGGTCCGAGGGTTACTGATCTGACTCCCCGTATTTTGAAGTGGGAGTTGACCAAACAACCGAGAGGGAAGAAGCTAGCAAAGATTTTCAAAGACAGGGTATGTATTTATTTTGTTAATGTTTTTATTAGTTAGTATTTGTACAATGACATTGTTCTAACTAATATTTCAGATGTTTGCGCTCAAAGAACTGGTGCCGACACCAGCTGAGAGACAAGCACCGTACTATGCCTGCCTAGACGAGGAGGGAACATGTATGTAGAAGATGACATGGATGATATGCCGCCTGAGGTCCCTGATCAGACCACCTTAGGCGGGATCAGTGGTACAGACAGGACCATTGACAATGAGGGATCTGAGCCCGTTATGAGACAGACCCTCAACGAGAAAGGCATAGGCATAGGCGGGTTTGGTTTTCCACCCCCGGACATGGTACATTTGTAGGGGATTCCCGTGGGGGCGTTGGACGTGATGGAAAGGTAAGCTGAAAACAAAGTTAAGTGTTTTTTAATAACACGTGTTGATAGTTTTTTACTAACATTGTAGACATGATTTCAGGCTCCGTGGACTGAAATGTTGAACGATATGCATAAAGCCCTCCGAAAGAGTGACAAGGATCGACAACGTCAACACTTGGAGTTGTTGGATATGATCCGAAAGAGTGATGAGGATCGTCAGCAGCAACACCGATTGTTACTGGATATGATCCGGGGGCTTCAAGGTTCGACCTTAAGTATACACCGGGATGGCCCCCCACCTCCTCATCAATTATTTAGTCCCGGAGGGTCGACTGATAGGTTTACGGGGGGGACAGACACCCAGGCTCAGCGGTCCCCCCCACCTCCCATCACACCCATCTCCCCACCTCGCAGCACATCGATCCCCTCTTCTCCTAGCACATCGATTCAACCACCGCGGTCCCCTCCCCCACCCAGCACGTCCGTGGCGTCGGAGCGGTCATCTCCATCACCTAGCACATTCGTAGCATCGGAGCGGTTCCCTCCCCAACCCAGCACATCTGTGGCATTGGAGAGGTTCCCTCCCCCACCCAGCAAGTCCGTGGCGTCGGAGCGGTTCCCTCCCCCACCTAGCACATCCGTAGCGTCGGAGCGGTTCCCTCCCCAACCCAGCACCTCCGTGGCGTCGAAGCGGTTCCCTCCCCTACCCAGCACGTCTGTGGTGACTGAGCGGTCCCCTTCCTCACCTAGCACATCCGTGGCGTGGGAGCGGTCCCCTCCCCCACCCAGTACGACCGTGGCTTCAGAGCTGTCCCCTCCCCCACCCAACACGTGCGTGGCATTGGAGCGGTCCCCTCCCACACCTAGCACGTCCTTGCCGTCGGAGCGGTCCCCTCCCCCGGTGAAGCGTTTAGGTAAGTGCTGATGGAAGTTGGTGAGCCCTTACACAGATCCATGCCTTCCAAAGAGGTTAAAGACACGGCCCGAGTCCGTGGAACACATTTTTGACACCCACGGACTAGTGGACGGTGACCACCTAGCGGCATACAAGGCCTTCAAGAGGAACATTAATGGGGAACAGTGAGTCCAACTTTTTATAATAACAATGGATGTACATTTCTTGTTTATTCAAATTTATGTATAGCTAAGGTAATTTAATCATTATACAGACGTGATGTGGACGTGCTGTCACCAGTTACCGCGGGATGGTTCGTACGTATGCAGTCCAACTTTATGGACTTGGAGGACACGGTACGTACTTATTATATTTCATATTAACTTTTATGTAAGTATTGTTGAATTGTTAACAAGTGCGGTGGTTTTATTGTTTGTCAGCATATGGATGCATACCTAAATATTCTACGCAAGCGTCAGCGAGGATTCTACAATGTATACAACCAGAGGATCAACGTGTTGGATACACAATTTTATGTAAGTAGTTATAACATTTGGGAATCACATCGGATTTTATGCTTCTGTATTAATAATACGATATTGTCAATGCTTGTACAACCATTTATGTTGTACATGTGGGAGAGGATGATGCCTCGTGATTACCACGGTGCTGTGAGCACGACAAGGTGGAATGTGTTACAGTCCCGATGGTTGGAAGAGGACCTTCTCACGGTCCGTGGAGCAACCACGAATGGAAACCGCCCATGGCATGAGGTTGACCAGGTAAGTGTTACATGATTGAGATGATTTAAAAAAAAATTGTAAGTATATCATCAGCTAACACGGCATGCAAACTATTACAGGTGCTGATTCAGTGCAACGTTGGGGCCCAACATTGGCTGGTGGTGAGCGTCGACCTTTGTCTCAGGAAGATTGATATTTATGACCCCTAAAGACAGGAAGTCCCTTATCAGTCAGGCACCAGCAGGTCCGGCCATTACTGTGGTTTTTACCCTCTATGTTGAGTGACGCAGGGTTCCACACAGCAGGACGTCCTGGTCGTCGGGCGTTCACTCGGGAAAATAAGCCCTTCTCGGTCAGTCTGGTGCATCCTTCTACAATCCCCCAACAAAAGAATTGTAAGACATTGTATTTCATTCACGTGTTTAGATATTCTTTATGAACGATTTCAAATGGTGTTTTATGTCCCGAATTGTAGAGGTAACTGTGGTCCCCATACTATGTGAATTATCGAGTACATAGTGGCAAAACCGAAGGCCTTTTGATTGGTCAGAGGACGACATGGGGATGATTCGGGAAAAAATGGCTGTGGAGATTTTTGCTAACTCCAAGCCCGCCAAGTGATTTTTTGTGTATTACCATTGTAGTTGTACACAGACATGTCATTAATTCATGAACATTAATTCGTTCACTATTCATTCATTAATATTAATTCATTCAATAATAAGTAATTATTGCAATTCAAAACTATTACAATATGATACACTTCCAAAAGTTTTCAATGTGATCAACAAATTGTCATTCATTCCCTATTAGAGTCAATGTTAGGGCACGTTTGTTTGTTGTGTTTAATTGAATGGCAGATGCTACACTTGCGGCGGTATTCAACTGGAACAGCTCTTCTTGTACATTCAGTAATCATCGGTGGATTAGAACATCTCCTGGAATTATGCCCTAGTTGTCCACATCTTCTACAGGATTGTGTAGTTGTCCTCTCTGAAGACGAGACATGCGACCCGCCCTCGGGTGTCCTGCTTGTCTCCTGGAGTTTTGATTCAAAATCACCCTCTGAGCAATGTCAGATGGCACAACCCAAGTGGAAGGATGGCCCCCCGACATAATAGGAACCGAGTACGCGTTAATAAGTGTCTGTGTCTTGTAGTAGTCCGCACACAAAGTTGTGAAGTCCAAGTTTCGCTCCCTGTAAAAAACATTGAAAACGATCAAGCTTCACCAAATGGGTACTGATCTGTAGGTTTTCAAAGTTGTGAAGTCCAAGTTACAGTAATCTACCGTGCCGCCGCAAGGGAGTGAGAACATGGAAAATGATCCATTTGAAAATTTTGTTGCAAGTACAAGTCTTCCGAGCTAAGTTTACTGTCCACTGTTTTCCAGACCGCCTGACTAAAAAAATGTTACAGTCGACTGGATTTACGGTCAAATAACCACACTTCTCCATACGTTTTAAGAGCACAAGATGTGTTGTGTTGGTCAACTGATGACGCATGGTTTGTGCAGCTCTATAGCGATCATGAAACCACCGTTGCAGCATATTCCTAATGAACTCAACCAGAGTCAACATAGGCAGTTGGCGTGCAAATTTTAAGCATAAGTTTATGCATTCTGCAGCATTAGTCGTCATCACCCTATACCTTCTTTCCGGGCAGTGTACACGGGACCACGTGTGTGGACCGGCATCAATGACATAATCATATGTATTCTGGTGCAAGTTTCTTAACTCTTCCATATGCTAGTTATATTCAAACTCGGTGTATGCACGTGTTGCTTTTTCCATTATTACGGCAAACATCCTTCCTATGAAATCGCTTTTTGATATTTTCAGCAAAGTGCCAGCAACATATGGTATGGGTGGCATAAGGGAACACTTTAGAAATCCCTGCTTCAATGCTTGCATGCCTATCGGAAATGAAAACTAGCTCATCAATATGACCTAGGGCACCTTTCAAGCAATCCAAAAACCATTCCCATGATAGATTGTTTTCTGAGTCGCCGTACCCAAAAGTAATTGGATACACCTGTTCGTTCCCATCTTGTGCTGTTGCAACAAATATTGTACCCTGGAATCGTCCCTTCAAATGGGTACCATCAACGGTAATGACTTGACGCATACACGTTGAAATCCTCTAAGTGAGGCACCAATCGACATGAAGAAGTATATAAATGTATCATCTTCATTGCACTGTAAGTCAGTGATTGTGCCGGGATTTTATTGTTCCAAAACGTAACCAATGATGGAAGCAGTTGGAAGGTTTCCTCATGTGTTCCATATGTCAGTGACAACGCATAATCGAGGGCGGCGTGTGCCTTACTGTACATGATTTGGATTCCATACATTGATTTCATATCGGCGATTATGTCCTTCAGACGTATTAGTCGACCATCTTGTTGTTTGAAGTCTAGGTGCAATAACTTCTCCAATTGTGACTGCACTAGCTTGTCGGTGCCAGCGATGAATTTCCTCTAACGGACAAGTGTGTTCGTTGACAAAACTTCTTACTTGAAAGTATGTGCATTCATCTCTTCTCACCGCTCTTAACTTCCAAGTACAATTTCCCATCAAACAAACTAGATGTAATGTTGTCTTATTGGACCTTTTTACCTTCCACTCGAAGTTCTGCCGCATTGCAAAATGGCCTACAAGTCTCTTCAAATCCTTTTTCGTTGCAAAAAACTGGCCTTTATATATCATGCTTGTAGGTTCATCTTCAAACAAGTTCCTGCTTCCATCAATACCAAACGAGTATGATTCTGCTCCTGGAATAACCCATGTCTTGCATTATTTGAATCATCTGCAGTTACATTAGCCCTCCCCTCGGAGGTCCCCAACTATATCTGGTGCACTGGAACTAAATATGTGTACATGTCTTACACGTCTTTCCGTTTCGACAGGTTCTGCATCATCCTGATTGTCCTCTACATTTTCTACAGAATTTAAATTGCCCTCATTATCCACCTCATGATTCACCCCAACATTCAGTGCTGTATTCTCCTCATTGTTGATGTCATTTTAGATCTCATTGTATAGGTGGTTGTACTCTCTACCATTCATCTCAATATGACAACCAAATACATCGTCGAATTGAGGTTCCGGTCTATTATCATGGGCGACTAATTCCGGTGGGACAACACATATGTTTTCCCGACCATCAATCCCACTTCTTTCTGTGAACAACTGGTTGCTTCCGCCTGACGATAGAAATTGTTGGGTGTTATCAGGATGAGGGATATCTTCACCAATAACACCTCCTGCTGACCTCTCGATTAAACTAACACATACTCGAGGGATCACCCTATCTTCCCCTAGCATAAACTGAACATCGTCATTGTTTCTTATAAATGTACGACATGTAGTCCTAGGAACAATTGATAGAGACTGTAGCTCAGCACTGTATTTGTTCTCATCAAACTTCACAATGGTTTGCACGATCTACACCAGTTCGTCGTAACTCAAATTCTTTGACACATACAAACCTTGGTTATCAGAACCTAAATACCTCTGATTTCCGTCTGGTAATTGCTCCCATCGACCGTTGTAAGATATGACTATTCTCACCCTATCCATTGCCCTGTCAAAACCAACATCAAAAACCATTAATAAGGAAAAAAAATATTTCATATTAAATTTACAATTATAAAGGATTAAACAAAAATCAAAAGTGTAAGATATGAAGCTTTTTTTAAAAAACGAATCTAGATTTTTTTGTACATGATCGAGCCGTTTTTGTACATGACCGAGCTATTTCTAACGGGGATCGAGCTTTTTTTGTTCAAGACCGAGCTCTTTTTCTACATAATCGAGCTTTTTAATATATGGCTCGAGCTTTTTTTCATATGCCTCGAGCCTATTTGAAAGGGATCGAGCTTTTTTTTGAGGAATCGAGCTTTTTTGTGAGGGATCGTGCTTTTTTTGTGCGGTATCGAGCCTTTTTCAAAAAGGATCGAGCTATTTGTGTGAGGGATCGAGCTATTTGTGTAAGAGATCGAGCTTTTTTTGGCAGGGATCGAGCTTTTTTTTCTGATGGATCGAGCCTTTTTTGCCAAGGATCGAGCCTTTTTTCCAGGGATCGAGCTTTTCTTTTTACGTATCCAGCATTTATTTTTGGAATCGAGCTTTTTTAGAATTTGATCGAGACTTAGTTTCACATTTCCGAGCTTTTTTACAAATGTTTCGACCTTTTTTTAAAACATTTTCACATTGTATGCCCAAGATTATAAACTTGTTTGCACCACTACAACTCAACTCGCCCAAATATATATACAAAAAAATATGCATACATGTTTATTCATTCTTTGTAAAAAGTTTACAACTCCAGGACATCAACATAAAAAATTTCAGACAACATGTTCATAAATGTTCATACAGTGTTATACCACACAGAAATACAATAAAAATGGAAATGAAGATCAGAAATATTATTTTACCTTCTTGTGCAAAATCTGGAATATGTGCAATATCTGGAATACAATAAATCTGGAATAGAGCTCGTTTTGTGAAGAAAAAATGGAGTAGGTGATTGATTTTCAGACAACTTTATTAGACGACAACCTTTAAAAAATAAAATATCTATTATTTAAGGGCAATTTCGGTAGCTCACCATAATAGGTGCTTTTTAAACTTAACTTATTATAAATGTGACATCACTGCAATGGACCAATAAAAAGGTGACATTCCTCACCATTTCTACATATAAATATATAATGTACATGAAAACCTGAAAGCATATTTAAGTAATTCAAATTGATCACGGCGCACTAAAAGCGACCACATGTACTGATGTACAGATGATTACATGTAATCATGTTAAATAGTTGACGAGAACTGAGATTGGTTCGATGGTAAACCCTTTGGTAAACCCTTTGGTAAACCCTTCATATATGTACCAATATTATTGTGGATTTGAATCTTCCTCTTCGAAAAAAAAATCTCAAATTTATGTAATAATTAATGTACTTTGGAAAAAAATCATGTTAAATAGTATATACATATGATAGATCACAAATAAAAAAAGGTGGGTTAGTATATTATTACTAACTAAAATGGAAGGGCATGGATGTAAATGAGGATGATAAATTATTGATAAATAATAAACCTTGTTCGAGACCTTGGGAGCAAGATGTATATAAAACCAAAGCAACCTTGGGATTTGCTGTCCATCTTATTCTTAGTTGTTAATCATTTAATTAAAGCTTTTTAATACTCAATCACTTCCTGCATTCACTGTCTCTTCCTCCACCTCTTTCCTCTCCGATAATCTCCTTTATAACATCAAATTATAGAACCCAACTAGCTTCATCAATCACTTCACTAATTCACTCATTTCTTTTACCTCCCAATGAACTCAGCCATAGCCATGGCCATGGAGTTCGACTACACCTTTCAGCTCGACATCTCTGACTATAGTTCCACCACCACCACCACTACAGACGGTGACCATGGTTGTAACTGGAACGATTGGTCCCCAGTTGTCGATTGGGAAGCTTTATCCGGTGGGCAAGATGATTTCCACGACCTCATCGAATCCATGATGGACGATGGTGGATTAATAAACCCTGGTCGAGTACTTGCCAATGACACTACGTCCAACTCTCAGAACTCTGTATCATCAACTGACACTATGGCAATAGATAACGAAGAAAACAACGGCGAGGATGTCAAGGGTTTGAGGCTAGTTCATCTTTTGATGGCCGCAGCCGAAGCACTAACGGGAGTTAATAAGAGCCGTGAACTGGCTCGGGTGATATTGGTTCGGCTCAAGGAATTGGTTTCTCCAAATGACGGGACCAACATGGAAAGATTAGCGGCTTATTTTAGCGACGCCTTGCAAGGTTTGCTAGAAGGCGCCGGAGGTATACATAACAATAAGCATTTAATAAGCAGCACCAATGGACTCTACCACCACCATCATCGTGATGAAAATCATCAGACGGACGTTTTAACGGCGTTTCAATTGTTACAAGACATGTCTCCGTATGTTAAATTCGGACACTTCTCTGCCAATCAAGCTATTCTAGAAGCTGTGATTCACGACAGAAGAGTTCACATAGTTGACTATGATATCATGGAAGGAATTCAATGGGCGTCGTTGATGCAAGCTTTGGTTTCTAGAAAGGATGGCCCGCCGGCCCCACATCTTAGAATCACAGCCTTATCAAGGGGAGGTAACGGTCGAAGATCAATCGGGACCGTTCAAGAGACGGGCCGGAGATTGGTGGCATTTGCTGCATCAATCGGTCAACCATTCTCTTTTCATCAGTGTAGGCTGGACTCAGACGAGACATTTAGGCAATCTTCATTGAAATTGGTAAGAGGGGAGGCTTTGGTAATCAATTGTATGCTACATCTACCTCATTTTAGTTATCGGGCACCCGATTCGATTGCTTCTTTTCTATCCGGATCCAAGACCCTAAACCCGAGATTGGTGACCCTAGTGGAAGAAGAAGTTGGACCCGTAGGTGATGGAGGTTTTGTGGGACGTTTTATGGATTCGTTGCACCATTACTCAGCACTTTATGACTCACTCGAAGCCGGGTTTCCAATGCAGAGTAGGGCAAGGGCTTTAGTAGAGAGAGTGTTTTTGGGGCCCCGAATATCCGGGTCATTGGCCCGGATATACCGAACCCGTGGAGAGGAAGAGGTTTGCTCTTGGGGGAAATGGTTGGGTGCGGTGGGGTTTAAACCAGTTAATATAAGCTTTGCCAATCATTGTCAAGCAAAGCTTTTATTAGGGTTATTTAATGATGGGTATAGGGTGGAGGAGCTGGCTAATAATAGGCTCGTTTTAGGGTGGAAATGTAGGCGTTTGCTTTCTGCTTCTCTTTGGACTTCTTCTTCGTTAGATTCTGATTTGTAAAATACATTCTTGTTTTTTTTTTTTGGTGGCTATTTATGTTATATATATATATATTATATGTGTTTCTAGCACCAAGATATGGTATTTGAAGACCAAATTTTTGTTGATCGGTTGTGTTAATTAGTGCGGCTTGTAAAAACTTTTGAGTATGAAAATGCCCCTTCTCTTAGGTCCACGTTTTACTCGCCCTCTTTGTAGTAATAGGTTTTGGAAGGCATGTTGTCACGGGGTGAGAATTTCATCTAGGCACACCCGTGCGGCACTTAGGCAACTTCCGTGGGAACGTTGCTAAGTAAGCCTTGTAAAAGAGACACTCGGGCAGGTTCTTGGACGAACGTTGCCGAGTGTGAAGATGCGGAAGCGATTTAGAGTGAGGAGAGTCGGGAGAGGGTCGAAATGGGGAGTCCAGAGGCAGAGGATCGGTGGACTTGCGAAGGAAGACCACGATGCTCTGGATCGCTAGAATGCTTACAAGTACTCTCAAAGGAAGAGATGTATTAATGTAAGAATTCTAGGATGGTTTACAAATGAGAGGGGTTGGCTATTTATAGATGAGCCACCTCCTTAAGGAATGTTCTAGACTAATCTAGTCTAATAGTGGAGATTAAGTCTCCAGAATATTCTACATCTAACTAGAATACTCTACATGTATTTACATGCCTTTACAAGGTTCTAGATCATTATACACCTATATAGCTTAGTACAAAAATGGTGTAGAGATGGTTGAGTTGCTAGAGACTTCCACAAGCTTGACCAATGTTAGAATTGTGGAGAGGTCTCTAGAATCTTCAAGGAGCTGGGCAGAGTAAGGGTCTTTGTTGGACTCCTGGGCTTGTAAGCTTGCGGCCCGTGACATCCTCCCCCACCTAAGTTCGCAACGTCCTCGTTGCGTGGGCGCTGAGTATGTTGGAGTTGGCCACAAGTTGGTTCATTCATGCTGAAGGTCTTCGGCTTGGGAAGCCTCCCTTGAAAGACCGAATTCGAGTCTCGCATCCTTAACTCGACGCAAGTGGGCTGGCTAGGTTTCGAAGGTGATCCAGCATCTCAGGTGCCTTCTCTCGGTGCCTTCGACCGCTTCCCATGGCTTGCGCACTTCTTGCTCCTTCGAACGCCTACGGTCGGCTGGTTCTGTGGAGAAGTGGGAGAACTAGATAACACCTCAAGTTTTGTGGCGGGCTGCATCCTGCATGGCTCGGGCAGGGATTCCGCCTGGATGGAGAGTGTCTTGGACTTGCTTTGCTTGTTGTGGGAACGTTGGTCACCACGAACAAGCATTTGGATTTCGAATCGAGCAACTTCGCTATCGGAGAACGTGGCTCGTGCTAGCTGTGATTACTCTATGGTGGCAACTTCGCTATCGGAGTGCATGACTCGTGCTAGCTGTGATTGCTTTTTGGTGACGACTTCTCTATCGGAGTGCATGACTCGAGCTAGCTGTGATTGCTTTTTGGTGACGACTTCGCTATCGGAGTGCATGACTCGTGCTAGCTGTGATTGCCTAGTAACGAGCTCCGAACCCTGCTGCTTGGAACCGACCTGCTCTGATACCACTTGTCACGGGGTGAGAATTTCATCTAGGCACACCCGTGCGGCACTTAGGCAACTTCCGTGGGAACGTTGCTAAGTAAGCCTTGTAAGAGAGACACTCGGGCAGGTTCTTGGACGAACGTTGCCGAGTGTGAAGATGCGGAAGCGATTTAGAGTGAGGAGAGTCGGGAGAGGGTCGAAATGGGGAGTCCAGAGGCAGAGGATCGGTGGACTTGCGAAGGAAGACCACGATGCTCTGGATCGCTAGAATGCTTACAAGTACTCTCAAAGGAAGAGATGTATTAATGTAAGAATTCTAGGATGGTTTACAAATGAGAGGGGTTGGCTATTTATAGATGAGCCACCTCCTTAAGGAATGTTCTAGACTAATCTAGTCTAATAGTGGAGATTAAGTCTCCAGAATATTCTACATCTAACTAGAATACTCTACATGTATTTACATGCCTTTACAAGGTTCTAGATCATTATACACCTATATAGCTTAGTATAAAAATGGTGTAGAGATGGTTGAGTTGCTAGAGACTTCCACAAGCTTGACCAATGTTAGAATTGTGGAGAGGTCTCTAGAATCTTCCAGGAGCTGGGCAGAGTAAGGGCCTTTGTTGGACTCCTGGGCTTGTAAGCTTGCGGCCCGAGACAATGTGCTCGTATGGATTCTTGAGTTATATCCTTATAAAATAATAAAATAAAATAAAATCTAAATATATTAATATAGTAGAGTTTTATATTGTTAATTGGTATAAAATTGTAAAACTCATTCATTGAAAGACTTATAAATTTGAATCATTTTTTTCAACTCTTCAATGGTGCGCAGTCCATTTATTTGAGTAGCTGGGTTACCCAATGTACCAAGAAGTGCTTATATAGGTTGTCCAGCTTTGATACAAATTTTTTGAAGCAGTTTAAAAACTTTAAGACAAAAAAAAATTGAACAAATTACACCAAACTCCTCTGAGGTTTGCTCTTTTACACACGTAAACAACTTTACCATTAGTGTTTGACCGTTAAGTGTGAGAGTTGATTATTAAAAATGACAAAAAAACAGATATACCCTTAATTCACCAAAAAATTAAAATAACTAATCACACCAAACTCCCATGAGGTTTGGTCTTTTACACATTAACAATTTTATTGATAACTGACAGTCGCATCCCTTGATGTTAGTCAAAGTTGGTCAGATTAAATTGTAGACCAATTTGAACCATTTTTATATATATATTTGTAAAAAAAATTAAATAAATATTTTTAAATGGATATTTTTCAAAGTATTTTAAAATGAAGATTAAGTGAAAAAAAAAACTGTTTTTAAAATTAAGATTTTTTTGGAAAGAGATATAAGATTAACTGAAAATTAAAAATTATAAAAAGAACGGAATTTCTCATTAAAAAAACGATCAATCCAATCTATTTTTACAAAAATTAAAATAAAAAATAATTAAAAAAATCTTAATATCTTTAACGGCTCGCCTGTTCTATCAACAACACAAATCACAATCCCTTCCTAATTTGTTTGATCTCCTCCACGAGAGATTGAGTTAGATTTCTTCCCAAAATGAAGTCAGTTCGTCAGTTCCGCCAACATCACAGATCACAATCATTTCCCAATATGATGGAATTTGTTCAAAAAAAAAAAAAAAACTCAAAATCTATTTATAAATAAGAAAAAATATATTTTCCAAAGAAAAAGAATTAAAAATTTTAAGTTTTTTAATAAATAGAAAAAAATGAAAAACAAATTATGTAGAAATTGTGATTTGTGTTGTTGGTGGAATTAGCGAATTGGTTCAATCTCTCATAAAAGAGATCGAACAAATTAGGAAGGGATTGTGATTTATGTTGTTGGTGAAACTGCTGAACTGTTAAAGGTATTACAATTTTTTTTTAATTTAAATTAGATTGGACTGACCCATTTTTTTAATGAAAAATTCCGTTTTTTTTTTAATTTTTGATTTTCAATTAATCTTAATTTTCTTTCCAAAAAAAACTTAATTAAACAAAATTGTTTTTTTTCTTTCATTTAATCTTCATTTTAAAATATCTTTTAAAAAAATCTTCATTTAAAAATATTTATTCAATTATATATATATATATATATATATATATATATATATATATATATAATTCTTCAAATGACTAAACTATCCTTAGTTTTGATAGTCAAAATTGGTGTACGGTATAATTTAACCAACTTTAACTAACGGTAGGGGATGTGAGTATCAATTATCAATAAAGTTGTTTCTATATGTAAGAGACCAAACCTCATGAGAGTTTTGTGTAATTTGTTATTTTAGATTTTTGGTGAATCATATGTATTTCTGTCTTTTATCTTTTTGTAACGGTCAATTCTCGTATTTAACGGTCAAACCCTAATGGAAGGGGAGGTAAGTGTCAATTAATGGTAAAGTTGTTTCCTTGTGTAAAAGAGCAAACCTATGGGGAGCTTGGTGTAACTTGTTTTATAAATTTTAATCAATTCATACAATTCACTTTCAAATAAGCTAAACTTCAACAAACATCATTCTACAGAATAAAAAAATATCACTAAAAATAGAAACTTTGACAAAGAACAACACAATCGAAACAGTTAAAATCTTATAAAAGAATCCAATAAAACTCAAATTATACTCAAAATCAATAACAAATTACATGACAACCCAAAAAAATTTCAACACAGTTGTCAGTCACACAATCGAAGCAATTCAATGTCTACAAATTCATAGAAAGCAAAACTAGTTCACTCTCAAGTAACCTAAAATTTAACAAATATTAATATATACCTAAAAACTCACTTGTAAATAAAGGTGTAAAAATGGACTGGCCCGGCCCATTAGGGACGCCCTGGCCAGTCCATTTCTGGAAACAGGCCGAGCCAGGCCGCCCCGGGACAGTATCGCTGGCCGGGCCGGGCCGGACCGGCCTGTTTCCAGAGAAACAGGCCCAGCACGGCACGCCGGCCTGCCTCAAGCGGGTTGTGCCTGCGTGCCATGCCAGGCCGGCCCGCCGGGACCCTCTGGTGGGCCGGACGGGCCAGTCCTAACCGGCCTGGTCCGTCGGGTTAGTTTTTTGGTCCAATTTTTTTTCCAAATTACGTTTTTTTGGATTTAGGGTATAGGGCTTAGGATTTATAGTTTATGGTTAAGGGTTTAGAATTTGAAATGAATGAAGAGAACGAACAATTATTAGGATTTGAAATGAATAAAGAGAACGAACAATTTTTTAATTATTTATTTATTTTTCACTTATGGAATTCAGTAATACATATCTGCATGATTGCCTCATTAAAAACCTTACCAAGAAAAACCCAGTAGGATAAAAACTTGGTAAGGGAAAAAGAGTGCAACCGTTTTACAACTTACAAGTAAATAATAAATACATATGTAAAAGTATAACCTAGTTATGGCTCTGGTCACTACCTGAAGGGTCATCAATAAATAGATTGTCAAAATTTAGATTAAGTTCTTTATCTACAGTTAAATTTTGTAACCTTTTTTTAGCATGCTCCCAATCCCGAAGGCATGTTAATACCTCCACCATCTCTGGAGACAAACAGCTTCTTCTTGGTTCAATTATGCATCCACTGGTGCTGAAAGCTTGTTCTGAAGACACCGTTGACACTGGAATAACCAGTACGTCACGTGCTAAGTGTGACAGAACTGGATACCTGTACGTATAGGTCTTCCACCATAACAACAAATCAAACTCTTCCTTGTCTTCAACAGCATCGAACTGTGCTTCAAGGTACCTAATAAGTTCGGTACAAGAAGATGGGCTAGATCTTTGCCCTGAAGAAGTACTTGCTGATTTGTCTTTTTTTCTTCGTTTCAGAAGGCTCCAACTTGTTTGCTTCGGCTCTGTCTCCGGTCGTGTTGATTGGGGGATGTCAATGTTGCCAAACCTGGTCTCATAAATATGAGAAATCTCGAACAACTTGGTTCGAATGTCAGTAATTTGTTCTGAATAATCTATTGACAAATTAATACCAATAAACTCAAGCAAAACTTCTAAACCAGATAATTTAACCATGGGATCTATTATAACACTTAAGGCATAAAGTAGGGGAATGTTAGCCCAATATTTTTTCAACTTTGTCTCCATGACAACAACTGCAGCGCCTAGATGTTCATCTTCTCTATAACTGTTTAACAGTTCAGACATTTCCACTATCTAATGGATTGCCTGGGAAGATGTAGGGTAATATACCCCGGAAAGAGTTACAGTGGCATTGTAAAAAATATTTAAAAATTGAACAAAAATCTTTGCCACATACCAATCGTCTGTGGTAAGTAATATTGGACTAAGTTGTCCTGTTTCGGTCAATTTCATGTTATAAAAACATGTAATGGTTGTATCATATTCCAAATAATTTTGCAACATTAAATAAGTAGAGTTCCACCTTACCGGCATATCAGTTTGGAATCGTCGGGGTTTGAGACCGTTTAATTTACAATGTCTCTTGAATTCACTGAATCTAGTATTAGAACTGCAAATCTAAGAAATGGCATCTCTGATGCGATCTATTTGGTCGCTTACCTGCTTTAAACCAGCCTGTACAACTAAATTTATAATATGGCATGCACACCGTTAATGGAAGAAATAACCTCCATCTTACGGGATATTTCTTGCAACAAACAATGCAATAAAGCTAGTATTTGCAGATGCATTATCAAATGTGATTGAAAGAATGCGATGCGTGATTTCATAAGTTTCAAAAACTTCCATTATGACATTAAAAATGCTTTCTGCGGTATGTGCAAAATCCATAGGACGAAAACCAAAAATTCTTTTTGTTATCCTCCAATCAGAATCTAAATAGTGTCCCGTGACACATAAATAGTACTGTTTGGAACATGCATTCCAAATATCAGAAGTTAATGCAACAGAGACACTTAAATGCTGTATTTCAGCAACTAAGTCATCCCTTTCGGTTTCAAACAATCGTATCAAATCATTTCTAGTGGTGGTTCTAGAAACAGGTTCATATTGGGGGTTATATGCAGATGTGATTAATTCTTTATAAAATGGACTCTCACCAATACTGATCGGTTGATCAGTTTGTGCAATGTATCGTGCCAAGCACTCTCTAGCGTGCATGGCGTCGAACTGCCACGTCGTAACGGACACGTCTGGGTGCCGTTGAAGCTGTGTCTGGGTTGTAGTATCTACATGTCCATGTGCAGGCATACATTTGTGCATATGCCGTCTCAAATGTCCGGTTCCCCTTGTACTTGTAGCATAATTCTTATGACAAAACTTACATTTAGCTCTGAGGCCAGACGCCCCGTTTGGGAGTGTCATTTGGACTATGTTGAAACATTGCCACACATCTGATGTTAATTTTCTAGGACGTGATGTAGGTGTAACGCCGGAACCAGAAGGTCCCGCTTGAGTATGGGTCGGTTCTGAAATATCAAATTCATCGTTGAGCATATACAAACCGTCCGGAAAATAAGGTTGCTGGTTAGGATCCATTATCTGAATAAAAATATGAGCACTATAGTAGTTAATAGTCAAATTAAAAATCAATATTTACTAACAGTAATCTTAATTTACTAACAATAATTACTATAACTAATACGACACTTACAATAATTTATTTACTTAAAAAACAAATTAAATAAACAAAAAAAAATCATAATCTACTAACATAAAATTTTAAATTCACTAGTTCACTGTTACAAATAAAATTGATAAATTTACTAACATAATATACTAACATAAAATTGATGATTTGAACCAGTACTCTTAAATTTACTATCATAATCTACAAATGAAAAATTTTAATTTATGAAAAAAACAATATCAAACGTAATTACTACACTTAACATTCATCATTTACTTATTACAAAAAGTAATTTCAGAAATACAAATTAACTTTCTAAATTTATTAATAACAAATATTAAAATTACTACTAAACTTAAAAATCTTAATAAACTAAACAAATAATATTAACATTAAAGCCCAAAAATTGATAAACTAACTAACTAAATAGATAATGTTTTCATTAAGTAACTCAAATCTAAACATGAACATATAAATTTACTATGAGAATATGTTAGACCAAAAGTAATAACAAAATTGTACCTTTAAAATTTGGTGTGTTGGTGGAAAACGTAGAGAATTTTGTAGAGAGAGTAATAACCAAAATGAATTAAAAAGTTTAGAGAATTGGAGAATATATTAGAGATTGAGAGAATGAGAGATTGAAAGAATGATAGAGAGAGTTAATGGAAAATGAAATGGATGGAAGTATTTATAGAAAAATTTGATTTGTGGGTCAAAATATAATTTAAAAGATTGTAGGGGGGTTTTGATAATTTTAATTTCCTCCAACGGCTAGAAATCAATTCCAGCCTTTGGCTGACGTCACTGATGACGTCAGCCAACGGCTGGAATTGATTTCTAGCCGATGGAGACTTTTTGAAAAAAAAAATAAAAAAAAATTGCCGAACGGACCAGTGGACCGGTTCGACAGGCCTGGCATGCCGGATTGGAGTGCCAGGTGGGCCGGCCTGCCGGGCCTCTTCCCAAAGGCCCGGCACGAGGCCTGGCCCTCTTCCTTCACAGGCCGTTCCAAGAACGGCCCGTGAACTCCCTGGGCAGGCCGGACAGGCCTGCACCAGCCGGCCCATTTTTACACCACTACTTGTAAAGGCTGAAGTGAAATCGGGTTTTGTTTGGAAAGCTTTTGATGTCTCTTTTTCTCTCTTTATTGCACGATTGTATCTCCTCTGTTTTTCTATTTTTTTTTATTCTTCTTCCTTATCAGTTGAATTCACCGCTTGCACTCAAACCACTTTTTTTAAAAAATATTTTTTCTATCCTTCACTTTACAGACGTCACATGTATATCTATGTTATAAGTTGCATGAAAAATTACATTTATACCCCTATATTATTTCTTATTCCTTTTCAAGTCGTTAAATACATAGAAAATAATATTTTCATCCCATATCTCATTTTACAATATAAAATAATTATAGATCCAAATACATATTGATTTGGATCCAATCCATATCATTACCTCTAGTCTTAGCAAATAAATTCCATCAAAATTCATAATAATTGGGGTATACTATTTAATTTTAATCTAACTAACTTAGAATGTTAAATTAAAATAAATTTTGGAAATTACTATACAACCTCTGTTGTGTTACAATTACTAAAACATGTCTATTAAATAATTCTAAAAACTCGAAAGTTTGTATTTGTTATTTGATTTTTAAAGAAAATCTAAGAGATACTATAATTAAAATCTTACTAAAATCTATCTATTAGGTAATTGTATAAATTTTAAGAGTTGTATTTATAATTTTACTTCTAAATATATATGGTTAATAGAAAAGGAATCAAAGAAATTAAAAGAACAAAAAAAGGAGGCTATACTTCTAGCCGATAACAGCCTCTTTTTATATAAGTTAATAGGTGCAGTAATAGTAATTTCAAGTGTAGATAGAATTTTTCTTTTTACCTTTTATATTGAGAATTCATTTTTTTTTTTACAAAATTAATTTTGTAGGAAAAAAAGATAAAATACTGTAACAAATCAATTTCAAAACAATTATGCTTTTAATTAACATAATTAGTTATCTCGTTTCCTGATGTTAAATTGATTATTATCTAGGCCTATGCTATGATTCATTAGCAAGTCAATTCAATTTGAATAATCTCCTTCAATTTTACAATGAATAGATTATGTTGTGTTTGTAATGTTCATAAATAAATTATAAACTTCCACTAAACGAGGGAAAATTTTATTAAAATGAAAGAAAAAGCAGCACACCTAAAAAGGGTACGTAATAAGTCTTACCTCCGAGTAGTGGTGTAAAAATGGGCCGGCCGGTGATAGACCGGTCCGACCGGCCCAGGAAGTTCACCGGCCGTTCTGGGAACGGCCCGTGAAGGAAGAGGGCCAAGCAACGGCCTAGCCGCTGGGAGGAGGCCCGGCAGGCTGGCCCGCCTGGCACGCCAATCCTGCGTGCCAGGCCTGTCGGACCGGTCTGGCGGACCGATCCGCCGGTCCGTTTGGCCCAATTTTTTTATTTTTATTTTTTCAAAAATCCTCCAACGGCTGGAATTGATTTCTAGCCGTTGGAGGAAACAAAAATTACCAAACCCCCCTACAATCTTTTAAATTATATTTTGACCCACAAATCAAATTTTTCTATAAATACTTCCATCCATTTCATTTTCCATTAACTCTCTCTATCATTCTTTCAATCTCTCATTCTCTCAATCTCTAATATATTCTCCAATTCTCTAAACTTTTTAATTCATTTTGGTTATTACTCTCTCTACAAAATTCTCTACGTTTTCCACCAACACACCAAATTTTAAAGGTACAATTTTGTTATTACTTTTGGTCTAACATATTCTCTTAGTAAATTTATATGTTCATGTTTAGATTTGAGTTACTTAATGAAAACATTATCTATTTAGTTAGTTAGTTTACCAATTTTTGGGCTTTAATGTTAATATTATTTGTTTAGTTTATTAAGATTTTTAAGTTTAGTAGTAATTTTAATATTTGTTATTAATAAATTTAGAAAATTAATTTGTATTACTGAAATTACTTTTTGTAATAAGTAAATGATGAATGTTAAGTGTAGTAATTACGTTTGATATTGTTTTTTTCATAAATTAAAGTTTTTCATTTGTAGATTATGTTAGTAAATTTAAGAGTAGTGGTTCAAATCATCAATTTTAAGTTAGTATATTACGTTAGTAAATTTATCAATTTTATTTGTAGTAGTGAACTAGTGAATTTAAAATTTTATGTTAGTAGATTATGATTTTTTTTTGTTTATTTAATTTGTTTTTTAAGTAAATAAATTATTGTAAGTGTCGTATTAGTTATAGTAATTATTGTTAGTAAATTAAGATTACTGTTAGAAAATATTGATTTTTAATTTGACTATTAACTACTATAGTGCTCATATTTTTATTAGATAATGGATCCTAACCAGCAGTCTTATTTTCCGGACGGTTTGAATATGCTCAACGATGAATTTGATATTTCAAAACCGACCCATACTCAAACGGGACCTTCTGGTTCCGGCGTTACACCAATATCACGTCCCAGAAAATTAACATCAGATGTGTGGCAATGTTTCAACATAGTCCAAATGACACTCCCAAACGGGGCGTCTGGCCTCAGAGCTAAATGTAAGTTTTGTCATAAGAATTATGCTACAAGTACAGGGGGAACCGGACATTTGAGACGGCATATGCACAAATGTATGCCTGCACATGGACATGTAGATACTACAACCCAGACACAGCTTCAACGGCACCCAGACGTGTCCGTTACGACGTGGCAGTTCGACGCCATGCACGCTAGAGAGTGCTTGGCACGATACATTGCACAAACTGATCAACCGATCAGTATTGGTGAGAGTCCATTTTATAAAGAATTAATCACATCTGCATATAACCCCCAATATGAACCTGTTTCTAGAACCACCACTAGAAATGATTTGATACGATTGTTTGAAACCGAAAGGGATGACTTAGTTGCTGAAATACAGCATTTAAGTGTCTCTGTTGCATTAACTTCTGATATTTGGAATGCATGTTCCAAACAGTACTATTTATGTGTCACGGGACACTATTTAGATTCTGATTGGAGGATAACAAAAAGAATTTTTGGTTTTCGTCCTATGGATTTTGCACATACCGCAGAAAGCATTTTTAATGTCATAATGGAAGTTTTTGAAACTTATGAAATCACGCATCGCATTCTTTCAATCACATTTGATAATGCATCTGCAAATACTAGCTTTATTGCATTGTTTGTTGCAAGAAATATCCCGTAAGATGGAGGTTATTTCTTCCATTAACGGTGTGCATGCCATATTATAAATTTAGTTGTACAGGCTGGTTTAAAGCAGGTAAGCGACCAAATAGATCGCATCAGAGATGCCATTTCTTAGATTTGCAGTTCTAATACTAGATTCAGTGAATTCAAGAGACATTGTAAATTAAACGGTCTCAAACCCCGACGATTCCAAACTGATATGCCGGTAAGGTGGAACTCTACTTATTTAATGTTGCAAAATTATTTGGAATATGATACAACCATTACATGTTTTTATAACATGAAATTGACCGAAACAGGACAACTTAGTCCAATATTACTTACCACAGACGATTGGTATGTGGCAAAGATTTTTGTTCAATTTTTAAATATTTTTTACAATGCCACTGTAACTCTTTCCGGGGTATATTACCCTACATCTTCCCAGGCAATCCATTAGATAGTGGAAATGTCTGAACTGTTAAACAGTTATAGAGAAGATGAACATCTAGGCGCTGCAGTTGTTGTCATGGAGACAAAGTTGAAAAAATATTGGGCTAACATTCCCCTACTTTATGCCTTAAGTGTTATAATAGATCCCATGGTTAAATTATCTGGTTTAGAAGTTTTGCTTGAGTTTATTGGTATTAATTTGTCAATAGATTATTCAGAACAAATTACTGACATTCGAACCAAGTTGTTCGAGATTTCTCATATTTATGAGACCAGGTTTGGCAACATTGACATCCCCCAATCAACACGTCCGGAGACAGAGCCGAAGCAAACAAGTTGAAGCCTTCTGAAACGAAGAAAAAAAGACAAATCAGCAAGTACTTCTTCAGGGCAAAGATCTAGCCCATCTTCTTGTACCGAACTTATTAGGTACCTTGAAGCACAGTTCGATGCTGTTGAAGACAAGGAAGAGTTTGATTTGTTGTTATGGTGGAAGACCTATACGTACAGGTATCCAGTTCTGTCACACTTAGCACGTGACGTACTGGTTATTCCAGTGTCAACGGTGTCTTCAGAACAAGCTTTCAGCACCAGTGGACGCATAATTGAACCAAGAAGAAGCTGTTTGTCTCTAGAGATGGTGGAGGTATTAACATGCCTTCGGGATTGGGAGCATACTAAAAAAAAGGTTACAAAATCTAACTGTAGATAAAGAACTTAATCTAAATTTCAACAATCTATATATTGTTGACCCTTCAGATAGTGGCCAGGGCCAGAACTAGGTTATACTTTTACATATGTATTTATTATTTACTTGTAAGTTGTAAAACGGTTGCACTCTTTTTCCCTTACCAAGTTTTTATCCCACTGGGTTTTTCTTGGTAAGGTTTTTAATGAGACAATCATGTAGATATGTATTACTGAATTCCATAAGTGAAAAATAAATAAATAATTAAAAAATTGTTCGTTCTCTTTATTCATTTCAAATCCTAATAATTGTTCGTTCTCTTCATTCATTTTAAATTATAAACCCTTAACCATAAACTATAAATCCTAAACCCTATACCTTAAATCCAAAAAAACGTAATTTGGAAAAAAAATTGGACCAAAAAACTAACCCACCGGACCAAGCCTGTTAGGCCTGGCCCACCGGACCAGGCCCGTCCGGCCCGCCAGAGGGGCTCGGCGGGCCGGCCTGGCACGGCACGCAGGCACTGCCCGCCTGAGGCAGGCCGGCGTGCCGTGCCGTGCCGGGCCTGCTTCTCCGAAAACAGGTAGGGACCGGGCCGGCCCGCGACACCTTCTCGTGCCAGGCCTGTTTCCATAAATGGACTGACCAAGCCGTGCCTAATGGGCCGGGCCAGTCCATTTTTACACCACTACCTCCGAGAGGGATACACAAGGTAATCCATATAAAATCAATAACCAAAAAGATTGAATTTCAATAGAAGGGTGATCCTAAAAATTAAACTCCAATTGCAACCTAAATTAGCCAAACCTTCATGAAAAATGTGAAAAAAAAAAACTAAACCTTAATATAATAATAGAAGATCATGTCTGCAAGAAAAAGGTACCTATTAAATAGGGTTAAAATAATTTTCATCCCTGTAGTTTAATCTCTTAGTCGTTCTGATCTTTTTAGTTTCAGTATTCCTCCGTTGGGTCCTAACGTTAACTAGTAATCATTTTTTTGGTCCCTACTCTCAAATTCTGTTAGGTTTTCGTCAAATATATGAGGGTATAATGGTAACAATATAAAATAAAAATGTTTTACTAACGGATTATTATTAAAAATAATTAAAAAGTAATATTAAATAATTAAAAAATAAAACAGAATTTAAACTTTTTTTTAAAAAAAAAACAATTGTCCACTAGACAAAACAAATCCCTAACTATCTTCTTCACCAAAGTCCAAACCTAGCCACCCATCTCATCATCCACAAATTCTCTCCCTAAAATTCACACATAATCTCTTTCTCTCACTACGGATCTCTCTCACTCACCATCTCTCTCTCGCTCTTTCAAAAAAAAAAAATATATGTATCACCATTAAATCTCTTTCTTTCACTACCACCTCTCTATCTATCTCTCTCTCTCTCTCTCTCTCTCACACACACACACAAACACACACCGCCATCGGTCTCCGTGGGTTGTGCGTGTCGATTTTGTGTCTAGTTTTGCAGTGGTGAAGTTGAGGCTATTGTTGGGGTTTCAATTTGGTGTGAGTTATGGCGGTTAGGGTTCGCTTTTGGTGGTGTTTGTGGCGACGAGGTTTCAGGGTTGTTTGAATGGGGGTTTCGATGAGGATTGTTGATGATGAAGAAGATTATGTGGTTTGGTGGTGTTCGATTTTTTTTATATAACTTTTTTTACTATCTCGAATTTTTGTTGATGTGGGTGGATTTTTTTTTGACGATTATTGATTTGGTAATGGTGATGATTCAAGGTTTAGATCTTCTGTTGATGCAAGAATTTAGGTTGTGTAGATGAATTGAGTTTTATTATGTGTTGATTTTGTTTTTGAAAACTGGGTTTGTGTGGTTTTGTATTGATGAATGATGAATCTGGGTTTTGTCTTGGTTTGAGGAATCTGATTTATTTTTCGACATATGAGGAATCGAAGGCCCCTTCCTGCAGATGTTTTTCTGTCCATTTTCGTTTTTTTTAAACGATTTCGAATTCACGTTCGTTAACAATTTTTCATTTTATTTTCAAAAAACAAAAAAAAAATCAGTGTTAATAGTGAAAATTTTGAAAAACACAAAATACATGTTTTCTTTGTTTTTTTTTATTTTTCACTTATTTATTTATTTATTATTTATTTATTTTTTCTTCTTTTTCGATCCTCTTATATGATCCTCCTCATTTTCTTCTTCTTCTTCTTCTTCTTCTTCTTCTTCTTCTCTGAACCTTCTTCTTCTACAATCCTCTTCTTCTCATTCTCCGATCATTCTCCTTCTTCGATCCTCTTCCTCCTCTTCTTCTTCGACCTTCTTCCTTTCTTTTTCTAATTTTTTTTTTCTTTTTTTCTTTTTGACCAATCTGGTTTCCTAACTTTTTCTTCTTTTTTATTTTGTTATATCTATATATTATTAATGTTATTTATATTTATTAAAAGAATACTTATTTATAATTTAAGAGTTTAGTTTTAATTAATTGATTAATTGATTATTTTTTTTAGTAATTTGTGGTGTGTTACTTTTGTTTAATTTAAAAATTACAATACAAAAATTATATTGGTTAATTATTTAATCATTTTGTTTATAATTGTAATAATATTAAACAAAATATAAAAATTGATATTTCAATTTTGATAGTTTTCAGTTAAACCTACCGAACGAGTTTTTTCTATTTTCATTTTCAAAATACAGTTTTCAGTATAAGCTATCAGACACGTTTTCAGAATTCGAAACTGAAACCAAAAATACTGTTTTTTTTTTTCTCGAAAAACAACTATTGAAAAACGCTTACAGGGCGGATCCTAATTTTTGTGTTGTTGAGTGTAATGAAATCTGTTTTTTTTTTTTTTTTTTGTGTTGGGTTTAAAAACTTTTTATTTTATTTTTTTATTTTGGATTTCAAAGTTAAGTTAGGGATTTCAAATTTTATTTCTGGTGCCGGGTTCGATTGATGGTGCTGGGTTCGATTGGGCGGAGGCAATGGTGCTGGGTTCGATTTCAAAAGTTTTTTTGTCTTCTATTTTAAAATTTAAATATAGACCAACAGAACAAGATCCGAAATCTAAATTCATTGTTAGAAAAAGCTGACTCTCAATACCGGGAAAGTCTCCCCATAATTATTATGGTTTTATAAACAAATGATGGAACATTAATATATATATACAAGGTATGGATGGATGGAATTGTAATCATGTATATTACAGAATAAATATAAAAACATAAAAATTTCATTATTATCTCAAATACAACACTGGTTTATAAATATCTGGAACCCTAGAACACATAATAGAAAGAGTAAGTGGTTGGCATATCTCTGTCTGCCAAAAACAATTTTAGTTCAGGAAGATTCCTGAGAATGTGCCTATCAAACCAAATTCTATATTGATTTTATGTCAAATTTCGTGACATCTAAATTATTAATATGTTATTAGAATGCTTTCTCATCTCTGACTTGAGACCCGCCATTGTTGAACATGATAAAAGATTGTGTCACCCAAAAAGTTCTCTTCTGGAAATCACACTACTCATAAACGGCATCTTATATGCTTTAATTTCTAATTAATATTAATCACATTTTTTAATAAAGATGATTATGTATGCATATTTATTAATTACTTATATACTTATGTCACGTCAGTGCGTCACCAGCTTTTTTAATCAATTTTAATACATACTTAAGGAAAATAAATTAAGTAATCTTACAGTTTAATTTCAAATTGTAATATATTAATATTATATTTCGTGCTCTTGATTTTTTTTAATATATTTCTTGTTTTGGTAAATAAATAAAGTACGGATTCCATCATTTCCATTTTTCCCATTAGCATTTTTCTATTTTTTTTTTCAAGGCATGTTTGATGATGCAGCAACAGTTATTTGCACCAAGTTGTTGGTGCCTATAAAACTAAAATGCAAGATGAAGACTGCCATATTATTTATAAGAAACCGCTGATTCATATCAAAATTCAGAATCGACATGTTTTATCAATTTCCTTACTTAGTGTTATAATATAGATCCCTTTAAATAAACCAATATATATATGATTATATGGTCACTTTTAGTATACCGATGCCACAACCATTTAAATTTTGTTTTGTTTTGATATGGTCAATGGATTATCCGAGAGCCCTATCAAACAGGCTTGGTTGATCTCAGGCCGCTAACATGTTGGATTGGGCTAAGCTGGCTTGCTCAGAAACTGGTAAAGCCCGCCATAAATTTTGGGACGGCCCATCATTTTTTGATACCTCTGCTACTACCGGGTCTTGATTGAATATTACTCACTCGTTAACTCAAACGATTGCCATGACTATGGAAATAGCCCATTAAGAGAAACCCCACTACAACCATGATAACCTAAGTACCTAACCTAAACAAGTTTTACAAATGGAATTCAAGCTCTCACTACTCATTAGTCATTAGTGTTCAAAAGAATGGAAAAAAAAAAAAACATTGATTGTGTTTGTAAAATAATTGGAGTGTATTTAGCAATAACAAACGGCGAGTAAGCCCGCAGTTGCTCAAATGAGACTATGAGCCACAAGAGGTCAAATTAGACCGTCCACAAAGATTGTTGTAGAAGGAAACGAAGGATTGTAGTCATTTGATATTGGCCCTTCAATTTTTCATATTATACGAGTCCTATACAACTTAAATTATGTTTAGAAACAGCCTTAGCGTTACATGACCTCATTGTACAGGTAATAGCGCACCTTTCATTCCATGATAATAGCGGATCGTGTCTTACCATACATATTTTATAATTTCTTCAATATTGTAGGAGCAGATATTCTGCATGTGTGAGAGTAGATAATTCTCGTTGCAAAAAGTAGATATCCATACCGATATCTATCGTTATAGAAGTCAAACGTCTTTACCACTTGTCCGTATAATATTATCTTTAATATCTAATTATTATAACATAATCATCTAATTTTCAAACAAGAGATTACCTAGCATCGCTAGGATAATTTGTTTGAAGGCACTAATAATGTACTTGTACTGTGCAATGAGTTAATTAATAAATGTTTAGAATTTCAAATATTCATTTTGAATTTCTAAATTCATTACTATTATACTTAAAACCGTCTTCAGCAGTATAACTCAGTTGATATATGAACGGACATATAGTCTTGGGTAAATGATTCTCAAATCAGTGGTTTAAATTCTATCAATGGAAAAAGCATCAAAAATAAAAAAATATCCGATCTAGATAAGTTGATAAAATATATACAGACAATTATGCTTAAAACCATTGTTGAAAATGAGAAGCAAGAAATTTGTTGAGTTATATTATGGACATAAATGGTTATCACGAGTGTTAATTTGTGGTAGCAATAAAAACACAATCATAGCCCATGAATGTTAAAAAGTATTAAAGGCATGGCCCATGTGAGGCCACATCCACATTGAGTCATCGATGAACCAATTTAGAAAAAGCAAATTACATTCACAGTTGACTCCTTAAGCATCGCTAGAAACCCCCGACAGTAGCAGTCATGATACGCTCCAAATGCACCTGGACATGCTCTCAAATGCACTCACCACTACGCTTCAAATATTCTTCCACACTTGTTTCCTTTTCAAACTTTATTCCTCCTGTTGTTACAAGTAGAAGAAGCACCCGTTACCCATCTTTAATGGCCACCTTGTCCACCGTTTCCACTCAACAAGATGCTGCTTCCAATCCAATCGCCCATCCGCCTCTACAGGTCTGCCCACTTGTCAATCTTTTCATTTTTCTTCGATTTCAAATGTTCTGATTTAGTTTTTCTTCGTGTTCGATTTCGACGCATTTTGTATTTGGCTTTTGTAATTTTTTTTTTATCAATGCTGTTATAATCTTTAGTTAGATTTTTGGTTAGCAATTTTTAACTCTAATTGAGTGCAGTTGGCCTTGACCTCATATTGATTACTGGGTTAGTTTCGTTTTGATTTGGTCTGTGGTTACTGAAGTTTGTGCTTGTAAGATAAATTTGGGTTATTAAGTAGCTTAACATTATGTCTTTATGCAATTGTGCCTGGGTATGTGCTGTGTGTTCATGCTAAAGCAAGTTAGCATCATAGTTTCATATGAAGGATCACGTCTACTAAGGAGTTTGAGTACTGCATTTGAACAATAGGTTGTTTCTAATCCAATTTAACTTAACCGGTGAATCAAACTCTGTTGCATTCAGTTTACTGATTATGTATAAATGGACTTGAAGATTATCGTGATACTTCTAGGCTATTTCTTTGTACGTTATTGATTGTGAGACCATGCCAATTGAAGAACTTTCAGTCACTCTCAAAAAGATAGAAGAATGCAAACCGGAATTTGGATATAGGAAATGATTTATGGTGTCTCCGTGATCATGGATACCTGCAAGAATTATACCTTCCTACGGGCAGTACCAATACCATTGCTATGAATGAACATATTTTGCTTCAACAAATTCCAAACTTTAAGAATCCCCTTTCCTTGAACTTGATGACACAACTGTTATCCGTCATGAAATTCACTTAAAGGAAAGCTATCTATCCTGTTTCCTCAAAGTGTGTGATTGGTTGTGACTGAAATGATTTTCATTTCTCCGAGTTCTCCTGTTAAGGTTTGTTTGTGTCTGCATATATGACCAAGAGATGCTTTAATTTATGACAGTCTTAATGCTTCTGAATGGTTTTCACAGCTTCTGATAGACTGATATGTAGAAATTTAATCATTTAGGGTTCTTTTCATACTTAGAAGCATCTAGGGTGACCCTCATAAAAGTCAGAATTGCCTTCAGCATGAAGGGTACAGAAATTCCATATCATTTTCTTATACTGCTGGTCACCATGTTGTCACTTTTTCTGTGATATCGTTACCGAGGTTTTTCATCTGATAGGATAATAGTTATTATGTTGGATAAAAATACCTACATGAATTGGTTATGGGCTTGAGTTCATTGTTTGGTCTTGAGCTCAGATCATGTTGGTGCAGTTTGACAAATGAATTGACTATATTGGAAATTTGGACATGATCTTCAAAACCCGAATTGCATTGATTTGCAGGCATTGTAATTATATGCAGCCACTGGCATGGATACAGTGAGTAATTATGCCATGTGGCTTGTTGAAGCTATTTACCTTTGTCAAAATATGCATTTTTACTTAGCCTTGGTTAATTGTTATATAGTACTTATCTACTTTATCAGTTTAATAGTTTTATCACTATTGTTATTTAAGTTGTGTTTCTCATATTACATGAATGCATAAATTGATCAAGTCAACCACTGCGAGTTTTCTTAGTCAAAATTATGATTTTTGCTGAATGTCTGGTTGAAGGATAGATCTTTAGCCTAGTTATTGGTGTGTCTAATAATTAAATTGCATGCTTTAGTTATTTAGTTCTTATGGTTTGTTTCTTTTAATAAATTCTTTCTTCGTTAGGTTGCCAAGCGCTTAGAGAAGTTCAAAACCACAATCTTTACACAGATGAGTATGCTTGCCATCAAACGTGGAGCTGTAAACCTTGGTCAGGGCTTCCCCAACTTTGATGGCCCAGAGTTTGTTAAAGAAGCAGCAATTCAAGCCATTAAGGATGGGAAGAACCAATATGCTCGAGGATATGGAGTGCCAGAGTTCAACTCTGCCATTGCTTGCCGATTTAAAAAAGATACTGGGCTTGATGTGGATCCTGAGAAGGAAATTACTATTACCTCTGGCTGCACAGAAGCTATTGCTGCAACTATGTTAGGCTTGATAAATCCTGGTGACGAGGTGCTCCTTTTTGCTCCTTTCTATGATTCTTATGAAGCCACTCTCTCTATGGCTGGAGCCAAAATCAAATGCATCACATTGCGGCCTCCAGATTTTGCTGTCCCCATTGATGAGCTTAAGTCCACGATCACAAAGAATACTCGTGCAATTCTTATAAACACTCCGCATAACCCCACTGGAAAAATGTTCACACGGGAGGAACTCAACGTTATTGCATCTCTCTGCATTGAGAATGATGTATTGGTTTTTACTGATGAAGTCTATGATAAGTTGGCTTTTGAAATGGATCACATTTCTATGGCCTCTCTTCCTGGAATGTTTGAGCGGACTGTAACTATGAACTCATTGGGGAAGACTTTCTCTTTAACAGGGTGGAAGATAGGATGGGCAATAGCTCCCCCACACCTGACATGGGGAGTCCGGCAGGCACACTCTTTCCTCACTTTTGCTACGTCCACTCCAATGCAGTGGGCAGCCGTAGCAGCCCTTAAAGCCCCAGATTCTTACTATGAGGAATTAAAGAGGGATTATTCTGCTAAGAAGGCAATTTTGGTGGAGGGATTGAATGCTGTTGGATTTAAGGTGTTCCCATCAAGTGGGACATACTTTGTGGTTGTAGATCACACTCCTTTCGGACTAGAAAACGATATTGCCTTTTGTGAATATCTGATCAAGGAAGTTGGGGTAGTGGCAATTCCGACCAGCGTATTTTGCTTAAACCCAGAGGATGGGAAGAATTTGGTGAGATTTACCTTTTGCAAAGATGAAGGAACTTTGAGGGCTGCAGTTGAGAGGATGAAGGAGAAGCTAAAGAGAAAATGACCATGATGCCTGGATTAGGTTAAATGCACTCAGGTATGTCATGGGGTCATATTGTACTCTTAAGCATTTGGGGTTAAAGGTAGTTAACTTATTAATTTTTTTTCCCCAGCAATCTACTCAACTTAGGAAGTAATAAATTGTTAAAATAAACGGATCTGCTGAAACTGTGCTTGCATAAATTAAGAACCAATGAAATTTATCATGTTGTGTTGAGTTGGATTGGTTCTGTAGCTTGAAGTTTTTGTTTTCCTATTTTAACATTTGGTTTCTGCCAGCAATGCCAATAAACTGTGTATCATGTTTCCATTGTCTTTTCTTACTATTGTTAATTGTTAGTGAGAGATGATAATTGGCCATAATTGTCAAAAGTTGATGATACAAAATGATTCATATATCAGAAAAGGAAGGCAGATGATATGTGGAATGATTGAAAAAGGCAGAGAGTTGTGCACTTGTGCTAGCTCCTGATATGCAGCATCAAGAGAAGAAACCAAAAATGTTGCCCATTTGGGGTGCTGACCCAAACATTATTTCTTAATTCTCTTATGAAACAAAGAATTTAGCCTCTGGAAATCTGCTTCATTGTATTGTTCTCGATCTGGAGTCATCTCTTTATCTTCACCAGTGGTCCCAATTGTTGGCACATTATGCTCTTTGACTGCTAATTAGGCTCGTGGAGTTCTTAAGCTATTATACACCCAATCACGATATCTCTTAGAAACTATACTCCCAAGTTTCCATAATCATAGAAACAAAATGAGTATGTCAAATGAAACCACCGAATCTGTAAATATCTTTGGCTTCTTCTAAAAATCACATAAATAAACTTAAAAAAAAAATTAGAAAACAAGTTTTTTTTTTAATCATTAGTTTTTGTTTCCTCTTTTGTGTTTTTTTTTTCTGTTTAACAAACCCTAAACCATCTTATTTTTAATTTTTTTTTTCTTATGTACCATCAAACCCTTCGTTATTATCATCAATGGTTTTTACCTTTTTATCAAAAAAAAGTTTTTTTGTTTTCTGATTCAAGTAAATTTGAAATCAGTTTTTTTTTTCAAATACCATCCACATTTAATTATCAACATCACTAATATATATCGAAAGAAAATATAAATATAAATAATAAATATTCAATAATTTAAAATAATCCACATCATTAAAATTTTGTTATTAAGATTTTAAAATAAGAAAAATGAGATTTTATTAATTTTATTTTAGAATATTAAATAATTAAAAAAGTGAAATATAAATAGTTGAAGCACTTGTTCAATTTTTTTTATTTTTTAAATAATAAGACTAAAATACCCTTCACACCGTAATTAACAATCGACTGACTAGGGACCAAAACGATGAATTTAAGATAATTCAGTGACCACGGAACCAGACGTGGAAACATTGCTCAAAACTGCTGAAATTCAAATCACTGATTTTTCCTGCACTAGGTGATCTTTAGTTCGAATTTGGTGAACTTTGGTGGTTCTTGACTGTACCGGGCGTTTCCTGAACTGGGTTTCAATCAAGATCTAGTTTTTGTTGTTTCTGGGGTTCGTTGGGATTATGGGTTTCGTCATACAGCATCTAAATTGAACTTGTATGAATGGTTCATTGAAATTTTCTTCAGAATTCAAGCCCTTTCCCTGTAATTACTGATAAAAATAAAGAAAAAGAATATAGTGTGTGTTTTGATTTATTGATTAAACGCACAAGACTGAAGAGTTAATCGACAAATCGGAAATGGCAGCAAAACACATGGAAGAGATTCAGAGAAAATTAGCGACGCTAAATTATCCACGAGCTAACGCGCCGGCTCAGTCCCTCCTCTTTGCCGGCATGGAGCGTTACTCTCTTCTCGAATGGCTCTTCTTCAAGTAACTTTCAACATTTCCTACTGTTTCTCTATCTCTTTCAAACGGTGTATGCGATTCTCGAAAATGACGTCGTTTTTGTGGTTTGAATTTCTTATTGTAGGTTATTGGGAGATAAATCTCCCTTCTCACAACAGAATTTGCAAGGGGATGCCATGGATCGCGATGAAGAGACAGCTCGCATTCAATGTGAGTTCAAATTTATTATAATTATTTTTGTCAAGTAAACAAATTTTGGGTTTTTGTGATAATGGTTGGATGTTTTTGTTAGATTTGGCGGAGATTGCAAAGTTTCTGGGTATTACGATTACTATAGACACAGAAGCCATTCAGGTTTGTCGCTCAAATTTCTTGTTTTCTATTTTGTATCACTACTTGTTTTCTATCTTGTGCTATTTATTTAGATATAATACTTAAACGTACAATCTAGTGTTTTGATTAGTCGTAACTGTTGCACTTTCTCTATGATGAAGATAGAACAGAAAATGTAGTATTTATTGAGCTCCTTCGATTGTTTAAATTTTTAGAAGTTTTCTTCTCAAGCTACACTAGAGAATAAAGGATTCAAACCAAGTTTGCATGTGAGCTACTGAGCTAGAATTTATTGAGTGAAGAAAAGGTGATTGCCCAAAGGATGATTTGTAGGTTTCACTTCATTACTTGTTGTGAACCTTGTACCGATGGTTTGCAATCTATTCATTACCAGTGTAATTCTTTTTAGCGGTTGCTATAATGACATGGGCAATGAACCTCTCATGGAATTGGGAATTTGCCTTTAACCTGCCAAGAAATGTCATCCACAATGTCTGTGCTCATAGATTCTTTAGGAACCTCATGTAAACGATTTAAGCTGCTTATTAAGTCCGTGTTTCCTATATGAATTTTGATATTGTTTAGTTATTAATTTTGAGGAAGCATACATATGGGATATCCCGTAAATTGGGTGCATAATGTACACTATCCTTGATTGATTGGATGTTGAACCTCTATTATTTGAGTATCATCATGCTTTTCTTAATGCTTTATATCATGTGACTGCATGTGAATAAGTTAGATTTGAGTACATACATTAGATATAGGGTCTCTTATTGATCCTGTTACACTTTTATTGTCTGTCTTCTATGCCGAGGAGCCTAAATTATGTATCATAATTTTTGAATTATGCATCACTTATGTGGAAATTGGCTATTGCTAGGGAACACGTGTGAGTTAAGTTTCTTAAACTTTAGTAAATGGCTACATTTATGTTTTAGGGGCGTGGAAGCTATGAAGATCGAACGGAAATGCTTCGTCTTATTGTTGATCTAGTGGAGGCGAGCATCTATGCTGATAATCCCGAATGGAGGTTGAGATGAATTTGGCTTAAATTTAGTTGACAATTGTAATCTTAGACATAAAAGACTTTTTCTATTGCTACATTTATTGACCTCGTTTTTGTAATAAATACTGTTATTAGTTCTTTTCTCAGGATTTTTTAATAGCATATTGTTGCCTGAAATTTTGTTTGCATTCTTTTGCAGCATTGATGAGCAGGTAACAAAGGACATACAACTAATTGACGCTATTGCAGAGAAGCAATCTCTTATTTTCACAGAAGAATGCAAGTTGTTCCCTGCAGATGTGCAGATTCAGTCTATATATCCATTGTAAGAACATGTTTTAACCATCGTGTTCATATCACTTACTTTGATTTTATATTTTTGTTTTACCCATATTATTGAAATATATATGACATGTTGAATAGTTTCAGTTGGTCGATACCATACTGATTGCTTAATTTCTTCTTTTAATCGACTAATGGTACATGAGATTGCAAAACAATGACGTATGAACATGGAAGTAGATTATTCGAGTTGTTAGATTTGTGTTTTTGTTGGTTTGTTAATTTTCTTTTCTTTTGAAAATTTCTAATTGGGAATGCGTTTATCTGGAATTGAAAAGTTACTTTTCTTTTGTCATGACACTTTATCTTGTTCTCTGAAACCCAACTTCCTAATTATTAATACTACTATTCAACCATGTTTATGTGACTACTTGACTCTATCTGTGTTGCATTGTTAGATAAATCTACTTTTGTGGATTTAGGTATTGTTGAAGTCGTAATTGATCAAATAATATTCTTATTGTTTATATAGTTTTTCAACAATAGAAATTTATTCAACCTTATCTATGTTTCTGTACCATCCGGAGTTTATAGTTGGATTGGAGAAAACAAGTCAAATCAAAAAGAAAAAGGCATCCGACTTGACTATGGGCTATGATTACTTGGGGGCATTGTTTAGTGGAATACTGAATGAAGTGCGTCATTGAATCAGAGTATATGAACTTGAGACTGGCCACTTTGTAAAAATGTGCTGAAGGTTAGGACTTAGGGCTGTACATAGATTTTCACTTAGCACCTTACTTTTGTAGACTGGCTCAATATCTGTTATGATATAGCACAATAGGCATTAATGCTGCGAGTCTGTAACCTATTAGATAAGGCATTACTCATCTATTACTGACTATGGATTTGACTGCTATTATTTCTGTAGAAGCTGCTTATGTAGTGGCTTGTCTCAATTATTTGGGCTACAGAAATCCTTCTCCCCATTCAAGCTTTACTAATTTAAGATTTATTTTTTCATATAATGACTGATAAGTTCTATGAAACGAATAATATGCTCATGTTTTATACTAAAGCCAGCAGATTTTGTGTTAGCTGCCAATTCTTAGTTGCCTCCATCATCAGATGTAGTAACATTCTGTTTCGTTATTCAAAAAGACCAGATGTTTCTGAGCTGGAGACAAAGCTTTCAGAACAATCAAAGATACTCTTGAATCTTCAACAAAAGGTCGCTGATTTGGCATCTAAGGTTTATCCCTGTGCCCTAGCTATTATCTTTAACATTGCTTTTGTGTGTCGTGTTCATTGTCCTGGTACTACTCGTTAGACTGATCAACTTCACGTAATTTATGCAATGGCATCGTTTCTTTCTGGGTATGCTCAATGTTCTAAAACACGTTTTTATTTTTGAGGCGATTTCCTCTACTAAAGCTACTAAAGCAATGCCTAAGCCTCAATACGTAATGAGGCGTAAGCTTCATTACAGGGAGTTAAAAACTTAAAATACATACATACATACATACATATATATATATATATATACACACACACACACACACACACACACATTATATTAAATTCATGATTTACAAAACAACCAATAAGTTCATAATTCATATTCCATAAAACAACAAATAAGGCTTGTTGTCTTTGAATTAGTTTAGGGTAATAGTGTTTGTTGATTTATTCTTCTCCATATGGAGGCAATATATATAGGAAAAATACAGAGTGAGAATCAAATAATCGATCTCCTACAATCTCTACAATTAATCTAATCAATCCCCTATAATCAGCAATTAGAAGATTGTCAACTATACAATAATAACAAACAGTGTTCTAAAACACGTTTTCAGTATTGAGGCGATTTCCTCTACTGAGGCGAGGCGTAAGCCTCATTAGGAAGAGATAAAAACTTAAAATATATAAAACAACCAATAAGTTTATAATTTATCATTCATAAAACAAGCAAACAACCAATATTTCATATTCTATATAACAACAATTAAGGCAATAAGTTCATAATTCAAATGGTATCCAATAACCATATAAAATAACAAGTTCATAACACAAAAAAACGAAAAATAGTTCATAAATTCATAATTATTGACTACTCATTCACTCCACATCATCATTCTTCGTCACTTGAAAAATGTAGTGACGATTTACTATCGTGTCCAACACTTATATCCACCTCTCCATCAATGTCTATGAATTCATCATCTATCAATGCTAATCCTTTTCCTTTATCTTTGGTTGGAGGATCCTTTCTCTTCTTTGATGATGCCCCAAAATTCACATTGTTGTTAGTAAGTGTAGTAACATCCCCAGCTACAACATTGAAATCAAAATCATCATCACGTCCATCATTTACATTCGATTCATCAAGCATCCACTCATCATCGGATGGCACACAATCAAGAACCAATGGATCTTCATTCTCCTTGAGTTTTTGTCTCCTCAAGTATCTATCATTTAGTTTCTTGTTGTACATTACATAAACCAACTTATGCATCCTAGTTGTAGTCAAACAGTTTCTTCTCTTTGTGTGGACCTAAAAAGACAAAACTAGGAATGAGTATTTAATTTACTTTAGAGTATTTAAGGAAAAAAAAAGTTTAAATTAGAGATTACTTGATTAAATGTACTCCAATTACGCTCACATCCCGAGCCGCACAAGTTAGCCTCAAAACTTTCACTGCAAACTTCTTCAATTTGGGGAGTTTCATGCCCAAATGTATTCCACCAATCAGCTACATTAAATACAACATAGGCATCAAACTCCCAAACAAATAAGTGAATAATATATTGTATTCTAACTTCCAAGTAACTAAGAATATTAAAAGTATTAGTATTCCAATTACTTACCGGGAGAATGCTTCTTAATTGTTGATTGAGCCATTGAATACCCAAATACTCCTCTTTTATCAACAAAAGCATCCAATTGGACATTTGCTAGCTCACTCACTTCTTGATCCACAATAAGTTTGTCCATGACTTGAAACAAACCCGATCTAACATCTGAATGTGTGGAAAAATTATCTGCATAGTGATATTGGGGATTCATGAAATATGCAGCTGCATGCAAATGCCTATGCATTTGAATCTCCCATCTTTTGTCAATGATGTCCCAAATCACCTTATAAGCACCCAACTCTCCTTTTAAATTCTTTGAAATCTCCTCTTTTGCTTCATCCATAGCACCATAAAGAAACCCCATAGCCGGCTCATCACCATCAACTAACCTTAACACTTTAACCAAAGGTTGTGTGGTTTTAATAGCATAAACCACACTTGGCCAAAAGTATTTATCTTGCAACACAATATGTTTAATCTCCTTCCCTTCCTTCTTTTAGAATATGTAGAAGACTTCCATTTATCTGAAACAAACATCATTTCCAAAGCATCCTTGGATTGATAAATGCTTTGTAAGGTCAAAAATGCAGTGGCAAATCTCGTGGTGGCTAGGCGAATAATTTCACATTTTGTGTGCTCCCTCATTAATGCTAAAGCCCACCCATGGTTATATATATAGTTGCTCACTTTCTTTGCCTTGTACAATGCTTTCTTATGTTCATTCAACTTTCCCAAATCTTCAAGAATCAAGTCAAACCAGTGTGCTGCACAAGGAGTCCAATAAAGATGCTTTCTTTTCTCCATTAATAACCTACCAGCGGCTTTATAAGCTGAGGCATTGTCTGTTACAACCTGAACTACAATGTCTTCCCCGACTTCCTCCACAACATCATCAATCAAGTGAAAGATCAAACCAACATCTTTCACCATATCAGAAGCATCAGTAGTTTTCAAAAAAACAGTTCCTTTAGGATTGTTGACAAGGAAATTAAGCAAACTTCTTCTTCTAATGTCGGTCCAACCATCTGACATTATAGTTACTCCGGTTGTTTTCCATGTCTTCTTAACATCATCAACAATTGTGTTCGTTGTTTCTACTTCTTTCTACAACACCCAAGTAGAAAGATCATAACAACTTGGAACTTTATAACCCCGACCATAATCTCCAAGTGACCTACACATACTAGAAATGAAGGACTTGTAACTACATTCATAGGGATTCCATTCTCGAAAAAGAATCTTCCCACATCCATTGTAACAAGCTGCCATGCTTCCTTTGCATCCTTTGGAGTAACATGTTCCTTTCCATGCTCATTGCCTTTGCTTGGAAAGAATCGATCGATTGGTCCTCGAACTCCCCTTGAACTTATTCCACCACTAGGACAAGATCCTCCCATCTCTTGAATTTCTTCTAAAGATGGATGTGGACGGTAATAAAAACCTCTATCCACCTTCTCATCAAAACTCCGTTCGATAGCTTCCTTAGTAATCTCCTTTTTCCTCAAAAATAACTTCATTTCATCTCTAACTTCTTGTGGCACTAAAGGGCACTTCCTCACATCTTTTTGTGTTTGAGCAAGGTGATGTTTAAACCTTGAAACACCACCTTTGATTTCTTGGTTGCAATAATTACACATCACGTACTTGTAAGACTTTCCGTCTCCCCGTTCCACCTATTTACAATGATCCAAGCCGGATCGGTTCTAACTCTACCTTTAGTAATACTACTCCCACTTCTCAACATGTTTGATTATCAAATAATCAACACAAAGTTCACAAAAATTCTGTAAAAACTGAAAACAAAACACATAGCAAAACAGTTTTTAATACACAAGTAACACAATACTTAAAAAACAGCTTATACATAATACATCAGCTTACAAAATCACAGTCTCACAGCTTATACATCAGCATTCAGCACTCAGCACTCAGCAGATCAGCTTATAATTTAAAACTAACTTACAAAAAGACATGCAATTATACATGAGCAAATCAGCTTATAATTTTACAAGATATAGTTAATAACAAAAAATTTATAATTGATATGTAAATAAGTAAAATAACTTGCAATTTATAACTAATTTACAACTAACTTACAAAATTACTACATCAACAGATCAGCAACATCAGCTTATACATTATACAAGATATAGTTTATAACTTAAAATTTATAACTAAGTAACTAACTTACAATTTATAACTATTAACTAATTTATAACTATAGTTTATAACTTGAAACTTATAACTAACTTACAATTTATAACTAATTTATAACTAACTCACAATAAATACTTATAATTTATATTTAATTTATAACAGTTTATAACTGAAAAAAAAAAAAAACAAGATATTGTTTATAACTTATAAGTTAAAGTGAGTTGGTTGGATAAAGAAAAAAGATGCATTAAAATGAAGGAAAAAGAAACAAGAAATAGGCAGTAAAAACGAGTTGGTTGGAGAAAGAAGAAAGATGCATAGAAATGAAGGAAAAAGAAACAAGAAATAGACAAAAAAATCGAAGAAAGAAGAAAGATGAAAGAAGAAAGAAGAATTAACATACCTGTGGTTTGGAGAAGAGCAGCCGCAGGGCAGAACATAGGAGAAAGAAAGTGTTAGTGTCTTAGTGATCAGTGAATGGTTAATAACAAACCCTAAAAATGGGTTTTGACTTTGGACAAATGGGTTTAATTTTTTTTTTACAAATGGGCCTCTTATTTGGGCTTTAAAAATAATTAAAAACCCACAAGTTTATAATTTTAGATGGGCTGAATTAAAAGGGTCAAATTGGGCTTCAAAAACCTTCAAAGCCCAACAGAATTTTTTTCACAATTGATGCGTACTCCTCATTGACCAGTTATGAGGCGGTCTTATGAGGCGTAAGCCTCATAACGATTTTTCAATTTTCTCTATTGAGGCGCGCCTCATCACGTTTTTTAGAACCTTGATAACAAATATATTCTACATTAATACTGAAATATTCTAACACCCCCCCTCAAGTTGGTGTGTAGATGTCACTCATGAGTCATGCTCAACTTGTTAATTAAGTCATGGAAGCTCCTTCCATTGATAGCCTTTGTAAGGATATCTGCAAGCTGGTTTTTACTTGGAACAAGCGGAAGTTCAATTATCTATTCTTCAATTTTTTTTTTATGAAGAATCGATCAATCTCCATATGCTTAGTACGATCATGTTGTACAGGATTATTAGCAATCTGAACTGAAGCCTTATTATCACAGTACAACTTCATACTACTTTCTTGATGAAATTCCAAATTGCTAAATAAATTCTTTAGCCATAGCAGCTTAGAGATCCTTTGAGCAATTTCTCAAAACTCAACCTCAGCACTGGATCGTGACACAACTGTCTGTTTCTTACTTCTCCAAGTAACCAAGTTTCCTCCTATAAATGTAAAGTAACCGGATTTAGATCTTTGGACACTAGTATTACCAGCCCAATCGACATGTGTACCCCTCGATGCCTAAGTGTTCATGTCGAGAGAACATTAATATTCTGCGAGGAGCTCCTTTCAGAACCCTTAGGATTCGAAAAAACTGCAATCATGTGGTTCTCAGTGGGAGCATGCATAAACTGGCGCACCACATTTACTGCATAAGCAATATCCGGATGGGTATGTGAAAGGTAGATAAGCTTACCAACAAGTCTTTGATATCTTTCCTTGTTTGTCGGAGTTTGATCAGGGTGACCTGGACACTCACATAACTTGAGATTCTGATCCACAGGGGTATCTACAGGTTTGCTAGCAAGCATCCTAGTTTTTGTAAGCAGATCAAGGACATACTTTCTTTGACGAAGGAAAATCCCATGTTTTGATCAGGCTACCTCAATTCCTAGAAAGTATCTTAGCAATCCCAGATCTTTCATCTCAATCTCCGTAGCCAAGTAGCTTTGAATAGCAATCATCTTTAGATCATCATTTCCTGTAACAATCATGTCGTCAACATAAACGATTAGTACACTGATCTTCTCACCCTTTCTTTTGAAGAATAATATGTGATCAGAGTTACTCTGATGATATCCGAATTTTCTCATGGACGTACTGAATTGTCCAAACCAGGCTCTAGGTGATTGCTTTAGTCCGTAGAGAGCCTTCTTCAGTTTACATACTTTACCAGCCTGAGACTCAAAACCAGGTGTTAGTTTCATATAAACTTCTTCACTGAGTTCTCCATTAGGAAGGCATTCTTCACATCGAATTGTTTCAATGGTCAATCCAAGTTAGCTGCTAGAGAGAGCCAGAGAGGAGTACCTTAAAGGTATTGAACTTGACTACTGGAGCAAAAGTCTGCTGATAGTCAACCCCGTAAGTCTGCTTTATGCTTGATGGTATAGACCCATCTACACCCAACTACCTTCTTTTCTTTTGGTAGATCCACTACCTCACACGTGCTGTTTTTTTGTAACCCCTCCATCTCTTCTTTCATGGCTTGTATCCATTTTTGGTCAGTCAGGGCATCCTACAATTTAGTAGGAATAGATACAGAGGATAATTGATGTGCAAACGTTTGAACGACTCAAAGTCTGTAAGTTGAGGTGTAATCAATAATAGACATAAGAAGCTTTACTACCTACCGGAGGTTGCTCAGAAGGGAAACCAAACCGTTCAGGTGGTCTATGTTCTTGACTAGGATATCGTCTAGTAGATAGACTGGGGGTATGGATTTGTGTGATTTTCACTGGGTAAATCATTAGATAAAGTAAAGGGTTCAAGACTTACCCTCAGGAGCATTTTCAACCTTAGAGTTGATTGATGAACGGTTATGGAGGAGAGGAAGGTTGTACTACCGGCATGAGAACTGATTCCCTTGTTTCTCTTCCCCTTTGTTCCCACCTTTCATACACACTTCAAGGTTGGTTCTGTCTTTTTTGTGAGACTATCAGGAGTCTCACTTTAGAAGGTAGATTTTCTACCTCAGGAGACTAACTTCCACTTTTCCAAACTAATGGGTGTACAGTGTACTGTTGTCAGCTTTTGGAGACTTCTCTTCATAGGTTGGATTCTCCCTCGGAAATGAAGTCATCGAGGCAAAGTATGCCTCATTCTCCCAAAACATAACATCCTATGACACAGACTTTACGGGATGGAGGATGATAACATTTGTACCCTATTTGTGAGCTATAATACCTCGTAAAAACACACTTAAGAGCATGTGAGTCTAACTTTCCTCGATGAGGGGTATGGATATGTATATATACCACACATCCAAAACCCAAGGAAGAATATGTAACGCAGAGTTGATATCACAGAAATGAGATAATGAATGTAGCGGAGTTTGAATAGACAAAACACTGAATGACATATGATTAATGAGATATACAACCGATAGTACTGTATTGCCTCAAAAAGACATGCATATGCATTCCGAGAAGTAAAAATCATATAACTTCTAAGAGATGACGATTTTTATGTTCGACAGTACCATTTTGTTGTGAGGTATGTGCATAAGATGTTTGGTGGAGAATATAGTTTTTCAAACAAAAAGCCTTTTAAATTATGATTTAGATATTCACCACCATTGTCTGAGCGTAAAACTTGAATTTTCTTCTTGTTGTGTTAAGATCATATGATAATTTTTTTGAAAAACATCACATATATAAATTTTATTTTTTAAAAGAAAAATCCAAGTCATGCGTGTACAGTCATCAATAAATGTAACAAACCAGCGCATAGGATATTGACACAACATTAGAAGGACCCCAAACATCAGAATGAACAAGAGAGAGGCTTAGAACTTTTATTATTATACCGGGAGAGAAAAACAGTACGATGATGTTTAGACAAAACACATGTTTCACACTGTAGATTATTGTGCCAATAGCTTTAAACAAAAGAAGGAAATAAAAATTTGAGATATCTAAAAGAACAATGACCTAAACGGCTATACCAAAGAAAGATGTTACTCGCGCTGTTAGCTTTAACTTGTACTACTCTGTGAGGATGACTGGACGGAGCGTGGAACATTGTCTGCTGTAAAGTAGTACAACCCCTCTCTTTCCCTATCGGTTCCAATCGTCTCCTTGGTTTGTGATGTCCTGAAACACACAATGAGAAGGTTAGACATAACAACACAATTTAGAGGCTTAGTGATTTGAGCTGATTCAGAATAAGTTGTTAGATAAAGTAGGCACATGTAATACAAATGATAAGTTTAAGATGGAGTTAGAGACATAGATCCAGCCCCATGAACTAGAGTTGGTATACCATTAGCATATGACACATTATTAGTTTCGGTTGGACTACGATGACTAAAGTTTTGAGAATTAAAAGTCATGTGATCGTTGCACATAGAATCAATTATCCAGGTTATTATTATTAGAAATTATAGAAACATTGCAAGCTGAGTGAAACGTATCTGAGTTGAGGAATTGAATTTCAGAATCGAACATATTACCCTGTGCAGTGGAGGAGTTGCTAGAGGATGATGCAAGATAGGCAGTTCCAGTCTTTGGAGGCCCTTTCTTTCTTTTTTCCAGATACCACTCAGGATACCCATGCAATCCCAGCAGGCATCTCGGATATGATTCCTCTGTCCACAGTGAGTACATTTCATGTCTTTTGAACTCTCCTTATTGATTAATAGTGTAGAGCTGTCATTACTTGTGGTGGAGCTAGCATAGTGGCTTGACGTTGTGCTCACGAGGATATAGGCAAATGCTCCTTCAACACCAGGAAATGGATCCATACGCAACACATAGCTCATACCTTGTCAAATTCAGGGTCTAGTCCTGCAAGAAACATGTATACTCTTTGTTTCTTAATGCAATCATTCAATCGAACCACATCTATAGCATCAGTCATATCATTCCGGCAACGTTGATCTAACTCCTACCAGATTGTGTTCAATTCCCCGTAATATTCAGCAATAGGGCGCCTAGATTGACGCATATGGAATGCTTTGCTGTTGAGTTCATAGATGATGGATTGATCTGCACTATCATAGTAGGTACAAGCAACTACTTCCCAAATGGATTGAGCCGTAGGTAATCGGATAAACATCCTATAATTTTGGGAGTCATAGATCGAGGAGCCATCCTTGCACAAGAGCATTATCTGCGAACCATCGCCTATAGGTGGGACTGGTGGTTGCAGGCTTAACACATTCCATGTGAGAAAACCATATTATCTTTCCCAGCCACGAAGATTTCGATGAACTTGGACCATAAATGGTAGTTTGACACGTCCAATTTAATCTCATTCTTAGATGAGTTGTCATGAGAATAAATTGGAGGGAGTGTTGGTGGTGGTGGTGGAACTATATGGCTAGATGTATCTGATTCTTCTTCAACATTAGCCATAGTAGTGGTAGTAATAGTATTAGCGGAAGCAAAGAAAAGTCGGACTTTTAATTACTTTTTTTTTTTTTTTATGATTGATTTTACCTTTTTTTTTTTTTTTTTTTTTTTTTTTTTTTTTTTACAAATATAACAACACAACAGTGAATACAAACAGATAGAACGCGTAAACCAAAAAATTATAAAACAAAACCTAGATCGATTCAAAGGACCACGATTCTGGTCTGTCGGTGGTGTGAGGGAGTCGGCGACGGTCGGAAAAGAGGGACGACGAGCTGTCAGTGAAGAAGAGATGACGTGGGTCGCCGGATCTAGTGGGGCAACTGTCGGAGTATGATGTCGGTCGGTGGTTTTAGAAGTTCCGATTGTAAAGGTTACCGGAAAATAGAAGCATAGGCAGGCAACGGTCCTATTGTCGTAGGAAAAAAAATGCAGAAAAAGAAAACGAAAACAGAGAAAGGAGAGTGGAAGAACCCTAAAACAATTTGTTTGGGCTTTGATACCATGAACAAATCAATAGTGTTTGTTGATTTATTCTTCCATATGAAGGCAATATATACAGGAAAAATACAGAGTGAGAATCAAATATTTGATCTCTATAATCTCTACAATTAATCTAATCAATCTCCTATAATCAACAATTAGAAGATTGTCAACTATACAATAATAACAATTATATTCTAACATCGTCTTCTTTTTCAATTTTAATTTTACTGATGGGCCTCTTTTTGGGCTTTAAAATCAACTTAAAACCCATCAGCTTTTAATTTTACGTGGGCCTAATCCATAAAAACAAATTAGGCCCAAAAAAATGATGAAAAGTCTAACATAACTATAAAACAATTGTTGCAGCGCCACAAAACGCATTGAGGCTGCGTTTCAAAACGGGACCGTAGTGGCGCACGCATCATTGACAGCTTATGAGGCTTACGCTCCTATAACGTTTTTTTGAAAAATCGCCTCATCGCCCTTAATACGCCTTTTTGAACACTGGGTATGCTTCAAGATCACCAGTAAGCATGAAATAGGACTACCATTAAACTTTTATAATTTGATGAAATTTCAAGTCATACAATTTACCTGGATTAGCCTTGTTATGAGGTGAATCCTCAGATTGTTTTTCTCTCCCACTTTTAGGCTTCATAGGAATATAGCTCTGAGGAGGAATGGGGCTTACATTATTATATTCCCTCACCATGGAAAGCCCTGTATATGATTTTCATGCATTTCTTGTTAAAGAAAAACTTTGAGATATCATTATATTAACTGAACTGACCTTTACAAGCTCCTTGTTATCTCAACTTTATCTTGATAAATACTCAGATCATTATTCGAAATCAGGGATATCTAATTTATTTTTCTTACAACATAATGACAACATATTTTCTCCTTTATGCTATTTTAGCCCCATAGATTCATTTATTAAAAGTTCATCACTTAAGCACATACCAGTTTGTTTATGAATTTCCATGTTTTTGTATAGAGAATACTTGAATAATTTTGATGTTACTGCTTATTTGTGAACCCCAAATTTTATTTATTTTTCAAATTCTCTGTTTTTTTTTTTTTTTCCTTCAGTCTTTGATTGTAAATGTTATTCTGCCTTTCTTAGCATGCTTACAACCCAGATGAGGAGTATGTGGAGGTGGAATCGCAACTGCGGGCACATCTGGAATCTTTTCTAGAACTGCAAGATCGTTCAATACAATTTACACCAAGGTTTGGCCTGGTCTTGGTATTATTTGATATGCTTTGAGATTATTCTAGTACTTATCTCTACTTGAATGCAATATATTGATGGATATTTCCACCTATTACCTCTAGTTGCTTCTACTGTGAGAAAGTGGATTGTTTTTGGCATATTCATACCTGTTCTTTTGTTTTGTGAAAGAACTTAACTCTCAGCCGGTTAAACTCTTAGATTATATAGTTTTGGTCATTATAGAATTGAAAATTAATTATCATAGTTCATCTTGTCAAAACTATTAGATACCCAAACGATGGTGTGCCAACTGGATCACAACACAAAGTCATTTTCTTAATATGTATTTTTAGGCAAAAATTGTGTAAGTGATCGGAAGGATAATTACAAGAATTGTTTATTTGATTATTTTTAGACCTAAGAGAAATAGTATATTTGTTTGATTCTAGTGATTATACTAGGAAGTGATGGGTCTCCCCAAGAGGACATCCTAATTGTTTGATCATTTGTATCGGAGCAATAGGTAAGATTAACTTAGTTTGTGTTTATACATGAAATGTGTGGGCGGTGACTAGAAGTGATGGTGATACTACTGGTATACTAATAATACGGAAAATGGAAAAGGTAAAGAGCATATTGATTGGTGGTGCTAGTGTTACCCAATCGTTGTGGTAGTGTAGTGTGGCATGTTACCTATTACTGCCATAAAGTCATCACTATCTTCACTTCTTTAACGATTGTATAAGTTCTGTATGTTAGATCCCACATTAACTAACTAGTTTTGTGGGATCCATTAAATTTTGACCAAGTATGAGAATAGTCAAGGATTTATAAGCCTCTTGGGCACACCTCTTTTTACAAACTGCTTTTTAATGATGAGTTCTACATAAAGTTCTTTACGTAAAATTGTCAAAGAAGACATGATAGCCACAGAAACAATAACAACGAAAAGCATCTCCATTCTCTATACATATGTTGTTAAAAATGTCACTACCCAACACCTATCATGTTGTCACCACTCACCAGCATTTCCACTTTTGACCATTGACCACCTTTGTATGTCCCATTAGCTATCACTGCACCTTTGTCATTTCCTTATAACCCTTAATACTGTTGCAGGAATCACTAATCACATTTGACCACCAAAATTACAGTCAAAAGCATTTCACTGCTACTGATGTGGATAGGGATGGCGAAATAAGAGGAAGGAACATAGAATTAGAGGGAATTTAATAGAAAGACAAAAAATTGAGAAATAAGGGAGGAAGATAAGAAAAGAAAAGAGAGGGGGAGAGATAAAGAGGAATTATTGAGTTCTTATTCAATCACCAATTTGTAACTTTTTAAAAACAATAACATAGATAGAAGGGCCTATTTTTATTTTATAGGCAATTAAATCTCAATTGACTAAAACAAGTACTTTTTTTCTTGTTCTTCATTTCTACCACATTGTTGTAAAAGTTTATCTACCACCATCATCTAATATAATATTGCTAGCAAATTGCACGGCTATCATTTGCAACCATCCTCACCATAATCTCTCCTGAGAATGCTCTATCTACTGAAATGCATCCATGAAAGCATACTAGCCCTGAAATCATTTTCTTTCTTTCGTGTCACTCTGAATTTTCAATGACATGAATGAAAATTTACATAATTGCTCACATGGAAATTGTTGTTATAGCTTGTTCTGCTTTGTTGGTTCTGCAAGTAATGAGATCATTGACATCTAAGCTGGTGCTTAACAACTTTTGCACTGAACACTGTTTGTTTGTGAACCGTATCTTCAGTGATGAGTCTTGTTGCATTCTGATTTCATGTTTTTTGTAGGAAATTCGTCCCTGGACACATGATGGAGGTACCCCAGCTTCATGGATTCGGGCCAGCTGCCAATCGCTTGTTAGAGGCATACAAGATGCTTTTGAAGGTATCCCAGTGAGATTTGTTTTTCTGTCTTGTTCCTAAACTATCTCATGGAGCAGATATCAGGGAGGTTCCTTACCAAAAGTAGAGATATTTGACTCTTATAAGCCAACCCTCATAGTTATTAAAGGCTCCTCCAGGCGCACCTTCTGCGCCTAGAGTTAGGCCAGGCGCACCACTTTGTCCAGGCGCGCGCCTGGAAGCATCAGGCGCTGGGCGACGGGCGTGAGCCTAGGCGCGCCTGATTGAAACTTGTAGTATTTGGGTTTTCTCTTCTTTTAACATGTGGGCCTTTGACACCATAGATCCTATCACCTTGCATGACATTGATGATAGTAATGAATGGTTAACCGGGAGGATTGATGATCAGGATGATAGAGACGATGATGTCGTTTTTTCAAACGATGAAGGTTTGACATGGACTGATGTTGCTAGAGCTGCAGGAGTTGGAGAACCTAGTAATCGGGTTAGATCAAAGGCTCCTTCTTCATCAACGCCAAGGCCAAGGGTGTCACAATGACAAGTTCAATCAGTGGGACTTATTGATGAAGATGAGAGTGAAGAAGAGTGTGAAATAGAAGAAAGGGGAGGATGAAGTGGAGATAGGAGGGGATGATGATTTGGATCCTAATTTAGATTATTGATGTTGCATTGAATACCCTTAATAGCTATATGCTTGAGCCTAGACTCGTAGAAACTAGAAAGAAAGTAGAAAACTAGAAACTAATTTGAACATCCTTTATTTTTTATGTGTTTGGTTTGGTTGTTTGCATTTGAAACTTTGAAGTTGAATTTTAGTATTCTTGTCTTGAAAATCTTTTTTTTTTTTATTATTCTTGTCTTGTTATAAAATTTGTAGGAAAAATTAGGTTTTTAAATGTTTTATGTATGTTTTAAAAAAAGTGCGCCTGACTTCAGTCGGCGCGCATCTCGCCTTGCGCTTGCGCCTCGTGCTCCAGGGACCCCTAGCGCCTAGGTGTGCCTAACGCCTTTAATAACTATGCCTACCCTATACAGATGATGGCAACACATTATGGTTCTCATGTAGTAAGATATCATTACAGATGCTATAAATTATAATATCTCTGTTTTCCACCCTGTGATATATTCTAGATTTGGCATTGATTTTACATACAACAATGTTTGGATGGATCCTGATTTTCTTTGATACCTTCCAAATTGATTTTCTTTGATACCTTGCAAACTGAGTTTTGTAAGTACTTCTTAGTTTTGTTATTAATACATGTTTAGTAGGTATCCATGGTTGTTTTAACTTTAAGGGGGGTTTAATTTTGAGTTTGTTGTTTTGTTAACACACAAAAGTGATCTGTGTTTTAACTTGAAAAAAGTTAGCTGAAAACCTCAGGAATAAAAGAAAAATATTGTAAGATTATAGTTCGAAACAGTTCACACTACTGATGACATATTATAAAGTGCATCTGAACAATTTGTCATCCTCGTGTTTATTGTCCTTTTAATCTCCATATAAACTATTTGTGGCAACTTCCTCCCTTCATTGTATTATACTATGTGATGAGGTCTATGTTGTAGACTGAAGTAATGTTTTGAATCATTGTGAAGATTAGTATGACCATGTATTTGTAATGCGATATCCCATTGTTCTCCTTCTGTTGCAGTTCTTAGGTAACTTGAGGAATCTCAGGGACTCTCATGCAGCTCTTGCTGTCGGATCATCCGAAACAATTGCCGGTGAGCCTTCGTCTGTCATGAGAATTATCTCTGAGTGTGAATCTGCATTAACCTTCTTAAACCGTGATTTGGGAATTCTCTCAACATCCATCGCTCGTGAGCAAGGTGAAAAGGTCACTGTTTGATGAATTTGTAAAAATCATAACAGGGCTAACTGTCAAAAACAATCTTCCTTGTACCTTCATCTCACTCTCTTCTATTTTGAATTTTTTTTTTAATTTATAGGCGATCTTCTTTTGTTTGAACAGTATTAGAACTGAAAATTAACGCTAAGCTTTTCTGACATGTGATGTTTGAGTGCTGGCCACATATTTAGTGGCTGTGTGATTTTTCGGGTATAAATCTCTTGGTTTTGGTTGTGAATTTCTTGGCTTCTTCACACCTTCAGTTTTGCGTCTTCTGCACTAATAATGATGTATATGACATGGTTTCGTGATTGCTTGCTGTGATGTTATCCATTGGCTATTCTTAAATTTTACTAAAGAACCGAATCCTGAAACTTGAATGTTATGTTTGTTTTTTATTTTTCACCTATAAATATGTTGTTAACTTGTTTGTTTTTCTAGATGTAAAGTCGTTTGAAAGTAACTAATTTGACATTTATACCATATTTACCGTTATTTGTTATATATTTTCATTTGATATTCTTTTAAATATGTTATCTTTGTAGGATATTCTTAGATTTGAATAAAATATATTAAAAGCAATTTAGTGATTTAGTATTAAATGAAAAATCACGATATTTTATTTTTATTTTCAATTGTTTACTAGTATTACTTTAAAAAACAGTATTCAATTTAAACCCATCAAGTATTAAGTTAAATGATCCCTTAACTTATTAATAAAATTTAGGGGAGGGTTGTGCAATTACTGTATATGATATTTTATCTAAAATTTCACCTAAAATCAGCTTTATTCGTGCAATTTACCCTTGAAAAATTGGGGTGGACAGTGAACTGGAGTGTGGATAGAAGTACTGTATTTTGGATTGTATTAAGTATTAACCCCACCCTTTTATTTATTTTAACTAGGGGTGGGCGCGGTTCGGTTCGGTTCGGTTTTGGTCAAAACCGTATTGAACCGAATTAAATTCGGTTTTAAATATGTGAATCGGTTTGAACCATATTGAACCCCAAAACCGAATTGAACCGAACACCCTTTTCTCGGTTCGGTTCAATTCGGTTTTGGACTTATTGGGTTTCTGTTTTTTTGTACAAAAAAAAATCTTCATTTCATTTTTACCTTTTACCGGCTATTATTCACTTATCGTGTTGGACCTTTAGACAATTGTTTTAGTCCAAATTTAACTGAAATATTGTTTACATAATCAAATTTTGTCCATATTAATTAACACATAAGCATAAATACAAATATAAATACAGTTCAAATCAATCAAAATTCAAAAGTATTAAAAATAGCTATCTAGAAATTGAATCCAGATAAGTAGTTAACTTCAATTACATTGAGTAAAACATCAGTCCAAAATGCAATACAAATACATTGTTGTCAAAAATATCAATCCAATTACATAATTGTAATAGAATAACATATGACATATCAGTCCAACAATCTAAAATAAAATAATAATCACAATTCACAATTCACAAAACATACAATCCAATTATATATAGTTGTCCAAAATATCAATCCAATTACATAGTTAATAAAATAAAATATCAGTCCAATTATATAGCTGTCCAAAATGCAATCCAAAATAAAATATGATCACACACATGATCCAACATACAATCCATAAATTAATTAAACTTCAAATACAATCCGCAATATAATAAAACATAAAAAAATAATTCAAATGTAATCCATGTATTTCTTCCACTTCAAATCTTCAGCTATAAATAGAGAAAATATAATTAACTAATAAAAGGAAAAAAAATTATAAATAGAGAAAATGCAAAACTAAACAAACAAATACCAAATTAAATTCTTACCTTCATTTATCCTCAATCTTCATCCATTGTCCTATTTGTTAGTCCACTTTCATGCTCTAAATGAAGGCAACTAAAAAGTAATTAGCTTACTTATTAAATAATACTTAATATATTTGATTAAAAAAAAACTTGATAAATTATTATCATTACTTACCGGTTTCAACATTGGTATAATGTTCCAACATTTGAACCGAATTATCATCATTTTTAGCATGCTCTTCTGCAACACACGGTTCAGCAATAGGGCAAGAAGCCGACAACCAATTTCTAGTCAAAAGTAAGCCCTCAACTGTTTTAGGAGTCAATGAACTCCTAAATGGATCAAGTATACGTCTTCTAGTGCTAAATGCGGACTCAGAAGCCACAGTTGAAATCGGCATTGAAAAAACATATTTTGCAATCATTGACAAAATAGGAAATTTGATTGAACTATTCTTCCACCAAGCCAAAAGATCGAACTTGTCATTCAGTTTCTCACAAGCTTCTAACAAATACAACTCCACCTCACTTTTCCCCATACTAACATCTTCCTCCTGTTGTTTTTGGCCCCATAAGCTATCCTCTCTAAACTTTTCCTTTTCACAAAAGGTTTCAGGCACACCACTCCCAAAAGAGGATACACCATCATTTGACTTTACACCCACACCACCATAAAGTTTAACATAACACTCATACAAATCTACCAACACATCTTTCAAACTAGAAAGCATCAATTGAGATTGTTGTACACCAAAAAATGCATCAAAACGCCACTTCACATAAGCTAATTTGTACCTTGGGTCAAGGACAACCGCAATTATCAACAAGTTGTTAGTTTTATCTAAACCCCCACAATACTTGTCAAATTTCAGTTTCATACTCACAGCCATTCTACTCACAAGCGGATCCCTCTCAGTGCTCAATGATGTTAATTGATTAAAAATAGTGCACCAACTCTTAAAATATATATTAGAAGTCACATGCAACGAATCACTAAAATCCAAGGCAATATCATAAAAAGTTGATAAAAAACGAATAAATACCTTGGCATTCTCCCAATCATTTACAAGAGGTGGTCCTATCCGCTTCTTTTCATTATCACTCTCCCTAAAGTAGTTGATATAGTGACCATCTTCTTCCTCCATTCACTCAAATGCTTTTCTAAGTTTCACCGCACTTTCCAACATCAAATAAGTGGAATTCCATCGTGTAGGAACATCTAACACCACGAAACCATTATTCCCCATCTTCTCATATTCGATACATTTTTTAAATTGAGCTAGTCTACTAGGAGAAGATTTAACATATTTGACTGCATTGCGTATGGCTACAACCGATTCATGTAAATCTTTCAACCCATCACTCACTATTAAGTTTAGGATATGTGCACAACATCGTAAATGCAAGTACTTTCCCTCTAAAAATGCTCCATCCACAAGCCAACTATTCAATTTTCTATTCATATAACCAATGGCATTTGCATTTGCTGTTGCATTATCCACGGTTATTGTGATATTTATCAATGCCCCACTCTAACAAAACATTCTCAATACGCCTTCCCAATCGAATCCCCCCTATGATCAGTTATTTGACTAAAACTCAAGATCCCTCTTTTGCAGCTGCCACAGTCAATAAAATGGGCTGTCACAACCATATAGTTTTATTTTGGATCGATGTCCAAGTATCTGTGGTTAAACATACCTTTACTTGACTAGATTTAAAGTACTTCTTCAACTTAATTCTCTCTTCTACATATAACTTATACAGATCTCTTACAATTGTTCTCCTATATGGAACATCAAACCTAGGATTCATCGCAAAACAAAACTTACGGAACCCTCTATTCTCAACGAATCTAAATGGCAATTCATCTAGAATGAGCATCTCTGCCAAGGCCCTTCTACATTCTTCGGCACTAAATCTAGAGGTGGCTAAGGTATTACCGCTACCCTCCACATTTGTTGTTTAACCAAAAATGTTTGTCTTGAATCATTACTAGGTGGCCGGTATTTTTTACACCTTTTCTCAATATGAGTATTCATGTTTGTTGTCCCATTGGAACTCGACCTACATGCATACGTATCACCACAATGTTTGCATCTAGCCCTCTTTCTTCCATCTTTAGTGTGGTATTCTTGAAAATGCAACCAACCATTTTGATTTTTTTTGGCCTTTCCTACCACCTACCACGTACACCCTTCTTTCCACTCTTTTCTTTTGCAACAGAGCTAGAATTATCTAATTCTTCATCAGATTGTGAACCTGAATTCTCCTCTGATGAATAGGTCGTATTATAGTCAATTTTCATCCTTTAAAATCAAAGTAAATAACTAAATTAGATCATTGACATTATAAAATCCAAACACACATAAAACTATAAAAGCAAGAAAATAATAAATTAAACAACAAAACCAATAATCAAAACACAATAATATAAAATTCATTACTACAATAGCTGCACCACACAAACACAACAACACCAACACCAACACATTAAAAACCCAGAAAAAAAACACCAATGTGAAACAAAAAACATAAGCACCAGCTGCACCACACAAACTGACAAACACAACAACAAAAAAAACCAAAGTTGTTGTGGGTATACAGACAGAACAGAGACACAAAAAAAAAACCCAAACACCAACCAAGCCCCCTGGCAACAGACATAGCAGAGAAACTTATCAGAATTATACAATTATCTTTGTGGGTATACAATTATCTCATATTCTCATAAATGACCAAATCACAAAGTATAATAACAAGAGATGCACATCAGTTGCATTTTACAATTATGTAAAATTATACATGGATGGTACCTCCGTGCAGCAACAACAACAATAAAAACCAAAGTTGCAATCCACTAAATCATGCATACCAAGCTCGAACAGAGCAAGCTCGAAATCAAAGTTGGAATCCACTAAATCCAAATTCACAATCGAAATCACCAACATTCATCATGTCAATGTCATTAAAACAGATCAAGCTCGCACAGTCGAACCATGGAAAGAGTCAAGAGACGATTCATTACAAAAAAAATTAAAATATACATATAAATAATCGAAGTCATCACTCATCAAATCAAAATAGATAAGAAAGGAGGAAAAAAAAATTAGAGAAAAAAATCTAGATCGGAAAAAAGAAAAAATACCCTTAAACAGGTGATTGCCGGCGGAAGTCGGGACTCTAAAGGACGAAGCGGCGGGAAGTACGGAGCCGTGGAAGGGACGATTGCAGGCGGAAGAGAGATTCTGATGGGTTGATTGTTTGAAGAAGTGGTGGAAGAGAGAGAGCTGTGAGTTGAGGCTCGAGCAGTCAGTCGAGCGATAGAGAGGGGCGGGCTGTGATTCCTGTGAGATAGATAGGGTTGGTTGAAAGAATGAGAAAAATTAGGGTATTTTTTTTATATTATATATGGTCGGTTCAAACGGTTCGGGTCGGTTTTGAAGACATAAACCGAAACTGACCCGACATCAATACGGTTCATTTGGTTCGAACCGAATTGAACCGAATTGATGTATTAAACCAAACCGACACACCTTTTTCGGTTCGGTTCGGTTCGGTTCAGTTCCGGTTTTTATGCCCACCCTAATTTTAACCAATGTATCATTGATTATGTCACCAAAATATCTAAAATAATTATATTTCGCGACTGCTTCTCTATTTTATTTTTTTACAAAAAAAAACAGCTTTATTGAAACAAGAAATCAAATAAAACCAGAGACTGTTTCTCTAATCAGTTATATAAGTTAAACAAATAAAGATCTCTACTTTTTGAAGATGAAATAAAAATAGGTCTTAATAGTTTTAAATGTGTGTAATAGTAATGTAGTATCTATGGAAGTAACTTACATCGATTTTATCTTCCCTAACATCCAGTTCGTGATCAATTTTAAGATTCTAATTTATATACACTTAGAGTGTGTTTGGTATGACTTTTAAGTAGAGTTTCTAGAGTAGATTTTTTTTTTTGTAATAGAGTCTTTAATGAGTAGAGTTTCTAGTAAAAAAAGTTTTTTTGTTGTGTAAATTAAAAAAAAAAAAAGACATTGACAATGTATTTATAAAAATAGTTTTTGGTTGTGTGAATTATAAAAAAAGATATTGACAATTTATAAATGATAGAGTTGTGTGGGGGAATTTTCAAATTTATAAAAGATAGTTACAACATTCATATGTTTAAAAAAACTTAATAAAAAAAACTTTTTAGAGACGTCTAAAGACATAAAATAATTTTTATAATGATCAGTTAAGATAATTATATATATTAAAAAAACAATTTTGAGTTTTGTTAAACAACTTAAAAAAAAAAAAAAAAAACTCCGGGACAGCGCTATTGGGATCATAGTTGTGTTTCAATTTTAAACTGGATTTAAAACCATAATAATAATAATAATAATAATAATAATAATAACTAATAATAATAATGGAAATGGTGGACCTAATATAATTGGATAAAGAAGATAAAAGATGGGCCAGGTTATATTATTGTATTTGTTGTAGCCGTATAGGGTAGTGCCGTACCGGGTAATGATGCACAATTATTGATGGATTTGTTACTAATTACTAGGCACAAGCGTAGCATTACTTAAGCAAAATCAACCATGACTGATGATGAGCATTTCAGTATTGTTAATTAGATAGCCCGGACCCCTAATTGCTGTATGGCCCACAGTCCTTGTCATCGAGAGCATAGCATTAATCATTTTGAAATTCAGTTAATATAGGGGTTTTCTTTCTACATGAATCATCAATCATGTCTTCAAAAGACTTGATAGACAATAGACATTGACTTCTAAAGAGAACAATGTTTGGGTAATTTCTGGGAAACCCGTGTCGACATTATAATTGGGGTATTCGGCAATCGGGATGCTGTAATTGTTGTATGCAACTGAAGCAAGCATCCCCCGTTATGATTACAACTTGTGGTATGATCGTTTGTATGGTGCATATTGTATGCATCCAACATTTCTTTTCTAAAGGTAGATCGTAAAGGTGTATATTTAGTGGAACAATTCAATTTGGATAAAACAGGTTAAGAAGTCGAAATTGATTAATTTAGTAAAAAAAAAATTCACTATTCAACTCCTATCATATTTTTCATAAATTAGAAATCCGATATTTATTTCCTTTAATTTAATCGAGTATAGTTGAGAGTTCTTTCCTCTTTTTTTTTTTTTTTTAATGCCGGCATTTTTAACATTTAGATTAAAAAAACCATTTTCTAAAATTGGAATAACCTATATCATCAAAAAAAAAATTAAAAAATTGGAATAACCTAAAGAAAAAAAAAATGACAAAATATCATATGCTACATAGCAAGTTAAAAAAAATGACCGACAATTAAAGGAGGAACAGTCTTGCCAATAGGAGTGATATATAAATTGTGGGAGAAATAAATGAGGTTGAACAATGTTATAATAGTAAGTGTTGGTGCTGAACGCTGATCCTGAACAAGAATTTATGGATAGGGAGGAGACTCAGAGTAGCATGTACAATAAATTTGACACAGCTTTTTAAATCATTCAAAGCATTGTCTGATCATCATCATTTTATCTGCAGATTCAAGCATGGGCATACTTTAATATGCTACCCTTTCAACCGATTGAAAAACGTGAAATTAACAGTTATACTATATGTCTATATGCTCTTCAATTCACCTCCTTCTTTTTCACTTGGCTTTTTTCTTTTTTTAAGGCTTATTCTTTTATTCTAATTAACAAATATGTTATGGAAATCAAGGATCGAGACCATAACTCCAAATGTGTCCTATAACATATTTACACATGATCGATTTCTATCGAGTCTGAAGTTGAAGAAATTTTTAAATATACTGTTGAATGGTGTATCCGATCACTGAATATTGAATATATGATTTAAAAATCTTATACATCATACATATGATCAACATATATCCAATCTTCAGTGCCGGATGAACCGGTTCACGGATTTTATTCTTCTGCTTAGGGTAGTCAATTGCCCATAAATTGCATGCAACGGGTAGTTGGGCCCAAAAAAAAAAAAAAAGTTTTGTGCTTTTTTTTTTTTAATAAATTAATCTAGGTAGAGCTTAAATATTTTTGATCTCAGCTGGCCAAAGATCCATTCGTTTATTCTTGTATTAATTGTTTGCAATCGTAAATTAGAGATTAATTTGAATAAATATTGAAAGAATTATAAGTAACATTGGTTTCGGTGCTTTGATTTGCACATCGATCCTTTCCAAACCTTATTTGCATTGATCCTTCCGATACATGGTAATGCAAGACGTCAGACATTGCGTGCAACATCCATTATTTTAATTCTCTTCATAACTTCATCTTAACTATGTGTCACGACAATCATTGTAATTAATATTTTATTCCTCTCTTTGTGGGAAATGTTTTTGGATTTAATAACATAATACATCAACCATCATCAACATGTAACATGTAGTGCTTACTAATTTTTTGTAGACCATACACCACTTCTGGTTTCAAGATTTATTATTTTGCATAATAAACCCATATCTGTACTGATAAGATCAGTTGATCGATCTCTTTGGCTATTATAGAAAATTAAGGAGGAAATTAGATCACTTGCATAATTCAGACTCAACTTAATCATTATTCAATAACACATGTTAATTGTTTTATATATACTGAATTAAAAGTTCATAATATATATCAACTTAAATTTGTGACTTATTTATTTATTAGAGTTAAAAACTATCATATTTACAACTGCTCTTAAAATCATCGTAAAATTTATGATGATTAATTAACAGGGTCATGCAATACTCATGATGGTTTATTTTTAAAACCGTCATAAACTCAAAGATTTTTAAAAACTATCACAAATTTAGGAAGATCTATCTTCATCATCTCCATAGATGCTTCATGCTCTCAATCTTTTAACTTAATATATTAAATTCTTTCATAACTTTAATCTAGCTTGATCTTCATGCACTTTTAGTCTTGATCTTCATGTAGACAGATACACGACTCTAATGACTAATCTATGTACTCATCCAACTAACTCTCATCAACACTAATACTCCCAAATATGTTTGCTCAAGATAAATGTTAACTTAAGTATTTGACATGATTGTTGTGATTGTTTTGCTTATTTTCGGTGAATGGAGGAAAAATTGGGTGAGCCACCAAGTTTGATACTAGAACAAAGTTTTAAAGCTTGATCCTACACCATAACAATGGTGATTGGTGGATGATCCATGGAGAGTTGGTCCTGACTTTTAGGAGGTCCCTGGGGTAAATCTAAAAAATGGGTCCCTTGTGAGGGGCTGAACATACACGGTACATAGCACATGGCTAAAAAATAATATTCAAAATTCGAATCAAAAAGGAAAAAAAACTTTAAATAGATTCGTAAAAGAAAAAAACAAACTTTAATTACCTGGATATGAGATCTTGATACCAGATAATTGGACCATTTGTTGTTGTTGTTGTTGTTATTATTATTATTATTATTATTAAAGTTTGGGCTTTAAAAAAAATATTTGGGACCCTTTTCATCTGAACGAAAATCATTCAATTCAACAATAAATATAAAAAATTTAAACCCCTTTTTGGGTCCTTTTTTCTTAGGCCCTGGGTGAGCGCCCCTGCTGGCTGCCCTTAGGGTCGGCTCTGGATCCATGGAGCCATTACTTCTTCCGATTTTTGTTGGTTTTCATTGTTTAATGTATTTTTAATTATTTTTCTGATTTTTTTTTGTTTTTGTGTTTTTCTAATTCTTTTATTTTATTAAGTAAATATATTTATATTATTAATTATTATTTCTTTGAGGGTAAAAGTGTACTTTTTCCTCTATTGATAGTCACTAAAGGTGGTCAACAATTAGTCAACGGTTTTGAAGTGGTGTACTTTGTATAATATAACGACTTTTATCTTCTAAGTGTAATCACACCTAAGGTTAGGGTACATAGGTGCAATTTTCATGCTATTCTTTTATTTAATTAAAAAGGGAAAATTGCACTAATACCTCTGATATTAGGTGAAATTGCAATCTTAGATAAAAGCTCATTTAATTGCACAAACCTCCCATGAATTTGGTTGACTAAAAACAGTTGACTAACAATATGTTTAGATTGATGGAATGGAATGGAATAGAAGGAAATTATCGGTTAAAAAGGAAAGGAAAAGAAAAGAGAGAAAATGATAGTGTTTTAGTGGTGGATGTTTGGATGGTTATGAATGAAAGGGAAAAGAAAGGAAACAAATGTAGTACAAAAAAAAAACCTCGGTTACACAATAGCAAGAATCCACCTCAGTGGCTTCATTTCTCTAGTGAAGATACGGCGATCTCGCCAGATCTTCACTAGCTCGTGTTCTCCTCCATGCGTCGAGGAGATCCGCTTGGTGGAGATAGATCTCCTCACTAGCACAAGAGGCGACATATCTCCTCCTAATCAGAGAGGAGCCTGTGGCAAGGAGGAGCCCAATCTTCGCGAATGGGAGGAGATTTGCATGATCTCTAAGCATGTCGGACGATCTCCTTCCATCGCTTTTTCACAGATGGAGGATTAGTTTTAATTATATTAAATATTAAATATTTATATTCATTTATTAGAGGGATAGGGATAAATGTGACTTTTTTAGATTTAAGGTTAGAACTAAAAGAGCTTCTTTTGACAATCCTTTTTTTTCTTTTTACAATTCTTTTTTAAAGATACTCTATTCTCAAAATTTAATAATAAAATTATAAAGAAACTTCCTTTTGTTTCAAGATTCCTTTTTTACTTTTTGGCTCTCCTAAATCATTATATTAAATATTACATATTAAACACTCTCTCTTAAATTTTTAATTACCATATTAAACTCTCTCTCCTCCAATATATATCTCTAATTTTAAATCTCCATTCTTTCTCAAACTAAACTAATAGTTAAAAAAAAAACTCACGAATAAGCTTGATTTTTTGGAACCGTATATATGTATATATTATAAAAAAAACTCAAAAAGCTAATACCGTGAATTTCAACAAAAAAATCGAAATATGAAAATGTTTTCTGTTACTTTTATAGGTATTTGATTGCCTAGAGAAATTTAATTTTTTCATTAGTCGTAGAAATTATGTTTTTAATTAAATCTAATTGCAACAAATCAAGTTTCATATATCTATTTTTTAAAAAAGAAACAAAGTATTTGTATTGACTTTTTAATATATATATATATTATATATATATTACTTTAGTGAATAACAAAATATCATATATTTTTTTCTTTAACTATTAATCAGAGAGAGAGAGAGTAACTAGGAGAGATTGTTTAATTATAGTAATAAAAGATTTAGGAGAGAGGGTTTAATACGTAATATTTAATCTAATGACTTAGGAGAGAGAATTTCATTTTTATTTTTTTTTAATAATTTCATTAATTTGGAGTGTTTTTAGATTTTTTTTTAGGCTTAATAGCACCAATGCATCCTGAATTATATGCGAAATCGCATGTTGCCCCCTGATTTTTTTTTTGTTGGTATTAAACCCTCTGAACTTTCATTTATTAACAATAGCTGCCAGAAGTGAAACGGACGTTAAAAGAAAATTACACTTACACACCCTGATTATATGAATAATTGCATCAAACTGGAAAAATATAATAATATCATACAAAAACCCTTTGATCTGTTTGACTAATATCCAAAAAAATAAAAATAAAAATATTAATAATATTAATTATTTGTAAATAAATAAATAATGATAGCAACAATCATAATAATAGTAATAATAAACTTTTTAAATAATAATAATATTATTATTAAACTTTTTTAAAAAATATTAACAATAATAATAAAGAAAAATTTAAATTAAAAATATATAGAACTCAGATTTTCAAATTCCACTTAAATAATTAAACTACCCATAATTCCAATTAAATAAAAATTAATTAAACTACCCATATTTTTTATTTATTTTTCTTTATTATTATTGTTAATATATTATAATATATGGAACCTAGATTTTCAAATTCCAATTAAATAATTAAACTACTCATATTTCCAATCAAACTAAGTAATCAACAACACCAAACCCCCTCATTTGCTTTCTAGAAACCCAGTCATCATCATAAACCTAGAAATCACCAAATCTCATAATCAAATCCAAACCACCAAACACTCTCACTGTCAAACCCACTCGTACCACAACCTGCGACCGAATCAAACCCACCAAACGCCAGTCGAATCAAACCACCACTAGTGGTTGAATCAGACCCACTCTCTTTTCTCTCTTCTTTTCAAATTCCTTTCTCTCATACATCTCTCTCTCCACAAATGGTTTTTGTTGCCGGTCGATTTGAAGACCGATGAGATCGAGCGTTAATGGGGTTAATTTGGTGGAGGTGGAGGTGGTGTGGTTCGATTATGGGTTCTGGTGGTGTGGTTTGGTTTTGGGTTCTTGTGGTGGCGATAATTGCAGTCCAGTTATGGTGGTGGTGTGGTGTTTTGGTTATGGTTATAGGTTTTATGGTGTTTGAGTTCAAAATCTGGGTTTAGGTGTGGTTGTGATGATTACGATCTAGTTCAGGGTCGGGGTGTGATGTGGTTGTGGTTGACAGTGTAGGTGGTTGTGTTTGATTTTTTTTTTGAGGTTTGGATCTGGTGGAGTTGTTTGGGTTTGCAATGTGGATTTTTGGTGTTCGAGGATTGAATTTTGATGAATGGTTTTGGAATTTGTATTTGGCGGATGATGTGGTTTGGATTTTTATTGTGATTGAATCTGGAGATGGAGTTGAAGTAATTATTTTAATATTACTTTTTGTTTAATTGGAAATATGTGTAGTTTAAAGTAATTATTTTAATTCGTAATACTTTTGTTTAATTGGAAGTATGTTGTAGTTTAATTGTTTAATTGGAATTTGAAAATTTGGGTTCCATATATTTTAATATATTAGCAATAATAATAAAGAAAAATAAAATTAAAAATATAGATAGTTTAATTAATTTTTGTTTAATTGGAATTATGGATAGTTTAATTGTGTAATTGGAATTTAGAAATCTGGGTTCCATATATTTTTAATTTAATTTATTATTATTATTATTATTGTTACTATATTATAATTTTTATTTTTTAAAGTTTTTTATTATTAAAAATAATTAATGTTATAAATATTTTTTTTTTTGGATATTAATCAAACAGGTCAAAGAGTGTTTGTATGATATTATTATATTTTTCCAGTTTTAATGCAATTATTCATATAATCAGGGTGTGTAAGTGTATTTTTCTCTTGACATCCGTTTTACTTCTGTCAGCTATTGCCAATAAATGAAACCTTAAGAGGTTTAATGCTAGAAAAAAAAAAATCATGGGCAACATGCGATTTCGAGAATAATTCAAGAGACAGTGGTGCTATTGACCCCTTTTTTTATCTTATTTATTAATTTTAATTTAGGTTAAAATTGTCATTAATAAAAAAAATGTAAATAAATTATTTATGGATTATAAAGAGAAACTCTCTGGTTTAAATGTAACTTTTCATTGGTCAAGGCTATAACGATCAGAGTTAACAAGTTTTTCTTTTCTTTTTTTCTAAAGATCATAAAGTTCGGAAGTTATTTTAACCAATGTGTCATTGATTCTATCACAAAAATATCTAAAATAATTGCACTTCGTCGCTATGTATATTTGGTTTCTCTAATAAGCTATAAAGTTAAACAAATAAAAACGAAATAAATATAGGTCTTAACAGTTTTAAAATGTATGTAATAGTATCTATGGAAGTAACTTCCATGGATTTATCTTCCCATTACTACATGATCACTACATGATCACTACATCCAACGTGGTGATCGATTTTAAGATTCATTATATTGGAATTTATGTACACTTACATATTTTAGTATTTATATTCAATTATTGTAGGAATAGAGATAAATATGACTTTTATATTTAAGGTTAGGACTAAATGTAACTTTTCAATGGCCACGAGCCCATGACCATAATAGTTATGGTAGCCAAAAATAACACATATACTAAGGTCCAAAATATAAGTCGGCCTAAGATTGGTCAAATCTGATAGGATAAGCCTTGACCAAGTCTGAGAATAGACTAAGTCAGTGTTGCAACACAACTCACTTGACTTAATGCTCGTTTGGTTAAGTTTTCTACTGTCTCAAAAGGTCTACAAACGTCTATTTGAGTTTTTTTAGAGTTGTTTGGTTTGGCTTTTGAGATTGTCTATTTTAAATTGAGTAGAGACTAGTTTAGTTTAAACTTCTACTATACAAAAGTTCATGGGGATGTGTTTCTTCAAATAGACATTTTTTTTATAAAAAAAAATCTACCAACCAAACAACTGGAATTTTTATTTTTTTAAAAAAACTCTATTTCTATTAGATCTTAGATCTTTTACCGATAGAGGTTTTTCAAAAGCCCAAACCAAATAACCAGATAAGCTCTTAGTCACAACTGATTCAGATTTTCCAAGATTCTTGAGATACCCCCATGATCTTAAGCCGATATTTTAGGGATCACATAAAGCAGATTTTCAACTGAATGACTCTTTCTAGCTATATAGGGGGTTCCCCTTCCATTCAAAGGGAGAGACTTTTTTTTCCACTCACTCACTCAATCAAAAGCAGAGATATTTTGGCCTTTGAATCCATTTTTTAACTTCTCATAAAATTCGACATGTTGCATTCAACAC